>OZ012662.1:67684609-68284609 GCA_963942545.1 Oxycera nigricornis
CTGGCACCGCAGGACGCAAAGATCCAGGGATGAAAAGAAACTGGCACCGCGGGATGCAGGGATCCTGGCACCGCGGGATGCAGGGATACTGGCACCGCAGGATGCAAAGATCCAGGGATGCAAGGATCCTGGCAACGTGGGATGCAGGGATCCTGGCACCGCAGGATGGAAGGATCCTGGATCGGCGAGATGGAAGGATCCTGGCACCGCAGGATGCAAGGATCCAGGGATGTAAGGATTCAGAGATGTAAGGATCCTGGCACCGTGGGATGCAGGTATCCTGGCACCGCAGAATGGAACGATCCCGGCACCGCGGGATGCAAGGATCCAGGGATGTAAGGATATTAGCACCGTGGGGTGCAGGGATCCTGGCACCGCGGGATGCAAGGATCCAGGGATGCAAGGATCCAGGGATGCAAGGATCCTTGCAACGTTGGATGCAAGGATCCTGGCACCGCGGGATGCAGGTATCCTGGCACTGCGGGATGCAGTGATACTGGCACCGCAGGATGCAAGGATCCAGGGATGCAAGGATCCTGGCACCGCGGGATGCAGGTATCCTGGCACTGCGGGATAAAGGGATCCTGGCACCGCGGGATGGAAGAATCGTGGCACCGCAAAATGGAAGGATCCCGCCAGCGCGATATGTAAGGATCCAGGGATGTAAGGATCCTGGCACCTTGGAATGTAGGGATCCTGACACCGCAGGATGCAAGGGCCCTGGCACCCTGGATTGCAGGAATCCTAGATCGGCGAGATGAAAGGATCCTGGCACCGCAGGATGCAAGGATCCAGAGATGTAAGGATCCAAGGATGTAAGGAACCTGGCACCGTGGGATGCAGGTAACCTGGCACCGAGGGATGCAGGGATCCAGGGATGTAAGGATCCGGGCACCGCGGGATGCAAGGATCCAGGGATGTAAGGATCCTGGCACCGTGGGATGCAGGGATCCTGGCACCGCGGAATACAGAAATCTTGGCACCGCGGGATGCAAGGATCCTGGCACCGCAGGATGCAAGGATCCCGGCACCGCAGGATGCAAGGATCCTGGCACCGCAGGATGCAAGGATCCAGAGATGTAAGGATCCAAGGATGTAAGCAACCTGGCACCGTGGGATGCAGGTAACCTGGCACCGAGGGATGCAGGGATCCAGGGATGTAAGGATCCGGGCACCGCGGGATGCAAGGATCCAGGGATGTAAGGATCCTGGCACCATGGGATGCAAGAATCCTGGCACCTTAGGATGCAAGGATCCCGGCACCGCAGGAAACAAGGATCCAGGGATGAAAGGATCCTGGCACCGCGGGATGCAGGTATCCTGGCACCGAGGGATGCAGGGATCCAGGTATGTAAGGATCCGGGCACCGCGAGATGCAAGGATCCAGGGGTGTAAGGATCCTGGCACCGTGGGATGCAGAGATGCTGGCACCGCGGGATACAGAAATCTTGGCACTGCGGGATGCAGGGATCCTGGCACCGCAGGATGCAAGGATACCGGCACCGCAGGATGCAAGGATCCAGGGATGAAAGGATCCTGGCACCGCAGTACGGAAGCATCCAGGGATGCAAGGATCCGGGCACCGCGGGATGCAAGGATCCTGGCATCGCAGGACGCAAAGATCCTTTCACCAAAGGACGCAAGTATCCAGGGATGTAAGGATCCTTGCACCGTGGGATGCAGGTATCCTTGCACCGCAGGATGCAAGGATCCAGGGATGTAAGGATCCTGCCACCGTGGGATGCAGGGATCCCGGCACCGCAGGATGCAAGGATCCCGGAACCGCGGGATGCAAGATCCAGGGATGTAAGGATCCTGGCACCGCAGGATGGAAGGATCCCGGCACCGCGGGATGCAAGGATCCAGGGATGTAAGGATCCTGGTACAGCGGGATGCAAAGATCCAGGGATGTAAGGATCCTGGCACCATGGGATGCAAGACTCCTGGCAACTTAGAATGCAAGGATCCCGGCACCGCAGGAAACAAGGATCCAGGGATGAAAGGATCCTGGCATCGCGGAATGCAGATATCCTGCCACCGAGGGATGCAGGTATCCTGGCACCGCAGGATGGAAGGATCCCGGCACCGCGGGATAAAAGGATCCAGGGATGTAAGGATCCTGGAACTGCGAGATGCAAGGATCCAGGGATGCAAGGATACTGGCACCACAGGACGCAAAGATCCTGGCACCGCAGTACGGAAGCATCCAGGGTTGTAAGGATCCGGGCACCGCGGGATGCAAGGATCATGGCATCGCAGGACGCAAAGATCCTTTCACCAAAGAACGCAAGTATCCAGGGATGTAAGGATCCTGGCACCGTGGGATGTAGGTATCCTTGCACCGCAGGATGCAAGGATTCAGGGATGTAAGGATCCTGGCACCGTGGGATGCAAGGATCCCGGCACCGCAGGATGCAAGGATCCCGGAACCGCGGGATGCAAGGATCCTGGCATCCCGCGGTGCCCCGATCCTTACATCCCTGGATGCTTCCGTACTGCGGTGCCAGGATCCCTGCATCCCGTCGGTGCCAAGATCTCTGTATCCCGCGGTGCCAGGATCCCTTCATCTCTGGATCCTTGCATCCTGCGGTGCAAGGATCCAGGAATGCAAGGATCATGGCACCGCAGCATGGAAGGACCACGGAACCGCAGGATGGAAGGATCCATTGATGTAAGGATCCTGGCACCGCGGGATGCAAGGATCCAGGGATGTAAGGATCCTGGCACCATAGGATGCAAGAATCCTGGCAACTTAGGATGCAAGAATCCTCTCACTGCAGGATGCAAGGATCAAGGGATGAAAGGTTCCTGGCACCGCGGAATGCAGGTATCCTGGCACCAAGGGATGCAGGGATCCTGGTACCGCGGGATGCAGGTATCCTGGCACCGCAGGATGGAAGGATCCCGGCACCGCGGGATAAAAGGATCCAGGGATGCAAGGATCCTGGCACCGCAGGACGAAAGGATCCTGGTACCGCAGTACGGAAGCATCCAGGGATACAAGGATCCGGGCACCGCGGGATGCAAGGATCATAGCATCGCAGGACGCAAAGACCCTTTCACCAAAGGACGCAAGTATCCAGGGATGTAAGGAACCTGGCACAACGGGATGCAAGGATCCAGGGATGTAAGGATCCTGTCACCATGGGATGCAAGAATCCTGGCACCTTAGGATGCAAGGATCCCGGCACCGCAGGAAACAAATATCCAGGGATGTAAGGATCCTGGCAAAACGGGATGCAAGGATCCAGGGATGTAAGGATCCTGTCAACATGGGATGCAAGAATCCTGGCACCTTAGGATGCAAGGATCCCGGCACCGTTGGAAACAAGGATCCAGGGATGAAAGGATCCTGGCACCGCGGGATGCAGGTATCCTGGCACCGAGTGATGCAGAGATCCTGGTACCGCGGGATGCAGGGATCCTGGTACCGCGGGATGCAAGAATCCCGGCACCGCGGAATGCAAGGATCCAGTGATGTAAGGATCCTGGCATCGCGGGATGCAGGGATCCTTGCACTGCAGGATGCAAGGATCCAGGGATGTAAGGATCCTGGCACCGTGGGATGCAGAGATCTTGGTACCGCGGGATGCAGGGATCCTGGCACCGCAGGATGTAAGGATCCCGGCACCGCAGGATGCAAGGATCCAGGGATGAAAGGATCCTGGCACCGCGGGATGTAGTGATTCTGGCACCGCGGGATGCAGGGATCCTGGCACCGCGGGATGGAAAAATCCTGGTACGGCAGAATGGAAGAATCCCGGTACCGCGGGATGCAAGGATCTAGGGATGTAAGGATCCAGGCACCGCGGGATGAAAGGATCCAGGGATGTAAGGATCCTGGCACCGTGGGATGCAGGTATCCTGGCACCGCGTGATGCAGAGATCTTGGCACTGCGGGATGCAGGGATCCTGGCGTCGCAGGAATGAAGGATCCAGGAGTGTTAGAATCCTGGCACCGCGAGATGATAGAATCCTGGCACCGAGGGATGCAAGAATCCTGGCACCGCAGCATGGAAGGATCCCGCACCGCGGACGCAAGGATACAGGGATGTTAGGATCCTGGCACCGCGGGATGCAAGAATCCAACGATGCAAGAATCCTAGCACCGAAGGACGCAAATATCCTGGCACCACAGGACGCAAGGACCCAGGTATGAAAGGATCCTGGCACCGTGGGATGCACGGATCCAGGGATGTAAGGATCCGGGCACCGCGGGATGCAAGGATCCAGGGGTGTTAGGATCCTGGCACCGCGAGATGCAAGAATCCTGGCATCGCAGGATGCAAACATCCCGGCACCGCAGGATGCAAGGATACCAGCACCGCGGGATGCAAGGATCAAGTAATGTAAGGATCCGGGCACCGCGGAATGCAGGTATCCTGGCACCGTGGGATGCAGGGATCCTGGCACCGCGGGATGGAAGAATCCTGGCACCGCAGAATGGAAGGATCCCGGTACCGCGGGATGCAAGGATCCAGGGATGTAAGGATCCGGGCACTGCGGGATGAAAGGATCCAGGGATGTAAGGATCCTGGCACCGTGGGATGCAGGTATCCTGGCACCGCGTGATGCAGAGATCTTGGCACCGCGGGATGCAGGGATCCTGGCGCCGCAGGAATGAAGGATCCAGGGGTGTTAGGATCCTGGCACCGCGAGATGCAAGAATCCTGGCACCGAGGGATGCAAGAATCCTGGCACCGCAGGATGGGAGGATCCCGCACCGCGGGACGCAAGGATCCATGGATGTAAGGATCCTGGCACCGCGGGATTCAAAGATCCAGGGGTGTTAGGATCCTGGCACCGCGAGATGCAAGAATCCTGGCATCGCAGGATGCAAACATCCCGGCACCGCAGGATGCAAGGATACCAGCACCGCGGGATGCAAGGATCAAGTAATGTAAGGATCCGGGCACCGCGGAATGCAGGTATCCTGGCACCGTGGGATGCAGGGATCCTGGCACCGCGGGATGGAAGAATCCTGGCACCGCAGAATGGAAGGATCCCGGTACCGCGGGATGCAAGGATCCAGGGATGTAAGGATCCGGGCACTGCGGGATGAAAGGATCCAGGGATGTAAGGATCCTGGCACCGTGGGATGCAGGTATCCTGGCACCGCGTGATGCAGAGATCTTGGCACCGCGGGATGCAGGGATCCTGGCGCCGCAGGAATGAAGGATCCAGGGGTGTTAGGATCCTGGCACCGCGAGATGCAAGAATCCTGGCACCGAGGGATGCAAGAATCCTGGCACCGCAGGATGGGAGGATCCCGCACCGCGGGACGCAAGGATCCAGGGATGTAAGGATCCTGGCACCGTGGGATGCAGGTATCCTGGCACCGCGTGATGCAGAGATCTTGGCACTGCGGGATGCAGGGATCCTGGCGTCGCAGGAATGAAGGATCCAGGAGTGTTAGAATCCTGGCACCGCGAGATGATAGAATCCTGGCACCGAGGGATGCAAGAATCCTGGCACCGCAGCATGGAAGGATCCCGCACCGCGGACGCAAGGATACAGGGATGTTAGGATCCTGGCACCGCGGGATGCAAGAATCCAACGATGCAAGAATCCTAGCACCGAAGGACGCAAATATCCTGGCACCACAGGACGCAAGGACCCAGGTATGAAAGGATCCTGGCACCGTGGGATGCACGGATCCAGGGATGTAAGGATCCGGGCACCGCGGGATGCAAGGATCCAGGGGTGTTAGGATCCTGGCACCGCGAGATGCAAGAATCCTGGCATCGCAGGATGCAAACATCCCGGCACCGCAGGATGCAAGGATACCAGCACCGCGGGATGCAAGGATCAAGTAATGTAAGGATCCGGGCACCGCGGAATGCAGGTATCCTGGCACCGTGGGATGCAGGGATCCTGGCACCGCGGGATGGAAGAATCCTGGCACCGCAGAATGGAAGGATCCCGGTACCGCGGGATGCAAGGATCCAGGGATGTAAGGATCCGGGCACTGCGGGATGAAAGGATCCAGGGATGTAAGGATCCTGGCACCGTGGGATGCAGGTATCCTGGCACCGCGTGATGCAGAGATCTTGGCACCGCGGGATGCAGGGATCCTGGCGCCGCAGGAATGAAGGATCCAGGGGTGTTAGGATCCTGGCACCGCGAGATGCAAGAATCCTGGCACCGAGGGATGCAAGAATCCTGGCACCGCAGGATGGGAGGATCCCGCACCGCGGGACGCAAGGATCCATGGATGTAAGGATCCTGGCACCGCGGGATTCAAAGATCCAACGATGCAAGAATCCAAGCACCGCAGGACGCAAATATCCTGGCACCACAGGATGCAGAGACCCAGGTATGAAAGGATCCTGGCACCGTGGGATGCAAGGATCCAGGGATGTAAGGATTCGGGAACCGCGGGATGCAAGGATCCAGGGGTGTTAGGATCCTGGCACCGCGAGATGCAAGAATCCTGGCACCGAAAGATGCAAGAATCCTGGCACCGCAGAATGGAAGGATCCCGTCACCGCGGGATGCAAGGATCCAGGGATGTAAGGATCCGGGCACCGCGGGATGCAAGGATTCAGGGATGTGAGGATCCTGGCCCCGTGGGATGCAGGGATCCTGGCACCGCGGGATACAGAGATCTTGGCACCGCGGGATGCAGGGATCCTGGCAACGCAGGATGCAAGGATCCCGGCACCGCAGGATGCAAGGATCCAGGGATGTAAGGATCCTGGCACCGTGGGATGTAAGGATCTAGTGATGCAAGAATCCTGGCACTGCAGGATGCAAGGATCCAGTGATGCAAGGATCCTGGCACTGCAGGATGCAAGGATCCCGGGATGTTAGGATCCTGGCACCATGGGATGCAAGATTTCTGGCACCCTAGGATGCAAGGATCCCGGCACCGCAGGAAACAAGGATCCAGGGATGAAAGGATCCTGGCACCGCGGGATGCAGGGATACTGGCACCGCAAGATGCAAGGATCCTGGTACTGTGATTGCAAGGTTCCTGGCACCGCGTGTTGCAAGTATCCAGGAATTGAAGGATCCAGAGATGTAAGGATCCTGGCACCGTGGGATGCAGGTATCCTGGCACCGCGGAATGCAGGGATCCTGGCAACACGGGATGCAAGAACCTTGGCACCGCAGAATGGAAGGATCCCGGCAGCGCAGGATGTAAGGATCCAGGGATGTAAGGATCCTGGCATCGTGGGATGTAAGGATCTAGTGATGCAAGGATCCTGGCACTGCAGGATGCAAGCATCCAGGGATGTAAGGATCCTGGCACTGTGGGGTGCAGGGATCCTGGCACCGCGGGATGCAGGGATCCTGGCACCGCAGGATGCAAGGATCCTGGCACCGTGGGTTGCAAGGATCCCGGAACGGCGAGATGGAAGGATCCAGGGATGAAAGGATCCTGGCACCGCGGGATGCAGGTATCCTGGCACTGTGGGATGCAGGGATCCTGGCACCGCGGGATGGATGAATCCCGGCACCGCAGAATGGAAGGATCCCGCCAGCGCGGGATGTAAGGATCCAGGGATGTAAGGATCCTGGCACCTTGGGATGTAAGGATCTAGTGATGCAAGAATCCTGGCACTGCAGGATGCAAGGATCCAGGGATGTAAGGATCCTGGCACCGTGGTTTGTAAGGATCTAGTGATGCAAGAATCCTGGCACTGCAGGATGCAAGGATCCAGGGTTGTAAGGATCCTGGCACCGTGGGATGTAAGGATCTAGTGATGCAAGAATCCTGGCACTGCAGGATTCAAGGATCCAGAGATGTAAGGATCATGGCACCGTGGGATGCAGGTATCCTGGCACCGCGGGATGCAGGGATCCTGGCACCACGGGATGCAAGAATCCTGGCACCGCAGAATGGAAGGATCCCGGCAGCGCAGGATGTAAGGATCCAGGGATGTAGGGATCCTGGCACCGTGGGATGTAAGGATCTAGTGATGCAAGAATCCTGGCACTGCAGGATGCAAGGATCCAGAGATGTAAGGATCCTGGCACTGTGGGGTGAGGGATCCTGGCACCGCGGGATGCAGGGATCCTGGCACCGCAGGATGCAAAGATCCAGGGATGAAAGGATCCTGGCACCGCAGTACGGAAGCATCCAGGGATGTAAGGATCCGGGCACCGCGGGATGCAAGGATCCTGGCATCTCAGGACGCAAAGATCCTTTCATCGAAGGACGCAAGTATCCAGGGATGTAAGGATCCTGGCACCGTGGGATGTAGGTATCCTTGCACCGCGGGATGCAAGGATCCAGGGATGCAAGGATCCTGGCATCGTGGGATGTAAGGATCTAGTGATGCAAGAATCCTGGCACTGCAGGATGCAAGGATCCAGGGATGTAAGGATCCTGGCACCGTGGGATGTAAGGATCTAGTGATGCAAGAATCCTGGCACTGCAGGATTCAAGGATCCAGAGATGTAAGGATCATGGCACCGTGGGATGCAGGTATCCTGGCACCGCGGGATGCAGGGATCCTGGCACCACGGGATGCAAGAATCCTGGCACCGCAGAATGGAAGGATCCCGGCAGCGCAATATGTAAGGATCCAGGGATGTAAGGATCCTGGCACCGTGGGATGCAGGGATCCTGGCACCGCGTGATGCAGAGATCTTGGCATCGCGGGATGCAGGGATCCTGGCAACGCAGGATGCAAGGATCCCGGCACCGCAGGATGCAAGGATCCAGGGATGTAAGGATCCTGGCACCGTGGGATGTAAGGATCTAGTGATGCAAGAATCCTGGCACTGCAGGATGCAAGGATGCAGTGATGCAAGAATCCTGGCACTGCTGGATGCAAGGATCCAGGGATGTAAGGATCCTGGCACCATGGGATGCAAGAATTCTGGCACCCTAGGATGCAAGGATCCCGGCACCGCAGGAAACAAGGATCCAGGGATGAAAGGATCCTGGCACCGCGGGATGCAGGGATACTGGCACCGCAAGATGCAAGGATCCTGGTACTGTGATTGCAAGGTTCCTGGCACCGCGAGATGCAAGGATCCAGGGATTCAAGGATCCAGAGATGTAAGGATCCTGACACCGTGGGATGCAGGTATCCTGGCACCGCGGAATGCAGGGATCCTGGCACCACGGGATGCAAGAACCTTGGCACCGCAGAATGGAAGGATCCCGGCAGCGCAGGATGTAAGGATCCAGGGATGTAAGGATCCTGGCATCGTGGGATGTAAGGATCTAGTGATGCAAGAATCCTGGCACTGCAGGATGCAAGGATCCAGGGATGTAAGGATCCTGGCACTGTGGGGTGCAGGGATCCTGGCACTGCGGGATGCAGGGATCCTGGCACCGTGGGTTGCAAGGATCTCGGAACGGCGAGATGGAAGGATCCAGGGATGAAAGGATCCTGGCACCGCGGGATGCAGGTATCCTGGCACTGTGGGATGCAGGGATATAAACCCCCCGGGATGGATGAATCCTGGCACCGCAGAAAGGAAGGATCCCGCCAGCGCGGGATGTAAGGATCCAGGGATGTAAGGATCCTGGCACCTTGGGATGTAAGGATCTAGTGATGCAAGAATCCTGGCACTGCAGGATGCAAGGATCCAGGGATGTAAGGATCCTGGCACCGTGGGATGTAAGGATCTAGTGATGCAAGAATCCTGGCACTGCAGGATGCAAGGATCCAGGGATGTAAGGATCCTGGCACCGTGGGATGTAAGGATCTAGTGATGCAAGAATCCTGGCACTGCAGGATTCAAGGATCCAGAGATGTAAGGATCCTGGGACCGTGTGATGCAGGTATCCTGGCACCGCGGGATGCAGAGATCCTGGCACCACGGGATGCAAGAATCCTGGCACCGCAGAATGGAACGATCGCGGCAGCGCAGGATGTAAGGATCCAGGGATGTAAGGATCCTGGCACCGTGGGATGTAAGGATCTAGTGATGCAAGAATCCTGCCACAGCAGGATGCAAGGATGCAGTGATGCAAGAATCCTGGCACTGCTGGATGCAAGGATCCAGGGATGTAAGGATACTGGCACCGTGGGATGTAAGGATCTAGTGATGCAAGAATCCTGGCACTGCAGGATTCAAGGATCCAGAGATGTAAGGATCATGGCACCGTGGGATGCAGGTATCCTGGCACCGCAGGATGCAGGGATCCTGGCACCACGGGATGCAAGAATCCTGGCACCGCAGAATGGAAGGATCCCGGCAGCGCAATATGTAAGGATCCAGGGATGTAAGGATCCTGGCACCGTGGGATGCAGGGATCCTGGCACCGCGTGATGCAGAGATCTTGGCATCGCGGGATGCAGGGATCCTGGCAACGCAGGATGCAAGGATCCCGGCACCGCAGGATGCAAGGATCCAGGGATGTAAGGATCCTGGCACCGTGGGATGTAAGGATCTAGTGATGCAAGAATCCTGGCACTGCAGGATGCAAGGATGCAGTGATGCAAGAATCCTGGCACTGCTGGATGCAAGGATCCAGGGATGTAAGGATCCTGGCACCATGGGATGCAAGAATTCTGGCACCCTAGGATGCAAGGATCCCGGCACCGCAGGAAACAAGGATCCAGGGATGAAAGGATCCTGGCACCGCGGGATGCAGGGATCCAGGCACCGCGGGATGCAGGGATACTGGCACCGCAAGATGCAAGGATCCTGGTACTGTGATTGCAAGGTTCCTGGCACCGCGAGATGCAAGGATCCAGGGATTCAAGGATCCAGAGATGTAAGGATCCTGACACCGTGGGATGCAGGTATCCTGGCACCGCGGAATGCAGGGATCCTGGCACCACGGGATGCAAGAACCTTGGCACCGCAGAATGGAAGGATCCCGGCAGCGCAGGATGTAAGGATCCAGGGATGTAAGGATCCTGGCACCGTGGGATGTAAGGATCTAGTGATGCAAGAATCCTGGCACTGCAGGATGCAAGGATCCAGGGATGTAAGGATCCTGGCACCGTGGGATGTAAGGATCTAGTGATGCAAGAATCCTGGCACTGCAGGATTCAAGGATCCAGAGATGTAAGGATCATGGCACCGTGGGATGCAGGTATCCTGGCACCGCGGGATGCAGGGATCCTGGCACCACGGGATGCAAGAATCCTGGCACCGCAGAATGGAAGGATCCCGGCAGCGCAATATGTAAGGATCCAGGGATGTAAGGATCCTGGCACCGTGGGATGCAGGGATCCTGGCACCGCGTGATGCAGAGATCTTGGCATCGCGGGATGCAGGGATCCTGGCAACGCAGGATGCAAGGATCCCGGCACCGCAGGATGCAAGGATCCAGGGATGTAAGGATCCTGGCACCGTGGGATGTAAGGATCTAGTGATGCAAGAATCCTGGCACTGCAGGATGCAAGGATGCAGTGATGCAAGAATCCTGGCACTGCTGGATGCAAGGATCCAGGGATGTAAGGATCCTGGCACCATGAGATGCAAGAATTCTGGCACCCTAGGATGCAAGGATCCCGGCACCGCAGGAAACAAGGATCCAGGGATGAAAGGATCCTGGCACCGCGGGATGCAGGGATCCAGGCACCGCGGGATGCAGGGATACTGGCACCACAAGATGCAAGGATCCTGGTACTGTGATTGCAAGGTTCCTGGCACCGCGAGATGCAAGGATCCAGGGATTCAAGGATCCAGAGATGTAAGGATCCTGACACCGTGGGATGCAGGTATCCTGGCACCGCGGAATGCAGGGATCCTGGCACCACGGGATGCAAGAACCTTGGCACCGCAGAATAGAAGGTTCCCGGCAGCGCAGGATGTAAGGATCCAGGGATGTAAGGATCCTGGCATCGTGGGATGTAAGGATCTAGTGATGCAAGAATCCTGGCACTGCAGGATGCAAGGATCCAGGGATGTAAGGATCCTGGCACTGTGGGGTGCAGGGATCCTGGCACCGCGGGATACAGGGATCCTGGCACCGCAGGATGCAAGGATCCCGGCACCGCGGGATGCAATTATCCAGGGATGAAAGGATCCTGGCACCGCGGGATGCAGGTATCCTGGCACTGCGGGATGCAGGGATACTGGCACCGCGGGATGGAAGAACCCTGGCACCGCAGAATGGAAGGATCGCGCCAGCGCGGGATGTAAGGATCCAGGGATGTAAGGATCCTGGCACCTTGGAATGTAGGGATCCTGACACCGCAGGATGCAAGGGCCCTGGCACCGTGGATTGCAGGTATCCTAGATCGGCGAAATGAAAGGATCCTGGCACCGCAGGATGCAAGGATCCAGGGATGTAAGGATCCAAGGATGTAAGGAACCTGGCACCGTGGGATGCAGGTAACCTGGCACCGCAGGATGGAAGGATCCCGGCACCGCAGGATGAAAGGATCCAGGGATGTAAGGATCCTGGCACCGCTGGATGCAAGGATCCAGGGATGTAAGGATCGTGGCACCATGGGATGCAAGAATCCTGGCACCTTAAAATGCAAGGATCCCGGCACCGCAGAAAACAAGGATCCAGGGATGAAAGGATCGTTGCACCGCGGGATGCAGGTATCCTGGCACCGAGGGATGCAGGGATCCAGGGATGTAAGGATCCGCGCACCGCGGGATGCAAGGATCCAGGGATGTAAGGATCCTGGCACCGTGGGATGCAGGGTACCTGGCACCGAGGGATACAGAAATCTTGGCACCGCGGAATGCAGGGATCCTGGCACCGCAGGATGCAAGAATCCCGGCACCGCAGGATGCAAGGATCCAGGGATGAAAGGATCCTGGCACCGCAGTACGGAAGCATCCAGGGATGTAAGGATCCGGGCACCGCGGGATGCAAGGATCCTGGCATCTCAGGACGCAAAGATCCTTTCATCAAAGGACGCAAGTATCCAGGGATGTATGGATCCTAGCACCGTGGGATGTAGGTATCCTTGCACCGCGGGATGCAAGGATCCAGGGATGCAAGGATCCTGGCGCCGCAGGATTGAAGGATCCCGGAACCGCGGGATGCAAGGATCCAGGGATGTAAGGATCCTGGCACCACGGGATGCAAGGATCCAGGGATGTAAGGATCCTGTCACCATGGGATGCAAGAATCCTGGCACCTTAGGATGCAAGGATCCCGGAACCGCAGGAAACAAGGATACAGGGATGAAAGGATCCTGGCACCGCGGGATGCAGGTATCCTGGCACCGAGGGATGCAGGGATCCTGGCAACGCGGGATGCAAGAATTCTGGCACCGCAGGATGGAAGGATCCCGGCACCGCGGAATGCAAGGATCCAGGGATGTAAGGATCCTGGCACCGCGGGATGCAGGGATCCTTGCACCGCAGAATGCAAGGATCCAGGGCTGTAAAGATACTGGCACCGCGGGATGTAAGGATCTAGGGATGCAAGAATCCTGTCACTGCAGGATGCAAGGATCCAGGGATGTAAGGATCCTGGCACCGTGGGATGCAAGAGTCCTGGCATCGCAGGATGCAAACATCCCGGCACCGCAGGATGCAAGGATATCGGCACCGCGGGATGCAATGATCAAGTAATGTAAGGATCCGGGCACTGCGGGATGCAGGTATCCTGGCACCGTGGGATGCAGGAATCCTGGCACCGCGGGATGGAAGAATCCGGGCACCGCAGAATGGAAGGATCCCGGTACCGCGGGATGCAAGGATCCAGGGATGTAAGGATCCGGGCACCGCGGGATGCAAAGATCCAGGGATGTAAGGATCCTGGCACCGTGGGATGCAGGGATCCTGCCACCGCGTGATGCAGAGATCTTGGCACCGCGGGATGCAGGGATCCTGGCGCCGCAGGAATGAAGGATCCAGGGGTGTTAGGATCCTGGCACCGCGAGATGCAAGAATCCTGGCACCGAGGGATGCAAGAGTCCTGGCATCGCAGGATGGAAGGATCCCGCACCGCGGGACGCAAGGATCCAACGATGCAAGAATCCTAGCACCGCAGGACGCAAATATCCTGGCACCACAGGACGCAAGGACCCAGGTATGAAAGGATCCTGGCACCGTGGGATGCAAGGTTCCAGGGATGTAAGGATCCGGGCACTGCGGGATGAAAGGATTCAGGGATGTAAGGATCCTGGCCCCGTGGGATGCAGGGATCCTGGCACCGCGGGATGCAGAGATCTTGGCACCGCGGGATGCAGGGATCCTGGCAACGCAGGATGCAAGGATCCCGGCACCGCAGGATGCAAGGATCCAGGGATGAAAGGATCCTGGCACCGCGGGATGTAGTGATTCTGGCACCGCAGGATGCAGGGATGCTGTCGCCGCAGGAATGAAGGATCCAGGGGTGTTAGGATCCTGGCACCGCGAGATGCAAGAATCCTGGCATCGCAGGATGCAAACATCCCGGCACCGCAGGATGCAAGGATACCGGCACCGCGGGATGCAAGGATCAAGGAATGTAAGGATCCGGGCACCGCGGGATGCAGGTATCCTGGCACCGTGGGATGCAGGGATCCTGGCACCGCGGGATGGAAGAATCCTGGCACCGCAGAATGGAAGGATCCCGGTACCGCGGGATGCAAGGATCCAGGGATGTAAGGATCCTGGCACCGTGGGATGCAGGGATCCACCCACCGCGGGATGCAGAGATCTTGGCACCGCGGGATGCAGGGATCCTGGCAACGCAGGATGCAAGTATCCTGGCACCGCAGGATGCAAGGATCCTGGCACCGCGTGATGCAGAGATCTTGGCACCGCGGGATGCAGGGATCCTGGCGCCGCAGGAATGAAGGATCCAGGGGTGTTAGGATCCTGGTACCGCGAGATGCAAGAATCCTGGCACCGAATTATGCAAGAATCCTGGCACCGCAGCATGGAAGGATCCCGCACCGCGGGACGCAAGGATCCAGGGATGTAAGGATCCTGGCACCACGGGATGCAAGGATCCAACGATGCAAGAATCCTAGCACGGCAGGACGCAAATATCCTGGCACCACAGGACGCAAGGACCCAGGTATGAAAGGATCCTGGCACCGTGGGATGCAAGGATCCCGGGATGTAAGGATCCGGGCACCGCAGGATGCAAGGATCCTTGCACCGCGAGATGCAAGAATCCTGGCACCGAGGGATGCAAGAATCCTGGCACCACAGAATGTAAGGATCCCGTCACCGCGGGATGCAAGGATCCAGGGATGTAAGGATCCGGGCACCGCGGGATGCAAGGATTCAGGGATGTAAGGATCCTGGCCCCGTGGGATGCAGGGATCCTGGCACCGCGGGATGCAGAGATCTTGGCACCGCGGGATGCAAAGATCCTGGCAACGCAGGCTGCAAGTATCCCGGCACCGCAGGATGCAAGGATCCAGGGATGAAAGGATCCTGGCACCGCGGGATGCAAGGATCCTGGCACCGCAGGATCCAAGGATCCTGGCACCGTGGGTTGCAAGGATCCTGGCACCGCGAGATGCAAGTATCCAGAGATGCCAGGATCGTGGCACCACAGGACGCAAGGATCCATGCACCGTAGGAAGCAAGGATCCAGGGATGTAAGGATCCTGGCACCGCGGGATGGAAGGATCCTGGCACCGCAGGATGCAAGGATCCTGGCACCGTGGGATGCAGGGATCCTGGTACCGCAATATGCAAGGATCCTGGTACTGTGATTGCAAGGTTCCTGGCACCGCGAGATGCAAGGATCCAGGGATGCAAGGATCCAGAGATGTAAGGATCCTGGCACCGTGGGATGCAGGTATCCTGGCACCGCGGGATGCAGGGATCCTGGCACCACGGGTTGCAAGAATCCTGGCACCGCAGAATGGAGGGATCCCGGCAGCGCAGGATGTAAGGATCCAGGGATGTAAGGATCCCGGCACCGCGGGATGCAAGGATCCAGGGATGTAAGGATCCGGGCACCGCAGGACGCAAGGATCCTGGCACCGCAGTACGGAAGCATCCAGGGATGTAAGAATCGTGGTACCACGGGATACAGTGATCATGGCACCGCGGGATGCAGGGATACTGGCACCGCAGGAAGCAAGGATCCAGGGATGCAAGGATCCTGGCAACGTGGGATGCAGGGATCCTGGCACCGCAGGATGGAAGGATCCGGGATCGGCGAGATGGAAGGATCCTGGCACCGCGAGATGCAAAGATCCAGGGATGCAAGGATCCAGAGATGTAAGGATCCTGGCACCGTGGGATGCAGGTATCCTGGCACCGCGGGATGCAGGAATCCTGGCACCACGGGATGCAAGAATCCTGGCATCGCAGGATGGAAGGATCCCGGCACCTCGGGATGCAAGGATCAAGGGATGTAAGGATCCGGGCACCGCGGGATGCAAGGATCCTGGCACCGCAGGACGCAAAGATCCAGGGATGAAAGGATACTGCACCGCGGGATGCAGGGATCCTGGCACCGTGGATTGCAAAGATCTTGGCACCGCGAGATGCAAGGATCCAGGGATGCAAGGATCCTGGCACCGCAGGACGCAAGGATGTTGTCACCGCAGTACGGAAGCATCCAGGGATGTAAGAATCCTGGTACCATGGGATACAGTGATCCTGGGACCGCGGGATGCAGGGATACTGGCACCGCAGGATGCAAGGATCCCGGCACAGCGGGATGCAAGGATCCAGGGATGTAAGGATCCAGGGATGTAAGGATCCTGGCACCGCGGGATGTAAGGATCTAGGGATGCAAGAATGCTGGAACTTCAGGATGCAAGGATCCAGGGGTGTAAGGATCCTGGCACCGTGGGATGCAGGTATCCTGGCACCGCAGGATGAAAGGATCCCGGTACCGCGGCATGCAAGGATCCAGGGATGTAAGGATCCGAGCACCGCGGGATGCAAGGATCCTGTCATCGCAGGACGCAAAGATCCTTTCACAAAAGGACGCAAGTATCCAGGGATGTAAGGATCCTGGCACCGCGAGATGCAATAATCCCGGCACCGCAGGATGCAAGGATACAGGCACCGCGGGATGCAAGGATCAAGGGATGTAAGGATCCGGGCACCGCGGGATGCAGGTATCCTGGCACCGTGGGATGCAGGGATCCTGGCACCCCGGGATGGAAGAATCCTGGCACCGCAGAATGGAAGGATCCCGGTACCGCGGGATGCAAGGATCCAGGAATGTAAGCATCCGGGCACCGCGGGATGCAGGGATACTGGCACCGCAGGATGCAAGGATCCCGGCACCGCAGGATGCAAGGATCCAGGGATGAAAGGATCCTGGCACCGCGGGATGCAGGGATCCTGGCACCGAGGGATGCAGGGATCCTGGCACCGCAGGACGCAAGGAACACGGAACCGCGGGATGCAAAGATCCAGGGATGTAAAGATCCTGGCACCGCAAAATGCAAGGATCCTGACACCGCAGGATGCAAGGTTCCTGGCACCGTGGGTTGCAAGGATCCTAGATCGGCGGGATTCACGGATCCTGGCACAGCAGGATGCAAGGATCCAGCGATGTAAGGATCACGGGATGTAAGGATCCTGGCACTGTGGGATGCAGGTATTGTGGCACCGCAGAATGGAAGGATCCCGGCACAGCGCGATGCAAGGATCCATGGATGTAAGGATCCTGGCACCGCGGGATGTAAGACTCTAGGGATGCAAGAATGCTGGCACTGCAGGATGCAAGGATCCAGGGATGTAAGGATCCTGGCACCGTGGGATGCAAGAATGCAAGGATCCTAGCTCCACAGGAAACAAGGATCCAGGCACCGTAGGAAGCAAAGATCCAGGGATGTAAGGATACTGGCACCGCGGGATACAGGAATCCTGGCACCGCGGGATGCAGGGATCCTGGCACCGCAGGATGCAAGGATCCTGGCACCGTGGGATGCAGGGATCCTGGTACCGCAATATGCAAGGATCCTGGCACTGTGGGTTGGAAGGATCCTGGCATCGCAGGATGCAAAGATCCCGGCACCGCAGGATGCAAAGATCCCGGCACCGCAGGATTCAAGGATCTCGGCACCGCGGGATGCAAGGATACAGGGATGCAAGGATCCTGGCACCACGGGATACAGGGATCCTGGAACCGCGGGATGCAGAAATCCTGGCACCGAAGGATGCAAGGATGCTGGCACCGTGAGATGCAGGGATCCTGGTACCGCAATATGCAAGGATCCTGGCACCATGGGATGCAGGGATCCTGGAACTGCGGGATGGAAGAATCCTGGCACTGCAGGATGGAAGGATCGCGGCACCGCGGGATGCAAGGATCCAGCGATGTAAGGACCCTGGCACCGCGGGATGCAAGGATCCAAGGATGCAAGGATCCTAGCACCGCAGGACGCAAGGATCCTGGCACCACAGGACGCAAGGATCCAGGGATGAAAGGATCCTGGCACCGCGGGATGCAAGGATTCTGGCACCGCAGGATGTAGGGATCCAGGGATGTAAGGATCCTGGCACCGTGGGAAGCAGAGATCTTGGCACCGCGGGATGCAGGGATTCTGGCACCGCAGGATGTAGGGATCCTGGCACAACAGGATGCAAGGATCCAGGGATGTAAGGATCCTGGCACCGTGGGATGCCAGGATTCTGGCACCGCAGGATGTAGGGATCCAAGGATGAAAGGATCCTGGCACCACGGGATGCAGGGATACTGGCACCGCAGAATGCAAGGAGACAGGGATGCAGGGATCCTGGCACCGCGGGATGCAAGGATACAGAGATGCAAGGATCCTGGCAGCGCAGGACGCAAGGATCCTGGCACCGCAGGAAGCAAGTATCCTGGCACCGCAGAACGCAAAGATCCAGGGATGAAAGGATCCTGGCATCGCGGGATGGAGGGATCCTGGCACCGTGGGTTGCAAGGATTTTGGCACCGCGAGATGTAAGGATCCAGGGATGCAAGGATCCTGGCACCGCAGGACGCAACGATCCTGGCACCGCAGTACGAAAGCATCCAGGGATGTAAGGATCCTGGAGCCACGGGATACAGGGATCCTGGCACCGCGGGATGCAGGGATACTGGCACCGCAGGATGCAAGGATACAGGGATGCAGGGATCCTGGCACCGCGGGATGCAAGGATACAGGGATGCAAGGATCCTGGCACCGCAGGACGCAAAGATCCCGGCACCGAGGGATGCATGGATCCAGGGATGTAAGGATACTGGCACCGCGGGATGCAGGGATCCTGGCACCGCGGGAAGAAGGGATACTGGCACCGCAGGATGCAAGGATCCAGGGATGCAAGAACCCTGGCACCACGAAACACAGGGATCCTGGCACCGCGGGATGCAGGGATCCTGGCACCGAAGGATGCAAGGATCCTGGCACCGTGGGATGGAGGGATCCTGGCATCGTGGGTTGCAAGGATCTTGGCACCGCGAGATGCAAGGATCCAGGGATGCAAGGATCCTGGCACCGCAGGACGCAAGGATGCTGGCACCGCAGGACGCAAAGATCCAAAGATGAAAGGATACTGGCACCGCGGGATGCAGGGATCCTGGCACCGTGGATTGCAAAGATCTTGGCACCGCGAGATGCAAGGATCCAGGGATGAAAGGATCCTGGCACTGCAGGACGCAAGGATCCTGGTGTAATGTATGGAATGATAGTATTGAGATGGCAGGATCGCCATGTAATGTAAGTAAAGATGCTACTGATTGTAATGAAGGTGGATGCGATGAGACTACTGTTGTCTCATCGTGCTGGCCAAGTGAAAAACGTCTTCTTCTATATTCCTTCAAAGATATAAACTTCTTCTCTCTGGAAAGAAGCTATACTTAGATAGGATGATAATAATAGCGCCAGAAGGACCTACCGGCATTCCGTAGATTGCCACATGTTTGGCGCAGTTCAATAGAACAGGCAGCCGATATTTCTAATTAAAAACTGTTGCCGAAGCTTGAGGCAACTTTTAATCTGCCGAACTTTCAAAGGCAGACTTTACTTGAATCTTCCTTCCAAACACTTTGCCGATTTTAAGGCAAAGGTTGCTAAATGAAACAAGCAACTTTGTCTGGCTATGGAACGATTCTGCCTTCTGCTAGACTCGTTCCTTCCTTTTATTTACAAAAACTTTTGCTGTACAATCGATTTGCTTATTCTATAAAATTCTTACTCTAGTTTTAATTCTACTTACCATAACCAATCGTTCCCACGGAATATTGCTTGCTTGCAATGGCCTAATTGCACATTTGCCTACTCTGGGCACAATGCTCTACTAAAGAGTTTCTCACGGTACGCGGGTTCGAGAATATGATTATTAGAGAGCTTACTAAAATTTTGTAGGACATAAATATTTGAGTATGCTGTCACAAAAAGCTCGTTTTGGGACATAGCTGTGTATTGGTCGTTTGGGACATAGTTGTGTATTGGCTAGCACCGGGTTTGGAACTGGGAATACACTACACATAGTTGTGTATTGGCTAGCACCGGGTTTGGAACTGGGAATACACTACACCCCTTTCCTTTAGAAGAGTATTTGTTTGCAAATACGACTGATTGGTTGTGGTATTTTGTTTTACAATTATGCTTATCTGATGATGAGATATAAGTTTGTATTAAGTATAAAGTGTACAATAATTTTACAATGATTGATTGAATGTTTTATATAATTTAAGTCTATTATTATGTATCCATTTACATTTGTCTTCTATCTCTAGTAGTGTATTTACATTGTTTGTGTTTATTACTTTATATGGGCCTTTATATGGTTTCTGGTTTTTCTTTCTGTTTTCTACTGTTATCAATACTAGATCACCAATGTTTAAATGAAGAGGTTTTGTATATGCTGTTTTATTGCTCCTAGCTAATTTTGTTTTCTCTATTAATTCTCTGGCTTTTGATGCCGATATTTTTAATCTTAGCTTCAACTCATTCGCGTAATTTTCAATATCATAGATTCTATCTGTGTTTTCTAAAGTGTCGTTTGGCAAATAAGAAAGTTTTCCGAAAACTAGTTCGTATGGTGTGTAGTTAGTGTCCACGTGTGGGGTTGTATTATACGAGAATGTATAATATGGTATCCATTCGTCCCAGTTATTGTCATCAACGAATGCTAACAGATATTCATTGAGGACACGGTGGTTTCTTTCTACAACACCTAACGTCTCGTGGTGATAAGGAGTTGAAAAGATTTGTTTTATATGTAACAGTTCGCAAATGTTCTTTAGGAGATTATTAGTAAATTCTGTCCCTAAATCGGTTTTTAAAATTTTGAAATGACCGTATTGTAGTATAAAATTGTTTACTAAGGCCTTTGCTACTGTCTTAGCTTCCTTACTTTCTAAGGGTATAGCCGTGATATATTTCGTTAATTCGCATTGTATAGTTAATATATATCGAAAATTGTTTGAAAGTCTTAATGGACCTACGATGTCAGCGCTTACTATTTCAAAACTAGTAGAGGGTGTATCGGTTTTTATCATTCTTTCCTTTGTGTGCCTTGTGATTTTGTTATATTTGCATTTTTCACATTGGTTAATGTAGTGTTTTATCATTCTATTCATGTCCCTCCAACAGTATCTTTGTTTCAATTTTAAAAGTGTTTTACGGATTCCTGTATGTCCTCCGTGCGGCGATTCGTGGAATTCTTTTATAAGTTCATTTTGTTCAGCGATGTCATTAATTCTTTTGGGGGGTTTATATATCATAATTTTTAACTGGATATCCATTTTTCGTTGCAACGTATTGAATATTTTCTTAAATTCTTCTTTGGGTACGTACCTGAATATTATATCTTCCATAGATAGAGCTAGCTCGTTTATATTATAATTCTGCGCATAATTCAGTAACTTCTTCACTACAGAAACTAGTTTCGTGTTTGAATTATCGTTACAGTTATTGCGAGATTTCACACTTTGCTTGTCGCTGGCGGAAACGTATTTCTCGTGAGCTTTATCGCTAAAGTGGACCATTAAATAATCTTTCTCCTTTGAGATTATTATACTTTCTTTATCGTTGCGCAACATATTAAATTTTACTTTTAATGCCCCTGTTATATCGGATAGTGAAGTACAATCGAACGCATAGAGGTGATCAATCTCCAGTTTTCTTTTGTCGCTTTCGTTATCGATTTTTGTGCTTGTTTTATTACATTGTTGTTTTATCGCCTTGCTTCTTGTTATCGCCATAAGTTTCTTGCTGATACTTTCGTCATTGGTTGGGGGTATCATTGATTTTAGTATTTCTGAGTCTATTTGTATCCTTGATAATGCATCGGCATTTGTGTTGATATTACCCTTTTTATACACAATTTCAAAATCATAGTCCGATAAATCTAATCTGATTCTTGTTAACTTCGAGGATGGGTTTTTGTGTGTGAACAACGATACTAAAGGTCTATGGTCTGATACTACTGTAAACTTTCGTCCATACAAATATGGTCTGAAAAAGTTTATTCCCCAGTGTATCGCCAAAAGTTCCTTTTCAATGATTGGTTTGTTCAGTTCATGTTTGTTCAATGATTTACTCGCGTATGAGATTGGTAAATCAGAACCGATCTCTCCTTGTGACAGAATCGCACCTAGTGCAAAATTTGATGCGTCAGTGGTTAAAATGAAAGGTTTTTCAAAATCTGGATACTGTAGTATCGGTGGTGACATCAATTTTTGTTTTAGTAGATCGTATGCTCTTTGCTGTTCTTCCTCCCAAATAAACGGTGATTTTTTCTTCAATAAAGAGTTCAAACTCTTTGCCGTTTCTGCAAAATTTGGGATGAAGCGTCGGTAATAGTTACAAAAAGCTACGAATCTCCTGACGTCATCCGTGTTTTTAGGAATTGGATAATTCTTTATTACTTCGTGTTTAGCAGGGTCTGTTCGTATACCGTCTGCTGTAATTAGGTGTCCTAAATAGACTACTTCCGATTTTAAAAATTTGCATTTATTCGCATTCAGTTTGAGGTTATATCTGCGTAGTCTTTGTAACACTTTAGATAAATTCTCGTTATGGTGTTTGATGCTGCATCCAAAGACCATAATGTCATCGACATATAAAAATGCTGAATGACTTAAACCAGTTAGTGCAATGGTAAGCATTCTTTGAAAACTGTTTGAGGATATTTTAAGTCCAAAGGGTAGCCTTTTAAACTGATAGTGTCCGTTGCTAGTGGAAAATGCTGTCAAAGGTCTGGAGTCTTTCTCTAGTTCAATTTGGTGGAAAGAACTCGTCATATCTAAGGTGGAGAAGTATTTTGCTCTACCTAGTTTGTCGAGCACATCTTCCAACCTTGTCAATGGGAATTTGTCATTGACTAACTTGTCGTTTAACTTTCTGAAGTCAACAACAAGTCTCCATTTCTTTGTATCGTCAGAACTTTTCTTTGGTACAACTAGCAGTGGTGAGTTGTATGGGCTTATCGAAGGTTCAACAATGTCGTTATCCTCCAATTCTTGGACTTGTTTTTGTATTTCCTCGTTCTGAGTGTGAGGTAACCGATAATTTTTTATATATACTGGTGCATCGTCAGTGGTATTGAGTCTTTGCTTGTAAAAGTTATTCTTACTTAGTTGTTCCCCTTCAAGGTGAAAAACATCTTGATATTGTTTAATAATATCTAGCAAGCTCGTGTTTGCTTGTTCATCTAAGCTATTTGTGTTTATGACGTCCAGTAATCGGTTCAAACGTTTGTTGTCGAATGTTTGTTTAGTTTTCAAAATGTGATAGTTTTTCAAAGGTTCTATTTCTAACTCGAAGTTTTTGAGTGTTATATTGTGTTCACTAGTGTTTAACACTTTAACGTGGCATACACCTCTTGCTGGGATAATGCAGTTCCCTAAGAATACTCCGTTTAGGATTTCCTTGTTAAAAATGACGCTGTCTTCGGATCTGTTAATTTCTATTGGAATCATGGCTTCAGTTCTCGCCGGGATGACAATCTGTGCCATGTTGATTTTTCTGGTGTACATAGGTATTGTAATGTCTTTGTCAAAGATGCAAAAGGTAATAGTATATGACTCGAAATCTATTTTGCACATATATTCACTGAGTATATCTCTTCCTAATATACCATCAGTTTCAATTGGAAAGTCCTCATCTACTATGTGGAAAATGTTGGTTATCATCTCGTTTTCGATGATAAATTGTTGCTTGGTAGTTCCTAGAGACATTGTTGTCTTGTCTGTTATGCCCGTAAGTTTGCATTTATTTTCGGGTTGTAGATCGATATTTTTACAAAATAAACTATTATTCTTGAGTATCGAGATATCTGCACCTGTGTCTACTAGTAATTTCATGTATCTTTTTTCATTATTGTTATATATTTTTACATAATTAGTGCTAATCCCCGTTATTCTAAATATACTGTTAGTTATATTAGATTTAGGTTTTACAATATTTTTGGCCAAGCTCTCTATTCTTCGTCCGGGAGGTTGCCTAGTTCCTCTCGGGCGGTTGTCAAGTTTCCCTGATCTGATATTACACCGCAGTACGGAAGCATCCAGGGATGTAAGAATCCTGGTACCACGGGATACAGTGATCCTGGCACAGCGGGATGCAGGGATACTGGCACCGCAGGATGCAAGGATCCAGGGATGCAAGGATCCTGGCAACGTGGGATGCAGGGATCCTGGCAAAGCAGGATGGAAGGATCCTGGATCGGCGAGATGGAAGGATCCTGGCACCGCAGGATGCAAGGATCCAGGAATGTAAGGATTCAGAGATGTAAGGATCCTGGCACCGTGGGATGCAGGTATCCTGGCACCGAAGAATGGAACGATCCCGGCACCGCAGGATGCAAGGATCCAGGGATCTAAGGATATTGGCACCGTGGGGTGCAGGGATCCTGGCACCGCGGGATGCAAGGATCCAAGGATGCAAGGATCCTGGCAACGTTGGATGCAGGGATCCTGGCACCGCAGGATGCAAGGATCCCGGCACCGCGGGATGCAAGGATCCAGGGATGAAAGGATCCTGGCACCGCGGGATGCAGGTATCCTGGCACTGCGGGATGCAGGTGTCCTGGCACCGCGGGATGCAAGAATCCTGGCACCGCAGAATTAAAGGATCCCGCCAGCGCGGGAGGTAAGGATCCAGGGACGTAAGGATCCTGGCACCTTGGGATGCAGGGATCCTGACACCGCAGGATGCAAGGGCCCTGGCACCGTTGATTGCAGGGATCCTAGATCGGCGAGATGAAAGGATCCTGGCACCGCAGGATGCAAGGATCCAGGGATGTAAGGATCCAAGGATGTAAGGAACCTGGCACCGTGGGATGCAGGTAACCTGGCACCGCAGGATGGAAGGATCCCGGCACCGCAGGATAAAAGGATGCAGGGATGTAAGGATCCCGGCACCGCAGGAAACAAGGATTAAGGGATGAAAGGATCCTGGCACCGCGGGATGCAGGAATCCTGGCACCGAGGGATGCAGGGATCCAGGGATGTAAGGATCCGGGCCAAGCGGGATGCAAGGATCCAGGGATGTAAGGATCCTGGCACCGTGGGATGCAGGGATCTTGGCACCGCGGGATAGAGAAATCTTGGCACCGCGGGATGCAGGGATCCCGGCACCGCAGGATGCAAGGATCCAGTTTTGAAAGGATCCTGGCACCACAGTACGGACGCATCCAGGGATGTAAGGATCCGGGCACCGCGGGATGCAAGGATCCTGTCATCGCAGGACGCAAAGATCCTTTCACAAAAGGACGCAAGTATCCAGGGATGTAAGGATCCTGGCACCGCGAGATGCAATAATCCCGGCACCGCAGGATGCAAGGATACAGGCACCGCGGGATGCAAGGATCAAGGGATGTACGGATCCGGGCACCGCGGGATGCAGGTATCCTGGCACCGTGGGATGCAGGGATCCTGGCACCCCGGGATGGAAGAATCCTGGCACCGCAGAATGGAAGGATCCCGGTACCGCGGGATGCAAGGATCCAGGAATGTAAGGATCCGGGCACCGCGGGATGCAGGGATACTGGCACCGCAGGATGCAAGGATCCCGGCACCGCAGGATGCAAGGATCCAGGGATGAAAGGATCCTGGCACCGCGGGATGCAGGGATCCTGGCACCGAGGGATGCAGGGATCCTGGCACCGCGGGATGCAAGAATCCTGGCACCGCAGGAACGAAGGACCCCGGCACCGAGGGATGCAAGGATCCAGGGATGTAAGGATCCTGGCACCGCAGGATGCAGGGATCCTGGCACCGCGGGATGAAGGGATACTGGCACCGCAGTATGCAAGGATCCAGGGATGCAAGGATCCTGGCACCACGGGATACAGGAATCCTGGCACCGCGGGATGCAGGGATACTGGCACCGAAGGATGCAAGGATCCTGGCACCGTGGGATGGAGGGATCCTGGCACCGTGGGTTGCAAGGATCTTGGCACCGCGAGATGCAAGGATCCAGGGATGCAAGGATCCTGGCACCGCAGGACGCAACGATCCTGGCACCGCAGTACGGAAGCATCCAGGGATGTAAGGATCCTGGAACCACGGGATACAGGGATCCTGGCACTGCGGGATGCAGGGATACTGGCACCGCAGGGTGCAAGGATCCATGGATACAAAGATCCTGGCACCACGGGATACAGAGATCCTGGCACCGCGGGATGCAGGGATCCTGGCACCGCAGGATGCAAGGATCCCGGCACCGCAGGATGCAAGGATCCAGTTTTGAAAGGATCCTGGCACCGCAGTACGAAAGCATCCAGGGATGTAAGGATCCGGGCACCGCGGGATGCAATAATCCCGGCACCGCAGGATGCAAGGATACAGGCACCGCGGGATGCAAGGATCAAGGGATGTAAGGATCCGGGCACCGCGGGATGCAGGTATCCTGGCACCGTGGGATGCAGGGATCCTGGCACCCCGGGATGAAAGAATCCTGGCACCGCAGAATGGAAGGATCCCGGTACCGCGGGATGCAAGGATCCAGGAATGTAAGGATCCGGGCACCGCGGGATGCAGGGATCCTGGCACCGCGTGATACAGAGATCTTGGCACCGCGGGATGCAGGGATCCTGGCACCGCAGGATGCAAGGATCCCGGCACCGCAGGATGCAAGGATCCCGGCACCGCAGGATGCAAGGATCCAGGGATGAAAGGATCCTGGCACCGCGCGATGCAGGGATCCTGGCACCGAGGGATGCAGGGATCCTGGCACCGCGGGATGCAAGAATCCTGGCACCGCAGGAACGAAGGATCCCGGCACC
Source organism: Oxycera nigricornis (assembly GCA_963942545.1). NCBI lineage: Eukaryota > Metazoa > Arthropoda > Insecta > Diptera > Stratiomyidae > Oxycera > Oxycera nigricornis. Next base: position 67,711,613 of record OZ012662.1, read on the forward strand.
GAGGGATGCAAGGATCCAGGGATGCAAGGATCCTGGCAACGTTGGATGCAGGGATCCTGGCACCGCAGGATGCAAGGATCCCGGCACCGCGGGATGCAAGGATCCAGGGATGAAAAGATCCTGGCACCGCGGGATGCAGGGATCCTGGCACCGAGGGATGCAGGGATCCTGGCACCGCGGGATGCATGAATCCTGGCACCGCAGGAACGAAGGATCCCGGCACCGAGGGATGCAAGGATCCAGGTAGGTAAAGATCCTGGCACCGCGGGATGCAGGGATCCTGGCACCGCGGGATGAAGGGATACTGGCACCGCAGGATGCAAGGATCCAGGGATGCAAGGATCCTGGCACCACGGGATACAGGGATCCTGGCACTGCGGGATGCAGGGATCCTGGCACCGAAGGATGCAAGGATCCTGGCACCGCGGGATGGAGGGCTCCTAGCACCGTGGGTTGCAAGGATCTTGGCACCGCTAGATGCAAGGATCCAGGGATGCAAGGATCCTGGCACCACGGGATACAGGGATCCTTGCACCGAAGGATGCAAGGATCCTGGCACCGCGGGAAGCAAGAATCCTGGCACCGCAGGATGGAAGGATCGCGGCACCGCGGGATGCAAGGATCCAGGTATGTAAGGATCCTGGCACCGCAGGATGCAAGGATCCTAGCACCGCAGGATGCAAGGATCTCGGCACTGCGGGATGCAAGGATCCAGGGATGTAAGGATCCTGGCACCGTGGGATGCAAGAATCCTGGCACCGCAGGATGCAAAGATCCCGGAACTGTGGGATGCTAGGATCCAGGGATGCAAGGATCCTGGCACCGTGGGATGCAAGGATCCTGACACCGCAGGATGCAAGGATCCTGGATCGGCGAGATGGAGGGATCCTGGCATCGCAGGATACAAGGATCCAGGGATGTAAGGATTCAGGGATGCAGGTATCCTGGCACCGCAGGAAACAAGGATCCTGGCACCGTGGGAAGCAGAGATCCTGGAACTGAGGGATGGAAGAATCCTGGCACCGCAGGATTGAAGGATCCCGGCACCGCGGGATGCAAGTATCCAGTGATGTAAGGATCCTGGCACCGCGGGATGCAAGGATACAGGGATGCAAGGATCCTGGCACCGCAGGACGCAAAGATCCAGGGATGAAAGGATCCTGGCATCGCGTGATGGGGGGATCCTGGCATCGCGGGATGGGGGGATCCTGGCACCGTGGGTTGCAAGGATCTTGGCACCGCGAGATGCAAGGATCCTGGGATGCAATTATCCTGGCACCGCAGGACCCAAGGATCCTGGCACCGCAGTACTGAAGCATCCAGGGATGTAAGGATCCAGGGATGTAAGGATCCTTGCACCATGGTATGCAGGTATCCTGGCACCGCAGGATGGTAGGATCCCGGCAGCGCGGGATGCAAGGATCCAGCGATGCAAGGATCCTAGAACCGCGATATGGAAGAATCCTGTCACCGCAGGATGGAAGGATCCCGGCACCGCGGGATGCAAGGATCTAGGGATGTAAGGATCCGGGCACCGCGGGATGCAAGGATCCTGGCACCGCAGGACGCAAGGATGCTGGCACCGCAGGACGCAAAGATCCAGGGATGAAAGGATACTGGCACCGCGGGATGCAGGGATCCTGGCACCGTGGATTGCAAAGATCTTGGCACCGCGAGATGCAAGGATCCAGGGATGAAAGGATCCTGGCACCGCAGGACGCAAGGATCCTGGCACCGCAGTACGGAAGCATCCAGGGATGTACGAATCCTGGTACCACGGGATACAGTGATCCTGGCACCGCGGGATGCAGGGATACTGGCACCGCAGGATGCAAGGATCCAGGGATGCAAGGATCCTGGCAACGTGGGATGCAGGGATCCTGGCACCGCAGGATGCAAGGATCCAGGGATGAAAGTATCCTGGCACCGCGGGATGTAGGTATCCTGGCACTGCGGGATGCAGGTGACCTGGCACCGCGGAATGCAAGAATCCTGGCACCGTAGAATTAAAGGATCCCGCCAGCGCGGGAGGTAAGGATCCAGGGACGTAAGGATCCTGGCACCTTGGGATGTAGGGATCCTGACACCGCAGGATGCAAGGGCCCTGGCACCGTTGATTGCAGGGATCCTAGATCGGCGAGATGAAAGGATCCTGGCACCGCAGGATGCAAGGATCCACGGATGTAAGGATCCAAGGATGTAAGGAACCTGGCACCGTGGGATGCAGGTAACTTGGCACCGCAGGATGGAAAGATCCCGGCACCGCAGGATAAAAGGATGCAGGGATGTAAGGATCCTGGCACCGCAGGAAACAAGGATCCAGGGATGAAAGGATCCCGGCACCGCAGGAAACAAGGATCCAGGGATGAGAGGATCCTGGCACCGCGGAATGCAGGTATCCTGGCACCGAGGGATGCAGGTATCCTGGCACCGCAGGATGGAAGGATTCCGGCACCGCGGGATAAAAGGATTCCCTGGAAGGATCCCGGAACCGCGGGATGCAAGAATCCAGGGATGTAAGGATCCTGGCACCGCGGGATGTAGCGATTCTGGCACCGCGGGATGCAGGGATGCTGTCGCCGCAGGAATGAAAAATCCAGGGGTGTTAGGATCCTGGCACCGCGAGATGCAAGAATCCTGGCATCGCAGGATGCAAACACCCCGGCACCGCAGGATGCAAGGATACCGGCACCGCGGGATGCAAGGATCAAGTAATGTAAGGATCCGGGCACCGCGGGATGCAGGTATCCTGGCACCGTGGGAAGAAGGGATACTGGCACCGCAGGATGCAAGGATCCAGGGATGCAAGAACCCTGGCACCACGAAACACAGGGATCCTGGCACCGCGGGATGCAGGGATCCTGGCACCGAAGGATGCAAGGATCCTGGCACCGTGGGATGGAGGGATCCTGGCATCGTGGGTTGCAAGGATCTTGGCACCGCGAGATGCAAGGATCCAGGGATGCAAGGATCCTGGCACCGCAGGACGCAAGGATGCTGGCACCGCAGGACGCAAAGATCCAAAGATGAAAGGATACTGGCACCGCGGGATGCAGGGATCCTGGCACCGTGGATTGCAAAGATCTTGGCACCGCGAGATGCAAGGATCCAGGGATGAAAGGATCCTGGCACTGCAGGACGCAAGGATCCTGGCACCGCAGTACGGAAGCATCCAGGGATGTAAGAATCCTGGTACCACGGGATACAGTGATCCTGGCACAGCGGGATGCAGGGATACTGGCACCGCAGGATGCAAGGATCCAGGGATGCAAGGATCCTGGCAACGTGGGATGCAGGGATCCTGGCAAAGCAGGATGGAAGGATCCTGGATCGGCGAGATGGAAGGATCCTGGCACCGCAGGATGCAAGGATCCAGGAATGTAAGGATTCAGAGATGTAAGGATCCTGGCACCGTGGGATGCAGGTATCCTGGCACCGAAGAATGGAACGATCCCGGCACCGCAGGATGCAAGGATCCAGGGATCTAAGGATATTGGCACCGTGGGGTGCAGGGATCCTGGCACCGCGGGATGCAAGGATCCAAGGATGCAAGGATCCTGGCAACGTTGGATGCAGGGATCCTGGCACCGCAGGATGCAAGGATCCCGGCACCGCGGGATGCAAGGATCCAGGGATGAAAGGATCCTGGCACCGCGGGATGCAGGTATCCTGGCACTGCGGGATGCAGGTGTCCTGGCACCGCGGGATGCAAGAATCCTGGCACCGCAGAATTAAAGGATCCCGCCAGCGCGGGAGGTAAGGATCCAGGGACGTAAGGATCCTGGCACCTTGGGATGCAGGGATCCTGACACCGCAGGATGCAAGGGCCCTGGCACCGTTGATTGCAGGGATCCTAGATCGGCGAGATGAAAGGATCCTGGCACCGCAGGATGCAAGGATCCAGGGATGTAAGGATCCAAGGATGTAAGGAACCTGGCACCGTGGGATGCAGGTAACCTGGCACCGCAGGATGGAAGGATCCCGGCACCGCAGGATAAAAGGATGCAGGGATGTAAGGATCCCGGCACCGCAGGAAACAAGGATTAAGGGATGAAAGGATCCTGGCACCGCGGGATGCAGGAATCCTGGCACCGAGGGATGCAGGGATCCAGGGATGTAAGGATCCGGGCCAAGCGGGATGCAAGGATCCAGGGATGTAAGGATCCTGGCACCGTGGGATGCAGGGATCCTGGCACCGCGGGATAGAGAAATCTTGGCACCGCGGGATGCAGGGATCCCGGCACCGCAGGATGCAAGGATCCAGTTTTGAAAGGATCCTGGCACCACAGTACGGACGCATCCAGGGATGTAAGGATCCGGGCACCGCGGGATGCAAGGATCCTGTCATCGCAGGACGCAAAGATCCTTTCACAAAAGGACGCAAGTATCCAGGGATGTAAGGATCCTGGCACCGCGAGATGCAATAATCCCGGCACCGCAGGATGCAAGGATACAGGCACCGCGGGATGCAAGGATCAAGGGATGTAAGGATCCGGGCACCGCGGGATGCAGGTATCCTGGCACCGTGGGATGCAGGGATCCTGGCACCCCGGGATGGAAGAATCCTGGCACCGCAGAATGGAAGGATCCCGGTACCGCGGGATGCAAGGATCCAGGAATGTAAGGATCCGGGCACCGCGGGATGCAGGGATACTGGCACCGCAGGATGCAAGGATCCCGGCACCGCAGGATGCAAGGATCCAGGGATGAAAGGATCCTGGCACCGCGGGATGCAGGGATCCTGGCACCGAGGGATGCAGGGATCCTGGCACCGCGGGATGCAAGAATCCTGGCACCGCAGGAACGAAGGACCCCGGCACCGAGGGATGCAAGGATCCAGGGATGTAAGGATCCTGGCACCGCAGGATGCAGGGATCCTGGCACCGCGGGATGAAGGGATACTGGCACCGCAGTATGCAAGGATCCAGGGATGCAAGGATCCTGGCACCACGGGATACAGGAATCCTGGCACCGCGGGATGCAGGGATACTGGCACCGAAGGATGCAAGGATCCTGGCACCGTGGGATGGAGGGATCCTGGCACCGTGGGTTGCAAGGATCTTGGCACCGCGAGATGCAAGGATCCAGGGATGCAAGGATCCTGGCACCGCAGGACGCAACGATCCTGGCACCGCAGTACGGAAGCATCCAGGGATGTAAGGATCCTGGAACCACGGGATACAGGGATCCTGGCACTGCGGGATGCAGGGATACTGGCACCGCAGGGTGCAAGGATCCATGGATACAAAGATCCTGGCACCACGGGATACAGAGATCCTGGCACCGCGGGATGCAGGGATCCTGGCACCGCAGGATGCAAGGATCCCGGCACCGCAGGATGCAAGGATCCAGTTTTGAAAGGATCCTGGCACCGCAGTACGAAAGCATCCAGGGATGTAAGGATCCGGGCACCGCGGGATGCAATAATCCCGGCACCGCAGGATGCAAGGATACAGGCACCGCGGGATGCAAGGATCAAGGGATGTAAGGATCCGGGCACCGCGGGATGCAGGTATCCTGGCACCGTGGGATGCAGGGATCCTGGCACCCCGGGATGAAAGAATCCTGGCACCGCAGAATGGAAGGATCCCGGTACCGCGGGATGCAAGGATCCAGGAATGTAAGGATCCGGGCACCGCGGGATGCAGGGATCCTGGCACCGCGTGATGCAGAGATCTTGGCACCGCGGGATGCAGGGATCCTGGCACCGCAGGATGCAAGGATCCCGGCACCGCAGGATGCAAGGATCCCGGCACCGCAGGATGCAAGGATCCAGGGATGAAAGGATCCTGGCACCGCGCGATGCAGGGATCCTGGCACCGAGGGATGCAGGGATCCTGGCACCGCGGGATGCAAGAATCCTGGCACCGCAGGAACGAAGGATCCCGGCACCGAGGGATGCAAGGATCCAGGGATGCAAGGATCCTGGCAACGTTGGATGCAGGGATCCTGGCACCGCAGGATGCAAGGATCCCGGCACCGCGGGATGCAAGGATCCAGGGATGAAAAGATCCTGGCACCGCGGGATGCAGGGATCCTGGCACCGAGGGATGCAGGGATCCTGGCACCGCGGGATGCATGAATCCTGGCACCGCAGGAACGAAGGATCCCGGCACCGAGGGATGCAAGGATCCAGGTAGGTAAAGATCCTGGCACCGCGGGATGCAGGGATCCTGGCACCGCGGGATGAAGGGATACTGGCACCGCAGGATGCAAGGATCCAGGGATGCAAGGATCCTGGCACCACGGGATACAGGGATCCTGGCACTGCGGGATGCAGGGATCCTGGCACCGAAGGATGCAAGGATCCTGGCACCGCGGGATGGAGGGCTCCTAGCACCGTGGGTTGCAAGGATCTTGGCACCGCTAGATGCAAGGATCCAGGGATGCAAGGATCCTGGCACCACGGGATACAGGGATCCTTGCACCGAAGGATGCAAGGATCCTGGCACCGCGGGAAGCAAGAATCCTGGCACCGCAGGATGGAAGGATCGCGGCACCGCGGGATGCAAGGATCCAGGTATGTAAGGATCCTGGCACCGCAGGATGCAAGGATCCTAGCACCGCAGGATGCAAGGATCTCGGCACTGCGGGATGCAAGGATCCAGGGATGTAAGGATCCTGGCACCGTGGGATGCAAGAATCCTGGCACCGCAGGATGCAAAGATCCCGGAACCGTGGGATGCTAGGATCCAGGGATGCAAGGATCCTGGCACCGTGGGATGCAAGGGTCCTAACACCGCAGGATGCAAGGATCCTGGATCGGCGAGATGGAGGGATCCTGGCATCGCAGGATACAAGGATCCAGGGATGTAAGGATTCAGGGATGCAGGTATCCTGGCACCGCAGGAAACAAGGATCCTGGCACCGTGGGAAGCAGAGATCCTGGAACTGAGGGATGGAAGAATCCTGGCACCGCAGGATTGAAGGATCCCGGCACCGCGGGATGCAAGGATCCAGTGATGTAAGGATCCTGGCACCGCGGGATGCAAGGATACAGGGATGCAAGGATCCTGGCACCGCAGGACGCAAAGAGCCAGGGATGAAAGGATCCTGGCATCGCGTGATGGGGGGATCCTGGCATCGCGGGATGGGGGGATCCTGGCACCGTGGGTTGCAAGGATCTTGGCACCGCGAGATGCAAGGATCCTGGGATGCAATTATCCTGGCACCGCAGGACCCAAGGATCCTGGCACCGCAGTACTGAAGCATCCAGGGATGTAAGGATCCAGGGATGTAAGGATCCTTGCACCATGGTATGCAGGTATCCTGGCACCGCAGGATGGTAGGATCCCGGCAGCGCGGGATGCAAGGATCCAGCGATGCAAGGATCCTAGAACCGCGATATGGAAGAATCCTGTCACCGCAGGATGGAAGGATCCCGGCACCGCGGGATGCAAGGATCTAGGGATGTAAGGATCCGGGCACCGCGGGATGCAAGGATCCTGGCACCGCAGAACGCAAGGATCCTGGCACCGCAGGACGCAAAGATCCAGGGATGTAAGGATCCTGGCACTGCGGAATGTAAGGATCCTGACACCGCAGGATGCAAGGATCCTGGCACCGTGGGTTGCAAGGACCCTGGATCGGCGAGATGGAAGGATCCTGGCACCGCAGGATGCAAGGATGCAGGGATGTAAGGATCCAGAGATGTAAGGATCCTGGCACCGTGGGATGCAGGTATGCTGGCAACGCAGGATGGAAGGATCCCGGCACCGCGGTATGCAAGGATCCAGGGATGTAAGGATCCGGGCACCGCGGGATGCAAGGATCCTGGCACCGCAGGACGCAAGGATGCTGGCACCGCAGGACGCAAAGATCCAGGGATGAAAGGATACTGGCACCGCGGGATGCAGGGATCCTGGCACCATGGATTGCAAAGATCTTGGCACCGCGAGATGCAAGGATCCAGGGATGAAAGGATCCTGGCACCGCAGGACGCAAGGATCCTGGCACCGCAGTACGGAAGCATCCAGGGATGTACGAATCCTGGTACCACGGGATACAGTGATCCTGGCACCGCGGGATGCAGGGATACTGGCACCGCAGGATGCAAGGATCCAGGGATGCAAGGATCCTGGCAACGTGGGATGCAGGGATCCTGGCACCGCAGGATGCAAGGATCCAGGGATGAAAGTATCCTGGCACCGCGGGATGTAGGTATCCTGGCACTGCGGGATGCAGGTGACCTGGCACCGCGGAATGCAAGAATCCTGGCACCGTAGAATTAAAGGATCCCGCCAGCGCGGGAGGTAAGGATCCAGGGACGTAAGGATCCTGGCACCTTGGGATGTAGGGATCCTGACACCGCAGGATGCAAGGGCCCTGGCACCGTTGATTGCAGGGATCCTAGATCGGCGAGATGAAAGGATCCTGGCACCGCAGGATGCAAGGATCCACGGATGTAAGGATCCAAGGATGTAAGGAACCTGGCACCGTGGGATGCAGGTAACTTGGCACCGCAGGATGGAAAGATCCCGGCACCGCAGGATAAAAGGATGCAGGGATGTAAGGATCCTGGCACCGCAGGAAACAAGGATCCAGGGATGAAAGGATCCCGGCACCGCAGGAAACAAGGATCCAGGGATGAGAGGATCCTGGCACCGCGGAATGCAGGTATCCTGGCACCGAGGGATGCAGGTATCCTGGCACCGCAGGATGGAAGGATTCCGGCACCGCGGGATAAAAGGATTCCCTGGAAGGATCCCGGAACCGCGGGATGCAAGAATCCAGGGATGTAAGGATCCTGGCACCGCGGGATGTAGCGATTCTGGCACCGCGGGATGCAGGGATGCTGTCGCCGCAGGAATGAAAAATCCAGGGGTGTTAGGATCCTGGCACCGCGAGATGCAAGAATCCTGGCATCGCAGGATGCAAACACCCCGGCACCGCAGGATGCAAGGATACCGGCACCGCGGGATGCAAGGATCAAGTAATGTAAGGATCCGGGCACCGCGGGATGCAGGTATCCTGGCACCGTGGGATGCAGGGATCCTGGCACCGCGGGATGGAAGAATCCTGGCACCGCAGAATGGAAGGATCCTGGAACTGCGAGATGCTAGGATCCAGGAATGCAAGGATCCTGGCACCGCAGGACGCAAGGATCCTGGCACCGCAGTACGGAAGCATCCAGGGATGTAAGGATCCGGGCACCGCGGGTTTTGTTTTTTTTTATAAGTGTGTTTATTGAATCTTCTTAAAAAGAAATAACAAAAATGGATAAGATGTGGGTATAGATAAACCTATTTCAATTCTTAAAATCTAAACGTTGCTTTGAGGTGTGCGGAGTCACTCCCTGCTTAAATTATAACGTTAATTTTTCTTTTAAGTCTATTTGAAACAATTTTTGTACCCAGCTGAGATACTAATTGGTTACAATGTTGTCTCAATTTAAGACTATACTTAGTTCTTGTTCTCAGAATTTGTTCAGAAACCGATGGTATCTGGAGATCTTTTATGATATTGGTGTTTCTAATGTACCACGGCGCACAAGACATTAGCCGCAGTATTTTGTTCTGTGATCGCTCTATAATTTCAATTAGGGATGAGGAAGTCGTTTGCCATAACTGACACCCGTAGAACCATATGGGTTTTATCATAGAATTATATAACAAAACTTTGTACTCTAAGGCTAGCTTAGATTTATAGCCTATAAGCCAGTACAGTTTAGAAACCTTCAGATCAATCTCCTTCTTCTTTGATCTTATATGTTTTTCCCAAGTCATGCGTCGGTCTAGGTGTACTCTCAGGTATTTGTAGTGGTCCTTGTGCACTACATCTCTTCCATTGAGTTTGATAGCTGGACAGTTTCCTTTATTTAGCGTAAAGGTGACTTGAACACTTTTTGACTCATTAACTTGAATTTTCCATATATTGAGCCACTGTTCGACATCAGTAACGTGCTCTTGCAAGTTCTTGGAGGCAAGTTTTGCTGATTTTCTTGCACACAAGAACGCGGTGTCATCTGCGAACGTGGTGGTTACGGTTCCTCGACTCGTTGGTAGATCGGCGGTGAAGAGTAAATAAAGAATGGGTCCAAGAACACTTCCTTGTGGGACACCGGCTAGAATTGGACGTTTAGTTGATAGAGAATTTTTAAATCTCACTTGGAATCGCCTTCCGGTTAAATAGGATTTCAGGATCTCGTAAACATAGGGCAGCGTTCGATTGATTTTGTAGAGTAGTCCTTCATGCCACACCTTATCGAATGCTTGAGCTACATCAAGGAATAACGCCGAGCAGTAGCTGCGCTCTTGGTACGTCTGTTGGATTGTTTCCATTATGCGGTGCACTTGCTCAATCGTTCCGTGCTTTGATCTAAATCCAAATTGATGCATTGGAATGGCTTTATTGAGGTCGTCTGAAATTATTGCTGCAATAATCTTTTCAAAGACTTTTGAAAAGATGCTTAGGAGGCTGATAGGTCGGTAGGAGCCTGGAAGGTGGTGATCCTTGCCTGGTTTCGGTATTGTTATTATAGTTGATAGCTTCCATTGCTCAGAAAAATATCCTATTCTCAGCATAGCGTTAAATATTTGGGTCAACCACCTTGTTGCAATTATCGGCAGCTCTGTAACCATCTTTCCGTTTATCTGGTCGTGGCCAGGGGCCTTTTTAACATTAATTTGGTTTTTAATAACATATGTAACTTGCCGATGTTTAATTTTGAGTTTTTTAATAGTTTTTTCCATTTGGTGATCCAGGGTTGTTTTCTCTTTCTCTGGATTTGGTTGAAAGACACTTTCTAAGTGATCAGCGAATTTTTCTGCCTTTTCACTGTCACTTTTTGCCCATTGTCCATTGTGTTTACGAATAGGTGGGGTGCTGATTTGGGATCTTTTGAGATGCTTGGTGGCTTTCCATAAGCTGTAATCAGTTTCCGCTCTAGGTGATAGACCTTCGAGGTATTTTGCGAACTTCTCTTGCTTTTCTTCGCTAAGTAACAGACGCAAGTCTCTTTCAGCCCTTTTGTAATCTTTCTTTGCTGTTATTCCTCTCGATGTTTGCCATACTCGACGAAGCCTTCTCTTTTTAGCAACAGCCTCCTTGATGTGCGCTGCAGTCAGAATTTTCCTTTTCGTAGTGGACCTCGGAGGTGGTGTAGCGTATCTGGCTGCTTCCGTAATGATCCTAACAAATTCGTCAACAGCTTTTTCGATTTCCATCGGGTTACTCGGTGATGTTGGTACCATGTGGAGAGAGATGTAATATTTGTAATTCAGCCAGTTCGTCGAAAAGGAGGTTAAACTAGATGACTGTTTACTTACCTCCTTTTCGAATTGGAATTCGAGGAGAACTGGTGAGTGGTCCGATGAGAGGTCCAGCAGAAGTCGAGATGATACACTTGTGCGTGAGACGTTTCTGGTAACGGCAAAGTCGATTAGATCCGGAGTTTTTTTGGTGTCCTCTGGCCAATGGGTTGGTTCTCCGCAGGAAGATATGTCGTAGCCTTTATCCTTGATGACTTTGTAGAGAACTCTTCCCCTCGTGCTGATTAGACGGGATCCCCAGAATGTGTGTTTGGAGTTGTAGTCACCTGCGATGATAAACCGATGTCCTTGTTCTTCGAAAAATGTCTTGTAGTCTTCTTCTGTAGGATTGTGGTTTGGGGATGAGTAAAATGCTCCAAGGACAATTTTTCCTGGATTTCCTTCGATACATATGGAACAGGCTTGAATATTAAGAGATGAGTGTCTTCCCCATAAGAAATGCGGTATAATTTTTTTAACTAGTACAGCAGCACCTCCCCTGGGTGTTCCTAAGGGATGCTTAGTATCATAGACATCATAGCCATTAATTTTGAAATTATTTTTCTCTGTCAGGTGAGTTTCATTGATCAAGAATACATCAATATCGTTCTGATCAAGGAATTGTTGAATTTCATTTCGATGTTGGTTCGCACCGTTTGCATTCCAGTAGGATATTTTAAGTTTATTTATTTTGGACATCGGAGTAGCTGGATTAATTCAGTTTGTGTTCGCATCATCTCTTGCATAGATGTTTGGAAGGAGTTCATGAATTGCATCATGGTATTCATGATAGCTTGGAGCATTTTCTCCATGGAGGATTGAGGGAGATGGGGTTGTGGTACATCAACTGGAGGGATTTGATTGGTGTTCCCGATGAGGATGTTTCGATAACTCAGATTGCGGGTAACTGGGACTGCTGGGGCAGTAGTCACTTCTGATTTTTCAGGTTGTGTTTTCACTGTTGTTGGGTAAACTTTCTTTTGCGTTTTCTTCCTGGCAACGTACACCTGGCATCCCCGGAAGTTTGCTGTGTGTGGACCATCAAAGTTTGCGCATTTCCTTACTGTTGGATCGTTTTTTGAGGAAGTACACGATTTGGTAGAGTGATCTTGTCCACAAATGACGCATTTTGGCGGAAGTGTGCAGTATCCCTTTGTGTGTCCATATTCTTGACAATTTTGACATTGAACGGGCCCAACTCGCTTATGTGGTTCTTCAACACGGATGGATCTATTCATCAGGAGCTTTAGGTTGTAAATCGGATGCACTTGTCCCGGTTGTAATTTTTGGCCGGGTTCAAGTTCAACCCTGCATAATGGTTGGCGTATTTTCAGTCTGTTAATGATATTGGTGACCGAGTGCACTTTAAATTCGTTTTTTTCCAGCTCGATTTTAATTTCTTCGCACATTTTATCCACATCATTTTCATTTACTGCTTCGATCCCTTTAATTACTACATTGAGACCTCGAAGAGCTTTAAGTCGGTAAGTGTAGAAACAAACTTCTGCCGATTCAAAGGCAGCAATTGTTTTTCGATAATCATCAATTGATTTCAATTGGACTTGTATGTCAATGTGGACACCTCGACGCAAGTTAGTACATTTAAATTGGTGGTGTCCAATTGTGATTTTAACTAGGTTAACAATCGGGGATTTCAGCAGATTTCAATTCTGGGGTATCCATTTCACTTAGTGCGGCGTACCGGTTTTGCAGAAGTATAGGGTGTTCCGTATTGCGTTTTTTTTTGCAGACATACCTTGTACTGGTGGGCTCCGAATTTTCCGTTTCGCTGACGATTGATTATTTTGCCGTAATGTAGGTTTAACGATCTCGGTGAAGAACCGATTTATCGGCGGTTGGACTTTGCCAGTGGCGAGAACTGGCAGAGATGGTGTTTGGGATAGAATGTTCACCATCCGGGTGATTCCAGATGGCCTTTGACTTTCCACATGTTCAATTTCATCGAGAGTGACGTCGTCAGGATGTTGTTGATTGGCGTTCTGTTCTCTATCTCCTCCATTTGATCCTTGCGGAGGTGGTGCCGGTGGTTTAGACGGGCTCCTCTTGATCCCCATCTGTTCAATCAAAAAATGACTGCCAGAGAGTTATCAGATATTCAACTTTAACACAATTAACTTTTGTACTTATAGCACTGCACGGCAAACACGACTTGTTACACGAAATTGTTACTGTCGACACCGCGGGATGCAAGGATCATAGCTTCGCAGGACGCAAAGATCTTTCCCCAAAGGACGCAAGTATCCACGGATGTAAGGATCCTGGCACCGTGGGATGTGGGTATCCTTGCACCGCAGGATGCATGGATCCAGGGATGTAAGGATCCTGGCACCGTGGGATGCAGGGATCCCGGCACCGCAGGATGCAAAAATTCCGGAACCGCGGGATGCAAGGATCCAGGGATGCAAGGATCCTGGCACCGCAGGATGGAAGGATCCCGGAACCGCGGGATGCAAGGATCCAGGGATGTAAGGATCCTGGCACCGCGGGATGCAGCGATTCTGGCACCGCGGGATGCAGGGATGCTGTCGCCGCAGGAATGAAGGATCCAGGGGTGTAAGGATCCTGGCACCGCGAGATGCAAGAATCCTGGCATCGCAGGATGCAAACATCCCGGCACCACAGGATGCAAGGATACCGGCACCGCGGGATGCAAGAATCAAGTAATGTAAGGATCCGGGCACCGCGGGATGCAGGTATCCTGGCACCGAGGGATGCAGGGATCCTGGCACCGCGGGATGGAAGAATCCTGGCACCGCAGGATGGAAGGATCCCGGCACCGCGGGATGCAAGGATCCAGGGATGTAAGGATCCTGGCACCATGGGATGCAAGAATCCTGGCACCTTAGGATGCAAGGATCCCGCACCGCAGGAAACAAGGATCCAGGGATGAAAGGATCCTGGCACCGCAGGATGGAAGGATCCCGGCACCGCGGGATGCAAGGATCCAGGGATGTAAGGATCCTGCACCGCGGGATGCAAGGATCCAGGGATGAAAGGATCCTGGCACCATGGGATGCAAGAATCCTGGCAATTTAGGATGCAAGGATCCCGGCACCGCAGGAAACAAGGATCCAGGGATGAGAGGATCCTGGCACCGCGGAATGCAGGTATCCTGGCACCGAGGGATGCAGGTATCCTGGCACCGCAGGATGGAAGGATCCCGGCACCGCGGGATAAAAGGATCCAGGGATGTAAGGATCCTGGAACTGCGAGATGCAAGGATCCAGGGATGCAAGGATCCTGGCACCGCAGGACGCAAAGATCCTGGCACCGCAGTACGGAAGCATCCAGGGATGTAAGGATCCGGGCACCGCGGGATGCAAGGATCATAGCTTCGCAGGACGCAAAGATCCTTTCACCAAAGGACGCAAGTATCCAGGGATGTAAGGATCCTGGCACCGTGGGATGTAGGTATCCTTGCACCGCAGGATGCAAGGATCCAGGGATGTAAGATCCTGGCACCGTGGGATGCAGGGATCCTGGCACCGCAGGATGCAAAAATCCCGGAACCGCGGGATGCAAGGATCCAGGGATGCAAGGATCCTGGCAACGCAGGATGGAAGGATCCCGGAACCGCGGGATGCAAGGATCCAGGGATGTAAGGATCCTGGCACCGCAGGACGCAAGGATCCTTGCACCGCAGTACGGAAGCATCCAGGAATCTAAGAATCCTGGCACACGGGATACAGGGATCCTGGCACCGCGGGATGCAGGGATACTGGCAACGCAGGATGCAAGGATCCAGGGATGCAAAGATCCTGGCAATGTGGGATGCAGGGATCCTGGCACCGCAGGATGCAAGGATCTTGGATCGGCGAGATGGAAGGATCCTGGCACCGCAGGATGCAAGGATGCTGGCACCGCAGGATGCAGGGATCCTGGCACCGAGGGATGCAGGTATCCTGGCACCGCAGGATGGAAGGATCCCGGCACCGCGGGATAAAAGGATCCAGGGATGTAAGGATCCTGGAACTGCGAGATGCAAGGATCCAGGGATGCAAGGATCCTGGCACCGCAGGACGCAAAGATCCTGGCACCGCAGTACGGAAGCATCCAGGGATGTAAGGATCCTGGCACCCCAGGATGCAAGGATCCCGGCATCGCAGGTTGCAAGGATCCGGGAACCGCGGGATGCAAGGATAAGACGATGTAAGGATCCTGGCACCGTGGGATGCAGGTATCCTGGCACCGTGGGATGCAGGGATGCTGGCACCACAGGATGCAAGGATCTAGGGTTGTAAGGATCCTGGCACCATGTGATGCAAGAATCCTGGCACCGCAGGATGCAAGGATCCCGGCAACGCAGGATGCAACGATCCAAGGATGAAAGGATCCTGGGACCGCGGGATGCAGGGATCTGGCACCGCTGGATGCAGGGATCCTGGCACCGCAGGATGCAAGGATTCCGGCACCGCAGGATGCAAGGATCCGGGAACTGCGGGATGCAAGGATACAAGGATGTAAGGATCCTGGCACCATGGGATGCAGATATCTCGGCACCGTGGGATGCAGGAATGCTGGCACCGCAGGATGCTAGGATCCAGGGGTGTAAGGATCCTAGCACCGCGGGATGCAGTGATCCTGGCACCGCAGGATACAAGGATACCGGTACCGCAGGATGCAAGGATCCAGGGATGTAAGGATGCTGGCACCGCGGGATGCAGTGATCCTGTCACCGTAGGATGCAGGGATCCTGGCACCGCAGGACGCAAGGATCCTGGCACCGCAGTACGGAAGCATCCAGGGATGTAAGGATCCTGGCACCACGGGTTGCAGGGATCCTGGCACCGTGGGTTGCAAGGATCTTGGCACCGCGAGATGCAAGGATCCAGGGATGCAAGGATCCTGGCACCGCAGGACGCAAGGATCCTGGCACCGCAGTACGGAAGCACCCAGGTAAGTAAGAATCCTGCCACCACGGGATACAGGGATCCTGGCACCGCAGGATGCAAAGATCCCGGCACCGCAGGATGCAAGGATCTCGGCAACGCGGGATGCAAGGATGTAACGATTTTTCTACTCTTTCCTTCTTCTCCGATCGGGTCTCCGCTGAGACCGACGACGATCGGCGTCACACCGATGTGACAGCTGGACGTGCAGTCCGTGGATTGAGGCAAAGGACTACGTATCGCGCCGAGAATTAGTCCTGCCTCTCACTTGGTGTTTGGGGTTGGTGGCTGCTGGCGGGCTAGCTAGTTCGGTGAGGCGTGCGGTCGAGGGTCTTAAGGTCCAAACACCAAGTGTCCGAGTTCGTTACACAAACTCAGCCACCTGAAAAGCCCTTGGGTTACGCGTTTTCAATCCACAATTATCAAACAAAAATCAAAAAAAAACAAAAAACTCTAACCTCTCTATTCTCTACTTTACTCTAAGTCCGCGAGACCGTCTTACCCGAACGCGACTTCTCGTCGGCACACAAATAGACTACCGCGATACAAGAGCACTACTTTACCGGAAACACACTCAATATAACAAAATCAAAGCTAACGCGAACACTGTGCCGCGGAAGAACCCGAATCACTGCTGAAAACAAAAAAAAAGAAGGGAGGAACCTGGCGAAACCTCGCCAACCACCGATGTTATAGGCTGGGCCCAGCCTCCTTGTTCCGAACGTGAGCGAAGCTCATTATTCCGCGCTCGGAACCCCATGTAAGATCGAACTACCTGACCTACCTGCTTGGAAAGAAGTCCCGGAAGAAAATCTAGGAGTTTAAGTGCAATTCATATTTATTTATTTTTTTCTCTAATTTACTTTATATTATTCATTAAAATTCAAATTTAACAAAAGCAAAGGAAACATAAAATAAAATAACAAAAAAAATCAATTTAATAGTATATGAACCATCTAAATAAGCGAAAAATATTATCATCAATCAAATCATTATTATTGTTCCTATTGTTTTCAAATCGGAATTAATGTTGTGTTGGCAAAATTAAAGTTAACCTAACTTAACATTTTTTTTCTGCAATCGTCTTTATCCCGTTTCAGAATTCATTTCTTCTCCTTGATTAAATTTTCCTTTGTTTTGCCCTGTAGCTTTTGATCGACGGCATGCCTTATTTTTTTGGGTTTAAATGTTTGCTGGGTGAGTTTTTTTTTCTCTTGAAAAGTCTATTCTGTTGTTGATGAGTTCCAATTAAATTGCACCCATTTTTGCTGGATCCTAGTGTGCGCCACTTCACAGCAATCACATGTCACTCGTATCGTTGAATACAACACCGTACATATATATTTTTCTGTTGAGTTGTGAACGCGAACGAAAAACAAAGGCAGAAACTTGCAAATTTTCAAATGTTTAGATTACAATAAAATAGAACACACGTGTCTTAGAATGCCTCGAAGAATAATGATTCGACCGAAATTGCTACTTCTTATCGTTGTCCTCACGAAGGATGACCGGGTTTTGTAGACCGACAAAATGTCGCACCGAGTTCACCGTGAGAGATACTTTTTTCCGGTCGAACGGAGCCGAGCACATGTGCGGCTTGGACTGAACAACACTTCCACTGAATGAGCGCGTTTCCTTGATCCTTCACTGCCGTCCTAACTACACCTGACGTTAAGGATTAAATGTTTTAAACATGTGATTCGCGCTTAACCTCACGTATCTTTGTTCGATTCTTTCGGAGCACCATAGAATTCATTATATAACCGATATAAATGGAATGCACTCTAATCACGTCGTGAACACGTTTTTTTTTTTCAAGTCCCAGCTTCACCTACTGCACCGGTGGTCTTGTCGAGAATCCCGCTTAAACTGCCCATTTTCCCGTTCCCAGAACCAGAATCGCGCTGTCGACCCCTTCTGGTAACTTGGAACCTGCTTGTTGCTAACCGGGTTCCCTGTCGTGCGCAACCAGTTTTCCCAGTGGGTCGTTCCTGCATAGCGCTGGATGGCGACGTGCACGATCGAGGTGACGTGATCCAAGCCAGCGCGGATGTGCAAAAGGGCGCATTACAACCACAGGCAGGAATGCGAGGGCCTCCCGAGCAGTCATGGCGGAAGATCCTCATAGTTCAGGTTGATAAGGTAATCGTCGCGATTGCAAGGGAAGAAACCAATATCTTGGTTGGATTGCTGGATGAGCAAAGTAGATGCGCACTAGGACGCAGGTTCTGACAACAGGGGAAAATTTAAATAAAGCCCAAAAATAGCTAAATACTGGGTAAATAAAAGACGGAAGATATTATACTCATGGATAGCTACTTATAGGCACTTGGACCTAGGATGTCAAAAAAGGTACTGCTAATCCCTAACCGTAAGGTTTCGGGATGCTTAGCGCGTTAGAGAGAATCAAGTGGGAGGCGCTTAGCGGTTATCGTTATCGTCGGATATCCTTGGCGTGAAAGAGGCCAACTTCCTTCCCCTTTTAGTCCGTGACTCGATACAGAGACTTCCCTACCTTTCTCTAGGATGCGTGCTTTGACGAACTTCGGGCCAAGCTTCGCGTTATAGCGTGAGCTCGCATCGCTTTGCCTAAAGTTTCGTCGGAACACTTCGTCTCCGGGCTGGTAATTAACGGGACGGACTCGTAAATTGTAGGACCGTTCAGCCAAATCCTGTGATCGAGTTAGGTGCATCCTAAGCCGTTGACGGAGGAGGTCCAGGTGGTCTTCCTGGGAAACTTCCATCTTCGGTTCTCCCAAGCACTTGAGACGGCGCAGCAGGGTGTAGGTTTGGCCATGGGTTATCATTTGCTGGCCAAACAGAGCGAAGTATGGGGAGCATTTGATGGACGAGTGGTAGCCCGACCTCAGGGCACAGGCGATCGATGAGAGCTGACGGTCCCATTCTCGTTGATCCTCCTTTAAGTAGGCTCGGATGCCGGCTATCAGAGAACGGTTCACGCGTTCCGAAGCGTTCGCTTGTGGCGAATAGTATGCCGTGCGCTGATGCGTAACTCCGTAGCGTTTCAGCAGTTGCTGAAAGTGTCCTGACGTGAACTGCACACCGTTGTCAGTGGTGACGGTTTCTGGTATTCCGAAAATATGGAACACTTGCCTTTCGAGGAAGTCGGTGATCGCGTTGGTTGCTAGGCGCTTAATAGGCTCTATAAGCACAAACTTGGAAAGGTGGTCCAGAATAACGATGGCTCCTATGTTCCCTTCCTTGGAGCGAGGGTATGGTCCGATTAGGTCCAAGTATAAGTGCTGTAGGACTCGTTCGGGAATGTGCTGTCGTCCCATTGGTGGTCGCAACACCTGGTTGGGAGCTTTGGTCATCTTACACGTTTGGCAGGAGGATACATATTCTTTTATCTGCCGTACCATCCCGGGCCAGAAAAAGTGGGCCCTTAGACGGTGTAGTGTCTTTGCGTATCCCCCGTGCGCGCACATTGGATGCTCATGCAACCGAGCAATCAGAGTGAAGGTCAGCTCTTCTGGAATCCAGAGTTTCCAGGCATTTTGTTCTTGTACCGCGTCTCCAGACGCGTATTCTGAGCGTCTGTAGACGAATCCCTCCATGACCTTGAGGTCCGGAACCCTTTCGGGCTGTGCCGTAATGGTGTTTACGAGAGCCAGATACTTATCGGACTTGAAGTAACCGGATTCTAAGTCGACGAGGTCTGAGTCATCGATCGTTTCTAAGGCTGCTGCAGATTCGGGTGAGAACATTCGGGAGAGGGAGTCTGGTACCACATTCTGCGATCCCTTTCGATGCCTGATGGTAAAGGTAAACCCCTGAAGCTTTAATGCCCATCTCGCCAGCCTCCCGTGAAGGTCCGTTTGTCCCATCAACCACTTGAGGGAGGCGTGATCAGTGATCACTTCGAATTCATGTCCTTCAATGTAGGCTCGAAATTTTTTTATGGCCATCACCGCTGCCAGGCATTCCTGCTCTGAGACGGTGTAGTTTCTCTGAGCCGGACTCAGCTTTTGCGACATGAATGCGATTGGGACTTCCACTCCCTCCTCGGTCCTTTGTGCTAACACTGCACCGATGCCGTGCTGAGAGGCATCACATTGGATAGAAAAAGGCTTTGAAAAGTCTGGGCTATGAAGAACGGGTGCGGTAGACAAGCTTAGTTTAAGAGTGTCAAAGGCCGCTATGCTATCCTGCGTCCAGATGAATTTGCTCCGTTTCTTCAAAAGGTCTGTTAAGGGGGTAGTAAGGGCTGCAAAATTCCGTACAAAGCTGCGGTACCATCCGCAAACTCCCAAGAACCGCCGTAGCTGTTTCACGGTCACCGGTCTTGGAAACTCACTGATTGCGGTGACCTTGCCTGGATCTGTCTTGATTTCGCCGTTTCCCACGATGTGACCCAGGTAGCGTACCTCCCTCATTACAAAATGACTTTTTTCTATGTTTATAGTGAGTCCCGCTTTCCTAATACAGCCGGCGACTTCGAATAGCAACGCGATGTGATCGTCAAAGGTTTCAGAGATCAAGAGTAAGTCATCCAGGTACACGAAAACTCGGCAACGCAAATGCGCTGGGATGACCTTATCCATCAGTCGTGACATGGTCTGAGGTGCGTTGCACAACCCAAACGGCATGGTCACAAAGTGGTATAAAGGACGCCCAGGTACGGTGAAGGCTGTCTTATCCCTTGACATTTGATCGAGCGGAATCTGCCAAAAAGCGTCCTTCAGGTCCAAGCTTGATATAAATCTGGCCTTCGGTAATCGGCTAAAAATTCCGTCAATGAGGGGTAAGGGATAGGCATCCCTAACCGTAACTGAGTTTACCTTTCTGGCATCCAGGCATAATCGAACCTTCTCTGGTTTTCGGACCAGTGTTACGGGGGCTGACCATGAACTCTGTGACTCTTCGATCACTCCGAGGGCCAGCATGCGGTCGATCTCCGCGTATAGAAGTTTTTCTACCGCGGGAGAAATCGGATAATGCCGTTGTTTAATTGGCTTAGCGTCTCCTACATCTATAGTGTGAGCGACTAACGAGGTTCGACCCAACCCTTCCTTGGCATATGATGGAAATGCGTTGATAGCGGCGGCCAGTCTCGTGCTCTGCGGGAGTGAAAGTCTGTGTTGTTTGTCGTCACTGTTTAGCTCGGCTATACCTGCAACGTCAACGGGAACCTTTTCGGTGAAGAGATCTGTTGCTAACCCAAATGCTTTCACAAAATCAACTCCAAGGTATAAGTTTTGAGACAGAGAAGGAATGATCCACAGGCGTAAGTTCCTTGCGACGCCTCTAAAGGTCACTTCACATTTGACCTGCCCCGCGGCTCGATGTCGTGTGCCATCAGCGGTCGACAAGGTCAGTTTGAGTTTCCCCAGAGGAAGAGAAGGGTTCTCAAGGAACTTCCTGGCTAATTCGGACGCTATACAGCTGACGGACGCACCGGTGTCGATCAAACCTCGGACATGCGTGCCTAAGACGAACACCTGGGCATATGGTCGCTGGTCTAGTGCGGGGGTGGTCAAAAAACTAGCTAAAATAGAGTGGCTCGAGATCTAGTAGTGCCGCACTCTCTTCCAAAACTGTCGTAATCGGATAGAAGAACGCCTTGGGCGTGGCAGAGTGACTTCGTTTAGAAAGATGCGATTGCGAGCGGCTTGGTACTCTCGTAATCGAACATGGTATGGCCTCATATGTCGTCGGAGCTCTGAAGGGTTAACTAATGAAAATCTGTTTTTGTCGTCTGGGCTGATTTGTTGTGGGTAGGACTGCTCAGTGGGGCGTGCACTCGAATCTTCCGGAGTCTGATTTGGGGAATCAGACGAATTATGCGTCAAAATAGTAGTTAAGGGTGCGGAGGAGCTTTCCTTGGGGAGGGCCGCGACGAATGTCGTACCATCCCCGCTCTCTCGTTTTTTGATTGCCGGCAGTTGTCACATTTCGGCTTCACGGTGTTTTCTCTCCCACAACCATAACAGAATAGTGTCCTCTCCTCTTCACATTCCATGAAGTGATGGCCGGGCTGCCGAAAATTCCAGCAGACTCCGGGGCTTCGAAGCTCCTCTAGGTCTGTCTCTGAAGCAGGGTCTTAGAAGTCCGGATCAGGTTGACATTCAGACACCGGGTTCTCCGGGTAAATCGACGATACTCCCTGGCGGTCGGGACGTTCGCGTCTCGGAGCGTACATAGTTTGGTTGTCCCGTCGAGGATTGACATGGATTCCTTCCAGAATCCTAGCAGAAGAACGTAGTTCCTGGAGATTCCTACGAGGAGCATATGCCATGAGCTGTTGGAGCTCTGGTCGACAACCATCCCAAAGGATTTCCAACATTTCCGCCTGTGAGATGGGTCGCGTCAGACGCTCAGCCATGCAACTAAGTGCCTCGTAGAAATCATCCACTGTTTCACCTGCTTTTTGTCGTCGATGGCGTAATCGCTGTTTTAAGAGATCATCGCTGTGTGCTGGGGCAAATTCCTGGATTAGTGCATCCTTAAGGTGATTCCACGAAAAGTGCGGTGTGTCCTGAACGTATCTCCAGAACAATCTCAACGCACGTCCCTCGAACAAAAGGTGTGCTTGGTTAACAAGAAGGTTGTAGTCCCCTCGAAGGTTAACCGCAGTCATCCGCTCCACTCTCTGAAGGAATCCTCCCAGAGAAACCGAGTCAGTCTGGCCATTATAAGTCAGTCTCCAGCTACTGATGATGCTCACCGCTTTCCCAATCGACATATCTGCGGTAAGTCGATGGGTGGGTAGGTTACTGAATGGTGCTCGTTCCGCACTGGGAACATCTTCCCAGGAGAGATTCTGGAACTCGCCTAGATTGAGACCACCAGAGAGTGGCACGGCGCCTGGTACCTTCGAATGGTTGTTTGTGGCAGCGGTATAGGGTGGCGGTGCACTGTCGGTGACATAAGATCGGGGTGCCATACGCGCCGAGGGTTCCACGGGCGAGCGTTCGGTTCCGATATGAGCTGTTGCCACCTCAGGTGATGGTCGACGAGATAGATGGTCCAACTCCCTTCGAACGCTATCGTTGACCAGGCGTGGCAGAATTTCTTCCAGACGCTTGGTAATTGCCTCTATCGGGTCCAGCTGTTCCGACGTGGCCCTAACTATCGGTACGCGAGGTGGCGGCAGAGAATAATCTGGGCTATTCCCACCCAGAATAGGCCGAGGAATAGGTAGGCTCGCTCCCCTGTCAGGGCTCATTTGTGAGGATGGGGCCCTCCTAGAACGCGTATTATACGGGTTCGTCCGAGGAATTGCGCCTTGCGCTTCTGCATCGTTACTTCCCCTCACCCTAGAGAAGGAATCATCTCTGGATGACATTGTTAAGACTAGGCTGAGAAGGATCAATTCAATGAATTTAACTAGATATCTGATCTACAAATTGTTTCGGTGATTGTTTCGATTTGTTGTTCTTTTCGTTGTCTTCGATTCAAAAAAAAAGGTTATCTCTCACGTATATATATACAAATATCTATCGTTATTTGGTTTTGATGTTACTTTTCCAGATATAATGTTTTTTCTTCCAGGGCTTCCACCAACAGGCGGCAAGCAGTTCGATCTGTAATTAGGCAGCGCCAAGTCACTCACTTCTCCTAGCAGGATATTGTATCGTTACAAGGTTAACCGGGGAAAAAACCAAAAAGACTACCGAGGCGATGAAAGTGCAACCAATCTCGTGCCAGCGATGCGGACGAAATACGCGGTGTTCAGAGACACTCTGCGGTTCGTATTCCAGTCATCGCAAACACGGGGTGGAAGCACTCACTCAACCTATAACGCATGAAAAGTAGAGGCATTCTCCCGATACAGAAAGGTTAGGTATAGATCGTATCGTCAACGAGATCAAACAAGGTAGGTAAACCCACCAGGTGATATTCTCAGTTGAGGGTGCGATCCTCCTAACGTGCGCCTGGAAATTAGTTCCATCAACTCTCCCTACGAGCCGTGCTCCATGAAAGAGATGACTTCCCATCATGACTGGCCACACAAGGACAACACGTCGGAAGAATCCTGTCGCGAGACAATAACTTAACGAGGAAGTGTTGAACAGCCAAATGCGTGCAGCACTACGAACTTGAACTTTAGTTCAAGAAGTTCAACAATTCCAATTGGTGGGTGACCCCTATATGAAAATCCCTAGATCGTATAGATCAATTCACCAGCCTTGGGTGACACTACTAAAGTTTTTAGGGGGCCCCACGTTGGGCGCCATTGTAACGATTTTTATCTCTTTCCTTCTTCTCCGATCGGGTCTCCGCTGAGACCGACGACGATCGGCATCACACCGACGTGACAGCTGGACGTGCAGTCCGTGGATCAAGGCAAAGGACTATGTATCGCGCCGAGAATTAGTCCTGCCTCTCACTTGGTGTTTGGGGTTGGTGGCTGCTGGCGGGCTAGCTAGTTCGGTGAGGCGTGCGGTCGAGGGTCTTAAGGTCCAAACACCAAGTGTCCGAGTTCGTTACACAAACTCAGCCACCTGAAAAGCCCTTGGGTTACGCGTTTTCAATCCACAATCATCAAACAAAAATCAAAAAAACCAAAAAACTCTAACCTCTCTATTCTCTACTTTACTCTAAGTCCGCGAGACCGTCTTACCCGAACGCGACTTCTCGTCGGCACACAAATAGACTACCGCGATACAAGAGCACTACTTTACCGGAAACACACTCAATATAACAAAATCAAAGCTAACGCGAACACTGTGCCGCGGAAGAACCCGAATCACTGCTGAAAACAAAAAAAAAGAAGGGAGGAACCTGGCGAAACCTCGCCAACCACCGATGTTATAGGCTGGGCCCAGCCTCCTTGTTCCGAACGTGAGCGAAGCTCATTATTCCGCGCTCGGAACCCCATGTCAGATCGAACTACCTGACCTACCTGTTTGGAAGGAAGTCCCGGAAGAAAATCTAGGAGTTTAAGTGCAATTCATATTTATTTATTTTTTTCTCTAATTTACTTTATATTATTCATTAAAATTCAAATTTAACAAAAGCAAAGGAAACATAAAATAAAATAACAAAAAAAAATCAATTTATTAGTATATGAACCATCTAAATAAGCGAAAAATATTATCATCAATCAAATCATTATTATTGTTCCTATTGTTTTCAAATCGGAATTAATGTTGTGTTGGCAAAATTAAAGTTAACCTAACTTAACATTTTTTTTCTGCAATCGTCTTTATCCCGTTTCAGAATTCATTTCTTCTCCTTGATTAAATTTTCCTTTGTTTTGCCCTGTAGCTTTTGATCGACGGCATGCCTTATTTTTTTGTGTTTAAATGTTTGCTGGGTGAGTTTTTTTTTTCTCTTGAAAAGTCTATTCTGTTGTTGATGAGTTCCAATTAAATTGCACCCATTTTTGCTGGATCCTAGTGTGCGCCACTTCACAGCAATCACATGTCACTCGTATCGTTGAATACAACACCGTACATATATATTTTTCTGTTGAGTTGTGAACGCGAACGAAAAACAAAGGCAGAAACTTGCAAATTTTCAAATGTTTAGATTACAATAAAATAGAACACACGTGTCTTAGAATGCCTCGAAGAATAATGATTCGACCAAAATTGCTACTTCTTATCGTTGTCCTCACGAAGGATGACCGGGTTTTGTAGACCGACAAAATGTCGCACCGAGTTCACCGTGAGAGATACTTTTTTCCGGTCGAACGGAGCCGAGCACATGTGCGGCTTGGACTGAACAACACTTCCACTGAATGAGCGCGTTTCCTTGATCCTTCACTGCCGTCCTAACTACACCTGACGTTAAGGATTAAATGTTTTAAACATGGGATTCGCGCTTAACCTCACGTATCTTTGTTCGATTCTTTCGGAGCACCATAGAATTCATTATATAACCGATATAAATGGAATGCACTCTAATCACGTCGTGAACACGTTTTTTTTTTCAAGTCCCAGCTTCACCTACTGCACCGGTGGTCTTGTCGAGAATCCCGCTTAAACTGCCCATTTTCCCGTTCCCAGAACCAGAATCGCGCTGTCGACCCCTTCTGGTAACTTGGAACCTGCTTGTTGCTAACCGGGTTCCCTGTCGTGCGCAACCAGTTTTCCCAGTGGGTCGTTCCTGCATAGCGCTGGATGGCGACGTGCACGATCGAGGTGACATGATCCAAGCCAGCGCGGATGTGCAAAAGGGCGCATTACAAGGATCCAGGGATGTAAGGATCCTGGCACCGCGGGATGCAAGGATCCTGGCATCATAGGATGCAAAGATCCCGGCACCGCAGGATGTAAGGATCCCGGCACCGCTGGATGCAAGGATCCAGTGATGTAAGGATCCAGGCACCGCGGGATGTAAGGATCTAGGGATGCAAGAATCCTGGCACTACACGATGGAAGGATCCAGGGATGTAAGGATTCTGGCACCGTGGGATATAGAGATCCTGGCACCGCGGGATGCAGGGATCCTGGCACCGCAGGATGCAAGGATCCCGGCATCGCAGGTTGCAAGGATCCGGGAACCGCGGGATGCAAGGATAAGACGATGTAAGGATCCTGGCACCGTGGGATGCAGGTATCCTGGCACCGTGGGATGCAGGGATGCTGGCACCACAGGATGCAAGGATCTAGGGTTGTAAGGATCCTGGCACCATGTGATGCAAGAATCCTGGCACCGCAGGATGCAAGGATCCCGGCAACGCAGGATGCAACGATTCAAGGATGAAAGGATCCTGGGACCGCGGGATGCAGGGATCTGGCACCGCTGGATGCAGGGATCCTGGCACCGCAGGATGCAAGGATTCCGGCACCGCAGGATGCAAGGATCCTGGAACTGCGGGATGCAAGGATACAAGGATGTAAGGATCCTGGCACCGCAGGATGCAGTTATCCTGGCACCGAGGGATGCAGGGATCCTGGCACCGCAGGATGCAAGGATCCCGGCACCGCAGGATGCAAGGATCCAGGAACCGCGGGATGGAAGGATACAAGGATGTAAGGATCCTGGCACCGTGGGATGCAGGTATCCTTGCACCGAGGGATGCAGGGATCCTGGCATCGCAGGATGCAAAGATCCCGGCCACGCAGGATGCAAGGATCTCGGCACCGCAGGATGCAAGGATCCAGGGATGCAAGGATCCTGGCACCGCAGGACGCAAGGATCCTGCGACCGCAGGACACAAAGATCAGGGATGCAGGGATCCTGGAACTGTGGGATGGAAGAATCCTGGCACCGCAGGATGGAAGGATCCCGGCATCGCGGGATGCAAGGATGCAGGGATGTAGAGATCCTGGCACCGCGGGATGCAAGGATCCAGGAATGCAAGGATCCTGACACCGCAGGATGCAAGGATCCTGGATCGGCGAGATGGAAGGATCCTGGCACCGCAGGATGCAAGGATCCAGGGATGCAATAATCCTGGCAACGTGGGAAGCAGGTATCCTGGCACCGTAGGATGCAAGGATCCTGGCACCGTGGGATGCGGGGATCCTGGAACTGCGGGATGGAAGAATCCTGGCACCGCAGGATGAAAGGATCCCGCCACCGCGGGATGCAAGGATCCAGGGATGTAGGGATCCTGGCACCGCGGGATGCAAGGATCCAGGCATGTTAGGATCCTGATACCGCAGGACGCAAAGATCCAGGGATGAAAGGATCCTGGCACCGCGGGTTGCAGGGATCCTGGCACCGTGGGTTGCAAGGATCTTGGCACCGCGAGATGCAAGGATCCAGGGATGCAAGGATCCTGGCACCGCAGGACGCAAGGATCCTGGCACCGCAGTACGGGAGCATCCAGGGATGTAAGGATCCTGGCACCACGGGAGGCAGGGATCCTGGCACCGTGGGTTGCAAGGATCTTGGCACCGCGATATGCAAGGATCCAGGGATGCAAGGATCCTGGCACCGCAGGACGCAAGGATCCTGGCACCGCAGTACGGAAGCACCCAGGTAAGTAAGAATCCTGGCATCACGGGATACAGGGATCCTGGCACCGTGCGATGCAGGGATACTGGCACCGCAGGATGCAAGGATCCCGGCACCGCAGGATGCAAGGATCCAGGGATGTAAGGATCCTGGCACCGCGGGATGCAGTGATCCTGGCATCGTAGGATGCAGGGATCCTATCACCGCAGGATCCCAGGATCCAGGGATGAAAGGATCCTGACACCGCAGGATGCAGGGATCCTGGCACCGCAGGATGCAAAGATCCCGGCACCACAGGATGCAAGGATCTCGGCAACGCGGGATGCAAGGATCCAGGGATGTAAGGATCCTGGCACCGCGGGATGCAAGGATCCTGGCACCATAGGATGCAAAGATTCCGGCACCGCAGGATGTAAGGATCCCGGCACCGCTGGATGCAAGGATCCAGTGATGTAAGGATCCTGGCACCACGGGATGTAAGGATCTAGGGATGCAAGAATCCTGGCACCACACGATGGAAGGTTCCAGGGATGTAAGGATTCTGGCACCGTGGGATATAGAGATCCTGGCACCACGGGATGCAGGGATCCTGGCACCGCAGGATGCAAGGATCCCGGCACCGCAGGATGCAAGGATCCGGGAACCGCGGGATGCAAGGTTAAGACGATGTAAGGATCCTGGCACCGTGGGATGCAGGTATCCTGGCACCGTGGGATGTAGGGATGCTGGCACCTTAGGATGCAAGGATCCAGGGGTGTGAGGATCCTGGCAACGCGGGATGCAAGAATCCTGGCATCGCGGGATGAAAAGATCGCGGCACCGCAGGATGCAATGATCTCGGCACCGCGGGATGCAAGGATCCAGGGATGTTAGGATCCTGGCACCGCAGGATGTAACGATCCCGGCACCGCTGGATGCAAGGATCCAGTGATGTAAGGATCCTGGCACCGCGGGATGTAAGGATCTAGGGATGCAAGAATCCTGCCACCGCACGATGCAAGGATCCAGGGATGAGAGGATCCTGACACCGCAGGATGCAGTTATCCTGGCACCGAGGGATGCAGGGATCCTGGCACCGCAGGATGCAAGGATCCCGGCACCGCAATATGCAAGGATCCGAGAACCGCGGGATGCAAGGATACAAGGATGTTAGGATCCTGGCACCGTGGGATGCAGGGATGCTGGCACCGCAGGATGCAAGAATCCAGGGTTGTAAGGATCCTGGCACCACGGGATGCAAGAATCCTGGCATCGCAGGATGCAAAGATCCCGGCCACGCATGATGCAAGGATCTCTGCACCGCGGGATGCAAGGATCCAGGGATGTAAGGATCCTGGCACCATGTGATGCAAGAATCCTGGCACCGCAGGATGCAGTTATACTGGCACCGAGGGATGCAGGGATCCTGGCACCACAGGATGCAAGGATCCTGGCACCGCAGGATGCAAGGATCCGGGAACTGCTGGATGCAAGGATACAAGGATGTAAGGATCCTCGCACCGTGGGATGCAGGTATCCCGGCACCGTGGGATGCAGGAATGCTGGCACCGCAGGATGCTAGGATCCAGGGGTGTAAGGATCCTAGCACCGCGAGATGCAGTGATCCTGGCACCGTAGGATGCAGGGATCCTGCCACCGCAGTATGCCAGGATCCAGGGATGAAAGGATCCTGGCACCGCGGGATGCAGGTATCCTGACACCGAGGGATGCAGGGATCCTGGCACCGCGATGAGCAAGAATCCTGGCACCGCAGGATGAATGGATCCAGGGATGTAAGGATCCTGGCACCACGGGATACAGGGATCTTGGCACCGCAGGATTCAAGGATCCAGGGATGTAAGGATCCAGGGACCGCAGGATGCAAAAACCCCGGCACCGCAGGATGTAAGGATCGCGGCACCGCTGTATGCAAGGATCCAGTGATGTAAGGATCCTGGCACCGCGGGATGTAAGGATCTAGGGATGCAAGAATCCTGCCACCGCACGATGCAAGGATCCAGGGATGTAAGGATTCTGGCACCGTGGGATATAGAGATCCTGGCACCATGGGATGCAGGGATCCTGGCACCGCAGGATGCAAGGATCCCGGCACCGCAGGATGCAAGGATCCGGGAACCGCAGGATGCAAGGTTAAGACGATGTAAGGATCCTGGCACCGTGGGATGCAGGTATCCTGGCACCGTGGGATGTAGGGATGCTGGCACCTTAGGATGCAAGGATCCAGGGGTGTGAGGATCCTGGCAACGCGGGATGCAAGAATCCTGGCATCGCGGGATGAAAAGATCGCGGCACCGCAGGATGCAAGGATCTCGGCACCGCAGGATGCAAGGATCCAGGGATGTTAGGATCCTGGCACCGCAGGATATAAGGATCCCGGCACCGCTGGATGCAAGGATTCAGTGATGTAAGGATCCTGGCACCGCGGGATGTAAGGATCTAGGGATGCAAGAATCCTGCCACCGCAAGATGCAAGGATCCAGGGATGAGAGGATCCTGATACCGCAGGATGCAGTTATCCTGGCACCGAGGGATGCAGGGATCCTGGCACCGCAGGATGCAAGGATCCCGGCACCGCAGGATGCAAGGATCCGGGAACCGCGGGATGCAAGGATACAAGGATACAAGGATGTAAGGATCCTGGCACCGTGGGATGCACGTATCCTTGCACCGTGGGATGCAGGGATGCTGGCACCGCAGGATGCAAGGATCCAGGGTTGTAAGGATGCTAGCACCGCGGGATGATGTGATCCTGGCACCGCAGGATACAAGGATACCGGCACCGCAGGATGCAAGGATCCAAGTATGAAAGGATCCTGGCACCGCGGGATGCAGGGATCCTTGCACCGCTGGATGCAGGGATCCTGGCACTGCAGGATGCAAGGATCGCGGCACCGCAGGATGCAAGGATCCAAGGATGAAAGGAAACTGGCACCGCGGGATGCAGGGATCCTGGCACCGCTGGATGCAGGGATCCTGGCACTGCAGGATGCAAGGATTCCGGCACCGCAGGATGCAACGATCCAAGGATGAAAGGATCCTGGCACCGCGGGATGCAGGGATCCTGGCACCGCTGGATGCAGGGATCCTGGCACTGCAGGATGCAAGGATTCCGGCACCGCAGGATGCAAGGATCCGAGAACCGCGGGATGCAAGGATACAAGGATGTAAGGATCCTCGCACCGTGGGATGCAGGTATCCCGGCACCGTGGGATGCAGGAATGCTGGCACCGCAGGATGCTAGGATCCAGGGGTGTAAGGATCCTAGCACCGCGGGATGCAGAGATCCTGGCACCGCAGGATACAAGGATACCGGCACCGCAGGATGCAAGGATCCAGGGATGTAAGGATCCTGGCACCGCGGGATGCAGTGATCCTGGCACCGTAGAATGCAGGGATCCTGGCACCGCGAGATGCAAGGATCCACGGATGTAAGGATCCTGGCACCATGTGATGCAAGAATCCAGGCACCGCAGGATGCAAGGGTCCCGGCACCGCAGGATGCAGCGATCCAAGGATGAAAGGATCCTGGCACCGCGGGATGCAGGGATCCTGGCACCGCTGGATGCAGGGATCCTGGCACTGCAGGATGCAAGGATTCCGGCACCGCAGGATGCAAGGATCCGAGAACCGCGGGATGCAAGGATACAAGGATGTAAGGATCCTCGCACCGTGGGATGCAGGTATCCCGGCACCG
Source organism: Oxycera nigricornis (assembly GCA_963942545.1). Lineage (NCBI taxonomy): Eukaryota > Metazoa > Arthropoda > Insecta > Diptera > Stratiomyidae > Oxycera > Oxycera nigricornis. The sequence continues at coordinate 67,743,343 of OZ012662.1, forward strand.
TGGGATGCAGGAATGCTGGCACCGCAGGATGCTAGGATCCAGGGGTGTAAGGATCCTAGCACCGCGGGATGCAGTGATCCTGGCACCGCAGGATACAAGGATACCGGCACCGCAGGATGCAAGGATCCTGGCACCGCAGGATGCCAGGATCCAGGGATGAAAGGATCCTGGCACCGCGGGATGCAGGTATCCTGACACCGAGGGATGCTGGGATCCTGGCACCGCGGGAAGCAAGAATCCTGGCACCGCAGGATGAAAGGATTCAGGGATGTAAGGATCCTGGCACCACGGGATACAGGGATCTTGGCACCGCAGGATTCAAGGATCCAGGGATGTAAGGGTCCAGGGACCGCAGGATGCAAAAACCCCGGCACCGCAGGATGTAAGGATCGCGGCACCGCTGGATGCAAGGATCCAGTGATGTAAGGATCCTGGCACCGCGGGATGTAAGGATCTAGGGATGCAAGAATCCTGCCACCGCACGATGCAAGGATCCAGGGATGAAAGGATCCTGGCACCGCAGGATGCAGTTATCCTGGCACCGAGGGATGCAGGGATCCTGGCACCGCAGGATGCAAGGATCCCGGCACCTCAGGATGCAAGGATCCGGGAACCGCGGGATGCAAGGATACAAGGATGTAAGGATCCTGGTACCGTGGGATGCAGGTATCCTTGCACCGTGGGATGCAGGGATGCTGGCACCGCAGGATGCAAGGATCCAGGGTTGTAAGGATCCTAGCACCGCGGGATGCAGTGATCCTGGCACCGCAGGATACAAGGATACCGGCTGCGCAGGATGCAAGGATCCAAGTATGAAAGGATCCTGGCACCGCTGGATGCAGGGATCCTGGCACTGCAGGATGCAAGGATTCCGGCACCGCAGGATGCAAGGATCCAAGGATGCAGGGATCCTGGCACCGCTGGATGCAGGGATCCTGGCACTGCAGGATGCAAGGATTCCGGCACCGCAGGATGCAACGATCCAAGGATGAAAGGATCCTGGCACCGCAGGATGCAGGGATCCTGGCACCGCTGGATGCAGGGATCCTGGCACTGCAGGATGCAAGGATTCCGGCACCGCAGGATGCAAGGATCCGAGAACCGCGGGATGCAAGGATACAAGGATGTACGAATCCTCGCACCGTGGGATGCAGGTATCCCGGCACCGTGGGATGCAGGAATGTTGGCACCGCAGGATGCTAGGATCCAGGGGTGTAAGGATCCTTGCACCGCGGGATGCAGAGATCCTGGCACCACAGGATACAAGGATACCGGCACCGCAGGATGCAAGGATCCAGGGATGTAAGGATCCTGGCACCGCGGGATGCAGTGATCCTGGCACCGTAGAATGCAGGGATCCTGGCACCGCGAGATGCATGGATCCAGGGATGTAAGGATCCTGGCACCATGTGATGCAAGAATCCTTGCACCGCAGGATGCAAGGATCCCGGCACCGCAGGATGCAGCGATCCAAGGATGAAAGGATCCTGGCACCGCGGGATGCAGGGATCCTGGCACCGCTGGATGCAGGGATCCTGGCACTGCAGGATGCAACGATTCCGGCACCGCAGGATGCAAGGATCCGAGAACCGCGGGATGCAAGGATACAAGGATGTAAGGATCCTCGCACCGTGGGATGCAGGTATCCCGGCACCGTGGGATGCAGGAATGCTGGCACCGCAGGATGCTAGGATCCAGGGGTGTAAGGATCCTAGCACCGCGGGATGCAGTGATCCTGGCACCGCAGGATACAAGGATACCGGCACCGTAGGATGCAAGGATACAGGGATGTAAGGATCCTGGCACCGCGGGATGCAGTGATCCTGGCACCGTAGGATGCAGGGATCCTGGCACCGCAGGATGCCAGGATCCAGGGATGAAAGGATCCTGGCACCGCGGGATGCAGGTATCCTGACACCGAGGGATGCAGGGATCCTGGCACCGCGGGATGCAGCGATCCAAGGATGAAAGGATCCTGGCACCGCGGGATGCAGGGATCCTGGCACCGCTGGATGCAGGGATCCTGGCACTGCAGGATGCAAGGATTCCGGCACCGCAGGATGCAAGGATCCGAGAACCGCGGGATGCAAGGATACAAGGATGTACGGATCCTCGCACCGTGGGATGCAGGTATCCCGGCACCGTGGGATGCAGGAATGTTGGCACCGCAGGATGCTAGGATCCAGGGGTGTAAGGATCCTTGCACCGCGGGATGCAGAGATCCTGGCACCGCAGGATACAAGGATACCGGCACCGCAGGATGCAAGGATCCAGGGATGTAAGGATCCTGGCACCGCGGGATGCAGTGATCCTGGCACCGTAGAATGCAGGGATCCTGGCACCGCGAGATGCAAGGATCCAGGGATGTAAGGATCCTGGCACCATGTGATGCAAGAATCCTTGCACCGCAGGATGCAAGGATCCCGGCACCGCAGGATGCAGCGATCCAAGGATGAAAGGATCCTGGCACCGCGGAATGCAGGGATCCTGGCACCGCTGGATGCAGGGATCCTGGCACTGCAGGATGCAACGATTCCGGCACCGCAGGATGCAAGGATCCGAGAACCGCGGGATGCAAGGATACAAGGATGTAAGGATCCTCGCACCGTGGGATGCAGGTATCCCGGCACCGTGGGATGCAGGAATGCTGGCACCGCAGGATGCTAGGATCCAGGGGTGTAAGGATCCTAGCACCGCGGGATGCAGAGATCCTGGCACCGCAGGATACAAGGATACCGGCACCGCAGGATGCAAGGATCCAGGCATGTAAGGATCCTGGCACCGCGGGATGCAGTGATCCTGGCACCGTAGAATGCAGGGATCCTGGCACCGCGAGATGCAAGGATCCAGGGATGTAAGGATCCTGGCACCATGTGATGCAAGAATCCTTGCACCGTAGGATGCAAGGATCCCGGCACCGCAGGATGCAGCGATCCAAGGATGAAAGGATCCTGGCACCGCGGGATGCAGGGATCCTGGCACCGCTGGATGCAGGAATCCTGGCACTGCAGGATGCAAGGATTCCGGCACCGCAGGATGCAAGGATCCGAGAACCGCGGGATGCAAGGATACAAAGATGTAAGGATCCTCGCACCGTGGGATGCAGGTATCCCGGCACCGTGGGATGCAGGAATGCTGGCACCGCAGGATGCTAGGATCCAGGGGTGTAAGGATCCTAGCACCGCGGGATGCAGAGATCCTGGCACCGCAGGATACAAGGATACCGGCACCGCAGGATGCAAGGATCCAGGGATGTAAGGATCCTGGCACCGCGGGATGCAGTGATCCTGGCACCGTAGAATGCAGGGATCCTGGCACCGCGAGATGCAAGGATCCAGGGATGTTAGGATCCTGGCACCGTGGGATGCAGGAATGCTGGCACCGCAGGATGCTAGGATCCAGGGGTGTAAGGATCCTAGCACCGCGGGATGCAGTGATCCTGGCACCGCAGGATAAAAGGATACCGGCACCGTAGGATGCAAGGATACAGGGATGTAAGGATCCTGGCACCGCGGGATGCAGTGATCCTGGCACCGTAGGATGCAGGGATCCTGGCACCGCAGGATGCCAGGATCCAGGGATGAAAGGATCCTGGCACCGCGGGATGCAGGGATCCTGGCACCGCTGGATGCAGGGATCCTGGCACTGCAGGATGCAAGGATTCCGGCACCGCAGGATGCAAGGATCCAAGGATGCAGGGATCCTGGCACCGCTGGATGCAGGGATCCTGGCACTGCAGGATGCAAGGATTCCGGCACCGCAGGATGCAACGATCCAAGGATGAAAGGATCCTGGCACCGCGGGATGCAGGGATCCTGGCACCGCTGGATGCAGGGATCCTGGCATTGCAGGATGCAAGGATTCCGGCACCGCAGGATGCAAGGATCCGAGAACCGCGGGATGCAAGGATACAAGGATGTACGGATCCTCGCACCGTGGGATGCAGGTATCCCGGCACCGTGGGATGCAGGAATGTTGGCACCGCAGGATGCTTGGATCCAGGGGTGTAAGGATCCTTGCACCGCGGGATGCAGAGATCCTGGCACCGCAGGATACAAGGATACCGGCACCGCAGGATGCAAGGATCCAGGGATGTAAGGATCCTGGCACCGCGGGATGCAGTGATCCTGGCACCGTAGAATGCAGGGATCCTGGCACCGCGAGATGCAAGGATCCAAGGATGTAAGGATCCTGGCACCATGTGATGCAAGAATCCTTGCACCGCAGGATGCAAGGATCCCGGCACCGCAGGATGCAGCGATCCAAGGATGAAAGGATCCTGGCACCGCGGGATGCAGGGATCCTGGCACCGCTGGATGCAGGGATCCTGGCACTGCAGGATGCAACGATTCCGGCACCGCAGGATGCAAGGATCCGAGAACCGCGGGATGCAAGGATACAAGGATGTAAGGATCCTCGCACCGTGGGATGCAGGTATCCCGGCACCGTGGGATGCAGGAATGCTGGCACCGCAGGATGCTAGGATCCAGGGGTGTAAGGATCCTAGCACCGCGGGATGCAGAGATCCTGGCACCGCAGGATACAAGGATACCGGCACCGCAGGATGCAAGGATCCAGGGATGTAAGGATCCTGGCACCGCGGGATGCAGTGATCCTGGCACCGTAGAATGCAGGGATCCTGGCACCGCGAGATGCAAGGATCCAGGGATGTAAGGATCCTGGCACCATGTGATGCAAGAATCCTTGCACCGTAGGATGCAAGGATCCCGGCACCGCAGGATGCAGCGATCCAAGGATGAAAGGATCCTGGCACCGCGGGATGCAAGGATCCTGGCACCGCTGGATGCAGGGATCCTGGCACTGCAGGATGCAAGGATTCCGGCACCGCAGGATGCAAGGATCCGAGAACCGCGGGATGCAAGGATACAAAGATGTAAGGATCCTCGCACCGTGGGATGCAGGTATCCCGGCACCGTGGGATGCAGGAATGCTGGCACCGCAGGATGCTAGGATCCAGGGGTGTAAGGATCCTAGCACCGCGGGATGCAGAGATCCTGGCACCGCAGGATACAAGGATACCGGCACCGCAGGATGCAAGGATCCAGGGATGTAAGGATCCTGGCACCGCGGGATGCAGTGATCCTGGCACCGTAGAATGCAGGGATCCTGGCACCGCGAGATGCAAGGATCCAGGGATGTTAGGATCCTGGCACCGTGGGATGCAGGAATGCTGGCACCGCAGGATGCTAGGATCCAGGGGTGTAAGGATCCTAGCACCGCGGGATGCAGTGATCCTGGCACCGCAGGATACAAGGATACCGGCACCGTAGGATGCAAGGATACAGGGATGTAAGGATCCTGGCACCGCGGGATGCAGTGATCCTGGCACCGTAGGATGCAGGGATCCTGGCACCGCAGGATGCCAGGATCCAGGGATGAAAGGATCCTGGCACCGCGGGATGCAGGTATCCTGACACCGAGGGATGCAGGGATCCTGGCACCGCGGGATGCAAGAATCCTGGCACCGCAGGATGAAAGGATCCAGGGATGTAAGGATCCTGGCACCACGGGATACAGGGATCTTGGCACCGCGGGATTCAAGGAGCCAGGGATGTAAGGATCCTAGGACCGCAGGATGCAAAAATCCCGGCACCGCAGGATGCAAGGATCTCGGCACCGCGAGATGCAGGGATCCAGGGATGTAAGGATCCTGGCACCGTGGGATGTAAGGATCTAGGGCCGCAAGAATCCTAGCACTGCAGGATGCAAGGATCCAGGAATGGAAGGATCCTGGCACCGCGGGATGCAGGTATAATGGCACGGTGGGATGCAGGGATCCTGGCACCGCGAGATGCAAGAATCCTGGCATCGCAGGATGAAAATTTCCCGGCACCGCAGGATGCAAGGATCCTGGCACCGCGAAATGCAAGAATCCTGGCACCGCGAAATGCAAGGATCAAGGGATGCAAGGATCCTGGCACCGCAGTACGCAAGGATCCTGGCACCGCAGGACGGAAGGATCCAGGGATTTAAGGATCCTGGCACCACGGGATACAGGGATCCTGGCACCGCGGGATGCAGGTGTAGTGGATCTACACATATCTACACAATCAATCAGCATTTTACTATAAACTAAACCCACAAATCAATAATCAACGAGCAGTCGTAGAATATACAAATGCATAATTTACGATCACCTTGCAATGCTCAGTTTGCATACTCGTTTTGCATTACACATAATCTACTCACACGAAAGTCCAATTCATGTTATCGCTAAAATTAGACACATGAACGAATGTTTATACTAACCCATCCCGATCGCACCAGACTAAGCGGCGCCTAGCATTGGCAGGTGCAATGTACACACAAAGTACGAAACCTGAGAAGTCATTACTCATGGACTATTATGAATGTTGCATATTACTCATGGACTATTATGAGTGTTGCATTTCACTCATGGACTATTATGAGTGTTGCATTTTTAAATTGGGTCATATGGAAAAATGCTGATCGATATTTTGATTGGTAGAATGAATTTACCATATTCAATTCTTCCAGTTTTAGAGTAGGGATTATGTATTAAGTAGAATAAAATATTAGAATAGGGATTATATGTTAAGTTGTAAAAAGTGTATAAAAGGTAATTGTAGAAAAGAAAATATAGTCATAGTTAAAGCGTACTTTTGACTCGTTTTGTATCAACGCATTATTGCCGTAGTTTGGCAAAACGCTCGAGCCGTAACTTGGCTTTAAAAGCGCCTCAATTGTAGCGTAACCAGTCGCTAAACAAAAACTTAATAAAAATATCGGCTAGCTTGGATCTTGAATCCTGCGCCAGACATGTGGCAATTAACTTGCCGGTAGGTACCCAAATTTAACCCTGTTCCCTCACTAAAAGTGCGCTTTTCTTATACAGCGCTAAAACCCGGATCTCCCTTGAAGAATACAAGATCCGGCGTTCGGCGTCCAACACCGAGAAGGCATCTCCTGCGACGAGCTATCGTTTATAGGCCAATCTTTTACATGGCGATCCTGCGACCCACGAACCTGCAACCGACGATCCTGCGACCCACGATCCTGCACTCTCGAAACATGTATCAAGGCGATTCTGCCTATACGATGCTGAAAGTTTTTTAATAAAAAATTGGAACAAAAATTTAAATTTGAATGTTGACGACTAATACAGCGACCGAACATGGAATTTCGACGTGAGATAATGGAGTTGGAACTTCAACCAAAAATATGGAAGACAGTTGCAAATAGGAAAAAGGCGAAGATGAAGAAGAATTTTGTGCGTTATTTGCGATTAAAGTAACAAGTAATTTAATGATGACTTAAGAATTTAACGGCAACGACCAGCATTTATAATTGTACACTGGTTACTTCAAGCCAAACTTTAATTTTATATAGATATAAACTGAAAAAGAATAGCATTTTAATTGGAATTTGTTTTAAACAAATTAGGTAAATTTTATTGAAGCATAAAATAACTACGCGAATTCTTATGAAAATTGTCGCAATATACACTTTATGTTTAAAAGGAAAAATATGATTAATGATGTTGATAATGATTGATAAATTTATAGAATTAACTATTATGTAATTGTTAATTGGAGACGAGCACTGAAATAACACTTTAGAGAATAGTGTATACAGAATAACGGGTATGAGCACAAATTACGGGTAATATAAATACAAATACGGATGCGCTGTCAAGAATACAAATGAACACTGAAATGCTAAAATCCATGATACCTCCGACAAACGATGAAAATATTAGCAAAAAGTTATTGGCGATAACAAGAAGTAAAACGAAAAAGGTACAAAGTGAAAATAAAAATACAGAAATCGACAAGCAAAGTGGCAACCAAAACGAAGAGATTGATCACCTCCATGCGTTTGATTGCACTTCTTTGTCAGATATTAAAGGGGCGATGAAACTGAAATTTTATATGCTAGCTGGCAAGAAAAACCAGAAAGATGATATATCTATAACTAAAGAGAAAGATTTTATAGTAGTGCACTACAGTGATAAAGTTGTTGAGAAACCAGTTTCCTTCAACGATAAGCTGAAAGTTCATGATAACAACAATGATAATTCATACACGAAATTAGTTTCTGTCATGAAGAAGTTGTTAATATATTCATAGAACAATAGCATAAATGCACTTTCTTTATCCTCTAATGATGATATATTCAGGTACGTACCGAGAAATGAATTCAAGAAATTATTTAATGCGTTGCAACGAGAAGAAATTTATGAGTTAAAAATATTAATATACAGACCGCCCATAAGAATTCAAGACGTCAAAAAGCAAAATGAATTAATTATTGAGTACCACAATTCGCCACATGGAGGACATACAGGAGTACATAAAACATTGTTAAAATTGAAACAGAGATACTGTTGGAAGGATATGAAGAAAATGGTCAAAAACCATATAAACCAATGTGAAAAGTGCAAAATGAATAAAATAACTAAGCACACCAAAGAGAAAATGATAAAAACCGAGACTCCATCTACTAGCTTCGAGATTGTAAGCGCAGACGTTGTTGGCCCGTTGATAATTTCCAACAACTACCGATACATTCTCACTATTCAGTGCGAATTAACGAAATTTATAACTGCAATACCCATAGAGACTAAGGATGCTACCACAGTAGCAAAAGCTATAGTAAATAAATTTATCTTATTATACGGTCATTTCAAGATTCTAAAAACGGACTTAGGGACAGAATTTACAAACAGTCTAATGAAAGAAATATGCGAGTTACTACATATAAAACAAATATTTTCAACCCCTTACCATCAATAGAAAGGAACCACCGCGTATTAAACGAATACTTACTGTCCTTCGTTGATAACAACAACTGGGACGAATGGATACCTTTCTATACATTTTCATATAATACAACTCCACATATTGACACAAATTATACACCCTACGAACTAGTATTCGGCAAACTATCCTATTTACCAAATGACATTTTAAGCGATTCAGAAGAAATATACAATTTAGAGAATTACAGAAATGAATTAAAAATTAGATTAAAAATGGCTCTAACAAAAGCAAAGGACTTAATTGAAAAAGCTAAAATGATTAGAACAAATAAAGAATGTTATTCAAAACCGTTAAACATAGAAATAGACGATCTTGTATTATTAAAAGTAGAGAACAGAAGAAAACATGAGAAACCGTATAAAGGTCCATTTAAAGTACTAATTAAAAATAATGTAAATACACTATTGGAAATAGATAATAAGAAAAAATGGATACACAATAATAGACTTAAGATTTAAAAAAAAGGGGAATAACAATGTATGAAAATATAATATAAGACATGTAAAAATACCTATAATAAGTCTCGATTTTGTACCCAAACTCCCACCTCAAAAGGTTAAGGGTGTAGTGGATCTACACATATCTACACAATCAATCAGCATTTTACTATAAACTAAACCCACAAATCAATAATCAACGAACAGTCGTAGAATATACAAATGCATAATTTACGATCACCTTGCAATGCTCACTTTGCATACTCGTTTTGCATTACACATAATCTACTCACACGAAAGTCCAATTCATGTTATCGCTAAAAATAGACACATGAACGAATGTTTATACTAACCCATCCCGATCGCACCAGACTAAGCGGCGTCTAGCATTGGCAGGTGCAATGTACACACAAAGTACGAAACCTGAGTAGTCATTACTCATGGACTATTATGAATGTTGCATATTACTCATGGACTATTATGAGTGTTGCATTTCACTCATAGACTATTATGAGTGTTGCATTTTTAAATTGGGTCATATGGAAAAATGCTGATCGATATTTTGATTGGTAGAATGAATTTACCATATTCAATTCTTCCAGTTTTAGAGTAGGGATTATGTATTAAGTAGAATAAAATATTAGAGTAGGGATTATATGTTAAGTTGTAAAAAGTGTATAAAAGGTAATTGTAGAAAAGAAAATATAGTCATAGTTAAAGCGTACTTTTGACTCGTTTTGTATCAACGCATTATTGCCGTAGTTTGGCAAAACGCTCGAGCCGTAACTTGGCTTTAGAAGCGCCTCAATTGTAGCGTAACCAGTCGCTAAACAAAAACTTAATAAAAATATCGGCTAGCTTGGATCTTGAATCCTGCGCCAGACATGTGGCAATTAACTTGCCGGTAGGTACCCCAATTTAACCCAGTTCGCTCACTAAAAGTGCGCTTTTCTTATACAGCGCTAAAACCCGGATCTCCCTTGAAGAATACACGATCCGGCGTTCGGCGTCCAACACCGAGAAGGCATCTCCTGCGACGAGCTATCGTTTACAGGCCAATCTTTTACACAGGGATCCTGGCACCGCAGGATGCAAGGATCCAGGAATGCAAGGATCCTGGCACCGCGGGATGCAGGGATCCTGGCACCGCAGGATACAAGGATCCAGGGATGTAAGGATCCTGGCACCGCGGGATGCAAAAATCCCGGCACCGCAGGATGCAAGGATCTCGGCACCGCGGGATGCAAGGATCCAGGGATGTAATGATCCTGGCACCGCGGGATGCAAGGATCCAGGGATGTAAGGATCCGGGCACCGCGGGAGGCAAGGATCCCGGCACCGCTGGATGCAAGGATGCAGTGATGTAAGGATCCTGGCACCGCGGGATGCAAGGATCCAGGGATGTAAGGATCCTGGCACCGCGGGATGCAAGGATCCTGGCACCATAGGATGCAAAGATCCCGGCACCGCAGGATGTAAGGATCCCGGCACCGCTGGATGCAAGGATCCAGTGATGTAAGGATCCTGGCACCGCGGGATGTAAGTATCTAGGCATGCAAGAATCCTGGCACCGAGGGATGCAGTGATCCTGGCACCGTAGGAGGCAGGGATCCTATCACCGCAGGATGCAAGGATCCAGGGATGAAAGGATCCTGGCACCGCGGGATGCAGGGATCCTGGCACCGCAGGATGCAAAGATCCCGGCACCGCAGGATGCAAGGATCCCGGCACCGCAGGATGCAAGGATGCAGGGATGTAAGGATCCTGGCACCGCGGGATGCAGTGATCCTGGAACCGTTGGATGCAGGGATCCTATCACCGCAGGATGCCAGGATCCAGGGATGAAAGGATCCTGGCACCGCGGGATGCAGGGATCCTGGCACCGCAGGATGCAAAGATCCCGGCACCGCAGGGTGCAAGGATCTCGGCAACGCAGGATGCAAGGATCCAGGGATGTAAGGATCCTGGCACCGCGGGATGCAAGGATCCTGGCACCATAGGATGCAAAGATCCCGGCACCGCAGGATGTAAGGATCCCGGCACCGCTGGATGCAAGGATCCAGTGATGTAAGGATCCTGGCACCGCGGGATGTAAGGATCTAGGGATGCAAGAATCCTGGCACCACACGATGGAAGGATCCAGGGATGTAAGGATTCTGGCACCGTGGGATATAGAGATCCTGGCACCGCGGGATGCAGGGATCCTGGCACCACAGGATGCAAGGATCCCGGCACCGCAGGATGCAAGGATCCGGGAACCGCGGAATGCAAGGATAAGACGATGTAAGGATCCTGGCACCGTGGGATACAGGTATCCTGGCTCCGTAGGATTTAGGGATGCTGGCACCTCAGGATGCAAGGATCCAGGGGTGTAAGGATCCTGGCACCGCGGGATGCAAGAATCCTGGCATCGCGGGATGAAAAGATCGCGGCACCGCAGGATGCAAGGATCTCGGCACCGCAGGATGCAAGGATCCAGGGATGTTAGGATCCTGGCACCGCAGGATGTAAGGATCCCGGCACCGCTGGATGCAAGGATCCAGTGATGTAAGGATCCTGGCACCGCGGGATGCAGTGATCCTGGCACCGCAGGATACGAGGATACCGGCACCGCAGGATGCAAGGATCCAGGGATGTAAGGATCCTGGCACCGCGGGATGCAGTGATCCTGGCACCGTAGGATGCAGGGATCCTGGCACCGCGGGATGCAGGTATCCTGACACCGAGGGATGCAGGGATCCTGGCACCGCGAGATACAAGAATCCTGGCACCGCAGGATGAAAGAATCCAGGTATGTAAGGATCCTGGCACCACGGGATACAGGGATCTTGGCACCGCGGGATTCAAGGATCCAGGGATGTAAGGATCCTGGGACCGCAGGATGCAGAAATCCCGGCACCGCAGGATGCAAGGATCTCGGCACCACGAGATGCAAGGATCCAGGGATGAAAGGATCCTGGCACCGCGGGATGCAGGTATCCTGACACCGAGGGATGCAGGGATCCTGGCACCGCGGGATGCAAGAAGCCTGGCACCGCAGGATGAAAGGATCCAGGGATGTAAGGATCCTGGCACCACGGGATACAGGGATCTTGGCACCGCAGGATTCAAGGATCCAGGGATGTATGGATCCAGGGACCGCAGGATGCAAAAATCCCGGCACCGCAGGTTGTAAGGATCCCGGCACCGCTGGATGCAAGGATCCAGTGATGTAAGGATCCTGGCACCGCGGGATGTAAGGATCTAGGGTTGCAAGAATCCTGCCACCGCACGATGCAAGGATCCAGGGATGAAAGGATCCTGGCACCGCAGGATGCAGTTATCCTGGCACCGATGGATGCAGGGATCCTGGCACCGCAGGATGCAAGGATCCCGGCACCACAGGATGCAAGGATCCGGGAATCGCGGGATGCAAGGATACAAGGATGTAAGGATCCTGGCACCGTGGGATGCAGGTATCCTTGCACCGTGGGATGCAGGGATGCTGCCACCGCAGGATGCAAGGATCCAGGGTTGTAAGATCCTAGCACCGCGGGATGCAGTGATCCTGGCACCGCAGGATACAAGGATACCGGCACCGCAGGATGCAAGGATCCAAGGATGAAAGGATCCTGACACAGCGGGATGCAGGGATCCTGGCACCGCTGGATGCAGGGATCCTGGCACTCCAGGATGCAAGGAATCCGGCACCGCAGGATGCAAGGATCCAAAGATGAAAGGATCCTGACACCGCTGGATGCAGGGATCCTGGCACTGCAGGATGCAAGGATTCCGGCACCGCAGGATGCAACGATCCAAGGATGAAAGGATCCTGGCACCGCGGGATGCAGGGATCCTGGCACCTCTGGATGCAAGGATCCTGGCACTGCAGGATGCAAGGATTCCGGCACCGCAGGATGCAAGGATCCGAGAACCGCGGGATGCAAGGATACAAGGATGGAAGGATCCTCGCACCGTGGGATGCAGGTATCCACGCACCGTGGGATGCAGGAATGCTAGCACCGTGGGATGCAGGAATGCTGGCACCGCAGGATGCTAGGATCCAGGGGTGTAAGGATCCTAGCATCGCAGGATGCAGTGATCCTGGCACCGCAGGATACAAGGATACCGGCACCGCAGGATGCCAGGATCCAGGGATGTAAGGATCGTGGCACCGCGGGATGCAGTGATCCTGGCACCGTAGGATGCAGGGAACCTGGCACCGCGGGATGCAAGGATCCAGGGATGTAAGGATCCTGGCACCAGGTGATGCAAGAATCCTGGCACCGCAGGATGCAAGGACCCCGGCACCGCAGGATGCAGCGATCCAAGGATGAAAGGATCCTGGCACCGCGGGATGCAGGGATCCTGGCACCGCTGGATGCAGGGATGCTGGCACTGCAGGATGCAAGGATTCCGGCAACGCAGGATGCAAGGATCCGAGAACCACGGGATGCAAGGATACAAGGATGTAAGGATCCTCGCACCGTGGGATGCAGGTATCACGGCACCGTGGGATGCAGGAATGCTGGCACCGCAGGATGCTAGGATCCAGGGGGGTAAGGATCCTAGCACCGCGGGATGCAGTGAATCTGGCACCGCAGGATACAAGGATACCGGCACGGCAGGATGCAAGGATACAGGGATGTAAGGATCCTGGCTCCGCGGGATGCAGTGATCCTGACACCGTAGGATGCAGGGATCCTGGCACCGCAGGAGGCAAGGATCCAGGGATGAAAGGATCCTGGCACGGCGGGATGCAGGTATCCTGACACCGAGGGATGCAGGGATCCTGGCACCGCGGGATGCAAGAATCCTGGCACCGCAGGATGAAAGGATCCAGGGATGTACGGATCCTGGCACCACGGGATACAGGGATCTTGGCACCGCGGGATTCAAGGATCCAGGGATGTAAGGATCCTGGGACCGCATGATGCAAAAATCCCGCCACCGCAGGATGCAAGGATCTCGGCACCGCGGGATGCAGGGATCCAGGAATGTAAGGATCCTGGCACCGTGGGATGTAAGGATCTGGGGATGCAAGAATCCTGGCACTGCAGGATGCAAGTATCCAGGGATGTAAGGATCCGGGCACCGCGGGATGCAGGTATCTTGACACCGAGAATGCAGGGATCCTGGCACCGCAGTACGCAAGGATCGTGACACCGCAGGACGGAAGGATCCAGGTATGTAAGGATCCAGGCACCACGGGATGCAGGTATAATGGCACCGTGGGATGCAGGGATCCTGGCACCGCGAGATGCAAGAATCCTGGCATCGCAGGATGCAAAGATCCCGGCACCGCAGGATGCAAGGATCCTGGCACCGCGAAATGCAAGGATCCTGGCACCGCGAAATGCAAGGGTGCAGGGATGCAAGGACCCTGGCACCGCAGTACGCAAGGATCTTGGCACCGCAGGACGGAAGGATCCAGGGATGTAAGGATCCTGGCACCACGGGATACACGGATTCTTGCACCGCGGGATGCAGGGATCCTGGCACCGCAGGATGCAAGGATCCAGGAATGCAAGGATCCTGGCACCGCGGGATGCAGGGATCCTTGCACCGCGCGATGCAGCAATCCTGGCACCGCAGGATACAACGATCCAGGGATGTAAGGATCCTGGGACCGCAGGATGCAAAAATCCCGGCACCGCAGGATGCTAGGATCTTGGCACCGCGGGATGCAAGGATCCAGGGATTTAAGGATCCAGGGATGTAAGGATCCAGGGATGTAAGGATCCTGGCACCGCAGGATGTAAGGATCCCGGCGACGCTGGATGCAAGGATCCAGTGATGTAAGGATCCTGGCACCGCGGGATGTAAGGATCTAGGGATGCAAGAATCCTGGCACCGCACGATGCAAGGATCCAGGGATGTAAGGATTCTGGCACCGTGGGATGCAGAGATCCTGGCACCGCAGGATGCAGGGATCCTGGCAGCGCAGGATGCAAGGATCCCGGTACCGCAGGATGCAAGGATCCGGGAACCGCGAATGCAAGGATAAGAGGATGTAAGGATCCTGGCATCGTGTGATGCAGGTATCCTGGCACCGTGTGATGCAAGGATCCAAGGATGTAAGGATCCAGGCACAGCTGGATGCAGGGATCCTGGCACCGCAGGATGCAAGGATCCAGGGATGTAAGGATCCTGGCACCGCGGGATGCAGGGATCCTGGCACGGCAGGATCCAAGGATCCAGGGATGTAAGGATCCTGGGACCGCAGGATGCAAAATGCCCGGCACCGCGCGATGCAAGGATCCAGGGATGAAATGATCCTGGCACCGCAGGATGCAGGTATCCTGGCACCGAGGGATGCAAGGATCCTGGCACCGCAGGATGCAAGGATCCCGGCACCGCAGGATGCAAGGATCCGGGAACCGCGGGATGCAAAGATACAAGGATGTAAGGATCCTGGCACCGTGGGATGCAGGTATCCTTGCACCGTGTGATGCAGGGATGCAGGGACCGCAGGATCCAAGGATCCAGGGTTGTAAGGATCCTGGCACCGCGGGATGCAAGAATCCTGGCATCGCAGGATGCAAAGATCCCGGCACCGCAGGATGCAAGGATCTCGGCACTGCGAGATGCAAGGATCCAGGGATGTAAGGATCCTGGCACCATGGGATGCAAGAATCCTTGCACCGCAGGATGCAAGGATACCGGCACCGCGGGATGAAAGGATCCAGGGATGTTAGGATCCTGGCACCGTGGGATGTAAGGATCTAGGGATGCAAGAATCCTGGCACTGCAGGATGCAAGGATCCAGGGATGTAAGGATTCTGGCACTGCGGGATGCAGTTATCCTGGCCTCGTGGGATGCAGAGATCCTGGCACCGCGGGATGCAGGAGTCCTGGAATCGCAGGATGCATAGATCCCGGCACCGCAGTATGCAAGGATCCTGGCACCGCGAAATGCAAAGATCCAGGGATGCAAGAATCCAGGCACCGCAGTACGCAAGGATCCTGGCACCGCAGGACGGAAGGATCCAGGGATGTAAGGATCCTGGCACAATGGGATACAGGGATCCTGGCACCGCAGGATGCAAGGATCCCGGAATGCAAGGATCCTGGCACCGCGGGATGCAGGGAATCTAGCACCGCAGGATGCAAGGATGCAGGGATGTAAGGATCCCGGCACCGCGGGATGCAGGGATCCTGGCACCGCAGGATTCAAGGATCCAGGGATGTAAGGATCCTGGGACCGCAGGATGAAAAAATCCCGGCACCGCAGGAAGCAAGGATCCCTGCACCGCGGGATGCAAGGATCCAGGGATGTAAGGATCCTGGCACCGCGGGATGCAAGGATCCAGCGATGTAAGGATCCGGGCACCACGGGAGGCAAGGATCCCGGCAGCGCTGGATGCAAGGATGCAGTGATGTAAGGATCCTGGCACCGCGGGATGCAGGGATCCTGGCACCGCAGTACGCAAGGATCCTGGCACCGCAGGACGGAAGGATCCTGGGATGTAAGTATCCTGGCACCATGGGATACAGGGATCCTTGCACCGCGGGATGCAGGGATCCTGGCACCGCAGGATGCAAGGATCCCGGAATGCAAGGATCCTGGCACCGCGGGTTGCAGGGATCCTGGCACCGCAGGATGCAAGGATCAAGGGATGCCAGGATACTGGCACCGCGGGATGCAGAGATCCTGACACCGCAGTATGCAAGAATCCAGGGATGTAAGGATCCTGGCACCGTGGGATGCAGGGATCCTGGCACCGCAGGATGCAAGGATCTCGGCACTGCGGGATGCAAGGATCCAGGGATGTAAGGACCCTGGCACCGCGGGATGCAAGGATCCAGCGATGTCAGGATCCGGGCACCACGGGAGGCAAGGATCCCGGCACCGCTGGATGCACGGATGCAGTGATGTAAGGATCCTGGCACCGCGGGATGCAGGGATCCTGGCACCGCAGGACGGGAGGATCCAGAGATGTAATGATCCTGGCACCACGGGATACAGGGATCCTTGCACCGCGGGATGCAGGGATCCTGGCACCGCAGGATGCAAGGATCCATGGATGCAAGGATCCTGGCACCGCGGGATGCAGAGATCCTGGCACCGCAGAATGAAAGAATCCCGGGATGTAAGGATCCTGGCACCGTGGGATGCAGGGATCCTGGCACCGCAGGATGCAAGTTTCCAGGGATGTAAGGATCCTGGGAGAGCAGGATGCAAAAATCCCGGCACTGCAGGAAGCAAGGATCTCGGCACCGCGGGATGCAAGGATCCAGGGATCTAAGGATCCTGGCACCGCAGGATGCAAGGATCTCGGCACCGCAGGATGCAAGTATCCAGGGATGCAGGGATCCTGGCACCGCAGGATCCAAGGATCCAGGGATTTAAGGATCCTGGGACCGCAGGATGCAAAAATTCCGGCACCGCAGGAAGCAAGGATCTCGGCACCGCGGGATGGAAGGATCCAGGGATGTAAGGATCCTGGCACCGCGGGATGCAAGGATCCAGCGATGTAAGGATCCGGGCACCACGGGAGGCAAGGATCCCGTCACCGCTGGATGCAAGGATGCAGTGATGTAAGGATCCTGGCACCGCGGGATGCAGGGATCCTGGCACCGCAGGACGGGAGGATCCAGAGATGTAATGATCCTAGCACCACGGGATACAGGGATCCTTGCACCGCGGGATGCAGGGATCCTGGCACCGCAGGATGCAAGAATCCCGGGATGTAAGGATCCTGGCACCGTGGGATGCAGGGATCCTGGCACCGCAGGATGCAAGTATCCAGGGATGTAAGGATCCTGGGACCGCAGGATGCAAAAATCCCGGCACCGCAGTATGCAAGGATCTCGGCACCGCGGTATGCAAGTATCCAGGGATGTAATTATCCTGGCACCGTGGAATGTAAGGATCTGGGGATGCAAGAATCCTGGCACTGCAGGATGCAAGGATCCAACGATGTAAGGATCCTGGTACCGCGGGATGCAGGGATCCTGGCACCGCAGGATGCAAGGATCCCGGCACCGCAAGATACAAGGATCCGGGAACCGCGGGATGCAAGGATACAAGGATGTAAGGATCCTGGAACCGTGGGATGCAAGTATCCTTGCACCGTGTGATGCAGGGATGCTGGCACCGCAGGATGCAAGAATCCAGGGTTGTAAGGATCCTGGCACCGCGGGATGCAAGAATCCTGGCATCGCAGGATGCAAAGATCCCGGCACCGCAGGATGCAAGGATCCAGGGTTGTAAGGATCCTGGCACCGCGGGATGCAAGAATCCTGGCATCGCAGGATGCAAAGATCCCGGCACCGCAGGATGCAAGGATCTCGGCACCGCGGGATGCAAGGATCCAGGGATGTAAAGATCCTGGCACCATGTGATGCAAGAATCCTTGCACCGCAGGATGCAAGGATCCCGGCACCGCAGGATACAACGATCCAAGGATGAAAGGATCCTTGCACCGCGGGATGCAGGGATCCTGGCACCGCAGGATGCAAGGATCCCGGCACCGCAAGATGCAATGATCCTGGCACCGCGAAATGCAAGGATCCAGGGATGCAAGGATCCTGGCACCGCAGTACGCAAGGATCCTGGCACCGCAGGACGGAAGGATCCTGGGATGTAAGGATCCTGGCACCATGGGATACAGGCATCCTTGCACCGCGGGATGCAGGGATCCTGACACTGCAGGATGCAAGGATCCCGGAATGCAAGGGTCCTGGCACCGCGGGATGCAGGGAATCTGGCACCGCAGGATGCAAGGATCCAGGAATGCAAGGATCCTGGCACCGCGGGATGCAAAAATCCCGGCACCGCAGGATGCAAGGATCTCGGCCCCGCAGGATGCAAGGATCTCGGCACCGTGGGATGCAAGAATCCACGGATGTAAGGATCCTGGCACCATGGGATGCAAGAATCCTGGCACCGCAGGATGCAAGGATTCCGGCACCGCGGGATACAAGGATCCAGGAATGTAAGGATCCTGGCAACGTGGGATGTTAGGATCTAGGGATGCAAGAATCCTGGCACTGCAGGATGCAAGGATCCAGGGATGTAAGGATCCTGGCACCGCGGGATGCAGGTATCTTGACATCGAGGGATGCAGGGATCCTGGCACCGCAGTACGCAAGGATCCTGGCACCGCAGTACGCAAGGATCCTGGCACCGCAGGACGGAAGGATCCAGGGATGTAAGGATCCTGGCACCACGGGATACAGGGATCGTGGCACCGCGGGATGTAGGGATCCTTGCACCGCAGGATGCAAGGATCCAGGGATGTAAGGATCCTGGCACCACGGGATGCAAGGATCCAGGGATGTAAGGATCCGGGCACCGCGGGAGGCAAGGATCCCGGCACCGCTGGATGCAAGGATGCAGTGATGTCAGGATCCTGGCACCGCTGGATGCAGAGATCCTGGCACCGCAGGACGGGAGGATCCAGGAATGTAAGGATCCTGGAACCACGGGATACAGGGATCCTGGCACCGCAGGATGCAAGGATTCCGGCACCGCGGGATACAAGGATCCAGGGATGTAAGGATCCTGGCACCGCGGGATGCAGGTATCTTGACATCGAGGGATGCAGGGATCCTGGCACCGCAGTACGCAAGGATCCTGGCACCGCAGTACGCAAGGATCCTGGCACCGCAGGACGGAAGGATCTAGGGATGTAAGGATCCTGGCACCACGGGATACAGGGATCGTGGCACCGCGGGATGTAGGGATCCTTGCACCGCAGGATGCAAGGATCCAGGGATGTAAGGATCCTGGCACCGCGGGATGCAAGGATCCAGGGATGTAAGGATCCAGGCACCGCGGGAGGCAAGGATCCCGGCACCACTGGATGCAAGGATGCAAGGATGCAGTGATGTCAGGATCCTGGCACCGCTGGATGCAGAGATCCTGGCACCGCAGGACGGGAGGATCCAGGAATGTAAGGATCCTGGAACAACGGGATACAGGGATCCTTGCACCGTGAGTTGCAAGGATCCTGACGCCGCGAAATGCAAGGATCCAGGGGTGTAAGGATCCGGGCACCGCGGGAGGCAAGGATCCTGGCACCGCTGGATGCAAGGATACAGTGATGTAAGGATCCTGGCACCGCTGGAAGCAGGGATCCTGGCACCGCAGGATGCAAGGATCCAGGAATGGAAGGATCCTGGCACCGCGGGATGCAGGTATAATGGCACCACGGGATACAGGGATCCTTGCACCGCGTGATGCAGGGATCCTGGCACCGCAGGATGCAAGGATCCAGGAATGGAAGGATCCTGGCAACGCGGGATGCAGGTATAATGGCACCGTGAGATGCAGGGATCCTGGCACCGCGAGATGCGAAAATCCTGGCATCGCAGGATGCAAAGATCCCGGCACCGCAGGATCCAAGGATCCTGGCACCGCGAAATGCAAGGATCCTGGCTTCGCGAAATGCAAGGATCCAGGGATGCAAGGATCCTGGCACCGCAGTACGCAAGGATCCTGGCACCGCAGGACGGAATGATCCAGGGATGTAAGGATCCTGGCACCACGGGATACAGGGATCCTGGCACCGCGGGATGCAGGGATCCTGGCACCGCAGGATGAAAGGATTCAGGAATGCAAGGATCCTGGCACCGCGGGATGCAGGGATCCTGGCACCGCAGGATACAAGGATCCAGGGATGTAATGATCCTGGCACCGCGGCATGCAAAAATCCCGGCACCGCAGTATGCAAGGATCTCGGCCCCGCAGGATGCAAGGATCTCGGCACCGTGGGATGCAAGAATCCTGGCACCGCAGGATGCAAGGATTCCGGCACCGCGGGATACAAGGATCCAGGAATGTAAGGATCCTGGCAACGTGGGATGTTAGGATCTAGGGATGCAAGAATCCTGGCACTGCAGGATGCAAGGATCCAGGGATGTAAGGATCCTGGCACCGCGGGATGCAGGTATCTTGACATCGAGGGATGCAGGGATCCTGGCACCGCAGTACGCAAGGATCCTGGCACCGCAGTACGCAAGGATCCTGGCACCTCAGGACGGAAGGATCCAGGGATGTAAGGATCCTAGCACCACGGGATACAGGGATCGTGGCACCGCGGGATGTAGGGATCCTTGCACCGCAGGATGCAAGGATCCAGGGATGTAAATATCCTGGCACCGCGGGATGCAAGGATCCAGGGATGTAAGGATCCGGGCACCGCGGGAGGCAAGGATCCCGGCACCGCTGGATGCAAGGATGCAGTGATGTCAGGATCCTGGCACCGCTGGATGCAGAGATCCTGGCACCGCAGGACGGGAGGATCCAGGGATGTAAGGATCCTGGCACCGCAGGATGTAAGGATCCCGGCACCGCTGGATGCAAGGATCCAAAGATGTAAGGATCCTGGCACCGCGGGATGTAAGGATCTATGGATGCAAGAATCCTGGCACCGCACGATGCAAGGATCCAGGGATGTAAGGATTCTGGCACCGTGGGATGCAGGTATCCTGGCACCGTGGGATGCAGCGATCCTGGCACCGCTGGAAGCAAGGATCCCGGCCCCGCAGGATGCAACGATCCAAGGATGAAAGGATCCTTGCATCGCGGGATGATGGGATCCTGGCACCGCAGCACGCAAGTATCCAGGGATGTAAGGATCCTAGGACCGCAGGATGCAAAAATCCTGGCACCGCAGGATGCAAGGATCTCGGCACCGCGGGATGCAAGGATCCAGAGATGTAAGGATCCTGGCACCGTGGGATGTAAAGATCTGCGGATGCAAGAATCCTGGCACTGCAGGATGCAAGGATCCAGGGATGTTAGGATCCTTGCACCGCGGGATGCAGGGATCCCGGCCCCGCAGGATGCAACGATCCAAGGATGAAAGGATCCTTGCATCGCGGGATGCAGGGATCCTGGCACCGCAGCACGCAAGTATCCAGGGATGTAAGGATCCTAGGACCGCAGGATGCAAAAATCCTGGCACCGCAGGATGCAAGGATCTCGGCACCGCAGGATGCAAGGTTCCGGGAACCGTGGGATGCAAGGATACAAGGATGTAAGGATCCTGGCACCGTGGGTGCAGGTATCTTTGCACCGTAAGATGCAGGCATGCTGGCACCGCAGGATGCAAGGATCCAGGGTTGTAAGGATCCTGGCACCGCGGGATGCAAGAATCCTGGCATCGCAGGATGCAGGGATCCTGGCACCGCAGGATGCAAATATCCAGGGATGTAATGATCCTGGCACCGCGGGATGCAAGGATCCAGGGATGTAAGGATCCGGGCACCGCGGGAGGCAAGGATCCCGGCACCGCTGGATGCAAGGATGCAGTGATGTAAGGATCCTGGCACCGCGGGATGCAAGGATCCTGGCACCATAGGATGCAAAGATACCGGCACCGCAGGATGTAAGGATCCCGGCACCGCTGGATGCAAGGATCCAGTGATGTAAGGATCCTGGCGCCGCGGGATGTAAGGATCTAGGCATGCAAGAATCCTGGCACCGAGGGATGCAGTGATCCTGGCACCGTAGGAGGCAAAGATCCCGGCACCGCAGGATGCAAGGATCCCGGCACCGCTGGATGCAAGGATGCAGGGATGTAAGGATCCTGGCACCGCGGGATGCAGTGATCCTGGAACCGTAGGATGCAGGGATCCTATCACCGCAGGATGCCAGGATCCAGGGATGAAAGGATCCTGGCACCGCGGGATGCAGGGATCCTGGCACCGCAGGATGCAAAGATCCCGGCACCGCAAGATGCAAGGATCTCGGCAACGCGGGATGCAAGGATCCAGGGATGTAAGGATCCTGGCACCGCGGGATGCAAGGATCCTGGCACCATAGGATGCAAAGATCCCGGCACCGCAGGATGTAAGGATCCCGGCACCGCTGGATGCAAGGATCCAGTGATGTAAGGATCCTGGCACCGCGGGATGTAAGGATCTAGGGATGCAAGAATCCTGGCACCACACGATGGAAGGATCCAGGGATGTAAGGATTCTGGCACCGTGGGATATAGAGATCCTGGCACCGTGGGATGCAGGGATCCTGGCACCGCAGGATGCAAGGATCCCGCCACCGCAGGATGCAAGGATCCGGGAACCGCGGGATGCAAGGATAAGACGATGTAAGGATCCTGGCACCGTGGGATGCAGGTATCCTGGCTCCGTGGGATTTAGGGATGCTGGCACCTCAGGATGCAAGGATCCAGGGGTGTAAGGATCCTGGCACCGCGGGATGCAAGAATCCTGGCATCGCGGGATGAAAAGATCGCGGCACCGCAGGATGCAAGGATCTCGGCACCGCAGGATGCAAGGATCCAGGGATGTTAGGATCCTGGCACCGCAGGATGTAAGGATCCCGGCACCGCTGGATGCAAGGATCCAGTGATGTAAGGATCCTGGCACCGCGGGATGTAAAGATCTAGGGATGCAAGAATCCTGCCACCGCACGATGCAAGGATCCAGGGATGAAAGGATCCTGGCACCGCAGGATGCAGTTATCCTGGCACCGAGGGGTGCAGGGATCCTGGCACCGCAGGATGCAAGGATCCCGGCACCGCAGGATGCGAGGATCCGGGAACCGCGGGATGCAAGGATACAAGGATGTAAGGATCCTGACACCGTGGGATGCAGGTATCCTGGCTCCGTGGGATTTAGGGATGCTGGCACCTCAGGATGCAAGGATCCAGGGGTGTAAGGATCCTGGCACCGCGGGATGCAAGAATCCTGGCATCGCGGGATGAAAAGATCGCGGCACCGCAGGATGCAAGGATCTCGGCACCGCAGGATCCTGGCACCGCAGGATGTAAGGATCCCGGCACCGCTGGATGCAAGGATCCAGTGATGTAAGGATCCTGGCACCGCGGGATGTAAGGATCTAGGGATGCAAGAATCCTGCCACCGCACGATGCAAGGATCCAGGGATGAAAGGATCCTGGCACCGCAGGATGCAGTTATCCTGGCACCGAGGGATGCAGGGATCCTGGCACCGCAGGATGCAAGGATCTCGGCACCGCAGGATGCAAGGTTCCGGGAACCGTGGGATGCAAGGATACAAGGATGTAAGGATCCTGGCACCGTGGGTGCAGGTATCTTTGCACCGTGGGATGCAGGAATGCTGGCACCGCTGGATGCTAGGATCCAGGGGTGTAAGGATCCTAGCACCGCACGATGCAGTGATCCTGGCACCGCAGGATACAAGGATACCGACACCGCAGGATGCAAGGATCCAGGGATGTAAGGATCCTGGCACCGCGGGATGCAGTGATCCTGGCACCGTAGGATGCAGGGATCCTGGCACCGCGGGATGCAGGTATCCTGACACCGAGGGATGCAGGGATCCTGGCACCGCGAGATACAAGAATCCTGGCACCGCAGGATGAAAGAATCCAGGTATGAAAGGATCCTGGCACCACGGGATACAGGGATCTTGGCACCGCGGGATTCAAGGATCCAGGGATGTAAGGATCCTGGGACCGCAGGATGCAAAAATCCCGGCACCGCAGGATTCAAGGATCTCGGCACCACGAGATGCAAGGATCCAGGGATGAAAGGATCCTGGCACCGCGGGATGCAGGTATCCTGACACCGAGGGATGCAGGGATCCTGGAACCGCGGGATGCAAGAAGCCTGGCACCGCATGATGAAAGGATCCAGGGATGTAAGGATCCTGGCACCACGGGATACAGGGATCTTGGCACCGCAGGATTCAAGAATCCAGGGATGTAAGGCAGGGATCCTATCACCGCAGGATGCAAGGATCCAGGGATGAAAGGATCCTGGCACCGCGGGATGCAGGGATCCTGGCACCGCAGGATGCAAAGATCCCGGCACCGCAGGATGCAAGGATCCTGGCACCACACGATGGAAGGATCCAGGGATGTAAGGATTCTGGCACCGTGGGATATAGAGATCCTGGCACCGTGGGATGCAGGGATCCTGGCACCGCAGGATGCAAGGATCCCGGCACCGCAGGATGCAAGGATCCGGGAACCGCGGGATGCAAGGATAAGACGATGTAAGGATCCTGGCACCGTGGGATGCAGGTATCCTGGCTCCGTGGGATTTAGGGATGCTGGCACCTCAGGATGCAAGGATCCAGGGGTGTAAGGATCCTGGCACCGCGCGATGCAAGAATCCTGGCATCGCGGGATGAAAAGATCGCGGCACCGCAGGATGCAAGGATCTCGGCACCGCAGGATGCAAGGATCCAGGGATGTTAGGATCCTGGCACCGCAGGATGTAAGGATCCCGGCACCGCTGGATGCAAAGATCCAGTGATGTAAGGATCCTGGCACCGCGGGATGTAAGGATCTAGGGATGCAAGAATCCTGCCACCGCACGATGCAAGGATCCAGGGATGAAAGGATCCTGGCACCGCAGGATGCAGTTTTCCTGGCACATAGGGATGCAGGGATCCTGGCACCGCAGGATGCGAGGATCCCGGCACCGCAGGATGCGAGGATCCGGGAACCGCGGGATGCAAGGATACAAGGATGTAAGGATCCTGACACCGTGGGATGCAGGTATCCTGGCTCCGTGGGATTTAGGGATGCTGGCACCTCAGGATGCAAGGATCCAGGGGTGTAAGGATCCTGGCACCGCGGGATGCAAGAATCCTGGCATCGCGGGATGAAAAGATCGCGGCACCGCAGGATGCAAGGATCTCGGCACCGCAGGATGCAAGGATCCAGGGATGTTAGGATCCTGGCACCGCAGGATGTAAGGATCCCGGCACCGCTGGATGCAAGGATCCAGTGATGTAAGGATCCTGGCACCGCGGGATGTAAGGATCTAGGGATGCAAGAATCCTGCCACCGCACGATGCAAGGATCCAGGGATGAAAGGATCCTGGCACCGCAGGATGCAGTTATCCTGGCACCGAGGGATGCAGGGATCCTGGCACCGCAGGATGCAAGGATCTCGGCACCGCAGGATGCAAGGTTCCGGGAACCGTGGGATGCAAGGATACAAGGATGTAAGGATCCTGGCACCGTGGGTGCAGGTATCTTTGCACCGTGGGATGCAGGAATGCTGGCACCGCTGGATGCTAGGATCCAGGGGTGTAAGGATCCTAGCACCGCACGATGCAGTGATCCTGGCACCGCAGGATACAAGGATACCGACACCGCAGGATGCAAGCATCCAGGGATGTAAGGATCCTGGCACCGCGGGATGCAGTGATCCTGGCACCGTAGGATGCAGGGATCCTGGCACCGCGGGATGCAGGTATCCTGGCATCGCAGGATGAAAGAATCCAGGTATGAAAGGATCCTGGCACCACGGGATACAGGGATCTTGGCACCGCGGGATTCAAGGATCCAGGGATGTAAGGATCCTGGGACCGCAGGATGCAAAAATCCCGGCACCGCAGGATGCAAGGATCTCGGCACCACGAGATGCAAGGATCCAGGGATGAAAGGATCCTGGCACCGCAGGATGCAGGTATCCTGACACCGAGGGATGCAGGGATCCTGGCACCGCGGGATGCAAGAAGCCTGGCACCGCATGATGAAAGGATCCAGGGATGTAAGGATCCTGGCACCACGGGATACAGGGATCTTGGCACCGCAGGATTCAAGAATCCAGGGATGTAAGGATCCAGGGACCGCAGGATGCAAAAATCCCGGCACCGCAGGATGTAAGGATCCCGGCACCGCTGGATGCAAGGATCCAGTGATGTAAGGATCCTGGCACCGCGGGATGTAAGGATCTAGGGATGGAAGAATCCTGCCACCGCACGATGCAAGGATCCAGGGATGTAAGGATCCTGGCACCACGGGATACAGGGATCTTGGCACCGCGGGATTCAAGGATCCAGGGATGTAAGGGTCCTGGGACCGCAGGATGCAAAAATCCCGGCACCGTAGGATGCAAGGATCTCGGCACCGCGGGATGCAGGGATCCAGGAATGTAAGGATCCTGGCACCGTGGGATGTAAGGATCTGGGGATGCAAGAATCCTGGCACTGCAGGATGCAAGTATCCAGGGGTGTAAGGATCCGGGCACCGCGTGATGCAGTTATCTTCACACCGCAGGATGCAAGGATCCAGGGATGTAAGGATCCTGGCACCGCGGGATGCAGGGATCCTGGCACGGCAGGATCCAAGGATCCAGGGATGTAAGGATCCTGGGACCGCAGGATGCAAAATGCCCGGCACCGCGCGATGCAAGGATCCAGGGATGAAATGATCCTGGCACCGCAGGATGCAGGTATCCTGCCACCGAGGGATGCAGGGATCCTGGCACCGCAGGATGCAAGGATCCCGGCACCGCAGGATGCAAGGATCCGGGAACCGCGGGATGCAAAGATACAAGGATGTAAGGATCCTGGCACCGTGGGATGCAGGTATCCTTGCACCGTGTGATGCAGGGATGCAGGGACCGCAGGATCCAAGGATCCAGGGTTGTAAGGATCCTGGCACCGCGGGATGCAAGAATCCTGGCATCGCAGGATGCAAATATCCCAGCACCACAGGATGCAAGGATCTCGGCACTGCTAGATGCAAGGATCCAGGGATGTAAGGATCCTGGCACCATGGGATGCAAGAATCCTTGCACCGCAGGATGCAAGGATACCGGCACCGCGGGATGAAAGGATCCAGGTATGTTAGGATCCTGGCACCGTGGGATGTAAGGATCTAGGGATGCAAGAATCCTGGCACTGCAGGATGCAAGGATCCAGGGATGTAAGGATTCTCGCACTGCGGGATACAGTTATCCTGGCCTCGTGGGATGCAGGGATCCTGGCACCGCGGGATGCAGGAGTCCTGGTATCGCAGGATGCAAAGATCCCGGCACCGCAGTATGCAAGGATCCTGGCACCGCGAAATGCAAGGATCCAGGGATGCAAGGATCCTGGCACCGCAGTACGCAAGGATCCTGGCACCGCAGGACGGAAGGATCCAGGGATGTAAGGATCCTGGCACCACGGGATGCAGGGAATCTGGCACCGCAGGATGCAAGGATCCAGGGATGTAAGGATCCTGGCACCGTGGGATGCAGGGATCCTGGCACGGCAGGATCCAAGGATCCAGGGATGTAAGGATCCTGGGACCGCAGGATGCAAAAATCCCGGCACCGCAGGATGCAAGGATCTCGGCACCGCGGGATGCAAGGATCCAGGGATTTAAGGATCCAGGGATGTAAGGATCCAGGGATGTAAGGATCCTGGCACCGCAGGATGTAAGGATCCCGGCGACGCTGGATGCAAGGATCCAGTGATGTAAGGATCCTGGCACCGCGGGATGTAAGGATCTAGGGATGCAAGAATCCTGGCACCGCACGATGCAAGGATCCAGGGATGTAAGGATTCTGGCACCGTGGGATGCAGAGATCCTGGCACCGCGGGATGCAGGGATCCTGGCAGCGCAGCATGCAAGGATCCCGGTACCGCAAGATGCAAGGATCCGGGAACCGCGAATGCAAGGATAAGAGGATGTAAGGATCCTGGCACCGTGTGATGCAGGTATCCTGTCACCGTGTGATGCAAGGATCCAAGGATGTAAGGATCCAGGCACAGCTGGATGCAGGGATCCTGGCACCGCAGGATGCAAGGATCCAGGGATGTAAGGATCCTGGCACCACGGGATGCAGGGATCCTGGCACGGCAGGATCCAAGGATCCAGGGATGTAAGGATCCTGGGACCGCAGGATGCAAAATGCCCGGCACCGCGCGATGCAAGGATCCAGGGATGAAATGATCCTGGCACCGCAGGATGCAGGTATCCTGGCACCGAGGGATGCAGGGATCCTGGCACCGCAGGATGCAAGGATTCCGGCACCGCAGGATGCAAGGATCCGGGAACCGCGGGATGCAAAGATACAAGGATGTAAGGATCCTGGCACCGTGGGATGCAGGTATCCTTGCACCGTGTGATGCAGGGATGCAGGGACCGCAGGATCCAAGGATCCAGGGTTGTAAGGATCCTGGCACCGCGGGATGCAAGAATCCTGGCATCGCATGATGCAAAGATCGCGGCACCGCAGGATGCAAGGATCTCGGCACTGCGAGATGCAAGGATCCAGGGGTGTAAGGATCCTGGCACCATGGGATGCAAGAATTCTTGCACCGCAGGATGCAAGGATACCGGCACCGCGAGATGAAAGGATCCAGGGATGTTAGGATCCTGGCACCGTGGGATGTAAGGATCTAGGGATGCAAGAATCCTGGCACTGCAGGATGCAAGGATCCAGGGATGTAAGGATTCTGGCACTGCGGGATGCAGTTATCCTGGCTTCGTGGGATGCAGAGATCCTGGCACCGCGGGATGCAGGAGTCCTGGTATCGCAGGATGCAAAGATCCCGGCACCGCAGTATGCAAGGATCCTGGCACCGCGAAATGTAAGGATCCAGGGATGCAAGGATCCTGGCACCGCAGTACGCAAGGATCCTGGCACCGCAGGACGGTAGGATCCAGGGATGTAAGGATCCTGGCACCACGGGATGCAGGGAATCTGGCACCGCAGGATGCAAGGATCCAGGGATGCAAAAATCCCGGCACCGCAGGATGCAAGGATCTCGGCACCGCGGGATGCAAGGATCCAGGGATGTAAGGATCCCGGCACCGATGGATGCAAGGATGCAGTGATGTAAGGATCTTGGCACAGCGGGATGCAGGGATCCTGGCACCGCATGACGGGAGGATCCAGGGATGTAAGGATCCTGGCACCACGGGATACAGTGATCCTTGCACCGCGGGATGCAGGGATCCTGGCACCACAGGATGCAAGGATCCAGGGATGCAAGGATCCTGGCACCGCGGGATGCAGAGATCCTGGCACCGCAGGATGCAAGAATCGCAGCACCGCAGGATGCAACGATCCAAGGATGAAAGGATCCTGGCACCGCTGGATGCAAAGATCCCGGCACCGCAGAATGCAAGGATCCTGGCACCGCGAAATGCAAGGATCCAGGGATGCAAGGATCCTGGCACCTCAGTACGAAAGGATCCTGGCACCGCAGGACGGAAGGATCCAGGGATGTAAGGATCCTGGCACAATGGGATACAGGGATCCTGGCACCGCAGGATGCAAGGATCCCGGAATGCAAGGATCCTGGCACCGCGGGATGCAGGGAATCTAGCACCGCAGGATGCAAGGATGCAGGGATGTAAGGATACTGGGACCGCAGGATGAAAATATCCCGGCAACGCAGGAAGCAAGGATCTCTGCACCGCGGGATGCAAGGATCCAGGGATGTAAGGATCCTGGCACCGCGGGATGCAAGGATCCAGCGGTGTAAGGATCCGGGCACCACGGGAGGCAAGGATCCCGGCACCGCTGGATGCAAGGATGCAGTGATGTAAGGATCCTGGCACCGCGGGATGCAGGGATCCTGGCACCGCAGTACGCAAGGATCCTGGCACCGCAGGACGGAAGGATCCTGGGATGTAAGGATCCTGGCACCATGGGATACAGGGATTCTTGCACCGCGGGATGCAGGGATCCTGGCACCGCAGGATGCAAGAATCCCGGAATGCAAGGATCCTGGCACCGCGGGTTGCAGGAATCCTGGCACCGCAGGATGCAAGGATCAAGGGATGCCAGGATACTAGCACCGCGGGATGCAGAGATCCTGACACCGCAGGATGCAAGAATCCAGGGATGTAAGGATCCTGGCACCGTGGGATGCAGGGATCCTGGCACCGCAGGATGCAAGGATCTCGGCACCGCGGGATGCAAGGATCGAGGGATGTAAGGACCCTGGCACCGCGCGATGCAAGGATCCAGCGATGTAAGGATCCGGGTACCACGGGAGGCAAGGATCCCGGCACCGCTGGATGCACGGATGCAGTGATGTAAGGATCCTGGCACCGCGGGATGCAGGGATCCTGGCACCGCAGGACGGGAGGATCCAGAGATGTAATGATCCTGGCACCACGGGATACAGGGATCCTTGCACCGCGGGATGCAGGGATCCTGGCACCGCAGGATGCAAGAATCCCGGGATGTAAGGATCCTGGCACCGTGGGATGCAGGGATCCTGGCACCGCAGGATGCAAGTATCCAGGAATGTAAGGATCCTGGGACCGCAGGATGCAAAAATCCCGGCACCGCAGGATGCAAGGATCTCGGCACCGCGGGATGCAAGGATCCAGGGATGTAATTATCCTGGCACCGTGGGATGTAAGGATCTGGGGATGCAAGAATCCTGGCATTGCAGAATGCAAGGATCCAACGATGTAAGGATCCTGGTACCGCGGGATGCAGGGATCCTGGCACCGCAGGATGCAAGGATCCCGGCACCGCAAGATGCAAGGATCCGGGAACCGCGGGATGCAAGGATACAAGGATGTAAGGATCCTGGAACCGTGGGATGCAGGTATCCTTGCACCGTGTGATGCAGGGATGCTGGCACCGCAGGATGCAAGAATCCAGGGTTGTAAGGATCCTGGCACCGCGGGATGCAAGAATCCAGGGATGTAAGGATCCTGGGACCGCAGGATGCAAAAATCCCGGCACCGTAGGATGCAAGGATCTCGGCACCGCGGTATGCAAGGATCCAGGGTTGTAAGGATCCTGGCACCGCGGGATGCAAGAATCCTGGCATCGCAGGATGCAAAGATCGCGGCACCGCAGGATGCAAGGATCTCGGCACCGCGGGATGCAAGGATCCAGGGATGTAAAGATCCTGGCACCATGTGATGCAAGAATCCTTGCACCGCAGGATGCAAGGATCCCGGCACCGCAGGATACAACGATCCAAGGATGAAAGGATCCTTGCACCGCGGGATGCAGGGATCCTGGCACCGCAGGATGCAAGGATCCCGGCACCGCAGGATGCAAGGATCCTGGCACATCGAAATGCAAGGATCCAGGGATGCAAGGATCCTGGCACCGCAGTACGCAAGGATCCTGGCACCGCAGGACGGAAGGATCCTGGGATGTAAGGATCCTGGCACCATGGGATACAGGCATCCTTGCACCGCGGGATGCAGGGATCCTGGCACCGCAGGATGCAAGGATCACGGAATGCAAGGATCCTGGCACCGCGGGATGCAGGGAATCTGGCACCGCAGGATGCAAGGATCCAGGAATGTAAGGATCCTGGCACCGCGGGATGCAGGGATTCTGGCCCCGAAGGATCCAAGGATCCAGGGATGAAAGGATCCTGGCACCGCGGGATGCAAGGATCCAGGGATGTAAGGATCCGGGCACCACGGGAAGCAAGGATGCCGGCACCACTGGATGCAAGGATGCATTGATGTAGGGATCCTGGCACCGCGGGATGCAGGGATCCTGGCACCGCAGGACGGGAGGATCCATTGATGTAAGGATCCTGGCACCACGGGATACAGGGATCCTTGCACCGCGGGATGCAGGGATCCTGGCACCGCAGGATGCAAGGATCAAGGGATGCCAGGATCCTGGCACCGCGGGATGCAGAGATCCTGGCACCGCAGGATGCAAGTATCCAGGGATGTAGGGATCCTGGGACCGCAGGATGCAGGGATCCTGGCACCGCAGGATGCAAGGATCCAGGGATGTAAGGATCCTGGCACCGCGGGATGCAGGGATCCTGGCACGGCAGGATCCAAGGATCCAGGGATGTAAGGATCCTGGGACCGCAGGATGCAAAATGCCCGGCACCGCGCGATGCAAGGATCCAGGGATGAAATGATCCTGGCACCGCAGGATGCAGGTATCCTGGCACCGAGGGATGCAAGGATCCTGGCACCGCAGGATGCAAGGATCCCGGCACCGCAGGATGCAAGGATCCGGGAACCGCGGGATGCAAAGATACAAGGATGTAAGGATCCTGGCACCGTGGGATGCAGGTATCCTTGCACCGTGTGATGCAGGGATGCAGGGACCGCAGGATCCAAGGATCCAGGGTTGTAAGGATCCTGGCACCGCGGGATGCAAGAATCCTGGCATCGCAGGATGCAAAGATCCCGGCACCGCAGGATGCAAGAATCCTGGCACCGCACGATGCAAGGATCCAGGGATGTAAGGATTCTGGCACCGTGGGATGCAGAGATCCTGGCACCGCAGGATGCAGGGATCCTGGCAGCGCAGGATGCAAGGATCCCGGTACCGCAGGATGCAAGGATCCGGGAACCGCGAATGCAAGGATAAGAGGATGTAAGGATCCTGGCATCGTGTGATGCAGGTATCCTGGCACCGTGTGATGCAAGGATCCAAGGATGTAAGGATCCAGGCACAGCTGGATGCAGGGATCCTGGCACCGCAGGATGCAAGGATCCAGGGATGTAAGGATCCTGGCACCGCGGGATGCAGGGATCCTGGCACGGCAGGATCCAAGGATCCAGGGATGTAAGGATCCTGGGACCGCAGGATGCAAAATGCCCGGCACCGCGCGATGCAAGGATCCAGGGATGAAATGATCCTGGCACCGCAGGATGCAGGTATCCTGGCACCGAGGGATGCAAGGATCCTGGCACCGCAGGATGCAAGGATCCCGGCACCGCAGGATGCAAGGATCCGGGAACCGCGGGATGCAAAGATACAAGGATGTAAGGATCCTGGCACCGTGGGATGCAGGTATCCTTGCACCGTGTGATGCAGGGATGCAGGGACCGCAGGATCCAAGGATCCAGGGTTGTAAGGATCCTGGCACCGCGGGATGCAAGAATCCTGGCATCGCAGGATGCAAAGATCCCGGCACCGCAGGATGCAAGGATCTCGGCACTGCGAGATGCAAGGATCCAGGGATGTAAGGATCCTGGCACCATGGGATGCAAGAATCCTTGCACCGCAGGATGCAAGGATACCGGCACCGCGGGATGAAAGGATCCAGGGATGTTAGGATCCTGGCACCGTGGGATGTAAGGATCTAGGGATGCAAGAATCCTGGCACTGCAGGATGCAAGGATCCAGGGATGTAAGGATCCTGGGACCGCAGGATGAAAAAATCCCGGCACCGCAGGAAGCAAGGATCCCTGCACCGCGGGATGCAAGGATCCAGGGATGTAAGGATCCTGGCACCGCGGGATGCAAGGATCCAGCGATGTAAGGATCCGGGCACCACGGGAGGCAAGGATCCCGGCAGCGCTGGATGCAAGGATGCAGTGATGTAAGGATCCTGGCACCGCGGGATGCAGGGATCCTGGCACCGCAGTACGCAAGGATCCTGGCAACGCAGGACGGAAGGATCCTGGGATGTAAGTATCCTGGCACCATGGGATACAGGGATCCTTGCACCGCGGGATGCAGGGATCCTGGCACCGCAGGATGCAAGGATCCCGGAATGCAAGGATCCTGGCACCGCGGGTTGCAGGGATCCTGGCACCGCAGGATGCAAGGATCAAGGGATGCCAGGATACTGGCACCGCGGGATGCAGAGATCCTGACACCGCAGTATGCAAGAATCCAGGGATGTAAGGATCCTGGCACCGTGGGATGCAGGGATCCTGGCACCGCAGGATGCAAGGATCTCGGCACTGCGGGATGCAAGGATCCAGGGATGTAAGGACCCTGGCACCGCGGGATGCAAGGATCCAGCGATGTCAGGATCCGGGCACCACGGGAGGCAAGGATCCCGGCACCGCTGGATGCACGGATGCAGTGATGTAAGGATCCTGGCACCGCGGGATGCAGGGATCCTGGCACCGCAGGACGGGAGGATCCAGAGATGTAATGATCCTGGCACCACGGGATACAGGGATCCTTGCACCGCGGGATGCAGGGATCCTGGCACCGCAGGATGCAAGGATCCATGGATGCAAGGATCCTGGCACCGCGGGATGCAGAGATCCTGGCACCGCAGAATGAAAGAATCCCGGGATGTAAGGATCCTGGCACCGTGGGATGCAGGGATCCTGGCACCGCAGGATGCAAGTTTCCAGGGATGTAAGGATCCTGGGAGAGCAGGATGCAAAAATCCCGGCACTGCAGGAAGCAAGGATCTCGGCACCGCGGGATGCAAGGATCCAGGGATGTAAGGATCC
The DNA here is from genome assembly GCA_963942545.1 of Oxycera nigricornis. Lineage (NCBI taxonomy): Eukaryota > Metazoa > Arthropoda > Insecta > Diptera > Stratiomyidae > Oxycera > Oxycera nigricornis. Next base: position 67,778,410 of record OZ012662.1, read on the forward strand.
TGGCACCGCAGGATGCAAGGATCTCGGCACCGCAGGATGCAAGTATCCAGGGATGCAGGGATCCTGGCACCGCAGGATCCAAGGATCCAGGGATTTAAGGATCCTGGGACCGCAGGATGCAAAAATTCCGGCACCGCAGGAAGCAAGGATCTCGGCACCGCGGGATGGAAGGATCCAGGGATGTAAGGATCCTGGCACCGCGGGATGCAAGGATCCAGCGATGTAAGGATCCGGGCACCACGGGAGGCAAGGATCCCGTCACCGCTGGATGCAAGGATGCAGTGATGTAAGGATCCTGGCACCGCGGGATGCAGGGATCCTGGCACCGCAGGACGGGAGGATCCAGAGATGTAATGATCCTAGCACCACGGGATACAGGGATCCTTGCACCGCGGGATGCAGGGATCCTGGCACCGCAGGATGCAAGAATCCCGGGATGTAAGGATCCTGGCACCGTGGGATGCAGGGATCCTGGCACCGCAGGATGCAAGTATCCAGGGATGTAAGGATCCTGGGACCGCAGGATGCAAAAATCCCGGCACCGCAGTATGCAAGGATCTCGGCACCGCGGTATGCAAGTATCCAGGGATGTAATTATCCTGGCACCGTGGAATGTAAGGATCTGGGGATGCAAGAATCCTGGCACTGCAGGATGCAAGGATCCAACGATGTAAGGATCCTGGTACCGCGGGATGCAGGGATCCTGGCACCGCAGGATGCAAGGATCCCGGCACCGCAAGATACAAGGATCCGGGAACCGCGGGATGCAAGGATACAAGGATGTAAGGATCCTGGAACCGTGGGATGCAAGTATCCTTGCACCGTGTGATGCAGGGATGCTGGCACCGCAGGATGCAAGAATCCAGGGTTGTAAGGATCCTGGCACCGCGGGATGCAAGAATCCTGGCATCGCAGGATGCAAAGATCCCGGCACCGCAGGATGCAAGGATCCAGGGTTGTAAGGATCCTGGCACCGCGGGATGCAAGAATCCTGGCATCGCAGGATGCAAAGATCCCGGCACCGCAGGATGCAAGGATCTCGGCACCGCGGGATGCAAGGATCCAGGGATGTAAAGATCCTGGCACCATGTGATGCAAGAATCCTTGCACCGCAGGATGCAAGGATCCCGGCACCGCAGGATACAACGATCCAAGGATGAAAGGATCCTTGCACCGCGGGATGCAGGGATCCTGGCACCGCAGGATGCAAGGATCCCGGCACCGCAAGATGCAATGATCCTGGCACCGCGAAATGCAAGGATCCAGGGATGCAAGGATCCTGGCACCGCAGTACGCAAGGATCCTGGCACCGCAGGACGGAAGGATCCTGGGATGTAAGGATCCTGGCACCATGGGATACAGGCATCCTTGCACCGCGGGATGCAGGGATCCTGACACTGCAGGATGCAAGGATCCCGGAATGCAAGGGTCCTGGCACCGCGGGATGCAGGGAATCTGGCACCGCAGGATGCAAGGATCCAGGAATGCAAGGATCCTGGCACCGCGGGATGCAAAAATCCCGGCACCGCAGGATGCAAGGATCTCGGCCCCGCAGGATGCAAGGATCTCGGCACCGTGGGATGCAAGAATCCACGGATGTAAGGATCCTGGCACCATGGGATGCAAGAATCCTGGCACCGCAGGATGCAAGGATTCCGGCACCGCGGGATACAAGGATCCAGGAATGTAAGGATCCTGGCAACGTGGGATGTTAGGATCTAGGGATGCAAGAATCCTGGCACTGCAGGATGCAAGGATCCAGGGATGTAAGGATCCTGGCACCGCGGGATGCAGGTATCTTGACATCGAGGGATGCAGGGATCCTGGCACCGCAGTACGCAAGGATCCTGGCACCGCAGTACGCAAGGATCCTGGCACCGCAGGACGGAAGGATCCAGGGATGTAAGGATCCTGGCACCACGGGATACAGGGATCGTGGCACCGCGGGATGTAGGGATCCTTGCACCGCAGGATGCAAGGATCCAGGGATGTAAGGATCCTGGCACCACGGGATGCAAGGATCCAGGGATGTAAGGATCCGGGCACCGCGGGAGGCAAGGATCCCGGCACCGCTGGATGCAAGGATGCAGTGATGTCAGGATCCTGGCACCGCTGGATGCAGAGATCCTGGCACCGCAGGACGGGAGGATCCAGGAATGTAAGGATCCTGGAACCACGGGATACAGGGATCCTGGCACCGCAGGATGCAAGGATTCCGGCACCGCGGGATACAAGGATCCAGGGATGTAAGGATCCTGGCACCGCGGGATGCAGGTATCTTGACATCGAGGGATGCAGGGATCCTGGCACCGCAGTACGCAAGGATCCTGGCACCGCAGTACGCAAGGATCCTGGCACCGCAGGACGGAAGGATCTAGGGATGTAAGGATCCTGGCACCACGGGATACAGGGATCGTGGCACCGCGGGATGTAGGGATCCTTGCACCGCAGGATGCAAGGATCCAGGGATGTAAGGATCCTGGCACCGCGGGATGCAAGGATCCAGGGATGTAAGGATCCAGGCACCGCGGGAGGCAAGGATCCCGGCACCACTGGATGCAAGGATGCAAGGATGCAGTGATGTCAGGATCCTGGCACCGCTGGATGCAGAGATCGTGGCACCGCAGGACGGGAGGATCCAGGAATGTAAGGATCCTGGAACCACGGGATACAGGGATCCTTGCACCGTGAGTTGCAAGGATCCTGGCGCCGCGAAATGCAAGGATCCAGGGGTGTAAGGATCCGGGCACCGCGGGAGGCAAGGATCCTGGCACCGCTGGATGCAAGGATACAGTGATGTAAGGATCCTGGCACCGCTGGAAGCAGGGATCCTGGCACCGCAGGATGCAAGGATCCAGGAATGGAAGGATCCTGGCACCGCGGGATGCAGGTATAATGGCACCACGGGATACAGGGATCCTTGCACCGCGTGATGCAGGGATCCTGGCACCGCAGGATGCAAGGATCCAGGAATGGAAGGATCCTGGCAACGCGGGATGCAGGTATAATGGCACCGTGAGATGCAGGGATCCTGGCACCGCGAGATGCGAAAATCCTGGCATCGCAGGATGCAAAGATCCCGGCACCGCAGGATCCAAGGATCCTGGCACCGCGAAATGCAAGGATCCTGGCTTCGCGAAATGCAAGGATCCAGGGATGCAAGGATCCTGGCACCGCAGTACGCAAGGATCCTGGCACCGCAGGACGGAATGATCCAGGGATGTAAGGATCCTGGCACCACGGGATACAGGGATCCTGGCACCGCGGGATGCAGGGATCCTGGCACCGCAGGATGAAAGGATTCAGGAATGCAAGGATCCTGGCACCGCGGGATGCAGGGATCCTGGCACCGCAGGATACAAGGATCCAGGGATGTAATGATCCTGGCACCGCGGCATGCAAAAATCCCGGCACCGCAGGATGCAAGGATCTCGGCCCCGCAGGATGCAAGGATCTCGGCACCGTGGGATGCAAGAATCCACGGATGTAAGGATCCTGGCACCATGGGATGCAAGAATCCTGGCACCGCAGGATGCAAGGATTCCGGCACCGCGGGATACAAGGATCCAGGAATGTAAGGATCCTGGCAACGTGGGATGTTAGGATCTAGGGATGCAAGAATCCTGGCACTGCAGGATGCAAGGATCCAGGGATGTAAGGATCCTGGCACCGCGGGATGCAGGTATCTTGACATCGAGGGATGCAGGGATCCTGGCACCGCAGTACGCAAGGATCCTGGCACCGCAGTACGCAAGGATCCTGGCACCTCAGGACGGAAGGATCCAGGGATGTAAGGATCCTAGCACCACGGGATACAGGGATCGTGGCACCGCGGGATGTAGGGATCCTTGCACCGCAGGATGCAAGGATCCAGGGATGTAAGGATCCTGGCACCGCGGGATGCAAGGATCCAGGGATGTAAGGATCCGGGCACCGCGGGAGGCAAGGATCCCGGCACCGCTGGATGCAAGGATGCAGTGATGTCAGGATCCTGGCACCGCTGGATGCAGAGATCCTGGCACCGCAGGACGGGAGGATCCAGGGATGTAAGGATCCTGGCACCGCAGGATGTAAGGATCCCGGCACCGCTGGATGCAAGGATCCAAAGATGTAAGGATCCTGGCACCGCGGGATGTAAGGATCTATGGATGCAAGAATCCTGGCACCGCACGATGCAAGGATCCAGGGATGTAAGGATTCTGGCACCGTGGGATGCAGGTATCCTGGCACCGTGGGATGCAGCGATCCTGGCACCGCTGGAAGCAAGGATCCCGGCCCCGCAGGATGCAACGATCCAAGGATGAAAGGATCCTTGCATCGCGGGATGATGGGATCCTGGCACCGCAGCACGCAAGTATCCAGGGATGTAAGGATCCTAGGACCGCAGGATGCAAAAATCCTGGCACCGCAGGATGCAAGGATCTCGGCACCGCGGGATGCAAGGATCCAGAGATGTAAGGATCCTGGCACCGTGGGATGTAAAGATCTGCGGATGCAAGAATCCTGGCACTGCAGGATGCAAGGATCCAGGGATGTTAGGATCCTTGCACCGCGGGATGCAGGGATCCCGGCCCCGCAGGATGCAACGATCCAAGGATGAAAGGATCCTTGCATCGCGGGATGCAGGGATCCTGGCACCGCAGCACGCAAGTATCCAGGGATGTAAGGATCCTAGGACCGCAGGATGCAAAAATCCTGGCACCGCAGGATGCAAGGATCTCGGCACCGCAGGATGCAAGGTTCCGGGAACCGTGGGATGCAAGGATACAAGGATGTAAGGATCCTGGCACCGTGGGTGCAGGTATCTTTGCACCGTAAGATGCAGGCATGCTGGCACCGCAGGATGCAAGGATCCAGGGTTGTAAGGATCCTGGCACCGCGGGATGCAAGAATCCTGGCATCGCAGGATGCAGGGATCCTGGCACCGCAGGATGCAAATATCCAGGGATGTAATGATCCTGGCACCGCGGGATGCAAGGATCCAGGGATGTAAGGATCCGGGCACCGCGGGAGGCAAGGATCCCGGCACCGCTGGATGCAAGGATGCAGTGATGTAAGGATCCTGGCACCGCGGGATGCAAGGATCCTGGCACCATAGGATGCAAAGATACCGGCACCGCAGGATGTAAGGATCCCGGCACCGCTGGATGCAAGGATCCAGTGATGTAAGGATCCTGGCGCCGCGGGATGTAAGGATCTAGGCATGCAAGAATCCTGGCACCGAGGGATGCAGTGATCCTGGCACCGTAGGAGGCAAAGATCCCGGCACCGCAGGATGCAAGGATCCCGGCACCGCTGGATGCAAGGATGCAGGGATGTAAGGATCCTGGCACCGCGGGATGCAGTGATCCTGGAACCGTAGGATGCAGGGATCCTATCACCGCAGGATGCCAGGATCCAGGGATGAAAGGATCCTGGCACCGCGGGATGCAGGGATCCTGGCACCGCAGGATGCAAAGATCCCGGCACCGCAAGATGCAAGGATCTCGGCAACGCGGGATGCAAGGATCCAGGGATGTAAGGATCCTGGCACCGCGGGATGCAAGGATCCTGGCACCATAGGATGCAAAGATCCCGGCACCGCAGGATGTAAGGATCCCGGCACCGCTGGATGCAAGGATCCAGTGATGTAAGGATCCTGGCACCGCGGGATGTAAGGATCTAGGGATGCAAGAATCCTGGCACCACACGATGGAAGGATCCAGGGATGTAAGGATTCTGGCACCGTGGGATATAGAGATCCTGGCACCGTGGGATGCAGGGATCCTGGCACCGCAGGATGCAAGGATCCCGCCACCGCAGGATGCAAGGATCCGGGAACCGCGGGATGCAAGGATAAGACGATGTAAGGATCCTGGCACCGTGGGATGCAGGTATCCTGGCTCCGTGGGATTTAGGGATGCTGGCACCTCAGGATGCAAGGATCCAGGGGTGTAAGGATCCTGGCACCGCGGGATGCAAGAATCCTGGCATCGCGGGATGAAAAGATCGCGGCACCGCAGGATGCAAGGATCTCGGCACCGCAGGATGCAAGGATCCAGGGATGTTAGGATCCTGGCACCGCAGGATGTAAGGATCCCGGCACCGCTGGATGCAAGGATCCAGTGATGTAAGGATCCTGGCACCGCGGGATGTAAGGATCTAGGGATGCAAGAATCCTGCCACCGCACGATGCAAGGATCCAGGGATGAAAGGATCCTGGCACCGCAGGATGCAGTTATCCTGGCACCGAGGGATGCAGGGATCCTGGCACCGCAGGATGCAAGGATCCCGGCACCGCAGGATGCGAGGATCCGGGAACCGCGGGATGCAAGGATACAAGGATGTAAGGATCCTGACACCGTGGGATGCAGGTATCCTGGCTCCGTGGGATTTAGGGATGCTGGCACCTCAGGATGCAAGGATCCAGGGGTGTAAGGATCCTGGCACCGCGGGATGCAAGAATCCTGGCATCGCGGGATGAAAAGATCGCGGCACCGCAGGATGCAAGGATCTCGGCACCGCAGGATCCTGGCACCGCAGGATGTAAGGATCCCGGCACCGCTGGATGCAAGGATCCAGTGATGTAAGGATCCTGGCACCGCGGGATGTAAGGATCTAGGGATGCAAGAATCCTGCCACCGCACGATGCAAGGATCCAGGGATGAAAGGATCCTGGCACCGCAGGATGCAGTTATCCTGGCACCGAGGGATGCAGGGATCCTGGCACCGCAGGATGCAAGGATCTCGGCACCGCAGGATGCAAGGTTCCGGGAACCGTGGGATGCAAGGATACAAGGATGTAAGGATCCTGGCACCGTGGGTGCAGGTATCTTTGCACCGTGGGATGCAGGAATGCTGGCACCGCTGGATGCTAGGATCCAGGGGTGTAAGGATCCTAGCACCGCACGATGCAGTGATCCTGGCACCGCAGGATACAAGGATACCGACACCGCAGGATGCAAGGATCCAGGGATGTAAGGATCCTGGCACCGCGGGATGCAGTGATCCTGGCACCGTAGGATGCAGGGATCCTGGCACCGCGGGATGCAGGTATCCTGACACCGAGGGATGCAGGGATCCTGGCACCGCGAGATACAAGAATCCTGGCACCGCAGGATGAAAGAATCCAGGTATGAAAGGATCCTGGCACCACGGGATACAGGGATCTTGGCACCGCGGGATTCAAGGATCCAGGGATGTAAGGATCCTGGGACCGCAGGATGCAAAAATCCCGGCACCGCAGGATTCAAGGATCTCGGCACCACGAGATGCAAGGATCCAGGGATGAAAGGATCCTGGCACCGCGGGATGCAGGTATCCTGACACCGAGGGATGCAGGGATCCTGGAACCGCGGGATGCAAGAAGCCTGGCACCGCATGATGAAAGGATCCAGGGATGTAAGGATCCTGGCACCACGGGATACAGGGATCTTGGCACCGCAGGATTCAAGAATCCAGGGATGTAAGGCAGGGATCCTATCACCGCAGGATGCAAGGATCCAGGGATGAAAGGATCCTGGCACCGCGGGATGCAGGGATCCTGGCACCGCAGGATGCAAAGATCCCGGCACCGCAGGATGCAAGGATCCCGGCACCGCAGGATGCAAGGATGCAGGGATGTAAGGATCCTGGCACCGCGGGATGCAGTGATCCTGGAACCGTAGGATGCAGGGATCCTATCACCGCAGGATGCCAGGATCCAGGGATGAAAGGATCCTGGCACCGCGGGATGCAGGGATCCTGGCACCGCAGGATGCAAAGATCCCGGCACCGCAAGATGCAAGGATCTCGGCAACGCGGGATGCAAGGATCCAGGGATGTAAGGATCCTGGCACCGCAGGATGCAAGGATCCTGGCACCATAGGATGCAAAGATCCCGGCACCGCAGGATGTAAGGATCCCGGCACCGCTGGATGCAAGGATCCAGTGATGTAAGGATCCTGGCACCGCGGGATGTAAGGATCTAGGGATGCAAGAATCCTGGCACCACACGATGGAAGGATCCAGGGATGTAAGGATTCTGGCACCGTGGGATATAGAGATCCTGGCACCGTGGGATGCAGGGATCCTGGCACCGCAGGATGCAAGGATCCCGGCACCGCAGGATGCAAGGATCCGGGAACCGCGGGATGCAAGGATAAGACGATGTAAGGATCCTGGCACCGTGGGATGCAGGTATCCTGGCTCCGTGGGATTTAGGGATGCTGGCACCTCAGGATGCAAGGATCCAGGGGTGTAAGGATCCTGGCACCGCGCGATGCAAGAATCCTGGCATCGCGGGATGAAAAGATCGCGGCACCGCAGGATGCAAGGATCTCGGCACCGCAGGATGCAAGGATCCAGGGATGTTAGGATCCTGGCACCGCAGGATGTAAGGATCCCGGCACCGCTGGATGCAAAGATCCAGTGATGTAAGGATCCTGGCACCGCGGGATGTAAGGATCTAGGGATGCAAGAATCCTGCCACCGCACGATGCAAGGATCCAGGGATGAAAGGATCCTGGCACCGCAGGATGCAGTTTTCCTGGCACATAGGGATGCAGGGATCCTGGCACCGCAGGATGCGAGGATCCCGGCACCGCAGGATGCGAGGATCCGGGAACCGCGGGATGCAAGGATACAAGGATGTAAGGATCCTGACACCGTGGGATGCAGGTATCCTGGCTCCGTGGGATTTAGGGATGCTGGCACCTCAGGATGCAAGGATCCAGGGGTGTAAGGATCCTGGCACCGCGGGATGCAAGAATCCTGGCATCGCGGGATGAAAAGATCGCGGCACCGCAGGATGCAAGGATCTCGGCACCGCAGGATGCAAGGATCCAGGGATGTTAGGATCCTGGCACCGCAGGATGTAAGGATCCCGGCACCGCTTGATGCAAGGATCCAGTGATGTAAGGATCCTGGCACCGCGGGATGTAAGGATCTAGGGATGCAAGAATCCTGCCACCGCACGATGCAAGGATCCAGGGATGAAAGGATCCTGGCACCGCAGGATGCAGTTATCCTGGCACCGAGGGATGCAGGGATCCTGGCACCGCAGGATGCAAGGATCTCGGCACCGCAGGATGCAAGGTTCCGGGAACCGTGGGATGCAAGGATACAAGGATGTAAGGATCCTGGCACCGTGGGTGCAGGTATCTTTGCACCGTGGGATGCAGGAATGCTGGCACCGCTGGATGCTAGGATCCAGGGGTGTAAGGATCCTAGCACCGCACGATGCAGTGATCCTGGCACCGCAGGATACAAGGATACCGACACCGCAGGATGCAAGGATCCAGGGATGTAAGGATCCTGGCACCGCGGGATGCAGTGATCCTGGCACCGTAGGATGCAGGGATCCTGGCACCGCGGGATGCAGGTATCCTGACACCGAGGGATGCAGGGATCCTGGCACCGCGAGATACAAGAATCCTGGCACCGCAGGATGAAAGAATCCAGGTATGAAAGGATCCTGGCACCACGGGATACAGGGATCTTGGCACCGCGGGATTCAAGGATCCAGGGATGTAAGGATCCTGGGACCGCAGGATGCAAAAATCCCGGCACCGCAGGATGCAAGGATCTCGGCACCACGAGATGCAAGGATCCAGGGATGCAGGTATCCTGACACCGAGGGATGCAGGGATCCTGGCACCGCGGGATGCAAGAAGCCTGGCACCGCATGATGAAAGGATCCAGGGATGTAAGGATCCTGGCACCACGGGATACAGGGATCTTGGCACCGCAGGATTCAAGAATCCAGGGATGTAAGGATCCAGGGACCGCAGGATGCAAAAATCCCGGCACCGCAGGATGTAAGGATCCCGGCACCGCTGGATGCAAGGATCCAGTGATGTAAGGATCCTGGCACCGCGGGATGTAAGGATCTAGGGATGGAAGAATCCTGCCGCCGCACGATGCAAGGATCCAGGGATGTAAGGATCCTGGCACCACGGGATACAGGGATCTTGGCACCGCGGGATTCAAGGATCCAGGGATGTAAGGATCCTGGGACCGCAGGATGCAAAAATCCCGGCACCGTAGGATGCAAGGATCTCGGCACCGCGGGATGCAGGGATCCAGGAATGTAAGGATCCTGGCACCGTGGGATGTAAGGATCTGGGGATGCAAGAATCCTGGCACTGCAGGATGCAAGTATCCAGGGGTGTAAGGATCCGGGCACCGCGTGATGCAGTTATCTTCACACCGCAGGATGCAAGGATCCAGGGATGTAAGGATCCTGGCACCGCGGGATGCAGGGATCCTGGCACGGCAGGATCCAAGGATCCAGGGATGTAAGGATCCTGGGACCGCAGGATGCAAAATACCCGGCACCGCGCGATGCAAGGATCCAGGGATGAAATGATCCTGGCACCGCAGGATGCAGGTATCCTGCCACCGAGGGATGCAGGGATCCTGGCACCGCAGGATGCAAGGATCCCGGCACCGCAGGATGCAAGGATCCGGGAACCGCGGGATGCAAAGATACAAGGATGTAAGGATCCTGGCACCGTGGGATGCAGGTATCCTTGCACCGTGTGATGCAGGGATGCAGGGACCGCAGGATCCAAGGATCCAGGGTTGTAAGGATCCTGGCACCGCGGGATGCAAGAATCCTGGCATCGCAGGATGCAAAGATCCCAGCACCACAGGATGCAAGGATCTCGGCACTGCTAGATGCAAGGATCCAGGGATGTAAGGATCCTGGCACCATGGGATGCAAGAATCCTTGCACCGCAGGATGCAAGGATACCGGCACCGCGGGATGAAAGGATCCAGGTATGTTAGGATCCTGGCACCGTGGGATGTAAGGATCTAGGGATGCAAGAATCCTGGCACTGCAGGATGCAAGGATCCAGGGATGTAAGGATTCTGGCACTGCGGGATACAGTTATCCTGGCCTCGTGGGATGCAGGGATCCTGGCACCGCGGGATGCAGGAGTCCTGGTATCGCAGGATGCAAAGATCCCGGCACCGCAGTATGCAAGGATCCTGGCACCGCGAAATGCAAGGATCCAGGGATGCAAGGATCCTGGCACCGCAGTACGCAAGGATCCTGGCACCGCAGGACGGAAGGATCCAGGGATGTAAGGATCCTGGCACCACGGGATGCAGGGAATCTGGCACCGCAGGATGCAAGGATCCAGGGATGTAAGGATCCTGGCACCGTGGGATGCAGGGATCCTGGCACGGCAGGATCCAAGGATCCAGGGATGTAAGGATCCTGGGACCGCAGGATGCAAAAATCCCGGCACCGCAGGATGCAAGGATCTCGGCACCGCGGGATGCAAGGATCCAGGGATTTAAGGATCCAGGGATGTAAGGATCCAGGGATGTAAGGATCCTGGCACCGCAGGATGTAAGGATCCCGGCGACGCTGGATGCAAGGATCCAGTGATGTAAGGATCCTGGCACCGCGGGATGTAAGGATCTAGGGATGCAAGAATCCTGGCACCGCACGATGCAAGGATCCAGGGATGTAAGGATTCTGGCACCGTGGGATGCAGAGATCCTGGCACCGCGGGATGCAGGGATCCTGGCAGCGCAGGATGCAAGGATCCCGGTACCGCAAGATGCAAGGATCCGGGAACCGCGAATGCAAGGATAAGAGGAAGTAAGGATCCTGGCACCGTGTGATGCAGGTATCCTGTCACCGTGTGATGCAAGGATCCAAGGATGTAAGGATCCAGGCACAGCTGGATGCAGGGATCCTGGCACCGCAGGATGCAAGGATCCAGGGATGTAAGGATCCTGGCACCACGGGATGCAGGGATCCTGGCACGGCAGGATCCAAGGATCCAGGGATGTAAGGATCCTGGGACCGCAGGATGCAAAATGCCCGGCACCGCGCGATGCAAGGATCCAGGGATGAAATGATCCTGGCACCGCAGGATGCAGGTATCCTGGCACCGAGGGATGCAGGGATCCTGGCACCGCAGGATGCAAGGATTCCGGCACCGCAGGATGCAAGGATCCGGGAACCGCGGGATGCAAAGATACAAGGATGTAAGGATCCTGGCACCGTGGGATGCAGGTATCCTTGCACCGTGTGATGCAGGGATGCAGGGACCGCAGGATCCAAGGATCCAGGGTTGTAAGGATCCTGGCACCGCGGGATGCAAGAATCCTGGCATCGCATGATGCAAAGATCGCGGCACCGCAGGATGCAAGGATCTCGGCACTGCGAGATGCAAGGATCCAGGGGTGTAAGGATCCTGGCACCATGGGATGCAAGAATTCTTGCACCGCAGGATGCAAGGATACCGGCACCGCGAGATGAAAGGATCCAGGGATGTTAGGATCCTGGCACCGTGGGATGTAAGGATCTAGGGATGCAAGAATCCTGGCACTGCAGGATGCAAGGATCCAGGGATGTAAGGATTCTGGCACTGCGGGATGCAGTTATCCTGGCTTCGTGGGATGCAGAGATCCTGGCACCGCGGGATGCAGGAGTCCTGGTATCGCAGGATGCAAAGATCCCGGCACCGCAGTATGCAAGGATCCTGGCACCGCGAAATGTAAGGATCCAGGGATGCAAGGATCCTGGCACCGCAGTACGCAAGGATCCTGGCACCGCAGGACGGTAGGATCCAGGGATGTAAGGATCCTGGCACCACGGGATGCAGGGAATCTGGCACCGCAGGATGCAAGGATCCAGGGATGCAAAAATCCCGGCACCGCAGGATGCAAGGATCTCGGCACCGCGGGATGCAAGGATCCAGGGATGTAAGGATCCCGGCACCGATGGATGCAAGGATGCAGTGATGTAAGGATCTTGGCACAGCGGGATGCAGGGATCCTGGCACCGCATGACGGGAGGATCCAGGGATGTAAGGATCCTGGCACCACGGGATACAGTGATCCTTGCACCGCGGGATGCAGGGATCCTGGCACCACAGGATGCAAGGATCCAGGGATGCAAGGATCCTGGCACCGCGGGATGCAGAGATCCTGGCACCGCAGGATGCAAGAATCGCAGCACCGCAGGATGCAACGATCCAAGGATGAAAGGATCCTGGCACCGCTGGATGCAAAGATCCCGGCACCGCAGAATGCAAGGATCCTGGCACCGCGAAATGCAAGGATCCAGGGATGCAAGGATCCTGGCACCTCAGTACGAAAGGATCCTGGCACCGCAGGACGGAAGGATCCAGGGATGTAAGGATCCTGGCACAATGGGATACAGGGATCCTGGCACCGCAGGATGCAAGGATCCCGGAATGCAAGGATCCTGGCACCGCGGGATGCAGAGAATCTAGCACCGCAGGATGCAAGGATGCAGGGATGTAAGGATCCTGGGACCGCAGGATGAAAATATCCCGGCAACGCAGGAAGCAAGGATCTCTGCACCGCGGGATGCAAGGATCCAGGGATGTAAGGATCCTGGCACCGCGGGATGCAAGGATCCAGCGGTGTAAGGATCCGGGCACCACGGGAGGCAAGGATCCCGGCACCGCTGGATGCAAGGATGCAGTGATGTAAGGATCCTGGCACCGCGGGATGCAGGGATCCTGGCACCGCAGTACGCAAGGATCCTGGCACCGCAGGACGGAAGGATCCTGGGATGTAAGGATCCTGGCACCATGGGATACAGGGATTCTTGCACCGCGGGATGCAGGGATCCTGGCACCGCAGGATGCAAGAATCCCGGAATGCAAGGATCCTGGCACCGCGGGTTGCAGGAATCCTGGCACCGCAGGATGCAAGGATCAAGGGATGCCAGGATACTAGCACCGCGGGATGCAGAGATCCTGACACCGCAGGATGCAAGAATCCAGGGATGTAAGGATCCTGGCACCGTGGGATGCAGGGATCCTGGCACCGCAGGATGCAGGGATCCTGGCACCGCAGGATGCAAGAATCCCGGAATGCAAGGATCCTGGCACCGCGGGTTGCAGGAATCCTGGCACCGCAGGATGCAAGGATCAAGGGATGCCAGGATACTAGCACCGCGGGATGCAGAGATCCTGACACCGCAGGATGCAAGAATCCAGGGATGTAAGGACCCTGGCACCGCGCGATGCAAGGATCCAGCGATGTAAGGATCCGGGCACCACGGGAGGCAAGGATCCCGGCACCGCTGGATGCACGGATGCAGTGATGTAAGGATCCTGGCACCGCGGGATGCAGGGATCCTGGCACCGCAGGACGGAAGGATCCTGGGATGTAAGGATCCTGGCACCATGGGATACAGGGATTCTTGCACCGCGGGATGCAGGGATCCTGGCACCGCAGGATGCAAGAATCCCGGAATGCAAGGATCCTGGCACCGCGGGTTGCAGGAATCCTGGCACCGCAGGATGCAAGGATCAAGGGATGCCAGGATACTAGCACCGCGGGATGCAGAGATCCTGACACCGCAGGATGCAAGAATCCAGGGATGTAAGGACCCTGGCACCGCGCGATGCAAGGATCCAGCGATGTAAGGATCCGGGCACCACGGGAGGCAAGGATCCCGGCACCGCTGGATGCACGGATGCAGTGATGTAAGGATCCTGGCACCGCGGGATGCAGGGATCCTGGCACCGCAGGACGGGAGGATCCAGAGATGTAATGATCCTGGCACCACGGGATACAGGGATCCTTGCACCGCGGGATGCAGGGATCCTGGCACCGCAGGATGCAAGAATCCCGGGATGTAAGGATCCTGGCACCGTGGGATGCAGGGATCCTGGCACCGCAGGATGCAAGTATCCAGGAATGTAAGGATCCTGGGACCGCAGGATGCAAAAATCCCGGCACCGCAGGATGCAAGGATCTCGGCACCGCGGGATGCAAGGATCCAGGGATGTAATTATCCTGGCACCGTGGGATGTAAGGATCTGGGGATGCAAGAATCCTGGCATTGCAGAATGCAAGGATCCAACGATGTAAGGATCCTGGTACCGCGGGATGCAGGGATCCTGGCACCGCAGGATGCAAGGATTCCGGCACCGCAAGATGCAAGGATCCGGGAACCGCGGGATGCAAGGATACAAGGATGTAAGGATCCTGGAACCGTGGGATGCAGGTATCCTTGCACCGTGTGATGCAGGGATGCTGGCACCGCAGGATGCAAGAATCCAGGGTTGTAAGGATCCTGGCACCGCGGGATGCAAGAATCCAGGGATGTAAGGATCCTGGGACCGCAGGATGCAAAAATCCCGGCATCGTAGGATGCAAGGATCTCGGCACCGCGGTATGCAAGGATCCAGGGTTGTAAGGATCCTGGCACCGCGGGATGCAAGAATCCTGGCATCGCAGGATGCAAAGATCGCGGCACCGCAGGATGCAAGGATCTCGGCACCGCGGGATGCAAGGATCCAGGGATGTAAAGATCCTGGCACCATGTGATGCAAGAATCCTTGCACCGCAGGATGCAAGGATCCCGGCACCGCAGGATACAACGATCCAAGGATGAAAGGATCCTTGCACCGCGGGATGCAGGGATCCTGGCACCGCAGGATGCAAGGATCCCGGCACCGCAGGATGCAAGGATCCTGGCACATCGAAATGCAAGGATCCAGGGATGCAAGGATCCTGGCACCGCAGTACGCAAGGATCCTGGCACCGCAGGACGGAAGGATCCTGGGATGTAAGGATCCTGGCACCATGGGATACAGGCATCCTTGCACCGCGGGATGCAGGGATCCTGGCACCGCAGGATGCAAGGATCACGGAATGCAAGGATCCTGGCACCGCGGGATGCAGGGAATCTGGCACCGCAGGATGCAAGGATCCAGGAATGTAAGGATCCTGGCACCGCGGGATGCAGGGATTCTGGCCCCGAAGGATCCAAGGATCCAGGGATGAAAGGATCCTGGCACCGCGGGATGCAAGGATCCAGGGATGTAAGGATCCGGGCACCACGGGAAGCAAGGATGCCGGCACCACTGGATGCAAGGATGCATTGATGTAGGGATCCTGGCACCGCGGGATGCAGGGATCCTGGCACCGCAGGACGGGAGGATCCATTGATGTAAGGATCCTGGCACCACGGGATACTGGGATCCTTGCACCGCGGGATGCAGGGATCCTGGCACCGCAGGATGCAAGGATCAAGGGATGCCAGGATCCTGGCACCGCGGGATGCAGAGATCCTGGCACCGCAGGATGCAAGTATCCAGGGATGTAGGGATCCTGGGACCGCAGGATGCAAAAATCCCGGCACCGCAGGATGCAAGGATCTCGGCACCGCGGGATGCAAGGATCCAGCGATGTAAGGATCCTGGCACCGTGGGATGTAAGGATCTACGGATGCAAGAATCCTGGCACTGCAGGATGCAAGGATCCAGGGATGTAAGGATCCTGGCACCGCGCGATGCAGGGATCCTGGCGCCGTGAGTTGCAAGGATCCTGGCGCCGCGAAATGCAAGGATCCAGGGATGTAAGGATCCGGGCACCGCGGGAGGCAAGGATCCTGGCACCGCTGGATGCAAGGATACAGTGATGTAAGGATCCTGGCACCGCTGGATGCAGGGATCCTGGCACCGCAGGATGCAAGGATCCAGGAATGGAAGGATCCTGGCACCGCGGGATGCAGGTATAATGGCACCACGGGATACAGGGATCCTTGCACCGCGTGATGCAGGGATCCTGGCACCGCAAGATGCAAGGATCCAGGAATGGAAGGATCCTGGCAACGCGGGATGCAGGTATAATGGCACCGTGAGATGCAGGGATCCTGGCACCGCGAGATGCGAAAATCCTGGCATCGCAGGATGCAAAGATCCCGGCACCGCAGGATCCAAGGATCCTGGCACCGCGAAATGCAAGGATCCTGGCTTCGCGAAATGCAAGGATCCAGGGATGCAAGGATCCTGGCACCGCAGTACGCAAGGATCCTGGCACCGCAGGACGGAATGATCCAGGGATGTAAGGATCCTGGCACCACGGGATACAGGGATCCTGGCACCGCGGGATGCAGGGATCCTGGCACCGCAGGATGAAAGGATTCAGGAATGCAAGGATCCTGGCACCGCGGGATGCAGGGATCCTGGCACCGCAGGATACAAGGATCCAGGGATGTAAGGATCCTGGCACCGCGGGATGCAAAAATCCCGGCACCGCAGGATGCAAGGATCTCGGCCCCGCAGGATGCAAGGATCTCGGCACCGTGGGATGCAAGGATCCACGGATGTAAGGATCCTGGCACCATGGGATGCAAAAATCCTGGCACCGCAGGATGCAAGGATTCCGGCACCGCGGGATACAAGGATCCAGGAATGTAAGGATCCTGGCAACGTGGGATGTTAGGATCTAGGGATGCAAGAATCCTGGCACTGCAGGATGCAAGGATCCAGGGATGTAAGGATCCTGGCACCGCAGGATGCAGGTATCTTGACATCGAGGGATGCAGGGATCCTGGCACCGCAGTACGCAAGGATCCTGGCACCGCAGGACGGAAGGATCCAGGGATGTAAGGATCCTGGCACCACGGGATACAGGGATCCTGGCACCGCGCGATGCAGGGATCCTGGCACCGCAGGATGCAAGGATCCAGGGATGTAAGGATCCTAGCACCGTGGGATGCAGGGATCCTGGCACCGCAGGACGGAAGGATCCAGGGATGTAAGATTCCTGGCACCACGGGATACAGGGATCCTTGCACCGCGGGATGCAAGGATCCTGGCACCGCAGGAAGCAAGGATACAGGGATGCAATGATCCTGGCACCGCGGGATTCAGTGATCCTGGCACCGCAGGATGCAAGGATCCAGTGATATAAGGATCCTGGGACCGCAGGATGCAAAAATCCCGGCACCGCAGGATGCAAGGATCTCGGCACCGCAGGATGCAAGGATCCAGGGATGTAAGGATCCTGGCACCGCAGGATGTAAGGATCCCGGCACCGCTGGATGCAAGGATCCAAAGATGTAAGGATCCTGGCACCGCGGGATGTAAGGATCTAGGGATGCAAGAATCCTGGCACCGCACGATGCAAGGATCCAGGGATGTAAGGATTCTGGCACCGTGGGATGCAGAGATCCTGCAACCGCGGGAGACAGGTATCCTAGCACCGCAGGATGCAAGGATCCCGGTACCGCAGGATGCAAGGATCCAGTAACCACGAACGCAAGGATAAGATTAAGTAGGGATCCTGGCACCGTGGGATGCAGGTATTCTGGCACCGTGGGATGCAGCGATCCTGGCACCGCTGGATGCAGGGATACTGGCACCGCAGGATGCAAGGATCCAGTGATGTAAGGATCCTGGGACCGCAGGATGCAAAAATCCCGGCACCGCAGGATGCAAGGATCTTGGCACCGCAGGATGCAAGGATCCAGGGATGTAAGGATCCTGGCACCGCAGGATGTAAGGATCCCGGCACCGCTGGATGCAAGGATCCAAAGATGTAAGGATCCTGGCACCGCGGGATGTAAGGATCTAGGGATGCAAGAATCCTGGCACCGCACGATGCAAGGATCCAGGGATGTAAGGATTCTGGCACCGTGGGATGCAGAGATCCTGGCACCGCGGGATGCAGGGATCCTGGCACCGCAGGATGCAAGGATCCCGGTACCGAAGGATGCAAGGATCCGGGAACCACGAACGCAAGGATAAGAGGATGTAGGGATCCTGGCACCGTGGGATGCAGGTATCCTGGCACCGTGGGATGCAGCGATCCTGGCACCGCTGGAAGCAAGGATCCCGGCCCCGCAGGATGCAACGATCCAAGGATGAAAGGATCCTTGCACCGCAGGATGCAAGGATCTCGGCACCGCAGGATGCAAGTATCCAGGGATGTAGGGATCCTGGGACCGCAGGATGCAAAAATCCCGGCACCGCAGGATGCAAGGATCTCGGCACCGCGGGATGCAAGGATCCAGCGATGTAAGGATCCTGGCACCGTGGGATGTAAGGATCTACGGATGCAAGAATCCTGGCACTGCAGGATGCAAGGATCCAGGGATGTAAGGATCCTGGCACCGCGCGATGCAGGGATCCTGGCGCCGTGAGTTGCAAGGATCCTGGCGCCGCGAAATGCAAGGATCCAGGGATGTAAGGATCCGGGCACCGCGGGAGGCAAGGATCCTGGCACCGCTGGATGCAAGGATACAGTGATGTAAGGATCCTGGCACCGCTGGATGCAGGGATCCTGGCACCGCAGGATGCAAGGATCCAGGAATGGAAGGATCCTGGCACCGCGGGATGCAGGTATAATGGCACCACGGGATACAGGGATCCTTGCACCGCGTGATGCAGGGATCCTGGCACCGCAAGATGCAAGGATCCAGGAATGGAAGGATCCTGGCAACGCGGGATGCAGGTATAATGGCACCGTGAGATGCAGGGATCCTGGCACCGCGAGATGCGAAAATCCTGGCATCGCAGGATGCAAAGATCCCGGCACCGCAGGATCCAAGGATCCTGGCACCGCGAAATGCAAGGATCCTGGCTTCGCGAAATGCAAGGATCCAGGGATGCAAGGATCCTGGCACCGCAGTACGCAAGGATCCTGGCACCGCAGGACGGAATGATCCAGGGATGTAAGGATCCTGGCACCACGGGATACAGGGATCCTGGCACCGCGGGATGCAGGGATCCTGGCACCGCAGGATGAAAGGATTCAGGAATGCAAGGATCCTGGCACCGCGGGATGCAGGGATCCTGGCACCGCAGGATACAAGGATCCAGGGATGTAAGGATCCTGACACCGCGGGATGCAAAAATCCCGGCACCGCAGGATGCAAGGATCTCGGCCCCGCAGGATGCAAGGATCTCGACACCGTGGGATGCAAGGATCCACGGATGTAAGGATCCTGGCACCATGGGATGCAAAAATCCTGGCACCGCAGGATGCAAGGATTCCGGCACCGCGGGATACAAGGATCCAGGAATGTAAGGATCCTGGCAACGTGGGATGTTAGGATCTAGGGATGCAAGAATCCTGGCACTGCAGGATGCAAGGATCCAGGGATGTAAGGATCCTGGCACCGCAGGATGCAGGTATCTTGACATCGAGGGATGCAGGGATCCTGGCACCGCAGTACGCAAGGATCCTGGCACCGCAGGACGGAAGGATCCAGGGATGTAAGGATCCTGGCACCACGGGATACAGGGATCCTGGCACCGCGCGATGCAGGGATCCTGGCACCGCAGGATGCAAGGATCCAGGGATGTAAGGATCCTAGCACCGTGGGATGCAGGGATCCTGGCACCGCAGGACGGAAGGATCCAGGGATGTAAGATTCCTGGCACCACGGGATACAGGGATCCTTGCACCGCGGGATGCAAGGATCCTGGCACCGCAGGAAGCAAGGATACAGGGATGCAATGATCCTGGCACCGCGGGATTCAGTGATCCTGGCACCGCAGGATGCAAGGATCCAGTGATATAAGGATCCTGGGACCGCAGGATGCAAAAATCCCGGCACCGCAGGATGCAAGGATCTCGGCACCGCAGGATGCAAGGATCCAGGGATGTAAGGATCCTGGCACCGCAGGATGTAAGGATCCCGGCACCGCTGGATGCAAGGATCCAAAGATGTAAGGATCCTGGCACCGCGGGATGTAAGGATCTAGGGATGCAAGAATCCTGGCACCGCACGATGCAAGGATCCAGGGATGTAAGGATTCTGGCACCGTGGGATGCAGAGATCCTGCAACCGCGGGAGACAGGTATCCTAGCACCGCAGGATGCAAGGATCCCGGTACCGCAGGATGCAAGGATCCAGTAACCACGAACGCAAGGATAAGAGGAAGTAGGGATCCTGGCACCGTGGGATGCAGGTATTCTGGCACCGTGGGATGCAGCGATCCTGGCACCGCTGGATGCAGGGATACTGGCACCGCAGGATGCAAGGATCCAGTGATGTAAGGATCCTGGGACCGCAGGATGCAAAAATCCCGGCACCGCAGGATGCAAGGATCTCGGCACCGCAGGATGCAAGGATCCAGGGATGTAAGGATCCTGGCACCGCAGGATGTAAGGATCCCGGCACCGCTGGATGCAAGGATCCAAAGATGTAAGGATCCTGGCACCGCGGGATGTAAGGATCTAGGGATGCAAGAATCCTGGCACCGCACGATGCAAGGATCCAGGGATGTAAGGATTCTGGCACCGTGGGATGCAGAGATCCTGGCACCGCGGGATGCAGGGATCCTGGCACCGCAGGATGCAAGGATCCCGGTACCGAAGGATGCAAGGATCCGGGAACCACGAACGCAAGGATAAGAGGATGTAGGGATCCTGGCACCGTGGGATGCAGGTATCCTGGCACCGTGGGATGCAGCGATCCTGGCACCGCTGGAAGCAAGGATCCAAGGATGAAAGGATCCTTGCATCGCGGGATGCAGGGATCCTGGCACCGCAGCATGCAAGTATCCAGGGATGTAAGGATCCTAGGACCGCAGGATGCAAAAATCCTGGCACCGCAGAATGTAAGGATCCCGGCACCGCTGGATGCAAGGATCCAAAGATGTAAGGATCCTGGCACCGCGGGATGTAAGGATCTAGGGATGCAAGAATCCTGGCACCGCACGATGCAAGGATCCAGGGATGTAAGGATTCTGGCACCGTGGGATGCAGAGATCCTGGCACCGCGGGATGCAGGGATCCTGGCACCGCAGGATGCAAGGATCCCGGTACCGAAGGATGCAAGGATCCGGGAACCACGAACGCAAGGATAAGAGGATGTAGGGATCCTGGCACCGTGGGATGCAGGTATCCTGGCACCGTGGGATGCAGCGATCCTGGCACCGCTGGAAGCAAGGATCCCGGCACCGCTGGATGCAAGGATCCAGGGATGTAAGGATCCTGGCACCGTGGGATGTAAAGATCTGCGGATGCAAGAATCCTGGCACTGCAGGATGCAAGGATCCAGGGATGTTAGGATCCTTGCACCGCGGGATGCAGGGATCCTGGCACCGCAGGATGCAAGGATCCCGGCACCGCAAGATGCAAGGTTCCGGGAACCGTGGGATGCAAGGATACAAGGATGTAAGGATCCTGGCACCGTGGGATGCAGGTATCTTTGCACCGTGTGATGCAGGCATGCTGGCACCACAGGATGCAAGGATCCAGGGTTGTAAGGATCCTGGCACCGCGGGATGCAAGAATCCTGGCATCGCAGGATGCAAAGATCCCGGCACCGCGGGATGCAAGGATCCAGGGATGTAAGGATCCTGGAACCGTGGGATGCAGGGATCCTGGCACCGCTGGATGCAAAGATCCCGGCACCGCAGGATGCAAGGATCCTGGCACCGCGAAATGCAAGGATCCAGGGATGCAAGGATCCAGGGATGCAAGGATCATTGCACCGCGGGATGCAGGGATCCTGGCACCGCAGGATGTAAGGATCCAGGAATGCAGGGATCCTGGCACCGCGGGATGCAGGGATCCTGGCACCGCAGGATGCAAAGATCCAGGGATGTAATGATCCTGGCACCGCGGGATGCAGGGATCCTGGCACCGCAGGACGGACGGATCCAGAGATGTAAGGATCCTGGCACCACGGGATACAGGGATCCTGGCACCGCGGGATGCAGGGATCCTGGCACCGCAGGATGAAAGGATTCAGTAATGCAAGGATCCTGGCACCGCGGGATGCAGGGATCCTGGCACCGCAGGATACAAGGATCCAGGGATGTAAGGATCCTGGCACCGCGGGATGCAAAAATCCCGGCACCGCAGGATGCAAGGATCTCGGCCCCGCAGGATGCAAGGATCTCGGCACCGTGGGATGCAAGGATCCACGGATGTAAGGATCCTGGCACCATGGGATGCAAAAATCCTGGCACCGCAGGATGCAAGGATTCCGGCACCGCGGGATACAAGGATCCAGGAATGTAAGGATCCTGGCAACGTGGGCTGTTAGGATCTAGGGATGCAAGAATCCTGGCACTGCAGGATGCAAGGATCCAGGGATGTAAGGATCCTGGCACCGCGGGATGCAGGTATCTTGACATCGAGGGATGCAGGGATCCTGGCACCGCAGTACGCAAGGATCCTGGCACCGCAGGACGGATGGATCCAGGGATGTAAGGATCCTGGCACCACGGGAAACAGGGATCCTGGCACCGCGCGATGCAGGGATCCTGGCACCGCAGGATGCAAGGATCCAGGGATGTAAGGATCCTAGCACCGTGGGATGCAGGGATCCTGGCACCGCAGGACGGAAGGATCCAGGGATGTAAGATTCCTGGCACCACGGGATACAGGGATCCTTGCACCGCGGGATGCAAGGATCCTGGCACCGCAGGAAGCAAGGATACAGGGATGCAATGATCCTGGCACCGCGGGATTCAGTGATCCTGGCACCGCAGGATGCAAGGATCCAGTGATATAAGGATCCTGGGACCGCAGGATGCAAAAATCCCGGCACCGCAGGATGCAAGGATCTCGGCACCGCAGGATGCAAGGATCCAGGGATGTAAGGATCCTGGCACCGCAGGATGTAAGGATCCCGGCACCGCTGGATGCAAGGATCCAAAGATGTAAGGATCCTGGCACCGCGGGATGTAAGGATCTAGGGATGCAAGAATCCTGGCACCGCACGATGCAAGGATCCAGGGATGTAAGGATTCTGGCACCGTGGGATGCAGAGATCCTGGCACCGCGGGATGCAGGGATCCTGGCACCGCAGGATGCAAGGATCCCGGTACCGAAGGATGCAAGGATCCGGGAACCACGAACGCAAGGATAAGAGGATGTAGGGATCCTGGCACCGTGGGATGCAGGTATCCTGGCACCGTGGGATGCAGCGATCCTGGCACCGCTGGAAGCAAGGATCCCGGCCCCGCAGGATGCAACGATCCAAGGATGAAAGGATCCTTGCATCGCGGGATGCAGGGATCCTGGCACCGCAGCATGCAAGTATCCAGGGATGTAAGGATCCTAGGACCGCAGGATGCAAAAATCCTGGCACCGCAGAATGTAAGGATCCCGGCACCGCTGGATGCAAGGATCCAAAGATGTAAGGATCCTGGCACCGCGGGATGTAAGGATCTAGGGATGCAAGAATCCTGGCACCGCACGATGCAAGGATCCAGGGATGTAAGGATTCTGGCACCGTGGGATGCAGAGATCCTGGCACCGCGGGATGCAGGGATCCTGGCACCGCAGGATGCAAGGATCCCGGTACCGAAGGATGCAAGGATCCGGGAACCACGAACGCAAGGATAAGAGGATGTAGGGATCCTGGCACCGTGGGATGCAGGTATCCTGGCACCGTGGGATGCAGCGATCCTGGCACCGCTGGAAGCAAGGATCCCGGCACCGCTGGATGCAAGGATCCAGGGATGTAAGGATCCTGGCACCGTGGGATGTAAAGATATGCGGATGCAAGAATCCTGGCACTGCAGGATGCAAGGATCTAGGGATGTTAGGATCCTTGCACCGCGGGATGCAGGGATCCTGGCACCGCAGGATGCAGGGATCCTGGCACCGCAGGATGCAAGGATCCCGGCACCGCAAGATGCAAGGTTCCGGGAACCGTGGGATGCAAGGATACAAGGATGTAAGGATCCTGGCACCGTGGGTGCAGGTATCTTTGCACCGTGTGATGCAGGCATGCTGGCACCGCAGGATGCAAGGATCCAGGGTTGTAAGGATCCTGGCACCACGGGATGCAAGAATCCTGGCATCGCAGGATGCAGGGATCCTGGCACCGCAGGATGCAAATATCCAGGGATGTAAGGATCCTGTCACCGTGGGATGCAGGTATCCTGGCACCGCGAGATGTAAGGATCCTGGCACCGCAGGAAACAATGATCCTGAATACGCAGGATGCAAGAATCCTGACTCCGTGGTTTGCAAGGATCCAGGCACCGCGGGATGCAAGGATCCAGGGATGTAATGATCCTGGCACCGCGGGATGCAGGGATCCTGGCACCGCAGGACGGACGGATCCAGAGATGTAAGGATCCTGGCACCACGGGATACAGGGATCCTGGCACCGCGGGATGCAGGGATCCTGGCACCGCAGGATGTAAGGATCCAGGAATGCAGGGATCCTGGCACCGCGGGATGCAGGGATCCTGGCACCGCAGGATGCAAAGATCCAGGGATGTAATGATCCTGGCACCGCGGGATGCAGGGATCCTGGCACCGCAGGACGGACGGATCCAGAGATGTAAGGATCCTGGCACCACGGGATACAGGGATCCTTGCACCGCAGGATGCAAGGATCTTGGCACCTGGGGATGCAAGGATCCAGCGATGTAAGGATCCTGGCACCGTGGGATGTAAGGATCTAGGGATGCAAGAATCCTGGCACTGCAGGATGCAAGGATCCAAAGATGTAAGGATCCTGGCACCGCGGGATGTAAGGATCTAGGGATGCAAGAATCCTGGCACCGCACGATGCAAGGATCCAGGGATGTAAGGATTCTGGCACCGTGGGATGCAGAGATCCTGGCACCGCGGGATGCAGGGATCCTGGCACCGCAGGATGCAAGGATCCCGGTACCGAAGGATGCAAGGATCCGGGAACCACGAACGCAAGGATAAGAGGATGTAGGGATCCTGGCACCGTGGGATGCAGGTATCCTGGCACCGTGGGATGCAGCGATCCTGGCACCGCTGGAAGCAAGGATCCCGGCACCGCTGGATGCAAGGATCCAGGGATGTAAGGAACCTGGCACCGTGGGATGTAAAGATCTGCGGATGCAAGAATCCTGGCACTGCAGGATGCAAGGATCCAGGGATGTTAGGATCCTTGCACCGCGGGATGCAGGGATCCTGGCACCGCAGGATGCAAGGATCCCGGCACCGCAAGATGCAAGGTTCCGGGAACCGTGGGATGCAAGGATACAAGGATGTAAGGATCCTGGCACCGTGGGATGCAGGTATCTTTGCACCGTGTGATGCAGGCATGCTGGCACCACAGGATGCAAGGATCCAGGGTTGTAAGAATCCTGGCACCGCGGGATGCAAGAATCCTGGCATCGCAGGATGCAAAGATCCCGGCACCGCGGGATGCAAGGATCCAGGGATGTAAGGATCCTGGAACCGTGGGATGCAGGGATCCTGGCACCGCTGGATGCAAAGATCCCGGCACCGCAGGATACAAGGATCCTGGCACCGCGAAATGCAAGGATCCAGGGATGCAAGGATCCAGGGATGCAAGGATCATTGCACCGCGGGATGCAGGGATCCTGGCACCGCAGGATGTAAGGATCCAGGAATGCAGGGATCCTGGCACCGCGGGATGCAGGGATCCTGGCACCGCAGGATGCAAAGATCCAGGGATGTAATGATCCTGGCACCGCGGGATGCAGGGATCCTGGCACCGCAGGACGGACGGATCCAGAGATGTAAAGATCCTGGCACCACGGGATACAGGGATCCTGGCACCGCGGGATGCAGGGATCCTGGCACCGCAGGATGAAAGGATTCAGGAATGCAAGGATCCTGGCACCGCGGGATGCAGGGATCCTGGCACCGCAGGATACAAGGATCCAGGGATGTAAGGATCCTGGCACCGCGGGATGCAAAAATCCCGGCACCGCAGGATGCAAGGATCTCGGCCCCGCAGGATGCAAGGATCTCGGCACCGTGGGATGCAAGGATCCACGGATGTAAGGATCCTGGCACCATGGGATGCAAAAATCCTGGCACCGCAGGATGCAAGGATTCCGGCACCGCGGGATACAAGGATCCAGGAATGTAAGGATCCTGGCAACGTGGGCTGTTAGGATCTAGGGATGCAAGAATCCTGGCACTGCAGGATGCAAGGATCCAGGGATGTAAGGATCCTGGCACCGCGGGTTGCAGGTATCTTGACATCGAGGGATGCAGGGATCCTGGCACCGCAGTACGCAAGGATCCTGGCACCGCAGGACGGAAGGATCCAGGGATGTAAGGATCCTGGCACCACGGGATACAGGGATCCTGGCACCGCGCGATGCAGGGATCCTGGCACCGCAGGATGCAAGGATCCAGGGATGTAAGGATCCTAGCACCGTGGGATGCAGGGATCCTGGCACCGCAGGACGGAAGGATCCAGGGATGTAAGATTCCTGGCACCACGGGATACAGGGATCCTTGCACCGCGGGATGCAAGGATCCTGGCACCGCAGGAAGCAAGGATACAGGGATGCAATGATCCTGGCACCGCGGGATTCAGTGATCCTGGCACCGCAGGATGCAAGGATCCAGTGATATAAGGATCCTGGGACCGCAGGATGCAAAAATCCCGGCACCGCAGGATGCAAGGATCTCGGCACCGCAGGATGCAAGGATCCAGGGATGTAAGGATCCTGGCACCGCAGGATGTAAGGATCCCGGCACCGCTGGATGCAAGGATCCAAAGATGTAAGGATCCTGGCACCGCGGGATGTAAGGATCTAGGGATGCAAGAATCCTGGCACCGCACGATGCAAGGATCCAGGGATGTAAGGATTCTGGCACCGTGGGATGCAGAGATCCTGGCACCGCGGGATGCAGGGATCCTGGCACCGCAGGATGCAAGGATCCCGGTACCGAAGGATGCAAGGATCCGGGAACCACGAACGCAAGGATAAGAGGATGTAGGGATCCTGGCACCGTGGGATGCAGGTATCCTGGCACCGTGGGATGCAGCGATCCTGGCACCGCTGGAAGCAAGGATCCCGGCCCCGCAGGATGCAACGATCCAAGGATGAAAGGATCCTTGCATCGCGGGATGCAGGGATCCTGGCACCGCAGCATGCAAGTATCCAGGGATGTAAGGATCCTAGGACCGCAGGATGCAAAAATCCTGGCACCGCAGAATGTAAGGATCCCGGCACCGCTGGATGCAAGGATCCAAAGATGTAAGGATCCTGGCACCGCGGGATGTAAGGATCTAGGGATGCAAGAATCCTTGCACCGCACGATGCAAGGATCCAGGGATGTAAGGATTCTGGCACCGTGGGATGCAGAGATCCTGGCACCGCGGGATGCAGGGATCCTGGCACCGCAGGATGCAAGGATCCCGGTACCGAAGGATGGAAGGATCCGGGAACCACGAACGCAAGGATAAGAGGATGTAGGGATCCTGGCACCGTGGGATGCAGGTATCCTGGCACCGTGGGATGCAGCGATCCTGGCACCGCTGGAAGCAAGGATCCCGGCACCGCTGGATGCAAGGATCCAGGGATGTAAGGATCCTGGCACCGTGGGATGTAAAGATATGCGGATGCAAGAATCCTGGCACTGCAGGATGCAAGGATCTAGGGATGTTAGGATCCTTGCACCGCGGGATGCAAGGATCCTGGCACCGCAGGATGCAAGGATCCCGGCACCGCAAGATGCAAGGTTCCGGGAACCGTGGGATGCAAGGATACAAGGATGTAAGGATCCTGGCACCGTGGGATGCAGGTATCTTTGCACCGTGTGATGCAGGCATGCTGGCACCACAGGATGCAAGGATCCAGGGTTGTAAGGATCCTGGCATCGCGGGATGCAAGAATCCTGGCATCGCAGGATGCAAAGATCCCGGCACCGCGGGATGCAAGGATCCAGGGATGTAAGGATCCTGGAACCGTGGGATGCAGGGATCCTGGCACCGCTGGATGCAAAGATCCCGGCACCGCAGGATGCAAGGATCCTGGCACCGCGAAATGCAAGGATCCAGGGATGCAAGGATCCAGGGATGCAAGGATCATTGCACCGCGGGATGCAGGGATCCTGGCACCGCAGGATGTAAGGATCCAGGAATGCAGGGATCCTGGCACCGCGGGATGCAGGGATCCTGGCACCGCAGGATGCAAAGATCCAGGGATGTAATGATCCTGGCACCGCGGGATGCAGGGATCCTGGCACCGCAGGACGGACGGATCCAGAGATGTAAGGATCCTGGCACCACGGGATACAGGGATCCTTGCACCGCAGGATGCAAGGATCTTGGCACCTGGGGATGCAAGGATCCAGCGATGTAAGGATCCTGGCACCGTGGGATGTAAGGATCTAGGGATGCAAGAATCCTGGCACTGCAGGATGCAAGGATCCAAGGATGTAAGGATCCAGGCACCGCGGGATGCAGGTATCCTGGCACCGTGAGTTGCAAGGATCCTGGCACCGGGAATTGCAAGGATCCAGGGATGCAAGGATCCTGGCATCGCAGGACGCAAGGATAATGGCACCGCAGGATGCAAGGATCCAGGGATGTATGGGTCCTGGCACCGCGGGATGCAGGGATCCCGGCACCGCATGATGCAAGGATCCAGGGATGTAAAGATCCTGGCACCATGTGATGCAAGAATCCTGGCACCGCAGGAAGCAAGAATCCCGGCCCCGCAGGATGCAACGATCCAAGGATGAAAGGATCCTTGCACCGCAGGATGCAACGATCTCGGCATCGCGGGATGCAAGGATCCAGGGATGTAAGGATCCTGGCACCGTGGGATGTAAAGATCTGCGGATGCAAGAATCCTGGCACTGCAGGATGCAAGGATCCAGGGATGTTAGGATCCTTGCACCGCGGGATGCAGGGATCCTGGCACCGCAGGATGCAAAGATCCCGGCACCGCAGGATGCAAGGTTCCGGGAACCGTGGGATGCAAGGATACAAGGATGTAAGGATCCTGGCACCGTGGGTGCAGGTATCTTTGCACCGTGTGATGCAGGCATGCTGGCACCGCAGGATGCAAGGATCCAGGGTTGTAAGGATCCTGGCACCACGGGATGCAAGAATCCTGGCATCGCAGGATGCAGGGATCCTGGCACCGCAGGATGCAAATATCCAGGGATGTAAGGATCCTGTCACCGTGGGATGCAGGTATCCTGGCACCGCGAGATGTAAGGATCCTGGCACCGCAGGAAACAATGATCCTGAATACGCAGGATGCAAGAATCCTGACTCCGTGGTTTGCAAGGATCCAGGCACCGCGGGATGCAAGGATCCTGGCACCGTGGGTTACAAGGATCCTGGATCCGCGAGATGGAAGGATCCTGGTACCGGAGGACGCAAGGATCCAGGGATGTAAGGATCCTGGCACCGCCGGATGCATGTATCCTGGCACCGCGGGATGCAGGGATCCTGGCATCGCAGGATGCAAGGATCCCGGCACCGCAGGATGCAAGGATCCGGGAACCGTGGGATGCAAGGATACAAGGATGTAAGGATCCTGGCACCGTGGGATGCAGGTATCTTTGCACCGTGTGATGCAGGCATGCTGGCACCGCGGGATGCAAGGATCCAGGGGTGTAAGTATCCTGGCACCGCGGGATGGAAGAATCCTGGATTCGCAGGATGCAAAGATCTCGGCACCGCGGGATGCAAGGATCTCGGCTCCGCGGGATGCAAGGATCTAGGGATTTAAGGATCCTGGCACCGTGGGATGCAGGTATCCTGGCGCCGCGAGATGGAAGGATCCTGGCACCGTAGGACGCAATGATCCTAAATACGCAGGATGCGAGAATCCTGGCACCGTGGGTTGCAAATATCCTGGCACCGTGGGTTGCAAGGATCCTGGATCCGCGAGATGGAAGGATCCTGGTACCGGAGGACGCAAAGATCCAGGGATGTAAGGATCTTGGCACCGCGGGATGCAAGGATCCTGGCACCGCGGGGTGCAGGGATGCTGGCACCGCAGGATGCAAGGATCCAGGGGTGTAAGTATCCTGGCACCGCGGGATGAAATAATCCTGGATTCGCAGGATGCAAAGATCTCGGCACCGCGGGATGCAAGGATCTCGGCTCCGCGGGATGCAAGGATCCAGGGATTTAACGATCCTGGCACCGTGTGATGCAGGTATCCTGGCGCTGCGAGATGGAAGGATCCTCGCACCGCAGGACGCAATGATCCTAAATACGCAGGATGCGAGAATCCTGGCACCGTGGGTTGCAAAGATCCTGGCACCGTGGGTTGCAAGGATCCTGGATCCGCGAGATGGAAGGATCCTGGTACCGGAGGACGCAAGGATCCAGGGATGTAAGGATCCTGGCACCGCGGGATGCAGTGATGCTGGCTTCGCAGGATGCAAGGATCCTAACACCGCGGGATGCAAGAATCCTGGCATCGCAGGATGCAAAGATCCTGGCACCGCGCGATGTAAGGATCTAGGGATGCAAGAATCCTGGAACTGCAGGATGCAAGGATCCAGGCATGTAAGGATTCTGGCACCGCGGGATGCAGGGATCCTGGCACCGTGGGTTGGAAGGATCCTCTCACCGCAGTACGCAAAAATCCTGGCACCGCAGGAGGGAAGGATCCAGGGATGTAAGGATCCTGGCAACACAAGATACAGGGATCCTGGCACCGCGAGATGCATTGATCCTGGCACCGCAGACTGCAAAGATGCAGGGATGCAAGGATCCTGGCATCGCAATATGCAAGGATCCTGGCACCGTGGGATGCAGGTATCGTGGCACCGCGAGATGGAAGGATCCTGGCGCCGCAGGACGCAATGATCCTAAATACGCAGGATGCGAGAATAGTGGCACCGTGGGTTTGAAAGATCCTGGCACCGTGGGTTGCAAGGATCCTGGATCCGCGAGATGGAAGGATCCTGGTATCGGAGGACGCAAGGATCCAGGGATGTAAGGATCCTGGCACCGCGGGATGCAAGGATCCTGGCACCGCGGGACGCGAGAATCCTGGCACCGTGGGTTGCAAAGATCCTGGCACCGTGGGTTGCAAGGATCCTGAATCCGCGAGATGGAAAGATCCTGGTACCGGAGGACGCAAGGATCCAGGGATATAAGGATCCTGGCACCGCGGGATGCAGGCACCGCTGGATGCAAGGATCCAGGGGGTAAGGATCCTAGCACCGCGGGATGCAAGAATCCTGGCATCGCAGGATGCAAAGATCCTGGCACCGCGCGATGTAAGGATCTAGAGATGCAAGAATCCTGGAACTGGAGCATGCAAGGATCCAGGCATGTTAGGAATCTAGCACCGCGGGATGCAGGGATCCTGGCACCGTGGGTTGGAAGGATCCTGGCACCGCAGTACGCAAAAATCCTGGCACCGCAGGAGGAAAGGATCCAGGGATGTAAGGATCCTGGCAACACAGGATACAGGGATCCTGGCACCGCGAGAGGCAGGGATCCTGGCACCGCAGAACGCAAGGATACAGGGATGCAAGGATCCTGGCATCGCAATATGCAAGGATCCTGGCACCGTGGGATGCAGGTATCGTGGCACCACGAGATGGAAGGATCCTGGCGCCGCAGGACGCAATGATCCTGAATACGCAGGATGCGAAAATCCTGGCAGCGTGCGTTGCAAAGATCCTGGCACCGTGGGTTGCAAGGATCCTGAATCCGCGAGATGGAAGGATCCTGGTACCGGAGGACGCAAGGATCCAGGGATGTAAGGATCCTGGCACCGCGGGATGCAGGGATGCTGGCACCGCAGGATGCAAGAATCCAGGGATACAAGGATCCAGGCACCGCGCGATGCAGGGATCCTGGCACCGTGGGTTGCAAGGATCTTGGCACCGCGAGATGCAAGGATCCAGGGATGCAAGGATCCTGGCACCGCAGGACGCAAGGATCCTGGCACCGCAGGACGCAAGGATCCTGGCACCGCAGGACGCAAGGATCCTGGCACCGCAGGACGCAAGGATCCTGCCACCGCAGGTAGGAAGGATCCATGAATGTAATGATCCTGGCACCACGGGATACAGGGATCCTGGCACCGTGGGATGCAAGAATCCTGGCATCGCAGGATGCAAAGATCCTGGCACCGCGCGATGTCAGGATCTAGAGATGCAAGAATCCTGGAACTGCAGGATGCAAGGATCCAGGGATGTAAGGATCTTGGCACCGCGGGATGCAAGGATCCTGGCACCGCGGGGTGCAGGGATGCTGGCACCGCAGGATGCAAGGATCCAGGGGGTAAGGATCCTAGCACCGGGGGATGCAAGAATCCTGGCATCGCAGGATGCAAAGATCCTGGCACCGCGCGATGTAAGGATCTAGAGATGAAAGAATCCTGGAACTGCAGGATGCAAGGATCCAGGCATGTAAGGATTCTGGCACCGCGGGATGCAGGGATCCTGGCACCGTGGGTTGGAAGGATCCTGGCACCAGAGTACGCAAAAATCCTGGCACCGCAGGAGGGAAGGATCCAGGGATGTAATGATCCTGGCAGCACGGGATACAGGGATCCTGGCACCGTGAGATGCAGGGATACTGGCACCGCAGGATGCAAGGATCCCGGCACCGCAGGATGTAAGGATCCAGGGATGAAAGGATCCTGGCACCGCGGGATGCAGGTATCCTTGCACCGTGGGATGCAGGTATCCTGGCACCGCGGGATGCAAGGATCCTGGCGCCGCAGGACGCAATGATCCGGAATACGCAGAATGCGAGAATCCTGGCACCGTGGGTTGCAAAGATCCTGGCACCGTGGGTTGCAAGGATCCTGGCACCGTGGGTTGCAAGGATCCTGGATCCGCGAGATGGAAGGATCCTGGTACCGGAGGACGCAGGGATCCAGGGTTGTAAGGATCTTGGCACCATGGGATGTAAGGATCTAGGGATGCAAGGATCTTGGCACTGCAGGATGCAAGGATCCATTATCGTAAGGATCCTGGCACCGCGAGATGCAGGGATCCTATCACCGTGGGTTGCAAGGATCTTGGCACCGCGAGATGTAAGGATCCAGGGATGCAAGGATCCTGGCACCGCAGTACGCAAGGATCCTGGCCCTGCAGGACGGAAGGATCCAGGGATATAAGGATCCTGGCACCATGGGATACAGGGATCCTGGCACCGCGGGATGCAGGGATCCTGACACCGCAGGGTGCAAGGAACCAGGAGTGCAAGGATCTTGGCACCGTGAAATGCAGGGATCCTGGCACCGCAATATGCAAGGATCCTGGCACCGTGGGTTGAAAGGAACCTTGCACCGCGAGATGCAAGGATCCAGGGATGCAACGATCCTGGAACCGCAGGACGCAAGGATTCTGGCACCGCGAGATGTAAGGATCTAGGGATGCAAGAATCCTGGCACCGCAGGACGAAGCGATCCTGGCACCGCAGCACGCAAGGATCGAGGGATGTAAGGATCCTGGCACCGCGGGATGCAGGGATCGTGGCAACGCAGGATGCAAGGATACAGGCATGTAAGGATCCTGGCAACGCGGGATGCAAGGATCCTGGATCTGCGAGATGGAAGGATCCTGGTACCGGAGGACGCAAGGATCCAGGGATGTAAGGATCCTGGCACCACCGGCTGCAGGGATCCTGGCACCGCGGGATGCAGGGATGCTGGCACCGCAGGATGCAAGGATCCAGGGGTGTAAGGATCCTGGCACCGCGGTATGCATGAATCCTGGCACCGTGTGATGCAGGGATCCTGGCACCGCGGGATGCAGGGATCCAGGGATGTAAGGATCCTTGCACCGTGGGATGCAGGGATCCTGGCACCGCAGGATGCAAGGATCCTGGCACCGCGGGATGCAGGTATCCTGGCACCGTGGGATGCAGGGATCCTGGCACCGCGGAATGCAGGTATCCTGGCACCGTGTGATGTAGGGATCCTGGCACCGCGGGATGCAGGGATCCTGGCACCGCAGGATGCAAGGATCTTGGCACTGCGGGATGCAAGGATCCAGGGCGGTAAGGATCCTTGCACCGTGGGATGCAGGGATCCTGGCACCGCAGGATGCAAGGATCCTGGCACCGCGGGATGCAGGTATCCTGGCACCGTGAGATGCAGGGATCCTGGCACCGCGGGATGCAGGGATCCTGGCACCGCAGGATGCAAGGATCCCGGCACCGTGGGATGCAAGGATCCAGGGATGTATGGATCCTTGCACCGTGGGATGCAGGGATCCTGGCACCGCAGGATGCAAGGATCCTGGCACCGCGGGATGCAGGTATCCTAGCACCGTGGGATGCAGTGATCCTGGCATTGCGGGATGCAGGGATCCTGGCACCGCAGGATGCAAGGATCCTGGCACCGCGGGATGCAAGTATCCTGGCACCGTGGGATGCAGGGATCCTGGCACCGTGGGATGCAGGTATCCTGGCACCGTGTGATGCAGGGATCCTGGCACCGCGGCATGCAGGGATACTGGCACCGCAGGATGCAAGGATCTTGGCACTGCGGGATGCAAGGATCCAGGGTTGTAAGGATCTTTGCACCGTGGGATGCAGGGATCCTGGCACCGCAGGATGGAAGGATCCTGGCACCGCGGGATGCAGGTATCCTGGCACCGTGGGATGCAGGGCTCCTGGCACCGCGGCATGCAGGGATCCTGGCACCGCAGGATGCAAGGATCCCGGCACCGTGGGATGCAAGGATCCAGGGATGTATGGATCCTTGCACCGTGGGATGCAGGGATCCTGGCACCGCAGGATGCAAGGATCCTGGCACCGCGGGATGCAGGTATCCTAGCACCGTGGGATGCAGTGATCCTGGCACCGCGGGATGCAGGGATCCTGGCACCGCAGCATGCAAGGATCCTGGCACCGCGGGATGCAGGTATCCTGCCACCGTGGGATGCTGGGATCCTGGCACCGCGGGATGCAGGTATCCTGGCACCGTGTGATGCAGGGATCCTGGCACCGCGGGATAAAGGGATCCTGGCACCGCAGGATGCAAGGATCTTGGCACTGCGGGATGCAAGGATCCAGGGTTGTAAGGATCCTTGCACCGTGGGATGCAGGGATCCTGGCACCGCAGGATGCAAGGATCCTGGCACCGCGGGATGCAGGTATCCTGGCACCGCAGGATGCAAGGATCCTGGCACCGCGGGATGCAGGTATCCTGGCACCGTGGGATGCAGAAATCCTGGTACCGCGGGATGCAGGTATCCTGGCACCGTGTGATGCAGGGATCCTGGCACCGCGGGATGCAGGGATCCTGGCACCGCAGGATGCAAGGATCTTGGCACTGCGGAATGCAAGGATCCAGGGCGGTAAGGATCCTTGCACCGTGGGATGCAGGGATCCTGGCACCGCAGGATGCAAGGATCCTGGCACCGCGGGATGCAGGTATCCTGGCACCGTGGGATGCAGGGATCCTGGCACCGTGGGATGCAGGGATCCTGGCACCGCGGGATGCAGGGGTCCTGGCATCTTAGGATGCAAGGATCCCGGCATCGCGGGATGCAAGGATCCAGGGATGTAAGGATCCTTGCACCGTGGGATGCAGGGATTCTGGCACCGCCGGAGGCAAGAATCCTTGCATCGCAGGATGCAAAGATCTTGGCACCGCATGATGTAAGGATCTAGGGATGCAAGAATCCTGGAACTGCAGGATGTAAGGATCCAGGCATGTAAGGATCCTTGCACCGTGGGATGCAGGGATCCTGGCACCGCAGGATGCAAGGATCCTGGCACCGCGGGATGCAGGTATCCTGGCACCGTGGGATGCAGAGATCCTGGCACCGCGGGATGCAGGTATCCTGGCACCGTGTGATGTAGGGATCCTGGCACCGCGGGATGCAGGGATCCTGGCACCGCAGGATGCAAGGATCTTGGCACTGCGGGATGCAAGGATCCAGGGCGGTAAGGATCCTTGCACCGTGGGATGCAGGGATCCTGGCACCGCAGGATGGAAGGATCCTGGCACCGCGGGATGCAGGTATCCTGGCACCGTGGGATGCAGGGATCCTGGCACCGCGGCATGCAGGGATCCTGGCACCGCAGGATGCAAGGATCCCGCCACCATGGGATGCAAGGATCAAGGGATGTATGGATCCTTGCACCGTGGGATGCAGGGATCCTGGCACCGCAGGATGCAAGGATCCTGGCAACGCGGGATGCAGGTATCCTAGCACCGTGGGATGCAGTGATCCTGGCACCGCGGGATGCAGGGATCCTGGCACCGCAGGATGCAAGGATCCTGGCACCGCGGGATGCAGGTATCCTGGCACCGTGGGATGCAGGGATCCTGGCACCGCGGGATGCAGGTATCCTGGCACCGTGTGATGCAGGGATCCTGGCACCGCGGCATGCAGGGATCCTGGCACCGCAGGATGCAAGGATCTTGGCACTGCGGGATGCAAGGATCCAGGGTTGTAAGGATCTTTGCACCGTGGGATGCAGGTATCCTGGCACCGTGGGATGCAGGGATCCTGGCACCGCGGGATGCAGGTATCCTGGCACCGTGTGATGCAGGGATCCTGGCACCACGGGATGCAGGGATCCTGGCACCGCAGAATGCAAGGATCTTGGCACTGCGGGATGCAAGGATCCAGGGCGGTAAGGATCCTTGCACCGTGGGATGCAGGGATCCTGGCACCGCAGGATGCAAGGATCCTGGCACCGCGGGATGCAGGTATCCTGGCACCGTGGGATGCAGGGATCCTGGCACCGTGGGATGCAGGGATCCTGGCACCGCGGGATGTAGGGGTCCTGGCATCGCAGGATGCAAGGATCCCGGCACCGCGGGATGCAAGGATCCAGGGATGTAAGGATCCTTGCACCGTGGGATGCAGGGATTCTGGCACCGCCGGAGGCAAGAATCCTTGCATCGCAGGATGCAAAGATCTTGGCAGCGCATGATGTAAGGATCTAGGGATGCAAGAATCCTGGAACTGCAGGATGTAAGGATCCAGGCATGTAATGATCCTGGCACCGCGGGATGCAGGGATCCTGGCACCGCAGGATGCAAGAATCCAGGGATGTAAGGATCCTGGCACCGTGGGATGCAGGTATCCTTGCACCGCGAGATGGAAGGATCCTGGCACCGCAGGAGGCAATGATCCTGAATACGCAGGATGCGAGAATCCTGGCATCGTGGGTTGCAAAGGTCCTGGCACCTTGGGTTGCAAGGATCCTGAATCCGCGAGATGGAAGGATCCTGGTACCGGAGGACGCAAGGAACCAGGGATGTAAGGATCCTGGCACCGCGGGATGCAGGGATGCTGGCACCGCAGGATGCAAGGATCCAGGGGTGTAAGGATCCTGGCACCGCGGTATGCAAGAATCCTGGCACCGTGTGATGCAGGGATCCTGGCACCGCGGGATGCAGGGATCCAGGGATGTAAGGATCCTTGCACCGTGGGATGCAGGGATCCTGGCACCGCAGGATGCAAAGATCCTGGCACCGCGGGATGCAGGTATCCTGGCACCGTGGGATGCAGGGATCCTGGCACCGCGGGATGCAGGTATCCTGGCACCGTGTGATGTAGGGATCCTGGCACCGCGGGATGCAGGGATCCTGGCACCGCAGGATGCAAGGATCTTGGCACTGCGGGATGCAAGGATCCAGGAAGGTAAGGATCCTTGCACCGTGGGATGCAGGGATCCTGGCACCGCAGGATGGAAGGATCCTGGCACCGCGGGATGCAGGTATCCTGGCACCGTGGGATGCAGGGATCCTGGCACCGCGGCATGCAAGAATCCTGGCACCGCAGGATGCAAGGATCCCGGCACCGTGGAATGCAAGGATCCAGGGATGTATGGATCCTTGCACCGTGGGATGCAGGGATCCTGGCACCGCAGGATGCAAGGATCCTGGCACCGCGGGATGCAGGTATCCTGGCACCGTGGGATGCAGGGATCCTGGCACCGCGGGATGCAGGGATCCTGGCACCGCAGGATGCAAGGATCTTGGCACCGCGGGATGCAGGTATCCTGGCACCGTGGGATGCAGGGATCCTGGCACCGCGGGATGCAGGTATCCTGGCACCGTGTGATGCAGGGATCCTGGCACCGCGCGATGCAGGGATCCTGGCACCGCCGGATGCAAGAATCCTTGCATCGCAGGATGCAAAGATCTTGGCACCGCATGATGTAAGGTTCTAGGGATGCAAAAATCCTGGAACTGCAGGATGTAAGGATCCAGGCATGTAATGATCCTGGCACCGCGGGATGCAGGGATCCTGGCACCGCAGGATGCAAGTATCCAGGGATGTAAGGATCCTGGCACCGTGGGATGCAGGTATCCTGGCACCGCGAGATGGAAGGATCCTGGCACCGCAGGAGGCAATGATCCTGAATACGCAGGATGCAAGAATCCTGGCACCGTGGGTTGCAGGGATCCAGGCACCGCGGGATGCAAGGATCCAGGGATGCAAGGATCCTGGCACCGTGGGTTACAAGGATCCTGGATCCGCGAGATGGAAGGATCCTGGTACCGGAGGACGCAAGGATCCAGGGATGTAAGGATCCTGGCACCGCCGGATGCATGTATCCTGGCACCACGAGATGCAGGGATGCTGGCACAGCAGGATGCAAGGATCCAGGGGTGTAAGTATTTTGGCACCGCGGGATGAAAGAATCCTGGATTCGCAGGATGCAAAGATCTCGGCACCGCAGGATGCAAGGATCTCGGCTCCGTGGGATGCAAGGATCCAGGGATTTAAAGATCCTGGCACCGTGGGATGCAGGTATCGTGGCACCGCGAGATGGAAGGATCCTGACGCCGCAGGACGCAATGATCCTGAATACGCAGGATGCGAGAATCCTGGCATCGTGGGTTGCAAGGATCCTGGCACCGTGGGTTGCAAGGATCCTGCATCCGCGAGATGGAAGGATCCTGGTACCGGAGGACGCAAGGATCCAGGGATGTAAGGATCCTGACACCGCGGGATGAAGTGATGCTGGCACCGCTGGATGCAAGGATCCAGGGGGTAAGGATCCTAGCACCGCGGGATGCAAGAATCCTGGCATCGCAGGATGCAAAGATCCTGGCACCGCGCGATGTAAGGATCTAGAAATGCAAGAATCCTGGAACTGCAGGATGCAAGGATCCAGGCATGTAAGGATTCTGGCACCGCGGGATGCAGGGATCCTGGCACCGTGGGTTGGAAGGATCCTGGCACCACAGTACGCAAAAATCCTGGCATCGCAGGAGGGAAGGATCCAGGGATGTAATGATCCTGGCAGCACGGGATACAGGGATCCTGGCACCGTGGGATGCAGGGATACTGGCACCGCAGGATGCAAGGATCCCGGCACCGCAGGATGCAAGGATCCAGGGATGAAAGGATCCTGGCCCCGCGGGATGCAGGTATCCTTGCACCGTGGGATGCAGGTATCCTGGCACCGCGGGATGCAAGGATCCTGGCGCCGCAGGACGCAATGATCCGGAATACGCCGAATGCGAGAATCCTGGCACCGTGGGTTGCAAAGATCCTGGCACCGTGGGTTGCAAGGATCCTAGCACCGTGGGTTGCAAGGATCCTGGATCCGCGAGATGGAAGGATCCTGGTACCGGAGGACGCAGAGATCCAGGGTTGTAAGGATCTTGGCACCGTGGGATGTAAGGATCTAGGGATGCAAGGATCTTGGCACTGCAGGATGCAAGGATCCATTATCGTAAGGATCCTGGCACCGCGAGATGCAGGGATCCTATCACCGTGGGTTGCAAGGATGTTGCCACCGCGAGATGTAAGGATCCAGGGATGCAAGGATCCTGGCACCGCAGTACGCAAGGATCCTGGCACCGCAGAACGGAAGGATCCAGGGATATAAGGACCCTGGCACCATGGGATACAGGGATCCTGGCACCGCGGGATGCAGGAATCCTGACACCGCAGGGTGCAAGGAACCAGGAATGCAAGGATCTTGGCACCGTGAAATGCAGGGATCCTGGCACCGCAATATGCAAGGATCCTGGCACCGTGGGTTGAAAGGAACCTTGCACCGCGAGATGCAAGGATCCAGGGATGCAACGATCCTGGAACCGCAGGACGCAAGGATTCTGGCACCGCGAGATGTAAGGATCTAGGGATGCAAGAATCCTGGCACCGCAGGACGAAGCGATCCTGGCACCGCAGCACGCAAGGATCGAGGGATGTAAGGATCCTGGCACCGCGGGATGCAGGGATCGTGGCACCGCAGGATGCAAGGATCCAGGCATGTAAGGATCCTGGCAACGCGGGATGCAAGGATCCTGGATCTGCGAGATGGAAGGATCCTGTTACCGGAGGACGCAAGGATCCAGGGATGTAAGGATCCTGGCACCACCGGCTGCAGGGATCCTGGCACCGCGGGATGCAGGGATGCTGGCACCGCAGGATGCAAGGATCCAGGGGGTAAGGATCCTGGCACCGCGGGATGCAAGAATTATGGCATCGCAGGATGCAAAAATCCTGGCACCGCAGGATGCAAGGATCTCGGCACCGCGGGATGCAAGGATCCAGGGATTTAACGTTCCTGGCACCGTGAGATGCAATCATCTTGGCACCGCGAGATGGAAGGATCCTGGCACCGCAGGATGCAATGATCCTAAATATGCAGGATGCGAAAATCCTGGCACCGTGGGTTGCAAAGGTCCTGGCACCGTGGGTTGGAAAGGTCCTGGCACCTTGGGTTGCAAGGATCCTGAATCCGCGAGATGGAAGGATCCTGGTACCAAAGGACGCAAGGAACCAGGGATGTAAGGATCCTGGCACCGCGGGATGCAGGGATGCTGGCACCGCAGGATGCAAGGATCCAGGGGTGTAAGGATCCTGGCACCGCGGTATGCAAGAATCCTGGCACCTTGTGATGCAGGGATCCTGGCACCGCGGGATGCAGGGATCCAGGGATGTAAGGATCCTTGCACCGTGGGATGCAGGGATCCTGGCACCGCAGGATGCAAGGATCCTGGCACCGCGGGATGCAGGTATCCTGGCACCGTGGGATGCAGGGATCCTGGCACCGCGGGATGCAGGTATCCTGGCACCGTGTGATGTAGGGATCCTGGCACCGCGGGATGCAGGGATCCTGGCACCGCAGGATGCAGGGATCCTGGCACCGCAGGATGCAAGGATCCCGGCACCGTGGGATGCAAGGATCCAGGGATGTATGGATCCCTGCACCGCGAGATGCAAGGATCCTGGCACCGCGGGGTGCAAGGATGCTGGCACCTCAGGATGCAAGGATCCAGCGGTGTAAGTATCCTGGCACCGCGGGATGAAAGAATCCTGGATTCGCAGGATGCAAAGATCTCGGCACCGCAGGATGCAAGGATCTCGGCTCCGCGGGATGCAAGGATCCAGGGATTTAACGATCCTGGCACCGTGGGATGCAGGTATCGTAGTGTAGTGGACCTACACGTAGCTACACAATCAATCAGCATTTTACTATAAACTAAACCCACAAATCAATAATCAATGAGCAATCGTAGAATATACAAATGCATAATTTACGATCACCTTGTAATGCTCACTTTGCATACTCGTTTTGCATTACACATAATCTACTCACACGAAAGTCCAATTCATGTTGTCACTAAAAATAGACACATGAACGAATGTTTATAATAACCCATCGCGATCGCACTAGACTAAGCGGCGCCTAGCATTGGCAGGTGTAATGTACACACAAAGTACGAAACCTGAGTAGTCATTACTCATGGACTATTATGAGTGTTGCATATTACTCATGGACTATTATGAGTGTTGCATTTCACTCATGGACTATTATGAGTGTTGCATTTTAAATTGAGAGATGGCAGAATTTAACATAGAAAGTGCAATCAAGATTATACCCACATTTGATGGGAAGTTCTCTGAACTAGAGACATTTTTAACTATAATCAAATTAATAGAAAAAAAAATTATCGGCAGAAGGTAAAATAGAGTTGCTGAATCTAGTTCTACATATTAAACTCAACACAAATGTGAGAACAGCAATAAACATTTCATCAATTACTAGTATCAAAAATTTAGAAACAGAGCTACGACTCAGGTACAAAAATAATAAAACAGTACCCCAAATACATACACAGCTCGCAAGCATAACCCAGAAACGCATGCCCATAACGGCATACAAAGACAAAATATTATCTTTAATAAGGGATTTAAACCAATTACAAATTGGCACGTTAGGTACAGATGTAAACCAAGCTGCTAAACAAGCAATACAGAGCATAAACGACACATATGCTCTTACCATATTCAAGAATGGTCTAAACGATCAAATTAGGGACTCTGTGTTCGCAGCACGACCACAGACTTTCAGTGAAGCTATCACATTGGCCACTGAAATTGAGAACAATGAATCTCAACCTTCAACAATTATGTACGTAAATAAAAATAACAAGTACAATAATTTTAATGCCAGAAGGCATAATAAGCACAATGGTTATTATAATAGAAATGACAATCGTGGAAGTTACAATCAACCACGCAATAATTTTAATAATAACTCCTTTA
The DNA here is from genome assembly GCA_963942545.1 of Oxycera nigricornis. Taxonomy (NCBI): domain Eukaryota; kingdom Metazoa; phylum Arthropoda; class Insecta; order Diptera; family Stratiomyidae; genus Oxycera; species Oxycera nigricornis. The sequence goes on from OZ012662.1 coordinate 67,821,307, forward strand.
GGACATATAATAGATACAATGATAGGAATTCTAACCCTACCAGAAATTTTAATAGAAATAAATTTGATAATAATACAGGAAGATATAATAACAATATTCATAATAACAGATACAACACTAGAAGGGTAAAATTGATAAACAACCAGGGAAACGTGACAAGTTCCCGAGAGGAATTAGGCAACCTCCCGGAAGAAGCATAGTTTTTGAAGCCAAAACAAAAAACAGTAATAAATACACTCTAGAAAATAATGTATACAGAATAACGGGTATGAGCACAAACTATATAAAAATATTTAACAAAAATGAACATAGATATCTACAACTATTAATAGATACTGCAGCCGACATCTCCATATACAAAAGTAATAATTTAAGTTCATATGATATACAAGCACAAAACAGGTGCAAACTCACGGGCATAACAAATGAAACTACAATGTCACTCGGAACTATCAAACTAAATTTCAACATTGAAGATATCATTATATCAAATACATTTCATGCGGTAGATGAGAAATTCCCTATCGAAACTGATGGCATTATAGGACGAGACATGCCAATCAAGTATATGTGCAAAATTGACTACGAAACGTATACCATATCCTTCAGTACACAAGACAGAGATATAGTGTTACCAATGTACACTACAAAAGCTAACATGGCACACATAACAATTCCCGCAAGAACAGAAGCGATAATACCCATAGACGTAGAAAGATCGGAAGACAGCATAATACTAAACAAAGAAATCGAAAAAGGGATATTCTTAAGCAATTGCATAATTCCAGCAAAAGGTATATGTCATGTGAAAATACTCAATACTAACGATCATGACAAAACTCTGAAAAACTTTCAAACAGAGGTAGAACCACTGAGGAATTATGACGTATTAAAGACAACTCGAAAATTTGACAAAAAACGATTAGACGAATTATTAAACGTAATTAATACCAACAGTCTCGATGAACAAGCAAACAAGAGCTTGCAAGAAATTATTATGGAATACCAAGACGTTTTCCATCTGGAAGGTGAATACCTCACAAAAAATAATTTCTACCAACAAAAACTGAACACTTGCGACGAAAACCCAGTCTACATAAAAAATTATAGATTACCACAAACTCAGAATGAAGAAATTCTTAGGCAAGTACGGGAACTAAAAGATAATGATATTATCGAACAATCCACAAGCCCGTACAACTCTCCATTGTTAGTTGTACCTAAGAAAAGCTCGGATAACACCAAGAAGTGGAGATTAGTTGTTGATTTCAGAAAACTGAACGACAAACTGGTGAACGATAAATTTCCATTGACAAGGTCAGAAGACGTCCTAGACAAACTAGGTAGGGCAAAGTACTTTTCAACCTTGGATATGACTAGTTCGTTCCACCAGATTGAGCTAGAAGAAGAATCAAGACATTTAACCGCTTTTTCCACCAATGATGGACACTACCAATTCAAAAGATTACCTTTTGGATTGAAAATATCATCAAACAGCTTCCAAAGGATGCTCACTATTGCCTTAACTGGTCTTAGCGACTCAGCATTCTTATACGTAGACGACATCATGGTTTTCGGATGTAGCATGAAACATCATAATGAAAATTTAAGAACAGTTTTACAGAGACTTCGTGAGTACAATTTGAAGTTAAATGCAAATAAATGCAAATTTTTAAAATCAGAAGTAGTGTATTTAGGACACCTTATTACAGCAGATGGTTTAAGAACAGACCCTGCTAAGCATGAAGTAATTAAAAATTATCCCATCCCAAAGACCGCGGATGACGTGCGAAGATTCGTAGCTTTCTGCAACTATTATCGACGCTTCATACCAAACTTTGCAGAAACGGCAAAGAGTTTGAACTCTCTTTTAAAGAAAAAAGCACCGTTTGTTTGCGAAGAAGAACAGCAAAAAGCATACGAACTTTTAAAACGCAAACTGATTTCACCTCCTATACTTCAATACCCAGATTTTGAAAAACCCTTCATACTTACTACAGATGCGTCAAATTTTGCACTAGGTGCTATACTATCACAAGGAGAAATTGGTTCAGATCTACCAATCTCGTACGCGACGAAATCCTTAAATAAGCACGAATTGAATAAACCTATCATAGAAAAGGAACTATTGGCGATACATTGGGGCATAAACTTTTTTAGGCCATATTTATATGGACGGAAGTTTATAGTCGTATCAGACCACAGACCTTTGGTATCATTGTTTACACATAAAAATCCATCTTCAAAACTTACTAGAATACGTCTAGATCTATCGGACTACGATTTCGAGATCATATACAAAAAGGGTAATATAAATACAAATGCGGATGCGCTGTCAAGAATACAAATGAACACTGAAATGCTAAGATCCATGATACCTCCGACAAACGATGAAAACATTAGCAAAAAGTTATTGGCGATAACAAGAAGTAAAACGAAAAAGGTACTAAGTGAAAATAAAAATACAGAAATCGACAAGCAAAGTGGCAACCAAAACGAGGAGATTGATCACCTCCATGCGTTTGATTGCACTTCTTTGTCAGATATTAAAGGGGCGATGAAACTGAAATTTTATATGCTAGCTAGCAAGAAAAACAAGAAAGATGATATATCTATAACTAAAGAGAAAGATTTTATAGTAGTGCGCTACAGTGATAAAGTTGTTGAGAAACCAGTTTCCTTCAACGATAAGCTGAAAGTTCATGATAACAACAATGATAATTCATACACGAAATTAGTTTCTGTCATGAAGAAATTGTTAATATATTCAAAGAACAATAGCATAAATGCACTATCTTTATCCTCTAATGATGATATATTCAGGTACGTACCGAGTAATGAATTCGAAAAATTATTTAATGCGTTGCAACGGGAAGAAAGTTATAAGTTAAAAATGTTAATATACAGACCGCCCATAAGAATTCAAGACGTCAAAAAGCAAAATGAATTAATTATTGAGTACCACAATTCGCCACATAGAGGACATATAGGAGTACATAAAACATTGTTAAAATTGAAACAGAGATACTGTTGGAAGGATATGAAGAAAATGGTCAAAAAACATATAAACCAATGTGAAAAGTGCAAAATGAATAAAATAACTAAGCACACCAAAGAGAAAATGATAAAAACCGAGACTCCATCTACTAGCTTCGAGATTGTAAGCGCAGACATTGTTGGCCCGTTGAGAATTTCCAACAACTACAGATACATTCTCACTATTCAGTGCGAATTAACGAAATTTATAACTGCAATACCCATAGAGACTAAGGATGCTACCACAGTAGCAAAAGCTATAGTAAATAAATTTATCTTATTATACGGTCATTTCAAGATTCTAAAAACGGACTTAGGGACAGAATTTACAAACAGTCTAATGAAAGAAATATGCGAGTTACTACATATAAAACAAATATTTTCAACCCCTTACCATCATGAGTCGTTAGGTGTAATAGAAAGGAACCACCGCGTATTAAACGAATACCTACTGTCCTTCGTTGATAACAACAACTGGGACGAATGGATACCTTTCTATACATTTTCATATAATACAACTCCACATATTGACACAAATTATACACCTTACGAACTGGTATTCGGCAAACTATCCTATTTACCAAATGACATTTTAAGCGATTCAGGAGAAATATACAATTTGGAGAATTACAGAAATGAATTAAAAATTAGATTAAAAATGTCTCTAACAAAATCAAAGGACTTAATTGAAAAAGCTAAAATGATTAGTACAAATAAAGAATGTTATTCAAAACCATTAAACATAGAAATAGACGATCTTGTTTCATTAAAAGTAGAGAACAGAAGAAAACATGAGAAACCGTATAAAGGTCCATTTAAAGTACTTAGTAAAAATAATGTAAATACACTATTGGAAATAGACAATAAAAAAAATGGATACACAATAATAGACTTAAGATTTTCAAAAAAAAGGGGAATAACAATGTATAAAAATATAATATAAGATATGTAAAAACTCCTATAATAAGTCTCGATTTTGTACCCAAACTCTCACCTCAAAAGGTTAAGGGTGTAGTGGACCTACACGTAGCTACACAATCAATCAGCATTTTACTATAAACTAAACCCACAAATCAATAATCAATGAGCAATCGTAGAATATACAAATGCATAATTTACGATCACCTTGTAATGCTCACTTTGCATACTCGTTTTGCATTACACATAATCTACTCACACGAAAGTCCAATTCATGTTGTCACTAAAAATAGACACATGAACGAATGTTTATAATAACCCATCGCGATCGCACTAGACTAAGCGGCGCCTAGCATTGGCAGGTGTAATGTACACACAAAGTACGAAACCTGAGTAGTCATTACTCATGGACTATTATGAGTGTTGCATATTACTCATGGACTATTATGAGTGTTGCATTTTAAATTGGGTCATATGGAAAAATGCTGATCGATATTTTGATTGGTAGAATGAATTTACCATATTCAATTCTTCCAGTTTTAGAGTAGGGATTATGTATTAAGTAGAATAAAATATTAGAGTAGGGATTATATGTTAAGTTGTAAAAAGTGTATAAAAGAAAATTGTAGAAAAGAAAATATAGTCATAGTCATAGTAAAGCGTACTTTTGACTCGTTTTTATCAACGCATTATTGCCGTAGTTTGGCAAAACGGTCGAGCCGTAATTTGGCTTTAGAAGCGCCTCAATTGTAGCGTAACCAGTCGCTAATAGTAAAACTTAATAAAAATATTGGCTAGCTTGGATCTTGAATCCTGCGCCAGACATGTGGCAATTAACTTGCCGGTAGGTACCCTAATGTAACCCTGTTCCCTCACTAAAAGTGCGCTTTTCTTATACAGCGCTAAAACCCGGATCTCCCTTGAAGAATACAAGATCCGGCGTTCGGCGCCCAACACCTAGAAGGCATCTCCTGCGACGAGCTATCGTTTACAGGCCTATCTTTTACATGGCGATCCTGCCTATCCTTTACAGTAGCACCGCGAGATGGAAGGATCCTGGCGCCGCAGGACGCAATGATCCTGAATACGCAGGATGCGAGAATCCTGGCACCGTGGGTTGCAAAGATCCTGGCACCGTGGGTTGCAAGGATCCTGAATCCGCGAGATGGAAGGATCCAGGGATGTAAGGATCTTGGCACCGCGGGATGCAAGGATCCTGGCACCGCGGGGTGCAGAGATGCTGGCACCGCAGGATGCAAGGATCCTGCCACCGTGGGTTGCAAGGATCCTGGATCCGCGAGAAGGAAGGATCCTGGTACCGGAGGATGCAAGGATCCAGGGATGTAAGGATCCTGGCACCGCGGGATGCAGTGATGCTGGCACCGCAGGATGCAAGGATCCAGGGGGTAAGGATCCTAGCACCGCGGGATGCAAGAATCCTGGCATCGCAGGATGCAAAGATCCTGGCACCGCGCGATGTAAGGATCTAGGGATGCAAGAATCCTGGAACTGCAGGATGCAAGGATCCAGGCATGTAAGGATTCTGGCACCGCGGGATGCAGGGATCCTGGCACCGTGGGTTGGAAGGATCCTGGCACCGTAGTACGCAAAACTCCTGGCACCGCAGGAGGGAAGGATCCAGGGATGTAAGGATCCTGGCAACACACGATACAGGGATCCTTGCACCGCGAGATGCAGGGATCCTGGCACCGCAGAACGCAAGGATACAGGGATGCAAGGATCCTGGCATCGCAATATGCAAGGATCCTGGCACCGTGGGATGCAAGGATCCTGGCACTGTGGGATGCAGGTATCGTGGCACCGCAAGATGGAAGGATCCTGGCGCCGCAGGACGCAATGATCCTGAATACGCAGGATGCGAGAATCCTGGCACCGTGGGTTGCAAAGTTCCTGGCACCGTGGGTTGCAAGGATCCTGAATCCGCGAGATGGAAGGATCCTGGTACCGGAGGACGCAAGGATCCAGGGATGTAAGGATCCTGGCACCGCGGGATGCAGGGATGCTGGCACCGCAGGATGCAAGGATCCAGGGATGCAAGGATCCTGGCACCGCAGGACGCATGGATCCAAGGATGAAAGGATCCTGGCACCGCGCGATGCAAAGATCCTGGCACCCTGGGCTGCAAGGATCTTGGCACCGCGAGATGCAAGGATCCAGGGATGCAAGGATACTGGCACCGCAGGATGCAAGGATCCTGGCACCGCAGGACGCAAGGATCCTGGCACCGCAGGTAGGAAGGATCCACGAATGTAAGGATCCTGGCACCACGGGATACAGGGATCCTGGCACCGTGGGATGCAGGGATACTGGCACCGCAGGATGCAAGGATCCCGGCACCGCAGGATGCAAGGATCCAGAGATGAAAGGATCCTGGCACCGCGGGATGCAGGTATCCTTGCACCGTGTGATGCAAAGATCTCGGCTCCGCGGGATGCAAGGATCCAGGGATTGAACGATCCTGGCACCGTGGGATGCAGGTATCGTGGCACCGCGAGATTGAAGGATCCTGGCGCCGCAGGACGTAATGATCCTGAATACGCAGGATGCGAGAATCCTGGCACCGTGGGTTGCAAAGATCCTGGCACCGTGGGTTGCAAGGATCCTGAATCCGCGAGATGGAAGGATCCAGGGATGTAAGGATCTTGGCACCGCGGGATGCAAGGATCCTGGCACCGCGGGGTGCAGGAATACTGGCACCGCAGGATGCAAGAATCCTGGCACCGTGGGTTGCAAGGATCCTGGCACCGTGGGTTGCAAGGATCCTGGATCCGCGAGATGGAAGGATCCTGGGACCGGAGGACGCAAGGATCCAGGGATGTAAGGATCCTGGCACCACGGGATACAGGGATCCTTGCACCGTGGGATGCAGGGATACTGGCACCGCAGGATGCAAGGATCCCGGCACCGCAGGATGCAAGGATCCAGGGATGAAAGGATCCTGGCACCGCGGGATGCAGGTATCCTTGCACCGTGGGATGCAGGGATACTGGTACCGGAGGACGCAAGGATCCAGGGATGTAAGGATCTTGGCACCGCGGGATGCAAGGATCCTGGCACCGCGAGATGGAAGGATCCTGGCCCCGCGAGATGGAAGGATCCTGGCCCCGCAGGACGCAATGATCCTGAATACGCAGGATGCAAGAATCTTTGCACCGTGGGATGCAGGGATCCTGGTACCGGAGGACGCAAGGATCCAGGGATGTAAGGATCTTGGCACCGCGGGATGCAAGGATCCTGGCACCGCGAGATGCAGGTATCGTGGCCTCGCGAGATGTAAGGATCCTGGCACCGCAGGACGCAATGATCCTGAATACGCAGGATGCGAGAATCCTGGCACCGTGGGTTGCAAAGATCCTGGCACCGTGGGTTGCAAGGATCCTGAATCCGCGAGATGGAAGGATCCTGGTACCGGAGGACGCAGGGATTCAGAGATATAAGGATCTTGGCACCGCGAGATGCAGGGATCCTGGCACCTCAGAACGCAAGGATACAGGGATGCAAGGATCCTGGCATCGCAATATGCAAGGATCCTGGCACCGCGGGGTGCAGGGATGCTGGCACCGCAGGATGCAAGGATCCAGGGGTGTAAGTTTCCTGGCACCGCGGGATGAAAGAATCCTGGATTCGCAGGATGCAAAGATCTCGGCAGCACGTGATGCAAGGATCTCGGCTCCGCGGGATGCAAGGATCCAGGGATTTCACGATCCTGGCAACATGGGATGCAGGTATCCTGGCGCCGCGAGATGGAAGGATCCTGGCACCGCAGGACGCAATGATCCTAAATACGCAGGATGCGAGAATCCTGGCACCGTGGATTGCAAAGATCCTGGCACCGTGGATTGCAAGGATCCTGAATCCGCGAGATGGAAGGATCCTGGTACCGGAGGACACAGGGATCCAGGGATGTAAGGTTCCTGGCACCACGGGATACAGGGATCCTGGCACCGTGGGATGCAGGGATACTGGCACCGCAGGACGCAATGATTTTAAATACGCAGGATGCGAGAATCCTGGCACCGTGGGTTGCAAAGATCCTGGCACCGTGGGTTGCAAGGATCCTGGATCCGCGAGATGGAAGGATCCTGGTACCGGAGGACGCAAGGATCCAGGGATGTATGTATCCTGGCACCGCGGGATGCAAGGATCCTGGCACCGCGGGATGAAGGTATGCTGGCACCGCAGGATGCAAAGATCCTGCCACCGTGGGTTGCAAGGATCCTGGATCCGCGAGATGGAAGGATCCTGGTACCGGAGGACGCAAGGATCCAGGGATGTAAGGATCCTGGCCCCGCGGGATGCAGTGATGCTGGCACCGCAGGATGCAAGGATCCAGGGGGTAAGGATCCTAGCACCGCGGGATGCAAGAATCCTGGCATCGCAGGATGCAAGGATCCAGGCATGTAAGGATTCTGGCACCGCGGGATGCAGGGATCCTGACACCGTAGGATGCAGGGATCCTGGCACCGCAGGAGGCAAGGATCCTGGCACCGCGGGATGCAGGTATCCTGACACCGAGGGATGCAGGGATACTGGCACCGCGGGATGCAAGAATCCTGGCACCGCAGGATGAAAGGATCCAGGGATGTAAGGATCCTGGCACCACGGGATACAGGGATCTTGGCACCGCGGGATTCAAGGATCCAGGGATGTAAGGATCCTGGGACCGCATGATGCAAAAGTCCCGCCACCGCAGGATGCAAGGATCTCGGCACCGCGGGATGCAGGGATCCAGGAATGTAAGTATCCTCGCACCGTGGGATGTAAGGATCTGGGGATGCAAGAATCCTGGCACTGCAGGATGCAAGTATCCAGGGATGTAAGGATCCGGGCACCGCGGGATGCAGGTATAATGGCACCGTTGGATGCAGGGATCCTGGCACCGCGAGATGCAAGAATCCTGGCATCGCAGGATGCAAAGATCCCGGCACCGCAGGATGCAAGGATCCTGGCACCGCGAAATGCAAGGATCCTGGCACCGCGAAATGCAAGGATGCAGGGATGCAAGGATCCCGGCACCGCAGTACGCAAGGATCTTGGCACCGCAGGACGGAAGGATCCAGGGATGTAAGGATCCTGGCACCACGGGATACACGGATCCTGGCACCGCGGGATGCAGGGATCCTGGCACCGCAGGATGCAAGGATCCAGGAATGCAAGGATCAAGGAATGCAAGGATCCTGGCACCGCGGGATGCAGGGATCTTGGCACCGCGGGATGCAGCAATCCTGGCACCGCAGGATACAAAGATCCAGGGATGTAAGGATCCTGGCACCGCGGGATGCAAAAATCCCGCCACCGCAGGATGCAAGGATCTCGGTACCGCGCGATGCAAGGATCCAGGGATGAAATGATCCTGGCACCGCAGGATGCAAGGATCCAGGGATGTAAGGATCCGGCCACCGTGGCAGGCAAGGATCCCGGCACCGCTGGTTGCAAGGATGCAGTGATGTAAGGATCCTGGCACCGCGGGATGCAAGGATCCAGGGATGTAAGGATCCGGGCACCGCGGGATGCAAGGATCGTGAAACCGCAGGACGGAAGGATCCAGGTATGTAAGGATCCAGGCACCACGGGATACATGGATCATGGCACCGCGGGGTGCAGGGATCCTGGCACCGCAGGATGCAAGGATCCAAGGATGTAAGGATCCTGGAACCGTGGGATGCAGGGATCCTGGCACCGCAGGATGCAAGGATCCAGGGATGTAAGGATCCTAGCATCGCGGGATGCAGGGATCCTGGCATGGCAGGATCCAAGGATCCAGGGATGTAAGGATCCTGGGACCGCAGGATGCAAAAATCCCGGCACCGCAGGATGCAAGGATTTTGGCACCGCGGGATGCAAGGATCCAGGGATTTAAGGATCCAGGGATGTAAGGATCCAGGGATGTAAGGATCCTGGCACCGCAGGATGTAAGGATCCCGGCGACGCTGGATGCAAGGATCCAGTGATGTAAGGATCCTGGCACCGCGGGATGTAAGGATCTAGGGATGCAAGAATCCTGGCACCGCAGGATGCAAGGATCCAGGGTTGTAAGGATCCTGGCACCACGGGATGCAGGGATCCTGGCACGGCAGGATCCAAGGATCCAGGGATGTAAGGATCCTGGGACCGCAGGATGCAAAATGCCCGGCACCGCGCGATGCAAGGATCCAGGGATGAAATGATCCTGGCACCGCAGGATGCAGGTATCCTGGCACCGAGGGATGCAGGGATCCTGGCACCGCAGGATGCAAGGATCCCGGCACCGCAGGATGCAAGGATCCGGGAACCGCGGGATGCAAAGATACAAGGATGTAAGGATCCTGGCACCGTGGGATGCAGGTATCCTTGCACCGTGTGATGCAGGGATGCAGGGACCGCAGGATCCAAGGATCCAGGGTTGTAAGGATCCTGGCACCGCGGGATGCAAGAATCCCGGTGACGCTGGATGCAAGGATCTCGGCACCGCGGGATGCAAGGATCCAGGGATTTAAGGATCCAGGGATGTAAGGATCCAGGGATGTAAGGATCCTGGCACCGCAGGATGTAAGGATCCCGGCGACGCTGGATGCAAGGATCCAGTGATGTAAGGATCCTGGCACCGCGGGATGTAAGGATCTAGGGATGCAAGAATCCTGGCACCGCACGATGCAAGGATCCAGGGATGTAAGGATTCTGGCACCGTGGGATGCAGAGATCCTGGCACCGCGGGATGCAGGGATCCTGGCAGCGCAGGATGCAAGGATCACGGTACCGCAGGAAGCAAGGATCAGGGAACCGCGAATGCAAGGATAAGAGGATGTAAGGATCCTGGCACCGTGTGATGCAGGTATCCCGGCACCGTGTGATGCAAGGATCCAAGGATGTAAGGATCCAGGCACAGCTGGATGCAGGGATCCTGGCACCGCAGGATGCAAGGATCCAGGGATGTAAGGATCCTGGCACCGCGGGATGCAGGGATCCTGGCACGGCAGGATCCAAGGATCCAGGGATGTAAGGATCCTGGGACCGCAGGATGCAAAATGCCCGGCACCGCGCGATGCAAGGATCCAGGGATGAAATGATCCTGGCAACGCAGGATGCAGGTATCCTGGCACCGAGAGACGCAGGGATCCTGGCACCGCAGGATGCAAGGATCCCGGCACCGCAGGATGCAAGGATCCGGGAACCGCGGGATGCAAAGATACAAGGATGTAAGGATCCTGGCACCGTGGGATGCAGGTATCCTTGCACCGTGTGATGCAGGGATGCAGGGACCGCAGGATCCAAGGATCCAGGGTTGTAAGGATCCTGGCACCGCGGGATGCAAGAATCCTGGCATCGCAGGATGCTAAGATCCCGGCACCGCAGGATGCAAGGATCTCGGCACCGCGGGATGAAAGGATCCAGGGATGTTAGGATCCTGGCACCGTGGGATGTAAGGATCTAGGGATGCAAGAATCCTGGCACTGCAGGATGCAAGGATCCAGGGATGTAAGGATTCTGGCACTGCGGGATGCAGTTATCCTGGCCTCGTGGGATGCAGAGATCCTGGCACCGCGGGATGCAGGAGTCCTGGTATCGCAGGATGCAAAGATCCCGGCACCGCAGTATGCAAGGATCCTGGCACCGCAAAATGCAAGGATCCAGGGATGCAAGGATCCTGGCACCGCAGTACGCAAGGATCCTGGCACCGCAGGACGGAAGGATCCAGGGATGTAAGGATCCTGGCACCACGGGATGCAGGGAATCTGGCACCGCAGGATGCAAGGATCCAGGGATGCAAAAATCCCGGCACCGCAGGATGCAAGGATCTCGGCACCGCGGGATGCAAGGATCCAGGGATGTAAGGATCCCGGAACCGCTGGATGCAAGGATGCAGTGATGTAAGGATCCTGGCACAGCGGGATGCAGGGATCCTGGCACCGCAGGACGGGAGGATCCAGGGAAGTAAGGATCCTGGCACCACGGGATACAGTGATCCTTGCACCGCGGGATGCAGGGATCCTGGCACCACAGGATGCAAGGATCCAGGGATGCAAGGATCCTGGCACCGCGGGATGCAGAGATCCTGGCACCGCAGGATGCAAGAATCGCAGCACCGCAGGATGCAACGATCCAAGGATGAAAGGATCCTTGCACCGCGGGATGCAAGGATCCTGGCACCGCTGGATGCAAAGATCCCGGCACCGCAGAATGCAAGGATCCTGGCACCGCGAAATGCAAGGATCCAGGGATGCAAGGATCCTGGCACCGCAGTACGCAAAGATCCTGGCACCGCAGGACGGAAGGATCCAGGGATGTAAGGATCCTGGCACAATGGGATACAGGGATCCTGGCACCGCAGGATGCAAGGATCCCGGAATGCAAGGATCCTGGCATCGCGGGATGCAGGGAATCTAGCACCGCAGGATGCAAGGATGCAGGGATGTAAGGATCCTGGCACCGCGGGATGCAGGGATCCTGGCACCGCAGGATCCAAGGATCCAGGGATGTAAGGATCCTGGGACCGCAGGATGAAAAAATCCCGGCACCGCAGGAAGCAAGGATCTCTGCACCGCGGGATGCAAGGATCCAGGGATGTAAGGATCCTGGCACCAGCGATGTAAGGATCCGGGCACCACGGGAGGCAAGGATCCCGGCACCGCTGGATGCAAGGATGCAGTGATGTAAGGATCCTGGCACCGCGGGATGCAGGGATCCTGGCACCGCAGTACGCAAGGATCCTGGTACCGCAGGACGGAAGAATCCTGGGATGTAAGGATCCTGGCACCATGGGATACAGGGATCCTTGCACCGCGGGATGCAGGGATCCTGGGACCGCAGGATGCAAGGATCCCGGAATGCAAGGAGCCTGGCACCGCGGGTTGCAGGGATCCTGGCACCGCAGGATGCAAGGATCAAGGGATGCCAGGATACTGGCACCGCGGGATGCAGAGATCCTGACACCGCAGGATGCAAGAATCCAGGGATGTAAGGATCCTGGCTTCGTGGGATGCAGGGATCCTGGCACCGCAGGATGCAAGGATCTCGGCACTGCGGGATGCAAGGATCCAGGGATGTAAGGATCCTGCCACCGCGGGATGCAAGGATCCAGCGATGTAAGGATCCGGGCACCACGGGAGGCAAGGATCCCGGCACCGCTGGATGCAAGGATGCAGTGATGTAAGGATCCTGGCACCGCGGGATGCAGGGATCCTGGCAACGCAGTACGCAAGGATCCTGGTACCGCAGGACGGAAGAATCCTGGGATGTAAGGATCCTGGCACCATGGGATACAGGGATCCTTGCACCGCGGGATGCAGGGATCCTGGCACCGCAGGATGCAAGGATCCCGGAATGCAAGGATCCTGGCACCGCGGGTTGCAGGGATCCTGGCACCGCAGGATGCAAGGATCAAGGGATGCCAGGATCCTGGCACCGCGGGATGCAGGGATCCTGGCACCGCAGTACGCAAGGATCCTGGTACCGCAGGACGGAAGAATCCTGGGATGTAAGGATCCTGGCACCGCGGGATGCAGTGATCCTGGCACCGCAGGATGCAAAGATCCTGGCACCGCGCGATGTAAGGATCTAGGGATGCAAGAATCCTGGAACCGCAGGATGCAAGGATCCCGGAATGCAAGGATCCTGGCACCGCGGGTTGCAGGGATCCTGGCACCGCAGGATGCAAGGATCAAGGGATGCCAGGATACTGGCACCGCGGGATGCAGAGATCCTGACACCGCAGGATGCAAGAATCCAGGGATGTAAGGATCCTGGCACCGTGGGATGCAGAGATCCTGACACCGCAGGATGCAAGAATCCAGGGATGTAAGGATCCTGGCACCGCGAGATGCAGTGATCCTGGCACCGCAGGATGTAAGGATCCCGGCACCGCAAGATGCAAGGATCCGGGAACCGCGGGATGCAAGGATACAAGGATGTAAGGATCCTGGAACCGTGGGATGCAGGTATCCTTGCACCGTGTGATGCAGGGATGCTGGCACCGCAGGATGCAAGAATCCAGGGTTGTAAGGATCCTGGCACCGCGGGATGCAAGAATCCTGGCATCGCAGGATGCAAAGATCCCGGCACCGCAGGATGCAAGGATCTCGGCACCGCGGGATGCAAGGATCCAGGGATGTAAAGATCCTGGCACCATGTGATGCAAGAATCCTTGCACCGCAGGATGCAAGGATCCCGGCACCGCAGGATACAACGATCCAAGGATGAAAGGATCCTTGCAACGCGGGATGCAGGTATCCTGGCACCGCAGGATGCAAGGATCCCGGCACCGCAGGATGCAAGGATCCTGGCACCGCGAAATGCAAGGATCCAGGGATGCAAGGATCCTGGCACCGCAGTACGCAAGAATCCTGGCACCGCAGGACGGAAGGATCCTGGGATGTAAGGATCCTGGCACCATGGGATACAGGCATCCTTGCACCGCGGGATGCAGGAATCCTGGCACCGCAGGATGCAAGGATCCCGGAATGCAAGGATCCTGGCACCGCGGGATGCAGGGAATCTGGCACCGCAGGATGCAAGGATCCAGGGATGTAAGGATCCTGGCACCGCGGGATGCAGGGATTCTGGCCCCGAAGGATCCAAGGATCCAGGGATGAAAGGATCCTGGCACCGCGGGATGCAAGGATCCAGGGATGTAAGGATCCGGGCACCACGGGAAGCAAGGATGCCGGCACCACTGGATGCAAGGATGCAGTGATGTAGGGATCCTGGCACCGCGGGATGCAGGGATCCTGGCACCGCAGGACGTGAGGATCCATTGATGTAAGGATCCTGGCACCACGGGATACAGGGATCCTTGCACCGCGGGATGCAGGGATCCTGGCACCGCAGGATGCAAGGATCAAGGGATGCCAGGATCCTGGCACCGCGGGATGCAGAGATCCTGGCACCGCAGGATGCAAGAATCCAGGGATGTAAGGATCCTGGCACCGTGGGATGCAGGGATCCTGGCACCGCAGGATGCAAGGATCTCGGCACCGCGGTATGCAAGGATCCAGGGATGTAAGGATCCTGGCACCGCGGAATGCAAAGATCCAGGGATCTAAGGATCCTGGCACCGCAGGATGCAAGGATCTCGGCACCGCAGGATGCAAGTATCCAGGGATGTAGGGATCCTGGGACCGCAGGATGCAAAAATCCCGGCACCGCAGGATGCAAGGATCTCGGCACCGCAGGATGCAAGGATCCAGGGATGTAAGGATCCTGGCACCGCGCGATGCAGGGATCCTGGCGCCGTGAGTTGCAAGGATCCTGGCGCCGCGAAATGCAAGGATCCAGGGATGTAAGGATCCGGGCACCGCGGGAGGCAAGGATCCTGGCACCGCTGGATGCAAGGATACAGTGATGTAAGGATCCTGGCACCGCTGGATGCAAGGATCCTGGCACCGCAGGATGCAAGGATCCAGGAATGGAAGGATCCTGGCACCGCGGGATGCAGGTATAATGGCACCACGGGATACAGGGATCCTTGCACCGCGTGATGCAGGGATCCTGGCACCGCAGGATGCAAGGATCCAGGAATGGAAGGATCCTGGCAACGCGGGATGCAGATATAATGGCACCGTGAGATGCAGGGATCCTGGCACCGCGAGATGCGAAAATCCTGGCATCGCAGGATGCAAAGATCCCGGCACCGCAGGATCCAAGGATCCTGGCACCGCGAAATGCAAGGATCCTGGCTTCGCGAAATGCAAGGATCCAGGGATGCAAGGATCCTGGCACCGCAGTACTTAAGGATCCTGGCACCGCAGGACGGAATGAGCCAGGGATGTAAGGATCCTGGCACCACGGGATACAGGGATCCTGGCACCGCGGGATGCAGGGATCCTGGCACCGCAGGATGAAAGGATTCAGGAATGCAAGGATCCTGGCACCGCGGGATGCAGGGATCCTGGCACCGCAGGATACAAAGATCCAGGGATGTAAGGATCCTGGCACCGCGGGATGCAAAAATCCCGGCACCGCAGGATGCAAGGATCTCGGCCCCGCAGGATGCAAGGATCTCGGCACCGTGGGATGCAAGGATCTACGGATGTAAGGATCCTGGCACCATGGGATGCAAGAATCCTGGCACCGCAGGATGCAAGGATGCCGGCACCGCGGGATACAAGGATCCAGGAATGTAAGGATCCTGGCAACGTGGGATGTTAGGATCTAGGGATGCAAGAATCCTGGCACTGCAGGATGCAAGGATCCAGGGATGTAAGGATCCTGGCACCGCGGGATGCAGGTATCTTGACATCGAGGGATGCAGGGATCCTGGCACCGCAGTACGAAAGGATCCTGGCACCGCTGTACGCAAGGATCCTGGCACCGCAGGACGGAAGGATCCAGGGATGTAAGGATCCTGGCACCACGGGATACAGGGATCGTGGCACCGCGGGATGTAGGGATCCTTGCACCGCAGGATGCAAGGATCCAGGGATGTAAGGATCCTGGCACCGCGGGATTTAAGGATCCAGGGATGTAAGGATCCGGGCACCGCGGGAGGCAAGGATCCCGGCACCGCTGGATGCAAGGATGCAGTGATGTCAGGATCCTGGCACCGCAGGACGGGAGGATCCAGGAATGTAAGGATCCTGGAACCACGGGATACAGGGATCCTTGCACCGTGGGATGCAGGGATCCTGGCACCGCAGGATGCAAGGATCCAGGGGTGTAAGGATGCTGGCACCGCGGGATGCAAGAATCCTGGCATCGCAGCATGCAAAGATCCCGGCCCCGCAGGATGCAAGGATCTCGGCACCGTGGGATGCAAGGATCCACGGATGTAAGGATCCTGGCACCATGGGATGCAAGAATCCTGGCACCGCAGGATGCAAGGATTCCGGCACCGCGGGATACAAGGATCCAGGAATGTAAGGATCCTGGCACCGTGGGATGTTAGGATCTAGGGTTGCAAGAATCCTGGCACTGCAGGATGCAAGGATCGAGGGATGTAAGGATCCTGGCACCGCGGGATGCAGGTATCTTGACATCGAGGGATGCAGGGATCCTGGCACCGCAGTACGCAAGGATCCTGGCACCGCAGGACGGAAGGATCCAGGGATGTAAGGATCCTGGCACCACGGGAATCAGGGATCCTGGCACCGCGGGATGCAGGGATCCTGGCACCGCAGGATGCAAGGATCCAGGGATGTAAGGATCCTGGCACCACGGGATACAGGGATCCTGGCACCGCAGGATGCAAGGATCCAGGGATGTAAGGATCCTGTCACCGCGGGATGCAGGGATCCTGGCACCGCAGGATCCAAGGATCCAGGGATGTAAGGATCCTGGGACCGCAGGATGCAAAAATCCCGGCACCGCAGGATGCAAGGATCTCGGCACCGCGGGATGCAAGGATCCAGGGATGTAAGGATCCTGGCACCGTGGGATGCAGGGATCCTGGCACCGCAGGACGGAAGGATCCAGGGATGTAAGATTCCTGGCACCATTGGATACAGGGATCGTTGCACCGCGGGATGCAGGGATCCTGGCACCGCAGGAAGCAAGGATACAGGGATGCAATGATCCTGGCACCGCGGGATTCAGTGATCCTGGCACCGCAGGATGCAAGAATCCAGGGATGTAAGGATCCTGGCACCGCAGGATGTAAGGATCCCGGCACCGCTGGATGCAAGGATCCAAAGATGTAAGGATCCTGGCACCGCGGGATGTAAGGATCTAGGGATGCAAGAATCCTGGCACCACACGATGCAAGGATCCAGGGATGTAAGGATTCTGGCACCGTGGGATGCAGAGATCGTGGCACCGCGGGATGCAGGGATCCTGGCACCGCAGGATGCTAAGATCCCGGTACCGCAGGATACAAGGATCCGGGAATCACGAACGCAAGGATAAGAGGATGTAGGGATCCTGGCACCGTGGGATGCAAGTATCCTGGCACCGTTGGATGCAGCGATCCTGGCACCGCTGGATGCAGGGATACTGGCACCGCAGGATGCAAGGATCCAGTGATGTAAGGATCCTGGGACCGCAGGATGCAAAAATCCCGGCACCGCAGGATGCAAGGATCTCGGCACCGCAGGATGCAAGGATCCAGGGATGTAAGGATCCTGGCACCGCAGGATGTAAGGATCCCGGCACCGCTGGATGCAAGGATCCAAAGATGTAAGGATCCTGGCACCGCGGGATGTAAGGATCTAGGGATGCAAGAATCCTGGCACCGCACGATGCAAGGATCCAGAAATGTAAGGATTCT
This sequence comes from Oxycera nigricornis, assembly GCA_963942545.1. NCBI lineage: Eukaryota > Metazoa > Arthropoda > Insecta > Diptera > Stratiomyidae > Oxycera > Oxycera nigricornis. Next base: position 67,839,458 of record OZ012662.1, read on the forward strand.
GGCACCGTGGGATGCAGAGATCCTGCAACCGCGGGATGCAGGGATCCTAGCACCGCAGGATGCAAGGATCCCGGTACCGCAGGATGCAAGGATCCGGGAACCACGATCGCAAGGATAAGAGGAAGTAGGGATCCTGGCACCGTGGGATGCAGGTATTCTGGCACCGTGGGATGCAGCGATCCTGGCACCGCTGGATGCAGGGATACTGGCACCGCAGGATGCAAAGATCCAGTGATGTAAGGATCCTGGGACCGCAGGATGCAAAAATCCCGGCACCGCAGGATGCAAGGATCTCGGCACCGCAGGATGCAAGGATCCAGGGATGTAAGGCTCCTGGCACCGCAGGATGTAAGGATCCCGGCACCGCTGGATGCAAGGATCCAAAGATGTAAGGATCCTGGCACCGCGGGATGTAAGGATCTAGGGATGCAAGAATCCTGGCACCGCACGATGCAAGGATCCAGGGATGTAAGGATTCTGGCACCGTGGGGTGCAGAGATCCTGGCACCGCGGGATGCAGGGATCCTGGCACCGCAGGATGCAAGGATCCCGGTACCGCAGGATGCAAGGATCCGGGAACCACGAACGCAAGGATAAGAGGATGTAGGGATCCTGGCACCGTGGGATGCAGGTATCCTGGCACCGTGGGATGCAGCGATCCTGGCACCGCTGGAAGCAAGGATCCCGGCCCCGCAGGATGCAACGATCCAAGGATGAAAGGATCCTTGCATCGCGGGATGCAGGGATCCTGGCACCGCAGCATGCAAGTATCCAGGGATGTAAGGATCCTAGGACCGCAGGATGCAAAAATCCTGGCACCGCAGGATGCAAGGATCTCGGCACCGCAGGATACAACGATCCAAGGATGAAAGGATCCTTGCAACGCGGGATGCAGGTATCCTGGCACCGCAGGATGCAAGGATCCCGGCACCGCAGGATGCAAGGATCCTGGCACCGCGAAATGCAAGGATCCAGGGATGCAAGGATCCTGGCACCGCAGTACGCAAGAATCCTGGCACCGCAGGACGGAAGGATCCTGGGATGTAAGGATCCTGGCACCATGGGATACAGGCATCCTTGCACCGCGGGATGCAGGAATCCTGGCACCGCAGGATGCAAGGATCCCGGAATGCAAGGATCCTGGCACCGCGGGATGCAGGGAATCTGGCACCGCAGGATGCAAGGATCCAGGGATGTAAGGATCCTGGCACCGCGGGATGCAGGGATTCTGGCCCCGAAGGATCCAAGGATCCAGGGATGAAAGGATCCTGGCACCGCGGGATGCAAGGATCCAGGGATGTAAGGATCCGGGCACCACGGGAAGCAAGGATGCCGGCACCACTGGATGCAAGGATGCAGTGATGTAGGGATCCTGGCACCGCGGGATGCAGGGATCCTGGCACCGCAGGACGTGAGGATCCATTGATGTAAGGATCCTGGCACCACGGGATACAGGGATCCTTGCACCGCGGGATGCAGGGATCCTGGCACCGCAGGATGCAAGGATCAAGGGATGCCAGGATCCTGGCACCGCGGGATGCAGAGATCCTGGCACCGCAGGATGCAAGAATCCAGGGATGTAAGGATCCTGGCACCGTGGGATGCAGGGATCCTGGCACCGCAGGATGCAAGGATCTCGGCACCGCGGTATGCAAGGATCCAGGGATGTAAGGATCCTGGCACCGCGGAATGCAAAGATCCAGGGATCTAAGGATCCTGGCACCGCAGGATGCAAGGATCTCGGCACCGCAGGATGCAAGTATCCAGGGATGTAGGGATCCTGGGACCGCAGGATGCAAAAATCCCGGCACCGCAGGATGCAAGGATCTCGGCACCGCAGGATGCAAGGATCCAGGGATGTAAGGATCCTGGCACCGCGCGATGCAGGGATCCTGGCGCCGTGAGTTGCAAGGATCCTGGCGCCGCGAAATGCAAGGATCCAGGGATGTAAGGATCCGGGCACCGCGGGAGGCAAGGATCCTGGCACCGCTGGATGCAAGGATACAGTGATGTAAGGATCCTGGCACCGCTGGATGCAAGGATCCTGGCACCGCAGGATGCAAGGATCCAGGAATGGAAGGATCCTGGCACCGCGGGATGCAGGTATAATGGCACCACGGGATACAGGGATCCTTGCACCGCGTGATGCAGGGATCCTGGCACCGCAGGATGCAAGGATCCAGGAATGGAAGGATCCTGGCAACGCGGGATGCAGATATAATGGCACCGTGAGATGCAGGGATCCTGGCACCGCGAGATGCGAAAATCCTGGCATCGCAGGATGCAAAGATCCCGGCACCGCAGGATCCAAGGATCCTGGCACCGCGAAATGCAAGGATCCTGGCTTCGCGAAATGCAAGGATCCAGGGATGCAAGGATCCTGGCACCGCAGTACTTAAGGATCCTGGCACCGCAGGACGGAATGAGCCAGGGATGTAAGGATCCTGGCACCACGGGATACAGGGATCCTGGCACCGCGGGATGCAGGGATCCTGGCACCGCAGGATGAAAGGATTCAGGAATGCAAGGATCCTGGCACCGCGGGATGCAGGGATCCTGGCACCGCAGGATACAAAGATCCAGGGATGTAAGGATCCTGGCACCGCGGGATGCAAAAATCCCGGCACCGCAGGATGCAAGGATCTCGGCCCCGCAGGATGCAAGGATCTCGGCACCGTGGGATGCAAGGATCTACGGATGTAAGGATCCTGGCACCATGGGATGCAAGAATCCTGGCACCGCAGGATGCAAGGATGCCGGCACCGCGGGATACAAGGATCCAGGAATGTAAGGATCCTGGCAACGTGGGATGTTAGGATCTAGGGATGCAAGAATCCTGGCACTGCAGGATGCAAGGATCCAGGGATGTAAGGATCCTGGCACCGCGGGATGCAGGTATCTTGACATCGAGGGATGCAGGGATCCTGGCACCGCAGTACGAAAGGATCCTGGCACCGCTGTACGCAAGGATCCTGGCACCGCAGGACGGAAGGATCCAGGGATGTAAGGATCCTGGCACCACGGGATACAGGGATCGTGGCACCGCGGGATGTAGGGATCCTTGCACCGCAGGATGCAAGGATCCAGGGATGTAAGGATCCTGGCACCGCGGGATTTAAGGATCCAGGGATGTAAGGATCCGGGCACCGCGGGAGGCAAGGATCCCGGCACCGCTGGATGCAAGGATGCAGTGATGTCAGGATCCTGGCACCGCAGGACGGGAGGATCCAGGAATGTAAGGATCCTGGAACCACGGGATACAGGGATCCTTGCACCGTGGGATGCAGGGATCCTGGCACCGCAGGATGCAAGGATCCAGGGGTGTAAGGATGCTGGCACCGCGGGATGCAAGAATCCTGGCATCGCAGCATGCAAAGATCCCGGCCCCGCAGGATGCAAGGATCTCGGCACCGTGGGATGCAAGGATCCACGGATGTAAGGATCCTGGCACCATGGGATGCAAGAATCCTGGCACCGCAGGATGCAAGGATTCCGGCACCGCGGGATACAAGGATCCAGGAATGTAAGGATCCTGGCACCGTGGGATGTTAGGATCTAGGGTTGCAAGAATCCTGGCACTGCAGGATGCAAGGATCCAGGGATGTAAGGATCCTGGCACCGCGGGATGCAGGTATCTTGACATCGAGGGATGCAGGGATCCTGGCACCGCAGTACGCAAGGATCCTGGCACCGCAGGACGGAAGGATCCAGGGATGTAAGGATCCTGGCACCACGGGAATCAGGGATCCTGGCACCGCGGGATGCAGGGATCCTGGCACCGCAGGATGCAAGGATCCAGGGATGTAAGGATCCTGGCACCACGGGATACAGGGATCCTGGCACCGCAGGATGCAAGGATCCAGGGATGTAAGGATCCTGTCACCGCGGGATGCAGGGATCCTGGCACCGCAGGATCCAAGGATCCAGGGATGTAAGGATCCTGGGACCGCAGGATGCAAAAATCCCGGCACCGCAGGATGCAAGGATCTCGGCACCGCGGGATGCAAGGATCCAGGGATGTAAGGATCCTGGCACCGTGGGATGCAGGGATCCTGGCACCGCAGGACGGAAGGATCCAGGGATGTAAGATTCCTGGCACCATTGGATACAGGGATCGTTGCACCGCGGGATGCAGGGATCCTGGCACCGCAGGAAGCAAGGATACAGGGATGCAATGATCCTGGCACCGCGGGATTCAGTGATCCTGGCACCGCAGGATGCAAGAATCCAGGGATGTAAGGATCCTGGCACCGCAGGATGTAAGGATCCCGGCACCGCTGGATGCAAGGATCCAAAGATGTAAGGATCCTGGCACCGCGGGATGTAAGGATCTAGGGATGCAAGAATCCTGGCACCACACGATGCAAGGATCCAGGGATGTAAGGATTCTGGCACCGTGGGATGCAGAGATCGTGGCACCGCGGGATGCAGGGATCCTGGCACCGCAGGATGCTAAGATCCCGGTACCGCAGGATACAAGGATCCGGGAATCACGAACGCAAGGATAAGAGGATGTAGGGATCCTGGCACCGTGGGATGCAAGTATCCTGGCACCGTTGGATGCAGCGATCCTGGCACCGCTGGATGCAGGGATACTGGCACCGCAGGATGCAAGGATCCAGTGATGTAAGGATCCTGGGACCGCAGGATGCAAAAATCCCGGCACCGCAGGATGCAAGGATCTCGGCACCGCAGGATGCAAGGATCCAGGGATGTAAGGATCCTGGCACCGCAGGATGTAAGGATCCCGGCACCGCTGGATGCAAGGATCCAAAGATGTAAGGATCCTGGCACCGCGGGATGTAAGGATCTAGGGATGCAAGAATCCTGGCACCGCACGATGCAAGGATCCAGAAATGTAAGGATTCTGGCACCGTGGGATGCAGAGATCCTGCAACCGCGGGATGCAGGGATCCTAGCACCGCAGGATGCAAGGATCCCGGTACCGCAGGATGCAAGGATCCGGGAACCACGATCGCAAGGATAAGAGGAAGTAGGGATCCTGGCACCGTGGGATGCAGGTATTCTGGCACCGTGGGATGCAGCGATCCTGGCACCGCTGGATGCAGGGATACTGGCACCGCAGGATGCAAAGATCCAGTGATGTAAGGATCCTGGGACCGCAGGATGCAAAAATCCCGGCACCGCAGGATGCAAGGATCTCGGCACCGCAGGATGCAAGGATCCAGGGATGTAAGGCTCCTGGCACCGCAGGATGTAAGGATCCCGGCACCGCTGGATGCAAGGATCCAAAGATGTAAGGATCCTGGCACCGCGGGATGTAAGGATCTAGGGATGCAAGAATCCTGGCACCGCACGATGCAAGGATCCAGGGATGTAAGGATTCTGGCACCGTGGGGTGCAGAGATCCTGGCACCGCGGGATGCAGGGATCCTGGCACCGCAGGATGCAAGGATCCCGGTACCGCAGGATGCAAGGATCCGGGAACCACGAACGCAAGGATAAGAGGATGTAGGGATCCTGGCACCGTGGGATGCAGGTATCCTGGCACCGTGGGATGCAGCGATCCTGGCACCGCTGGAAGCAAGGATCCCGGCCCCGCAGGATGCAACGATCCAAGGATGAAAGGATCCTTGCATCGCGGGATGCAGGGATCCTGGCACCGCAGCATGCAAGTATCCAGGGATGTAAGGATCCTAGGACCGCAGGATGCAAAAATCCTGGCACCGCAGGATGCAAGGATCTCGGCACCGCGGGATGCAAGGATCCAGGGATGTAAGGATCCTGGCACCGTGGGATGTAAAGATCTGCGGATGCAAGAATCCTGGCACTGCAGGATGCAAGGATCCAGGGATGTTACGATCCTTGCACCGCGGGATGCAGGGATCCTGGCACCGCAGGATGCAAGGATCCCGGCACCGCAAGATGCAAGGTTCCGGGAACCGTGGGATGCAAGGATACAAGGATGTAAGGATCCTGGCATCGTGGGATGCAGGTATCTTTGCACCGTGTGATGCAGGCATGCTGGCACCGCAGGATGCAAGGATCCAGGGTTGTAAGGATCCTGGCACCGCGGGATGCAAGAATCCTGGCATCGCAGGATGCAAAGATCCCGGCACCGCGGGATGCAAGGATCCAGGGATGTAAGGATCCTGGAACCGTGGGATGCAGGGATGTTGGCACCGATGGATGCAAAGATCCCGGCACCGCAGGATGCAAGGATCCTGGCACCGCGAAATGCAAGGATCCAGGGATGCAAGGATCCAGGGATGCAAGGATCATTGCACCGCGGGATGCAAGGATCCTGGCACCGCAGGATGTAAGGATCCAGGAATGCAGGGAGACTGGCACCGCGGGATGCAGGGATCCTGGCACCGCAGGATGCAAAGATCCAGGGATGTAATGATCCTGGCACCGTGAGTTACAAGGATCCTGGCACCGGGAATTGCAAGGATCCAGGGATGCAAGGATCCTGGCATCGCAGGACGCAAGGATAATGGCACCGCAGGATGCAAGGATCCAGGGATGTATGGGTCATGGCACCGCGGGATGCAGGGATCCCGGCACCGCATGATGCAAGGATCCAGGGATGTAAAGATCCTGGCACCATGTGATGCAAGAATCCTGGCACCGCAGGAAGCAAGGATCCCGGCCCCGCAAGATGCAACGATCCAAGGATGAAAGGATCCTTGCACCGCAGGATGCAACGATCTCGGCACCGCGGGATGCAAGGATCCAGGGATGTAAGGATCCTGGCACCGTGGGATGTAAAGATCTGCGGATGCAAGAATCCTGGCACTGCAGGATGCAAGGATCCAGGGATGTTAGGATCCTTGCACCGCGGGATGCAGGGATCCTGGCACCGCAGGATGCAAAGATCCCGGCACCGCAGGATGCAAGGTTCCGGGAACCGTGGGATGCAAGGATACAAGGATGTAAGGATCCTGGCACCGTGGGTGCAGGTATCTTTGCACCGTGTGATGCAGGCATGCTGGCACCGCAGGATGCAAGGATCCAGGGTTGTAAGGATCCTGGCACCGCGGGATGCAAGGATCCTGGCATCGCAGGATGCAGGGATCCTGGCACCGCAGGATGCAAATATCCAGGGATGTAATGATCCTGGCACCGCGGGATGCAAGGATCCAGGGATGTAAGGATCCGGGCACCGCGGGAGGCAAGGATCCCGGCACCGCTGGATGCAAGGATGCAGTGATGTAAGGATCCTGGCACCGCGGGATGCAAGGATCCTGGCACCATAGGATGCAAAGATCCCGGCACCGCAGGATGTAAGGATCCCGGCACCGCTGGATGCAAGGATCCAGTGATGTAAGGATCCTGGCACCGCGGGATGTAAGGATCTAGGCATGCAAGAATCCTGGCACCGAGGGATGCAGTGATCCTGGCACCGTAGGAGGCAGGGATCCTATCACCGCAGGATGCAAGGATCCAGGGATGAAAGGATCCTGGCACCGCGGGATGCAGGGATCCTGGCACCGCAGGATGCAAAGATCCCGGCACCGCAGGATGCAAGGATCCCGGCACCGCAGGATGCAAGGATGCAGGGATGTAAGGATCCTGGCACCGCGGGATGCAGTGATCCTGGAACCGTAGGATGCAGGGATCCTATCACCGCAGGATGCAAGGATCCAGGGATGAAAGAATCCTGGCACCGCGGGATGCAGGGATCCTGGCACCGCAGGATGCAAAGATCCCGGCACCGCAGGATGCAAGGATCTCGGCAACGCGGGATGCAAGGATCCAGGGATGTAAGGATCCTGGCACCGCGGGATGCAAGGATCCTGGCACCATAGGATGCAAAGATCCCGGCACCGCAGGATGTAAGGATCCCGGCACCGCTGGATGCAAGGATCCAGTGATGTAAGGATCCTGGCACCGCGGGATGTAAGGATCTAGGCATGCAAGAATCCTGGCACCGAGGGATGCAGTGATCCTGGCACCGTAGGAGGCAGGGATCCTATCACCGCAGGATGCAAGGATCCAGGGATGAAAGGATCCTGGCACCGCGGGATGCAGGGATCCTGGCACCGCAGGATGCAAAGATCCCGGCACCGCAGGATGCAAGGATCCCGGCACCGCAGGATGCAAGGATGCAGGGATGTAAGGATCCTGGCACCGCGGGATGCAGTGATCCTGGAACCGTAGGATGCAGGGATCCTATCACCGCAGGATGCAAGGATCCAGGGATGAAAGAATCCTGGCACCGCGGGATGCAGGGATCCTGGCACCGCAGGATGCAAAGATCCCGGCACCGCAGGATGCAAGGATCTCGGCAACGCGGGATGCAAGGATCCAGGGATGTAAGGATCCTGGCACCGCGGGATGCAGTGATCCTGGAACCGTAGGTTGCAGGGATCCTATCACCGCAGGATGCAAGGATCCAGGGATGAAAGAATCCTGGCACCGCGGGATGCAAGGATCCTGGCATCGCAGGATGCAGGGATCCTGGCACCGCAGGATGCAAATATCCAGGGATGTAATGATCCTGGCACCGCGGGATGCAAGGATCCAGGGATGTAAGGATCCGGGCACCGCGGGAGGCAAGGATCCCGGCACCGCTGGATGCAAGGATGCAGTGATGTAAGGATCCTGGCACCGCGGGATGCAAGGATCCTGGCACCATAGGATGCAAAGATCCCGGCACCGCAGGATGTAAGGATCCCGGCACCGCTGGATGCAAGGATCCAGTGATGTAAGGATCCTGGCACCGCGGGATGTAAGGATCTAGGCATGCAAGAATCCTGGCACCGAGGGATGCAGTGATCCTGGCACCGTAGGAGGCAGGGATCCTATCACCGCAGGATGCAAGGATCCAGGGATGAAAGGATCCTGGCACCGCGGGATGCAGGGATCCTGGCACCGCAGGATGCAAAGATCCCGGCACCGCAGGATGCAAGGATCCCGGCACCGCAGGATGCAAGGATGCAGGGATGTAAGGATCCTGGCACCGCGGGATGCAGTGATCCTGGAACCGTAGGATGCAGGGATCCTATCACCGCAGGATGCAAGGATCCAGGGATGAAAGAATCCTGGCACCGCGGGATGCAGGGATCCTGGCACCGCAGGATGCAAAGATCCCGGCACCGCAGGATGCAAGGATCTCGGCAACGCGGGATGCAAGGATCCAGGGATGCAAGGATCCTGGCATCGCAGGACGCAAGGATAATGGCACCGCAGGATGCAAGGATACAGGGATGTATGGGTCATGGCACCGCGGGATGCAGGGATCCCGGCACCGCATGATGCAAGGATCCAGGGATGTAAAGATCCTGGCACCATGTGATGCAAGAATCCTGGCACCACAGGAAGCAAGGATCCCGGCCCCGCAAGATGCAACGATCCAAGGATGAAAGGATCCTTGCACCGCAGGATGCAACGATCTCGGCACCGCGGGATGCAAGGATCCAGGGATGTAAGGATCCTGGCACCGTGGGATGTAAAGATCTGCGGATGCAAGAATCCTGGCACTGCAGGATGCAAGGATCCAGGGATGTTAGGATCCTTGCACCGCGGGATGCAGGGATCCTGGCACCGCAGGATGCAAAGATCCCGGCACCGCAGGATGCAAGATTCCGGGAACCGTGGGATGCAAGGATACAAGGATGTAAGGATCCTGGCACCGTGGGTGCAGGTATCTTTGCACCGTGTGATGCAGGCATGCTGGCACCGCAGGATGCAAGGATCCAGGGTTGTAAGGATCCTGGCACCGCGGGATGCAAGGATCCTGGCATCGCAGGATGCAGGGATCCTGGCACCGCAGGATGCAAATATCCAGGGATGTAATGATCCTGGCACCGCGGGATGCAAGGATCCAGGGATGTAAGGATCCGGGCACCGCGGGAGGCAAGGATCCCGGCACCGCTGGATGCAAGGATGCAGTGATGTAAGGATCCTGGCACCGCGGGATGCAGGGATCCTGGCACCGCAGGATGCAAAGATCCCGGCACCGCAGGATGCAAGGATCCCGGCACCGCAGGATGCAAGGATGCAGGGATGTAAGGATCCTGGCACCGCGGGATGCAGTGATCCTGGAACCGTAGGATGCAGGGATCCTATCACCGCAGGATGCAAGGATCCAGGGATGAAAGAATCCTGGCACCGCGGGATGCAGGGATCCTGGCACCGCAGGATGCAAAGATCCCGGCACCGCAGGATGCAAGGATCTCGGCAACGCGGGATGCAAGGATCCAGGGATGTAAGGATCCTGGCACCGCTGGATGCAAGGATCCTGGCACCATAGGATGCAAAGATCCCGGCACCGCAGGATGTAAGGATCCCGGCACCGCTGGATGCAAGGATCCAGTGATGTAAGGATCCTGGCACCGCGGGATATAGGATCTAGGGATGCAAGAATCCTGCCACCGCACGATGCAAGGATCCAGGGATGAAAGGATCCTGGCACCGCAGGATGCAGTTATCCTGGCACTGAGGGATGCAGGGATCCTGGCACCGCAGGATGCAAGGATCCCGGCACCGCAGGATGCGAGGATCCGGGAACCGCGGGATGCAAGGATACAAGGATGTAAGGATCCTGACACCGTGGGATGCAGGTATCCTTGCACCGTGGGATGGAGGGATGCTGGCACCGCAGGATGCAAGGATCCAGGGTTGTAAGGATCCTGGCACCGCGGGATGCAAGAATCCTGGCATCGCAGGATGCAAAGATCTCGCCCACGCATGATGCAAGGATCTCGGCACCGCGGGATGCAAGGATCTAGGGATGTAAGGATCCTGGCACCATGTGATGCAAGAATCCTGGCACCGCAAGATGCAAGGATCCCGGCACCGCAGGATGCAACGATCCAAGGATGAAAGGATCCTGGGACCGTGGGATGCAGGGATCCTGGCACCGCTGGATGCAGGGATCCAGCACCGCAGGATGCAAGGATTCCGGCACCGCAGGATGCAAGGATCCGGGAACTGCGGGATGCAACGATACAAGGATGTAAGGATCCTGGCACCGTGGGATGCAGGTATCCCGCCACCGTGGGATGCAGGAATGCTGGCACCGCTGGATGCTAGGATCCAGGGGTGTAAGGATCCTAGCACCGCAGGATGCAGTGATCCTGGCACCGCAGGATACAAGGATACCGGCACCGCAGGATGCAAGGATCCAGGGATGTAAGGATCCTGGCACCGCGGGATGCAGGTATCCTGACACCGAGGGATGCAGGGATCCTGGCACCGCGGGATGCAAGAAGCCTGGCACCGCATGATGAAAGGATCCAGGGATGTAAGGATCCTGGCACCACGGGATACAGGGATCTTGGCACCGCAGGATTCAAGGATCCAGGGATGTAAGGATCCAGGGACCGCAGGATGCAAAAATCCTGGCACCGCAGGATGTAAGGATCCCGGCACCGCTGGATGCAAGGATCCAGTGATGTAAGGATCCTGGCACCGCGGGATGTAAGGATCTAGGGATGGAATAATCCTGCCACCGCACGATGCAAGGATCCAGGGATGTAAGGATCCTGGCACCACGGGATACAGGGATGCAGGATGCAAGGATCTCGGCACCGCAGGATGCAAGGATCCAGGGATGTAAGGCTCCTGGCACCGCAGGATGTAAGGATCCCGGCACCGCTGGATGCAAGGATCCAAAGATGTAAGGATCCTGGCACCGCGGGATGTAAGGATCTAGGGATGCAAGAATCCTGGCACCGCACGATGCAAGGATCCAGGGATGTAAGGATTCTGGCACCGTGGGGTGCAGAGATCCTGGCACCGCGGGATGCAGGGATCCTGGCACCGCAGGATGCAAGGATCCCGGTACCGCAGGATGCAAGGATCCGGGAACCACGAACGCAAGGATAAGAGGATGTAGGGATCCTGGCACCGTGGGATGCAGGTATCCTGGCACCGTGGGATGCAGCGATCCTGGCACCGCTGGAAGCAAGGATCCCGGCCCCGCAGGATGCAACGATCCAAGGATGAAAGGATCCTTGCATCGCGGGATGCAGGGATCCTGGCACCGCAGCATGCAAGTATCCAGGGATGTAAGGATCCTAGGACCGCAGGATGCAAAAATCCTGGCACCGCAGGATGCAAGGATCTCGGCACCGCGGGATGCAAGGATCCAGGGATGTAAGGATCCTGGCACCGTGGGATGTAAAGATCTGCGGATGCAAGAATCCTGGCACTGCAGGATGCAAGGATCCAGGGATGTTACGATCCTTGCACCGCGGGATGCAGGGATCCTGGCACCGCAGGATGCAAGGATCCCGGCACCGCAAGATGCAAGGTTCCGGGAACCGTGGGATGCAAGGATACAAGGATGTAAGGATCCTGGCATCGTGGGATGCAGGTATCTTTGCACCGTGTGATGCAGGCATGCTGGCACCGCAGGATGCAAGGATCCAGGGTTGTAAGGATCCTGGCACCGCGGGATGCAAGAATCCTGGCATCGCAGGATGCAAAGATCCCGGCACCGCGGGATGCAAGGATCCAGGGATGTAAGGATCCTGGAACCGTGGGATGCAGGGATGTTGGCACCGATGGATGCAAAGATCCCGGCACCGCAGGATGCAAGGATCCTGGCACCGCGAAATGCAAGGATCCAGGGATGCAAGGATCCAGGGATGCAAGGATCATTGCACCGCGGGATGCAAGGATCCTGGCACCGCAGGATGTAAGGATCCAGGAATGCAGGGAGACTGGCACCGCGGGATGCAGGGATCCTGGCACCGCAGGATGCAAAGATCCAGGGATGTAATGATCCTGGCACCGTGAGTTACAAGGATCCTGGCACCGGGAATTGCAAGGATCCAGGGATGCAAGGATCCTGGCATCGCAGGACGCAAGGATAATGGCACCGCAGGATGCAAGGATCCAGGGATGTATGGGTCATGGCACCGCGGGATGCAGGGATCCCGGCACCGCATGATGCAAGGATCCAGGGATGTAAAGATCCTGGCACCATGTGATGCAAGAATCCTGGCACCGCAGGAAGCAAGGATCCCGGCCCCGCAAGATGCAACGATCCAAGGATGAAAGGATCCTTGCACCGCAGGATGCAACGATCTCGGCACCGCGGGATGCAAGGATCCAGGGATGTAAGGATCCTGGCACCGTGGGATGTAAAGATCTGCGGATGCAAGAATCCTGGCACTGCAGGATGCAAGGATCCAGGGATGTTAGGATCCTTGCACCGCGGGATGCAGGGATCCTGGCACCGCAGGATGCAAAGATCCCGGCACCGCAGGATGCAAGGTTCCGGGAACCGTGGGATGCAAGGATACAAGGATGTAAGGATCCTGGCACCGTGGGTGCAGGTATCTTTGCACCGTGTGATGCAGGCATGCTGGCACCGCAGGATGCAAGGATCCAGGGTTGTAAGGATCCTGGCACCGCGGGATGCAAGGATCCTGGCATCGCAGGATGCAGGGATCCTGGCACCGCAGGATGCAAATATCCAGGGATGTAATGATCCTGGCACCGCGGGATGCAAGGATCCAGGGATGTAAGGATCCGGGCACCGCGGGAGGCAAGGATCCCGGCACCGCTGGATGCAAGGATGCAGTGATGTAAGGATCCTGGCACCGCGGGATGCAAGGATCCTGGCACCATAGGATGCAAAGATCCCGGCACCGCAGGATGTAAGGATCCCGGCACCGCTGGATGCAAGGATCCAGTGATGTAAGGATCCTGGCACCGCGGGATGTAAGGATCTAGGCATGCAAGAATCCTGGCACCGAGGGATGCAGTGATCCTGGCACCGTAGGAGGCAGGGATCCTATCACCGCAGGATGCAAGGATCCAGGGATGAAAGGATCCTGGCACCGCGGGATGCAGGGATCCTGGCACCGCAGGATGCAAAGATCCCGGCACCGCAGGATGCAAGGATCCCGGCACCGCAGGATGCAAGGATGCAGGGATGTAAGGATCCTGGCACCGCGGGATGCAGTGATCCTGGAACCGTAGGATGCAGGGATCCTATCACCGCAGGATGCAAGGATCCAGGGATGAAAGAATCCTGGCACCGCGGGATGCAGGGATCCTGGCACCGCAGGATGCAAAGATCCCGGCACCGCAGGATGCAAGGATCTCGGCAACGCGGGATGCAAGGATCCAGGGATGTAAGGATCCTGGCACCGCGGGATGCAAGGATCCTGGCACCATAGGATGCAAAGATCCCGGCACCGCAGGATGTAAGGATCCCGGCACCGCTGGATGCAAGGATCCAGTGATGTAAGGATCCTGGCACCGCGGGATGTAAGGATCTAGGCATGCAAGAATCCTGGCACCGAGGGATGCAGTGATCCTGGCACCGTAGGAGGCAGGGATCCTATCACCGCAGGATGCAAGGATCCAGGGATGAAAGGATCCTGGCACCGCGGGATGCAGGGATCCTGGCACCGCAGGATGCAAAGATCCCGGCACCGCAGGATGCAAGGATCCCGGCACCGCAGGATGCAAGGATGCAGGGATGTAAGGATCCTGGCACCGCGGGATGCAGTGATCCTGGAACCGTAGGATGCAGGGATCCTATCACCGCAGGATGCAAGGATCCAGGGATGAAAGAATCCTGGCACCGCGGGATGCAGGGATCCTGGCACCGCAGGATGCAAAGATCCCGGCACCGCAGGATGCAAGGATCTCGGCAACGCGGGATGCAAGGATCCAGGGATGTAAGGATCCTGGCACCGCGGGATGCAGTGATCCTGGAACCGTAGGTTGCAGGGATCCTATCACCGCAGGATGCAAGGATCCAGGGATGAAAGAATCCTGGCACCGCGGGATGCAAGGATCCTGGCATCGCAGGATGCAGGGATCCTGGCACCGCAGGATGCAAATATCCAGGGATGTAATGATCCTGGCACCGCGGGATGCAAGGATCCAGGGATGTAAGGATCCGGGCACCGCGGGAGGCAAGGATCCCGGCACCGCTGGATGCAAGGATGCAGTGATGTAAGGATCCTGGCACCGCGGGATGCAAGGATCCTGGCACCATAGGATGCAAAGATCCCGGCACCGCAGGATGTAAGGATCCCGGCACCGCTGGATGCAAGGATCCAGTGATGTAAGGATCCTGGCACCGCGGGATGTAAGGATCTAGGCATGCAAGAATCCTGGCACCGAGGGATGCAGTGATCCTGGCACCGTAGGAGGCAGGGATCCTATCACCGCAGGATGCAAGGATCCAGGGATGAAAGGATCCTGGCACCGCGGGATGCAGGGATCCTGGCACCGCAGGATGCAAAGATCCCGGCACCGCAGGATGCAAGGATCCCGGCACCGCAGGATGCAAGGATGCAGGGATGTAAGGATCCTGGCACCGCGGGATGCAGTGATCCTGGAACCGTAGGATGCAGGGATCCTATCACCGCAGGATGCAAGGATCCAGGGATGAAAGAATCCTGGCACCGCGGGATGCAGGGATCCTGGCACCGCAGGATGCAAAGATCCCGGCACCGCAGGATGCAAGGATCTCGGCAACGCGGGATGCAAGGATCCAGGGATGCAAGGATCCTGGCATCGCAGGACGCAAGGATAATGGCACCGCAGGATGCAAGGATCCAGGGATGTATGGGTCATGGCACCGCGGGATGCAGGGATCCCGGCACCGCATGATGCAAGGATCCAGGGATGTAAAGATCCTGGCACCATGTGATGCAAGAATCCTGGCACCACAGGAAGCAAGGATCCCGGCTCCGCAAGATGCAACGATCCAAGGATGAAAGGATCCTTGCACCGCAGGATGCAACGATCTCGGCACCGCGGGATGCAAGGATCCAGGGATGTAAGGATCCTGGCACCGTGGGATGTAAAGATCTGCGGATGCAAGAATCCTGGCACTGCAGGATGCAAGGATCCAGGGATGTTTGGATCCTTGCACCGCGGGATGCAGGGATCCTGGCACCGCAGGATGCAAAGATCCCGGCACCGCAGGATGCAAGATTCCGGGAACCGTGGGATGCAAGGATACAAGGATGTAAGGATCCTGGCACCGTGGGTGCAGGTATCTTTGCACCGTGTGATGCAGGCATGCTGGCACCGCAGGATGCAAGGATCCAGGGTTGTAAGGATCCTGGCACCGCGGGATGCAAGGATCCTGGCATCGCAGGATGCAGGGATCCTGGCACCGCAGGATGCAAATATCCAGGGATGTAATGATCCTGGCACCGCGGGATGCAAGGATCCAGGGATGTAAGGATCCGGGCACCGCGGGAGGCAAGGATCCCGGCACCGCTGGATGCAAGGATGCAGTGATGTAAGGATCCTGGCACCGCGGGATGCAGGGATCCTGGCACCGCAGGATGCAAAGATCCCGGCACCGCAGGATGCAAGGATCCCGGCACCGCAGGATGCAAGGATGCAGGGATGTAAGGATCCTGGCACCGCGGGATGCAGTGATCCTGGAACCGTAGGATGCAGGGATCCTATCACCGCAGGATGCAAGGATCCAGGGATGAAAGAATCCTGGCACCGCGGGATGCAGGGATCCTGGCACCGCAGGATGCAAAGATCCCGGCACCGCAGGATGCAAGGATCTCGGCAACGCGGGATGCAAGGATCCAGGGATGTAAGGATCCTGGCACCGCTGGATGCAAGGATCCTGGCACCATAGGATGCAAAGATCCCGGCACCGCAGGATGTAAGGATCCCGGCACCGCTGGATGCAAGGATCCAGTGATGTAAGGATCCTGGCACCGCGGGATATAGGATCTAGGGATGCAAGAATCCTGCCACCGCACGATGCAAGGATCCAGGGATGAAAGGATCCTGGCACCGCAGGATGCAGTTATCCTGGCACTGAGGGATGCAGGGATCCTGGCACCGCAGGATGCAAGGATCCCGGCACCGCAGGATGCGAGGATCCGGGAACCGCGGGATGCAAGGATACAAGGATGTAAGGATCCTGACACCGTGGGATGCAGGTATCCTTGCACCGTGGGATGGAGGGATGCTGGCACCGCAGGATGCAAGGATCCAGGGTTGTAAGGATCCTGGCACCGCGGGATGCAAGAATCCTGGCATCGCAGGATGCAAAGATCTCGCCCACGCATGATGCAAGGATCTCGGCACCGCGGGATGCAAGGATCTAGGGATGTAAGGATCCTGGCACCATGTGATGCAAGAATCCTGGCACCGCAAGATGCAAGGATCCCGGCACCGCAGGATGCAACGATCCAAGGATGAAAGGATCCTGGGACCGTGGGATGCAGGGATCCTGGCACCGCTGGATGCAGGGATCCAGCACCGCAGGATGCAAGGATTCCGGCACCGCAGGATGCAAGGATCCGGGAACTGCGGGATGCAACGATACAAGGATGTAAGGATCCTGGCACCGTGGGATGCAGGTATCCCGCCACCGTGGGATGCAGGAATGCTGGCACCGCTGGATGCTAGGATCCAGGGGTGTAAGGATCCTAGCACCGCAGGATGCAGTGATCCTGGCACCGCAGGATACAAGGATACCGGCACCGCAGGATGCAAGGATCCAGGGATGTAAGGATCCTGGCACCGCGGGATGCAGGTATCCTGACACCGAGGGATGCAGGGATCCTGGCACCGCGGGATGCAAGAAGCCTGGCACCGCATGATGAAAGGATCCAGGGATGTAAGCATCCTGGCACCACGGGATACAGGGATCTTGGCACCGCAGGATTCAAGGATCCAGGGATGTAAGGATCCAGGGACCGCAGGATGCAAAAATCCTGGCACCGCAGGATGTAAGGATCCCGGCACCGCTGGATGCAAGGATCCAGTGATGTAAGGATCCTGGCACCGCGGGATGTAAGGATCTAGGGATGGAATAATCCTGCCACCGCACGATGCAAGGATCCAGGGATGTAAGGATCCTGGCACCACGGGATACAGGGATCTTGGCACCGCGGGATTCAAGGATCCAGGGATGTAAGGATCCAGGGACCGCAGGCTACAAAAATCCTGGCACCGCAGGATGCAAGGATCTCGGCACCACGAGATGCAAGGATCCAGGGATGAAAGGATCCTGGCACCGCGGGATGCAGGTATCCTGACACCGAGGGATGCAGGGATCCTGGCACCGCGGGATGCAAGAAGCCTGGCACCGCATGATGAAAGGATCCAGGGATGTAAGGATCCTGGCACCACGGGATACAGGGATCTTGGCACCGCAGGATTCAAGGATCCAGGGATGTAAGGATCCAGGGACCGCAGGATGCAAAAATCCTGGCACCGCAGGATGTAAGGATCCCGGCACCGCTGGATGCAAGGATCCAGTGATGTAAGGATCCTGGCACCGCGGGATGTAAGGATCTAGGGATGGAATAATCCTGCCACCGCACGATGCAAGGATCCAGGGATGTAAGGATCCTGGCACCACGGGATACAGGGATCTTGGCACCGAGGGATTCAAGGATCCAGGGATGTAAGGATCCTGGGACCGCAGGATGCAAAAATCCCGGCACCGCAGGATGCAAGGATCTCGGCACCGCGGGATGCAGGGATCCAGGAATGTAAGGATCCTGGCACCGTGGGATGTAAGGATCTGGGGATGCAAGAATCCTGGCACTGCAGGATGCAAGTATCCAGGGATGTAAGGATCCGGGCACCGCGGGATGCAGGTATCTTGACACCGAGGGATGCAGGGATCCTGGCACCGCAGTACGCAAGGATCGTGACACCGCAGGACGGAAGGATCCAGGTATGTAAGGATCCAGGCACCACGGGATACAGGGATCCTGGCACCGCGGGATGCAGGGATCCTGGCACCGCAGGATGCAAGGATCCAGGGATGTAAGGATCCTGGCACCGCGGGATGCAGGGATCCTGGCACGGCAGGATCCAAGGATCCAGGGATGTAAGGATCCTGGGACCGCAGGATGCAAAAATCCCGGCACCGCAGGATGTAAGGATCCCGGCGACGCTGGATGCAAGGATCCTGGCACCGCGAAATGCAAGGATCCAGGGATGCAAGGATCCTGGCACCGCAGTACGCAAGGATCCTGGCACCGCAGGACGGAAGGATCCTGGGATGTAAGGATCCTGGCACCATGGGATACAGGCATCCTTGCACCGCGGGATGCAGGGATCCTGGCACCGCAGGATGCAAGGATCCCGGAATGCAAGGATCCTGGCACCGCGGGATGCAGGGAATCTGGCACCGCAGGATGCAAGGATCCAGGGATGTAAGGATCCTGGCACCGCGGGATGCAGGGGTTCTGGCCCCGAAGGATCCAAGGATCCAGGGATGAAAGGATCCTGGCACCGCGGGATGCAAGGATCCAGGGATGTAAGGATCCGGGCACCACGGGAAGCAAGGATGCCGGCACCACTGGATGCAAGGATGCAGTGATGTAGGGATCCTGGCACCGCGGGATGCAGGGATCCTGGCACCGCAGGACGGGAGGATCCATTGATGTAAGGATCCTGGCACCACGGGATACAGGGATCCTTGCACCGCGGGATGCAGGGATCCTGGCACCGCAGGATGCAAGGATCAAGGGATGCCAGGATCCTGGCACCGCGGGATGCAGAGATCCTGGCACCGCAGGATGCAAGAATCCAGGGATGTAAGGATCCTGGCACCGTGGGATGCAGGGATCCTGGCACCGCAGGATGCAAGGATCTCGGCACCGCGGTATGCAAGGATCCAGGGATGTAAGGATCCTGGCACCGCGGAATGCAAAGATCCACGGATCTAAGGATCCTGGCATCGCAGGATGCAAGGATCTCGGCACCGCAGGATGCAAGTATCCAGGGATGTAGGGATCCTGGGACCGCAGGATGCAAAAATCCCGGCACCGCAGGATGCAAGGATCTCGGCACCGTGGGATGCAAGGATCCAGCGATGTAAGGATCCTGGCACCGTGGGATGTAAGGGTCTGCGGATGCAAGAATCCTGGCACTGCAGGATGCAAGGATCCAGGGATGTAAGGATCCTGGCACCGCGCGATGCAGGGATCCTGGCGCCGTGAGTTGCAAGGATCCTGGCGCCGCGAAATGCAAGGATCCAGGGTTGTAAGGATCCGGGCACCGCGGGAGGCAAGGATCCTGGCACCGCTGGATGCAGGGATCCTGGCACCGCAGGATGCAAGGATCCAGGAATGGAAGGATCCTGGCACCGCGGGATGCAGGTATAATGGCACCACGGGATACAGGGATCCTTGCACCGCGTGATGCAGGGATCCTGGCACCGCAGGATGCAAGGATCCAGGAATGGAAGGATCCTGGCAACGCGGGATGCAGGTATAATGGCACCGTGAGATGCAGGGATCCTGGCACCGCGCGATGCGAAAATCCTGGCATCGCAGGATGCAAAGATCCCGGCACCGCAGGATCCAAGGATCCTGGCACCGCGAAATGTAGGGATCCTGGCTTCGCGAAATGCAAGGATCCAGGGATGCAAGGATCCTGGCACCGCAGTACGCAAGGATCCTGGCACCGCAGGACGGAATGATCCAGGGATGTAAGGATCCTGGCACCACGGGATACAGGGATCCTGGCACCGCGGGATGCAGGGATCCTGGCACCGCAGGATGAAAGGATTCAGGAATGCAAGGATCCTGGCACCGCGGGATGCAGGGATCCTGGCACCGCAGGATACAAAGATCCAGGGATGTAAGGATCCTGGCACCGCGGGATGCAAAAATCCCGGCACCGCAGGATGCAAGGATCTCGGCCCCGCAGGATGCAAGGATCTCGGCACCGGGGGATGCAAGGATCCACGGATGTAAGGATCCTGGCACCATGGGATGCAAGAATCCTGGCACCGCAGGATGCAAGGATTCCGGCACCGCGGAATACAAGGATCCAGGAATGTAAGGATCCTGGCAACGTGGGATGTTAGGATCTAGGGATGCAAGAATCCTGGCACTGCAGGATGCAAGGATCCAGGGATGTAAAGATCCTGGCACCGCGGGATGCAGGTATCTTGACATCGAGGGATGCAGGGATCCTGGCACCGCAGTACGCAAGGATCCTGGCACCGCAGTACGCAAGGATCCTGGCACCGCAGGACGGAAGGATCCAGGGATGTAAGGATCCTGGCACCACGGGATACAGGGATCGTGGCACCGCGGGATGTAGGGATCCTTGCACCGCAGGATGCAAGAATCCAGGGAGGTAAGGATCCTGGCACCGCGGGATGCAAGGATCCAGGGATGTAAGGATCCGGGCACCGCGGGAGGCAAGGATCCCGGCACCGCTGGATGCAAGGATGCAGTGATGTCAGGATCCTGGCACCGCTGGATGCAGAGATCCTGGCACCGCAGGACGGGAGGATCCAGGAATGTAAGGATCCTGGAACCACGGGATACAGGGATCCTTGCACCGTGGGATGCAGGGATCCTGGCACCGCAGGATGCAAGGATCCAGGGGTGTAAGGATGCTGGCACCGCGGGATGGAAGAATCCTGGCATCGCAGCATGCAAAGATCCCGGCCCCGCAGGATGCAAGGATCCACGGATGTAAGGATCCTGGCACCATGGGATGCAAGAATCCTGGCACCGCAGGATGCAAGGATTCCGGCACCGCGGGATACAAGGATCCAGGAATGTAAGGATCCTGGCACCGTGGGATGTTAGGATCTAGGGATGCAAGAATCCTGGCACTGCAGGATGCAAGGATCCAGGGATGTAAGGATCCTGGCACCGCGGGATGCAGGTATCTTGACATCGAGGGATGCAGGGATCCTGGCACCGCAGTACGCAAGGATCCTGGCACCGCAGGAAGGAAGAATCCAGGGATGTAAGGATCCTGGCACCACGGGATACAGGGATCCTGGCACCGCGGGATGCAGGGATCCTGGCACCGCAGGATGCAAGGATCCAGGGATGTAAGGATCCTGGCACCACGGGATACAGGGATCCTGGCACCACAGGATGCAAGGATCCAGGGATGTAAGGATCCTGTCACCGCGGGATGCAGGGATCCTGGCACCGCAGGATCCAAGGATCCAGGGATGTAAGGATCCTGGGACCGCAGGATGCAAAAATCCCGGCACCGCAGGATGCAAGGATCTCGGCACCGCGGGATGCAAGGATCCAGGGATGTAAGGATCCTGGCACCGTGGGATGCAGGGATCCTGGCACCGCAGGACGGAAGGATCCAGGGATGTAAGATTCCTGGCACCACGGGATACAGGGATCCTTGCACCGCGGGATGCAGGGATCCTGGCACCGCAGGAAGCAAGGATACAGGGATGCAATGATCCTGGCACCGCGGGATTCAGTGATCCTGGCACCGCAGGATGCAAGAATCCAGGGATGTAAGGATCCTGGCACCGCGGGATGCAGGGATCCTGGCACCGCAGGATGCAAGGATCTCGGCACCGCAGGATGCAAGGATCCACGGATGTAAGGATCCTGGCACCGCAGGATGTAAGGATCCCGGCACCGCTGGATGCAAGGATCCAGTGATGTAAGGATCCTGGCACCGCGGGATGCAAGGATCCAGGGATGTAAGGATCCTGGCACCGTGGGATGCAGGGATCCTGGCACCGCAGGACGGAAGGATCCAGGGATGTAAGATTCCTGGCACCACGGGATACAGGGATCCTTGCACCGCGGGATGCAGGGATCCTGGCACCGCAGGAAGCAAGGATACAGGGATGCAATGATCCTGGCACCGCGGGATTCAGTGATCCTGGCACCGCAGGATGCAAGAATCCAGGGATGTAAGGATCCTGGCACCGCGGGATGCAGGGATCCTGGCACCGCAGGATGCAAGGATCCCGGCACCGCAGGATGCAAGGATCCGGGAACCGTGGGATGCAAGGATAAGACGATGTAAGGATCCTGGCACCGTGGGATGCAGGTATCTTGGCTCCGTGGGATTTAGGGATGCTGGCACCTCAGGATGCAAGGATCCAGGGGTGTAAGGATCCTGGCACCGCGGGATGCAAGAATCCTGGCATCGCGGGATGAAAAGATCGCGGCACCGCAGGATGCAAGGATCTCGGCACCGCAGGATGCAAGGATCCAGGGATGTTAGGATCCTGGCACCGCAGGATGTAAGGATCCCGGCACCGCTAGATGCAAGGATCCAGTGATGTAAGGATCCTCGCACCGCGGGATGTAAGGATCTAGGGATGCAAGAATCCTGCCACCGCACGATGCAAGGATCCAGGGATGAAAGGATCCTGGCACCGCAGGATGCAGTTATCCTGGCACCGAGGGATGCAGGGATCCTGGCACCGCAGGATGCAAGGATCCCGCCACCGCAGGATGCGAGGATCCGGGAACCGCGGGATGCAAGGATACAAGGATGTAAGGATCCTGACACCGTGGGATGCAGGTATCCTTGCACCGTGGGATGGAGGGATGCTGGCACCGCAGGATGCAAGGATCCAGGAATGTAAGGATCCTGGCACCGCGGGATGCAAGAATCCTGGCATCGCAGGATGCAAAGATCTCGGGCACGCATGATGCAAGGATCTCGGCACCGCGGGATGCAAGGATCTAGGGATGTAAGGATCCTGGCACCATGTGATGCAAGAATCCTGGCACCGCAGGATGTAAGGATCCCGGCACCGCTGGATGCAAGGATCCAAAGATGTAAGGATCCTGGCACCGCGGGATGTAAGGATCTAGGGATGCAAGAATCCTGGCACCGCACGATGCAAGGATCCAGGGATGTAAGGATTCTGGCACCGTGGGATGCAGAGATCCTGGCTCCGCGGGATGCAGGGATCCTGGCACCGCAGGATGCAAGGATCCTGGTACCGCAGGATGCAAGGATCCGGGAACCACGAACGCAAGGATAAGAGGATGTAGGGATCCTGGCACCGTGGGATGCAGGTATCCTGGCACCGTGGGATGCAGCGATCCTGGCACCGCTGGAAGCAAGGATCCCGGCCTCGCAGGATGCAACGATCCAAGGATGAAAGGATCCTTGCATCGCGGGATGCAGGGATCCTGGCACCGCAGCATGCAAGTATCCAGGGATGTAAGGATCCTAGGACCACAGGATGCAAAAATCCTGGCACCGCAGGATGCAAGGATCTCGGCACCTTGGGATGCAAGGATCCAGGGATGTAAGAATCCTGGCACCGTGGGATGTAAAGATCTGCGGATGCAAGAATCCTGGCACTGCAGGATGCAAGGATCCAGGGATGTTAGGATCCTTGCACCGCAGGATGCAGGGATCCTGGCACCGCAGGATGCAAGGATCCCGGCACCGCAAGATGCAAGGTTCCGTGAACCGTTGGATGCAAGGATACAAGGATGTAAGGATCCTGGCACCGTGGGATGCAGGTATCTTTGCACCGTGTGATGCAGGCATGCTGGCACCGCAGGATGCAAGGATCCAGGGTTGTAAGGATCCTGGCATCGCGGGATGCAAGAATCCTGGCATCGCAGGATGCAAAGATCCCGGCACCGCGGGATGCAAGGATCCAGGGATGTAAGGATCCTGGAACCGTGGGATGCAGGGATCCTGGCACCGCTGGATGCAAAGATCCCGGCACCGCAGGATGCAAGAATCCTGGCACCGCGAAATGCAAGGATCCAGTGATGCAAGGATCCAGGGATGCAAGGATCATTGCACCGCGGGATGCAGGGATCCTGGCACCGCAGGATGTAAGGATCCAGGAATGCAGGGATCCTGGCACCGCGGGATGCAGGGATCCTGGCACCGCAGGATGCAAAGATCCAGGGATGTAATGATCCTGGCACCGCGGGATGCAGGGATCCTGGCACCGCAGGACGGACGGATCCAGAGATATAAGGATCCTGGCACCACGGGATACAGGGATCCTTGCACCGCAGGATGCAAGGATCTTGGCACCTGGGGATGCAAGGATCCAGCGATGTAAGGATCCTGGCACCGTGGGATGTAAGGATCTAGGGATGCAAGAATCCTGGCCCTGCAGGATGCAAGGATCCAAGGATGTAAGGATCCAGGCACCGCGGGATGCAGGTATCCTGACACCGTGAGTTGCAAGGATCCTGGCACCGGGAATTGCAAGGACTCGGGGATGCAAGGATCCTGGCATCGCAGGACGCAAGGATAATGGCACCGCAGGATGCAAGGATCCAGGGATGTATGGGTCCTGGCACCGCGGGATGCAGGGATCCCGGCACTGCATGATGCAAGGATCCAGGGATGTAAAGATCCTGGCACCATGTGATGCAAGAATCCTTGCACCGCAGGAAGCAAGGATCCCGGCCCCGCAGGATGCAACGATCCAAGGATGAAAGGATCCTTGCACCGCAGGATGCAACGATCTCGGCACCGCGGGATGCAAGGATCCAGGGATGTAAGGATCCTGGCACCGTGGGATGTAAAGATCTGCGGATGCAAGAATCCTGGCACTGCAGGATGCAAGGATCCAGGGATGTTAGGATCCTTGCACCGCGGGATGCAGGGATCCTGGCACCGCAGGATGCAAAGATCCCGGCACCGCAGGATGCAAGGTTCCGGGAACCGTGGGATGCAAGGATACAAGGATGTAAGGATCCTGGCACCGTGGGTGCAGGTTTCTTTGCACCGTGTGATGCAGGCATGCTGGCACCGCAGGATGCAAGGATCCAGGGTTGTAAGGATCCTGGCACCGCGGGATGCAAGAATCCTGGCATCGCAGGATGCAGGGATCCTGGCACCGCAGGATGCAAATATCCAGGGATGTAAGGATCCTGGCACCGTGGGATGCAGGTATCCTGGCACCGCAGGAAGCAATGATCCTGAATACGCAGGATGCAAGAATCCTGGCTCCGTGGTTTGCAAGGATCCAGGCACCGCGGGATGCAAGGATCCAGGGATGCAAGGATCCTGGCACCGTGGGTTACAAGGATCCTGGATCCGCGAGATGGAAGGATCCTGGTACCGGAGGACGCAAGGATCCAGGGATGAAAGGATCCTGGCACCGCCGGATGCATGTATCCTGGCACCGCGGGATGCAGGGATCCTGGCATCGCAGGATGCAAGGATCCCGGCACCGCAGGATGCAAGGATCCGGGAACCGTGGGATGCAAGGATACAAGGATGTAAGGATCCTGGCACCGTGGGATGCAGGTATCTTTGCACCGTGTGATGCAGGCATGCTGGCACCGCGGGATGAAAGAATCCTGGATTCGCAGGATGCAAAGATCTCGGCACCGCGGGATGCAAGGATCTCGGTTCCGCGGGATGCAAGGATCCAGGGATTTAACGATCCTGACACCGTGGGATGCAGGTATCCTGGCGCCGCGAGATGGAAGGATCCTGGCACCGTAGGACGCAATGATCCTAAATACGCAGGATGCGAGAATCCTGGCACCGTGGGTTGCAAAGATCCTGGCACCGTGGGTTGCAAGGATCCTGGATCCCGGAGGATGCAAGGATCCAGGGATGTAAGGATCCTGGCACCGCGGGATGCAGTGATGCTGGCTTCGCAGGATGCAAGGATCCTAACACCGCGGGATGCAAGAATCCTGGCACCGCAGACTGCAAAGATGCAGGGATGCAAGGATCCTGGCATCGCAATATGAAAGGATCCTGGCACCGTGGGATGCAGGTATCGTGGCACCGCGAGATGGAAGGATCCTGGCGCCGCAGGACGCAATGATCCTGAATACGCAGGATGCGAGAATCCTGGCACCGTGGGTTGCAAAGATCCTGGCACCCTGGGTTGCAATGATCCTGAATCCGCGAGATGGAAGGATCCACGTACTGGAGGACGCAAGGATCCAGGGATGTAAGGATCCTGGCACCGCAGGATGCAAGGATCCTGGCACCGCGCGATGCAGGGATCCTGGCACCGTGGGTTGCAAGGATCTTGGCACCGCGATATGCAAGGATCCTGGGATGCAAGGATCCTGGCACCGCAGGACGCAAATATCCTGGCACAGCAGGACGCAAGGATCCTGGCACCGGAGGTAGGAAGGATCCAGGAATGTAAGGATCCTGGCACCACGGGATACAGGGATCCTGGCACCGTGGGATGCAGGGATACTGTCACCACAGGATGCAAGGATCCCGGCACCGCAGGATGCAAGGATCCAGGGATGAAAGGATCCTGGCACCGCGGGATGCAGGTATCCTTGCACCGTGGGATGCAGGTATCCTGGCACCGCGGGATGCAAGGATCCTGGCGCCGCAGGACGCAATGATCCGGAATACGCAGGATGCGAGAATCCTGGCACCGTGGGTTGCAAAGATCCTGGCACCGCGAGTTGCAAGGATCCTGGATCCGCAAGATGGAAGGATCCTGGTACCGGAGGACGCAAGGATCCAGGGATGTAAGGATCCTGGCACCGCAGGATGCAAGGATCCTGGCACCGCGGGTTGAAGGTATGCTGGCACCGCAGGATGCAAAGATCCTGGCACCGTGGGTTGCAAGGGTCCTGGATCTGCGAGTTGGAAGGATCCTGGTACCGGAGGATGCAGGGATCCAGGGATGCAAAGATCCTGGCACCGCGCGATGTAAGGATCTGGGGATGCAAGAATCCTGGAACTGCAGGATGCAAGGATCCAGGCATGTAAGGATTCTGGCACCGCGGGATGCAGGGATCCTGGCACCGTGGGTTGGAAGGATCCTGGCACCGCAGTAAGCAAAAATCCTGGCACCGCAGGAGGGAAGGATCCAGGGATGTAAGGATCCTGGCAACACAGGATACAGGGATCCTGGCACCGCGAGATGCTGGGATCCTGGCACCGCAGAACGCAAGGATACAGGGATGCAAGGATCCTGGCATCGCAATATGCAAGGATCCTGGCACCGCGAGATGCAGGTATCCTGGCACCGCGAGATAGAAGGATCCTGGCCCCGCAGGACGCAATGATCCTGAATACGCAGGATGCAAGAATCCTGGCACCGTGGGTTGCAAGGATCCTGGCACCGTGGGTTGGAAGGATCCTGGATCCGCGAGATGGAAGGATCCTGGTACCGGAGGACGCAAGGATCCAGGGATGTAAGGATCTTGGCACCGCGGGATGCAAGGATCCTGGCACCGCGGGGTGCAGGGATGCTGGCACCGCAGGATGCAAGGATCCAGGGGTGTAAGTATCCTGGCACCGCGGGATGAAAAAATCCTGGATTCGCAGGATGCAAAGATCTCGGCACCGCGGGATGCAAGGATCTCGGCTCCGCGGGATGCAAGGATCCAGGGATTTAACGATCCTGTCACCGTGGGATGCAGGTATCCTGACGCCGCGAGATGGGAGGATCCTGTTACCGCAGGACGCAATGATCCTAAATCCGCAGGATGCGAGAATAGTGGCACCGTGGGTTTGAAAGATCCTGGCACCGTGGGTTGCAAGGATCCTGGATCCGCGAGATGGAAGGATCCTGGTATCGGAGGACGCAAGGATCCAGGGATGTAAGGATCCTGGCACCGCGGGATGCAAGGATCCTGGCACCGCGGGATGCGAGAATCCTGGCACCGTGGGTTGCAAAGATCCTGGCACCGTGGGTTGCAAGGATCCTGAATCCGCGAGATGGAAGGATCCTGGTACCGGAGGACGCAAGGATCCAGGGATATAAGGATCCTGGCACCGCGGGATGCAGTGATGCTGGCACCGCTGGATGCAAGGATCCAGGGGGTAAGGATCCTAGCACCGCGGGATGCAAGAATCCTGGCATCGCAGGATGCAAAGAACCTGGCACCGCGCGATGTAAGGATCTAGAGATGCAAGAATCCTGGAACTGCAGGATGCAAGGATCCAGGCATGTTAGGAATCTAGCACCGCGGGATGCAGGGATCCTGGCACCGTGGGTTGGAAGGATCCTGGCACCGCAGTACGCAAAAATCCTGGCACCGCAGAACGCAAGGATACAGGGATGCAAGGATCCTGGCATCGCAATATGCAATGATCCTGGCACCGTGGGTTGCAGGTATCGTGACACCACGAGATGGAAGGATCCTGGCGCCCCAGGATGCAATGATCCTGAATACGCAGGATGCGAAAATCCTGGCAGCGTGCGTTGCAAAGATCCCGGCACCGTGGGTTGCAAGGATCCTGAATCCGCGAGATGGAAGGATCCTGGTACCGGAGGACGCAAGGATCCAGGGATGTAAGGATCCTGACACCGCGGGATGCAGGGATGCTGGCACCGCAGGATGCAAGAATCCAGGGATGCAAGGATCCAGGCACCGCGCGATGCAGGGATCCTGGCACCGTGGGTTGCAAGGATCTTGGCACCGCGAGATGCAAGGATCCAGGGATGCAAGGATCCTGGCAACGCAGGACGCAAGGAGCCTGGCACCGCAGGACGCAAGGATCCTGCCACCGCAGGTAGGAAGGATCCAGGAATGTAATGATCCTGGCACCACGGGATACAGGGATCCTGGCACCGTGGGATGCAAGAATCCTGGCATCGCAGGATGCAAAGATCCAGGCACCGCGCGATGTAAGGATCTAGATATGAAAGAATCCTGGAACTGCAGGAGGGAAGGATCCAGGGATGTAATGATCCTGGCAGCACGGGATACAGGGATCCTGGCACCGTGGGATGCAGGGATACTGGCACCGCAGGATGCAAGGATCCCGGCACCGCAGGATGCAAGGATCCAGGGATGAAAGGATCCTGGCACCGCGGGATGCAGGTATCCTTGCACCGTGGGATGCAGGTATCCTGGCACCGCGGGATGCAAGGATCCTGGCGCCGCAGAACGCAATGATCTGGAATACGCAGAATGCGAGAATCCTGGCACCGTGGGTTGCAAAGATCCTGAATCCGCGAGATGGAAGGATCCTGGTACCGGAGGACGCAGGGATCCAGGGTTGTAAGGATCTTGGCACCGTGGGATGTAAGGATCTAGGGATGCAAGGAACTTGGCACTGCAGGATGCAAGGATCCATTATCGTAAGGATCTTGGCACCGCGGGATGCAGGGATCCTATCACCGTGGGTTGCAAGGATCTTGGCACCGCGAGATGTAAGTATCCAGGGATGCAAGGATCCTGGCACCGCAGTACGCAAGGATCCTGGCACCGCAGGACGGAAGGATCCAGGGATATAAGGATCCTGGCACCATGGGATACAGGGATCCTGGCACCGCGGGATGCAGGGATCCTGACACCGCAGGGTACAAGGAACCAGGAATGCAAGGATCTTGGCACCGTGAAATGCAGGGATCCTGGCACCGCAATATGCAAGGATCCTGGCACCGTGCGTTGAAAGGAACCTTGCACCGCGAGATGCAAGGATCCAGGGATGCAACGATCCTGGAACCGCAGGACGCAAGGATTCTGGCACCGCGAGATGTAAGGATCTAGGGATGCAAGAATCCTGGCACCGCAGGACGAAGCGATCCTGGCACCGCAGCACGCAAGGATCGAGGGATGTAAGGATCCTGGCACCGCGGGATGCAGGGATCGTGGCACCGCAGGATGCAAGGATCCAGGCATGTAAGGATCCTGGCAACGCGGGATGCAAGGATCCTGGATCTGCGAGATGGAAGGATCCTGGTACCGGAGGACGCAAGGATCCAGGGATGTAAGGATCCTGGCACCACCGGCTGCAGGGATCCTGGCACCACCGGATGCAGGGATGCTGGCACCGCAGGATGCAAGGATCCAGGGGTGTAAGGATCCTGGCAATGCGGTATGCATGAATCCTGGCATCGTGTGATGCAGGGATCCTGGCACCGCGGGATGCAGGGATCCAGGGATGTAAGGATCCTTGCACCGTGGGATGCAGGGATCCTGGCACCGCAGGATGCAAGGATCCTGGCACCGCGGGATGCAGGTATCCTGGCACCGTGGGATGCAGGGATCCTGGCACCGCGGGATGCAGGTATCCTGGCACCGTGTGATGTAGGGATCCTGGCACCGCGGGATGCAGGGATCCTGGCACCGCAGGATGCAAGGATCTTGGCACTGCGGGATGCAAGGATCCAGGGCGGTCAGGATCCTTGCACCGTGGGATGCAGGGATCCTGGCACCGCAGGATGCAAGGATCCTGGCACCGCGGGATGCAGGTATCCTGGCACCGTGAGATGCAGGGATCCTGGCACCGCGGGATGCAGGGATCCTGGCACCGCAGGATGCAAGGATCCCGGCACTGTGGGATGCAAGGATCCAGGGATGTATGGATCCTTGCACCGTGGGATGCAGGGATCCTGGCACCGCAGGATGCAAGGATCCTGGCACCGCGGGATGCAGGTATCCTGGCACCGTGGGATGCAGGGATCCTGGCACCGCGGGATGCAGGTATCCTGGCACCGTGTGATGCAGGGATCCTGGCACCGCGGGATGCAGGGATCCTGGCACCGCAGAATGCAAGGATCGTGGCACTGCGGGATGCAAGGATCCAGGGCGGTAAGGATCCTTGCACCGTGGGTTGCAGGGATCCTGGCACCGCAGGATGCAAGGATCCTGGCACCGCGGGATGCAGGTATCCTGGCACCGCAGGATGCAAGGATCCTGGCACCGCGGGATGCAGGTATCCTGCCACCGTGGGATGCAGAAATCCTGGTACCGCGGGATGCAGGTATCCTGGCACCGTGTGATGCAGGGATCCTGGCACCGCGGGATGCAGGGATCCTGGCACCGGACGATGCAAGGATCTTGGCACTGCGGGATGCAAGGATCCAGGGCGGTAAGGATCCTTGCACCGTGGGATGCAGGGATCCTGGCACCGCAGGATGCAAGGATCCTGGCACCGCGGGATGCAGGTATCCTGGCACCGTGGGATGCAGGGATCCTGGCACCGTGGGATGCAGGGATCCTGGCACCGCGGGATGCAGAAGTCCTGGCATCGCAGGATGCAAGGATCCCGGAACGCGGGATGCAAGGATCCAGGGATGTAAGGATCCTTGCACCGTGGGATGCAGGGATTCTGGCACCGCCGGAGGCAAGAATCCTTGCATCGCAGGATGCAATGATCTTGGCACCGCATGATGTAAGGATCTAGGGATGCAAGAATCCTGGAACTGCAGGATGTAAGGATCCAGGCATGTAATGATCCTGGCACCGCGGGATGCAGGGATCCTGGCACCGCAGGATGCAAGAATCCAGGGATGTAAGGATCCTGGCACCGTGGGATGCAGGTATCCTTGCACCGCGAGATGGAAGGATCCTGGCAACGCAGGAGGCAATGATCCTGAATACGCAGGATGCGAGAATCCTGGCATCGTGGGTTGCAAAGGTCCTGGCACCTTGGGTTGCAAGGATCCTGGATCCGCGAGATTGAAGGATCCTGGTACCGGAGGACGCAAGGAACCAGGGATGTAAGGATCCTGGCACCGCGGGATGTAGGGATGCTGGCACCGCAGGATGCAAGGATCCAGGGGTGTAAGGATCCTGGCACCGCGGTATGCAAGAATCCTGGCACCGTGTGATGCAGGGATCCTGGCACCGCGGGATGCAGGGATCCAGGGATGTAAGGATCCTTGCACCGTGGGATGCAGGGATCCTGGCACCGCAGGATGCAAGGATCCTGGCACCGCTGGATGCAGGTATCCTGGCACCGTGGGATGCAGGGATCCTGGCACCGCGGGATGCAGGGATCCTGGCACCGCAGGATGCAAGGATCTTGGTCCCGCGGGATGCAGGTATCCTGGCACCGTGGGATGCAGGGATCCTGGCACCGCGGGATGCAGGTATCCTGGCACCGTGTGATGCAGGGATCCTGGCACCGCGCGATGCAGGGATCCTGGCACCGCCGGACGCAAGAATCCTTGCATCGCAGGATGCAAAGATCTTGGCACCGCATGATGTAAGGATCTAGGGATGCAAAAATCCTGGAACTGCAGGATGTAAGGATCCAGGCATGTAATGATCCTGGCACCGCGGGATGCAGGGATCCTGGCACCGCAGGATGCAAGTATCCAGGGATGTAAGGATCCTGGCACCGTGGGATGCAGGTATCCTGGCACCGCGAGATAGAAGGATCCTGGCACCGCAGGAGGCAATGATCCTGAATACGCAGGATGCAAGAATCCTGGCACCGTGGGTTGCAGGGATCCAGGCACCGCGGGATGCAAGGATCCAGGGATGCAAGGATCCTGGCACCGTGAGTTACAAGGATCCTGGATCCGCGAGATGGAAGGATCCTGGTACCGGAGGACGCAAGGATCCAGGGATGTAAGGATCCTGGCACCACCGGATGCATGTATCCTGGCACCACGAGATGCAGGGATGCTGGCACAGCAGGATGCAAGGATCCAGGGGTGTAAGTATTTTGGCACCGCGGGATGAAAGAATCCTGGATTCGCAGGATGCAAAGATCTCGGCTACGCAGGATACAAGGATCTCGGCTCCGCGGGATGCAAGGATCCAGGGATTTAACGATCCTGGCACCGTGGGATGCAGGTATCGTGGCACCGCGAGATGGAAGGATCCTGACGCCGCAGGACGCAATGATCCTGAATACGCAGGATGCGAGAATCCTGGCATCGTGGGTTGCAGGGATCCAGGCACCGCGGGATGCAAGGATCCAGGGATGCAAGGATCCTGGCACCGTGGGTTACAAGGATCCTGGATCCGCGAGATGGAAGGATCCTGGTACCGGACGACGCAAGGATCCAGGGATGTAAGGATCCTGGCACCGCGGGATGAAGTGATGCTGGCACCGCTGGATGCAAGGATCCACGGGGTAAGGATCCTAGCACCGCGGGATGCAAGAATCCTGGCATCGCAGGATGCAAAGATCCTGGCACCGCGCGATGTAAGGATCTAGAGATGCAAGAATCCTGGAACTGCAGGATGCAAGGATCCAGGCATGTAAGGATTCTGGCACCGCGGGATGCAGGGATCCTGGCACCGTGGGTTGGAAGGATCCTGGCACCACAGTACGCAAAAATCCTGGCACCGCAGGAGGGAAGGATCCAGGGATGTATAATCCTGGCAGCACGGGATACAGGGATCCTGGCACCGTGGGATGCAGGGATACTGGCACCGCAGGATGCAAGGATCCCGGCACCGAAGGATGCAAGGATCCAGGGATGAAAGGATCCTGGCCCCGTGGGTTGCAAAGATCCTGGCACCGTGGGTTGCAAGGATCCTGGCACCGTGGGTTGCAAGGATCCTGGATCCGCGAGATGGAAAGATCCTGGTACCGGAGGACGCAGGGATCCAGGGTTGTAAGGATCTTGGCACCGTGGGATGTAAGGATCTAGGGATGCAAGGATCTTGGCACTGCAGGATGCAAGGATCCATTATCGTAAAAATCCTGGCACCGCGAGATGCAGGGATCCTATAACCGTGGGTTGCAAGGATCTTGGTACCGCGAGATGTAAGGATCCAGGGATGCAAGGATCCTGGCACTGCAGTACGCAAGGATCCCGGCACCGCAGGACGGAAGGATCCAGGGATATAAGGATCCTGGCACCATGGGATACAGGGATCCTGGCACCGCGGGATGCAGGAATCCTGACACCGCAGGGTGCAAGGAACCAGGAATGCAAGGATCTTGGCACCGTGAAATGCAGGGATCCTGGCACCGCAATATGCAAGGATCCTGGCACCGTGGGTTTAAAGGAACCTTGCATCGCGAGATGCAAGGATCCAGGGATGCAACGATCCTGGAACCGCAGGACGCAAGGATTCTGGCACCGCGAGATGTAAGGATCTAGGGATGCAAGAATCCTGGCACCGCAGGACGAAGCGATCCTGGCACCGCAGCACGCAAGGATCGAGGGATGTAAGGATCCTGGCACCGCGGGATTTATTTATTTATTTATTTATTTAAGAAGAAATTGTCTTACAGACTAACACAATCCAATTACAAGACAATAAAAGAAGACGAAAATGTAAAAATT
Organism: Oxycera nigricornis; assembly: GCA_963942545.1. NCBI lineage: Eukaryota > Metazoa > Arthropoda > Insecta > Diptera > Stratiomyidae > Oxycera > Oxycera nigricornis. Next base: position 67,874,049 of record OZ012662.1, read on the forward strand.
AATGAAAAGAAAAACATAATATCGATTAAACTAATTAGTTAAAAAACCCTTCACCTTCTGCTTATGAATGTAGAGTGATTGAGGAAACGGACCAAGTCGCAGAGTATTATGGTTTCGAGGGAGTCGCAACATCGGCGAATGATACAAGGTCTCAGTCCTAGCATATGGAACTGTAAATATGGTGTCAGATCTGGCAGGGCGTTCTGAAGTACGATACTCTAACCAATCAGAGAGGTTAGAGTTTAATTGATGGTGGTGAAGCCGAAACAAAAAACATTCATCAAAAAGGAGTCTGCGGGATTTCAAAGTAGGAAGTTGCAGCAAGGAAAGTCGCTCTTCATATGGCATATATGGAATTTTAAATTTAAAGATAAGGAAACAAGTGAATTTGTGCTGAACTGATTCAACCATAGAATCTAAATATTGGTAGTGTGGTGACCATACTTGTGAGCAATACTCAAGGATTGGTCTAACGAGGCTAGTGTATAGGTTGACCGAAGAAGAAATGTCAGTAAACATATGAGAGTGTCTTAATACGAACCCGGAGACGCGAGAGGCGCGTGCGGTTATTGACACAATATGAGGCTCAAATTTAAGTTTCGGGTCGAAAATCACTCCTAGATCTTTTATTTGAAAAACCGGCGCAAGTGGAATATCATGTAATACGTAGGTGTAATCAATTGGACTGAGCTTTAAGGAGAAGGACATTTTGTGACATTTCTGAACATTCATGAAGAGAAAATTAGTTTCACTCCAAGAAACGATCGCGTCAAGATCCCTTTGGAGAGCAATACAATCCTCTTCTGAACGAATAACTCGGTAAATTTTTAAGTCATCAGCATACAAAAGACACTGAGATGCTACGACAGTTGGAAGGTCATTTATATAGAGCAAAAAAAGAAGAGGGCCTAGAATTGACCCCTGAGGAACGCCGGAGGTTGGATGGAAGAGAGAAGAATGTGCTCCACATAGGCTAACACGACAAGAACGAGTACTGATATAGGACTCAAGCCAGGAGAGTAATGGACCATACAGGCCAAAGTGAGCTAGCTTCTGCAATAGAACATTTAAGTTGACAGTATCAAATGCCTTACTGAAGTCAGTGTATACTACATCAACTTGAGTACGGCTGTCGAGAGCTTTTGCTACAGTTTAGGTAAGCTCAAGGAGATTCGTGACGGTCGAGCGGTTTGGAACAAATCCATGTTGAAACGGGGACAGCCTACAATTAAGAGCTTCGTATATATTATTGTAGACAATGCGTTCAAGAATTTTGGGAAAACAGGAAAGAATTGAAATGGGACGATAATTGGAAGCATCAGAAGAGGATCCAGATTTGAGTACAGGAAAAATATTAGCCAATTTCCACAAATTGGGAAAGATACCAGAGGATAAACTAGCATTGTAAATATAAGAAAGTGGAATGCATAATGAGGAGGATAAGGATTTAATGAATATATTAGGAAGTCCATCTGGCCCAGGGCCAACGCTGGAATCTAAAGAATTGATCAAAGCTTGGATTTCAGGGATGCAGGGATCGTGGCACCGCAGGATGCAAGGATCCAGGCATGTAAGGATCCTGGCAACGCGGGATGCAAGGATCCTGGATCTGCGAGATGGAAGGATCCTGGTACCGGAGGACGCAAGGATCCAGGGATGTAAGGATCCTGGCACCACCGGCTGCAGGGATCCTGGCACCGCGGGATGCAGGGATGCTGGCACCGCAGGATGCAAGGATCCAGGGGGTAAGGATCCTGGCACCGCGGGATGCAAGAATTATGGCATCGCAGGATGCAAAAATCCTGGCACCGCAGGATGCAAGGATCTCGGCACCGCGGGATGCAAGGATCCAGGGATTTAACGTTCCTGGCACCGTGAGATGCAATCATCTTGGCACCGCGAGATGGAAGGATCCTGGCACCGCAGGATGCAATGATCCTGAATATGCAGGATGCGAAAATCCTGGCACCGTGGGTTGCAAAGGTCCTGGCACCGTGGGTTCGAAAGGTCCTGGCACCTTGGGTTGCAAGGATCCTGAATCCGCGAGATGGAAGGATCCTGGTACCGGAGGACGCAAGGAACCAGGGATGTAAGGATCCTGGCACCGCGGGATACAGGGATGCTGGCACCGCAGGATGCAAGGATCCAGGGGTGTAAGGATCCTGGCACCGCGGTATGCAAGAATCCTGGCACCGTGTGATGCAGGGATCCTGGCACCGCGGGATGCAGGGATCCAGGGATGTAAGGATCCTTGCACCGTGGGATGCAGGGATCCTGGCACCGCAGGATGCAAGGATCCTGGCACCGCGGGATGCAGGTATCCTGGCACCGTGGGATGCAGGGATCCTGGCACCGCGGGATGCAGGGATCCTGGCACCGCGGGATGCAGGTATCCTGGCACCGTGTGATGTAGGGATCCTGGCACCGCGGGATGCAGGGATCCTGGCACCGCAGGATGCAAGGATCTTGGCACTGCGGGATGCAAGGATCCAGGGCGGTAAGGATCCTTGCACCGTGGGATGCAGGGATCCTGGCACCGCAGGATGCAAGGATCCTGGCACCGCGGGATGCAGGTATCCTGGCACCGTGGGATGCAGGGATCCTGGCACCGCGGGATGCAGGGATCCTGGCACCGAAGGATGCAAGGATCCCGGCACCGTGGAATGCAAGGATCCAGGGATGTATGGATCCTTGCACCGTGGGATGCAGGGATCCTGGCACCGCAGGATGCAAGGATCCTGGCACCGCGGGATGCAGGTATCCTAGCACCATGGGATGCAGGGATCCTGGCACCGCGGGATGCAGGGATCCTGGCACCGCAGGATGCAAGGATCCTGGCACCGCGGGATGCAGGTATCCTGGCACCGTGGGATGCAGGGATCCTGGCACCGCGGGATGCAGGTATCCTGGCACCGTGTGATGCAGGGATCCTGGCACCGCGGGATGCAGGGATCCTGGCACCGCAGGATGCAAGGATCTTTAGACTGCGGGATGCAAGGATCCAGGGCGGTAAGGATCCTTGCACCGTGGGATGCAGGGATCCTTGCACCGCAGGATGCAAGGATCCTGGCACCGCGGGATGCAGGTATCCTGGCACCGCAGGATGCAAGGATCCTGGCACCGTGGGATGCAGGTATCCTGGCACCGTGGGATGCAGAAATCCTGGTACCGCGGGATGCAGGTCTCCTGGCACCGTGTGATGCAGGGATCCTGGCACCGCGGGATGCAGGGATCCTGGCACCGCAGGATGCAAGGATCTTTGCACTGCGGGATGCAAGGATCCAGGGCGGTAAGGATCCTTGCACCGTGGGATGCAGGGATCCTGGCACCGCAGGATGCAAGGATCCTGGCACCGCGGGATGCAGGTATCCTGGCACCGTGGGATGCAGGGATCCTGGCACCGTGGGATGCAGGGATCCTGGCACCGCGGGATGCAGGGGTCCTGGCATCGCAGGATGCAAGGATCCCGGCACCGCGGGATGCAAGGATCCAGGGATGTAAGGATCCTTGCACCGTGGGATGCAGGGATCCTGGCACCGCCGGAGGCAAGAATCCTTGCATCGCAGGATGCAAAGATCTTGGCACCGCATGATGTAAGGATCTAGGGATGCAAGAATCCTGGAACTGCAGGATGTAAGGATCCAGGCATGTAATGATCCTGGCACCGTGGGATGCAGGGATCCTGGCACCGCAGGATGCAAGTATCCAGGGATGTAAGGATCCTGGCACCGTGGGATGCAGGTATCCTTGCACCGCGAGATGGAAGGATCCTGACGCCGCAGGACGCAATGATCCTGAATACGCAGGATGCGAGAATCCTGGCATCGTGGGTTGCAAGGATCCTGGCACCGTGGGTTGCAAGGATCCTGCATCCGCGAGATGGAAGGATCCTGTTACCGGAGGACGCAAGGATCCAGGGATGTAAGGATCTTGCCACCGCGGGATGCAAGGATCCTGGCACCGCGGGGTGCAAGGATGCTGGCACCTCAGGATGCAAGGATCCAGCGGTGTAAGTATCCTGGCACCGCGGGATGAAAGAATCCTGGATTCGCAGGATGCAAAGATCTCGGCACCGCAGGATGCAAGGATCTCGGCTCTGCGGGGTGCAAGGATCCAGGGATTTAACGATCCTGGCACCGTGGGATGCAGGTATCGTAGTGTAGTGGACCTACACGTAGCTACACAATCAATCAGCATTTTACTATAAACTAAACCCACAAATCAATAATCAATGAGCAATCGTAGAATATACAAATGCATAATTTACGATCACCTTGTAATGCTCACTTTGCATAATCGTTTTGCATTACACATAATCTACTCACACGAAAGTCCAATTCATGTTGTCACTAAAAATAGACACATGAACGAATGTTTATAATAACCCATCGCGATCGCACTAGACTAAGCGGCGCCTAGCATTGGCAGGTGTAATGTGCACACAAAGTACGAAACCTGAGTAGTCATTACTCATGGACTATTATGAGTGTTGCATATTACTCATGGACTATTATGAGTGTTGCATTTCACTCATGGACTATTATGAGTGTTGCATTTTAAATTGGGTCATATGAAAAAATGCTGATCGATATTTTGATTGGTAGAATGAATTTACCATATTCAATTCTTCCAGTTTTAGAGTAGGGATTATGTATTAAGTAGAATAAAATATTAGAGTAGGGATTATATGTTAAGTTGTAAAAAGTGTATAAAAGAAAATTGTAGAAAAGAAAATATAGTCATAGTCATAGTAAAGCGTACTTTTGACTCGTTTTTATCAACGCATTATTGCCGTAGTTCGGCAAAACGCTCGAGCCGTAATTTGGCTTTAGAAGCGCCTCAATTGTAGCGTAACCAATCGCTAATAGTAAAACTTAATAAAAATATCGGCTAGCTTGGATCTTGAATCCTGCGCCAGACATGTGGCAATTAACTTGCCGGTAGGTACCCTAATGTAACCCTGTTCCCTCACTAAAAGTGCGCTTTTCTTATACAGCGCTAAAACCCGGATCTCCCTTGAAGAATACAAGATCCGGCGTTCGGCGTCCAACACCGAGAAGGCATCTCCTGCGACGAGCTATCGTTTACAGGCCTATCTTTTACATGGCGATCCTGCCTATCCTTTACATGGCGATCCTGCCTATCCTTTACATGGCGATCCTGCAACCGACGAACCTGCAACCAACGATCCTGCAACCGACGATCCAGTAAACTTCGAACATCTGAAGGATGATATACCACAGCATACGGAAGACCTTGAAGACGGTGAAATAGCCAACATAGCAACAGATGAAGAGTTCCACAAGGCATTTGAAAGATGTCTTATACGAGCACAAAAAACACCAGCGGCAACCTTACACGAAGAGTATGAGCTTAGCCCAAATCTACGAGCTCCACCATATAAGCCATCATCGCTACCTGGTCCACGTCCAAGGAAAATAGAGGACTTCGTGAAACAAAGTGGAATAGATGAGCCACGTATAAATAAAATAAAACGTCGACAACGTGGAGGACGCAGATGCAAAGAAAGGCGTGAAAAAGCTTTACTCCACAGGCTAATACACATTTCGGCCAAGGAACAAAGGAGGCAATTTAAGGAGCGGCTAAACAACCTTAAAGAAAAAAAAAAATTTGTATAAATAATTAAATTGTATCATATATATATATTAACTTCTTTAAACAATGGGAAATATTTGCAGTACTCAGGCTAATATTTTTATAGAATACAAACAAACAATAAGTACAACAATTGTTTTCTTAATAATAATGGCGTGCCTATATCTTTATAATAATAGTTAAAAAAGGTATGCAAGGAAGATAGTAGATAGGAATATCGGATTAGGACGAAACAATGTATAGCTGAAAGTAATTCTAATTGTCATCACAGATGTCGGTGGAGAAGATAAAACAGATATTGTCTGAATTACAAAATAATTTAATAAATTTAAAGAAAACAAAGACCTATACGGTCAAAACTCTTAAAGAGAAATTAGAATACGCAATCGATGCAGAAACAGTAGGTAAAAACCTTTTTAACGACATTAAGGAAGGCAATGAGATAGAACTAAAATCGACATTTTCATCAGTTTGTAGAAACCTAATTACAAGCCTGATACAACGGCTGAACGCTGCAAACATATTAGTAAAAATTGAAGACAATATCATCTACACAGAAATGGCAGAATTTAACATAGAAAGTGCAATCAAGATTATACCCACATTTGATGGGAAGTTCTCTGAACTAGAGACATTTTTAACTATAATCAAATTAATAAAAAAAAAAAATTATCGGCAGAAGGTAAAATAGAGTTGCTGAATCTAGTTCTACATATTAAACTCAACACAAATGTGAGAACAGCAATAAACATTTCATCAATTACTAGTATCAAAAATTTAGAAACAGAGCTACGACTCAGGTACAAAAATAATAAAACAGTACCCCAAATACATACACAGCTCGCAAGCATAACCCAGAAACGCATGCCCATAACGGCATACAAAGACAAAATATTATCTTTAATAAGTGATTTAAACCAATTACAAATTGGCACGTTAGGTACAGATGTAAACCAAGCTGCTAAACAAGCAATACAGAGCATAAACGACACATATGCTCTTACCATATTCAAGAATGGTCTAAACGATCAAATTAGGGACTCTGTGTTCGCAGCACGACCACAGACTTTCAGTGAAGCTATCACATTGGCCACTGAAATTGAGAACAATGAATCTCAACCTTCAACAATTATGTACGTAAATAAAAATAACAAGTACAATAATTTTAATGCCAGAAGGCATAATAAGCACAATGGTTATTATAATAGAAATGACAATCGTGGAAGTTACAATCAACCACGCAATAATTTTAATAATAACTCCTTTAGGACATATAATAGATACAATGATAGGAATTCTAACCCTACCAGAAATTTTAATAGAAATAAATTTGATAATAATACAGGAAGATATAATAACAATATTCATAATAACAGATACAACACTAGAAGGGTAAAATTGATAAACAACCAGGGAAACGTGACAAGTTCCCGAGAGGAACTAGGCAACCTCCCGGAAGAAGCATAGTTTTTGAAGCCAAAACAAAAAACAGTAATAAATACACTCTAGAAAATAATGTATACAGAATAACGGGTATGAGCACAAACTTTATAAAAATATTTAACAAAAATGAACATAGATATCTACAACTATTAATAGATACTGGAGCCGACATCTCCATATACAAAAGTAATAATTTAAGTTCATATGATATACAAGCACAAAACAGGTGCAAACTCACGGGCATAACAAATGAAACTACAATGTCACTCGGAACTATCAAACTAAATTTCAACATTGAAGATATCATTATATCAAATACATTTCATGCGGTAGATGAGAAATTCCCTATCGAAACTGGTGGCATTATAGGACGAGACATGCTAATCAAGTATATGTGCAAAATTGACTACGAAACGTATACCATATCTTTCAGTACACAAGACAGAGATATAGTGTTACCAATGTACACTACAAAAGCTAACATGGCACACATAACAATTCCCGCAAGAACAGAAGCGATAATACCCATAGACGTAGAAAGATCGGAAGACAGCATAATACTAAACAAAGAAATCGAAAAAGGGATATTCTTAAGCAATTGCATAATTCCAGCAAAAGGTATATGTCATGTGAAAATACTCAATACTAACGATCATGACATAACTCTGAAAAACTTTCAAACAGAGGTAGAACCACTGAGGAATTATGACGTATTAAAGACAACTCGAAAATTTGACAAAAAACGATTAGACGAATTATTAAACGTAATTAATACCAACAGTCTCGATGAACAAGCAAACAAGAGCTTGCAAGAAATTATTATGGAATACCAAGACGTTTTCCATCTGGAAGGTCACAAAAAATAATTTCTACCTACAAAAACTGAACACTTGCGACGAAAACCCAGTCTACATAAAAAATTATAGATTACCACAAACTCAGAATGAAGAAATTCTTAGGCAAGTACGGGAACTAAAAGATAATGATATTATCGAACAATCCACAAGCCCGTACAACTCTCCATTGTTAGTTGTACCTAAGAAAAGCTCGGATAACACCAAGAAGTGGAGATTAGTTGTTGATTTCAGAAAACTGAACGACAAACTGGTGAACGATAAATTTCCATTGACAAGGTCAGAAGACGTCCTAGACAAACTAGGTAGGGCAAAGTACTTTTCAACCTTGGATATGACTAGTTCGTTCCACCAGATTGAGCTAGAAAAAGAATCAAGACATTTAACCGCTTTTTCCACCAATGATGGACACTACCAATTCAAAAGATTACCTTTTGGATTGAAAATATCATCAAACAGCTTCCAAAGGATGCTCACTATTGCCTTAACTGGTCTTAGCGACTCAGCATTCTTATACGTAGACGACATCATGGTTTTCGGATGTAGCATGAAACATCATAATGAAAATTTAAGAACAGTTTTACAGAGACTTCGTGAGTACAATTTGAAGTTAAATGCAAATAAATGCAAATTTTTAAAATCAGAAGTAGTGTATTTAGGACACCTTATTACAGCAGATGGTTTAAGAACAGACCCTGCTAAGCATGAAGTAATTAAAAATTATCCCATCCCAAAGACCGCGGATGACGTGCGAAGATTCGTAGCTTTCTGCAACTATTATCGACGCTTCATAACAAACTTTGCAGAAACGGCAAAGAGTTTGAACTCTCTTTTAAAGAAAAAAGCACCGTTTGTTTGCGAAGAAGAACAGCAAAAAGCATACGAACTTTTAAAACGCAAACTGATTTCACCTCCTATACTTCAATACCCAGATTTTGAAAAACCCTTCATACTAACTACAGATGCGTCAAATTTCGCACTAGGTGCTATACTATCACAAGGAGAAATTGGTTCAGATCTACCAATCTCGTACGCGACCAAATCCTTAAATAAGCACGAATTGAATAAACCTATCATAGAAAAGGAACTATTGGCGATACATTGGGGCATAAACTTTTTTAGGCCATATTTATATGGACGGAAGTTTATAGTCGTATCAGACCACAGACCTTTGGTATCATTGTTTACACATAAAAATCCATCTTCAAAACTTACTAGAATACGTCCAGATCTATCGGACTACGATTTCGAGATCATATACAAAAAGGGTAATATAAATACAAATGCGGATGCGTTGTCAAGAATACAAATGAACACTGAAATGCTAAGATCCATGATACCTCCGACAAACGATGAAAACATTAGCAAAAAGTTATTGGCGATAACAAGAAGTAAAACGAAAAAGGTACTAAGTGAAAATAAAAATACAGAAATCGACAAGCAAAGTGGCAACCAAAACGAGGAGATTGATCACCTCCATGCGTTTGATTGCACTTCTTTGTCAGATATTAAAGGGGCGATGAAACTGAAATTTTATATGCTAGCTAGCAAGAAAAACAAGAAAGATGATATATCTATAACTAAAGAGAAAGATTTTATAGTAGTGCGCTACAGTGATAAAGTTGTTGAGAAACCAGTTTCCTTCAACGATAAGCTGAAAGTTCATGATAACAACAATGATAATTCATACACGAAATTAGTTTCTGTCATGAAGAAATTGTTAATATATTCAAAGAACAATAGCATAAATGCACTATCTTTATCCTCTAATGATGATATATTCAGGTACGTACCGAGTAATGAATTCGAAAAATTATTTAATGCGTTGCAACGGGAAGAAAGTTATAAGTTAAAAATGTTAATATACAGACCGCCCATAAGAATTCAAGACGTCAAAAAGCAAAATGAATTAATTATTGAGTACCACAATTCGCCACATAGAGGACATATAGGAGTACATAAAACATTGTTAAAATTGAAACAGAGATACTGTTGGAAGGATATGAAGAAAATGGTCAAAAAACATATAAACCAATGTGAAAAGTGCAAAATGAATAAAATAACTAAGCACACCAAAGAGAAAATGATAAAAACCGAGACTCCATCTACTAGCTTCGAGATTGTAAGCGCAGACATTGTTGGCCCGTTGAGAATTTCCAACAACTACAGATACATTCTCACTATTCAGTGCGAATTAACGAAATTTATAACTGCAATACCCATAGAGACTAAGGATGCTACCAAAGTAGCAAAAGCTATAGTAAATAAATTTATCTTATTATACGGTCATTTCAAGATTCTAAAAACGGACTTAGGGACAGAATTTACAAACAGTCTAATGAAAGAAATATGCGAGTTACTACATGTAAAACAAATATTTTCTACCCCTTACCATCATGAGTCGTTAGGTGTAATAGAAAGGAACCACCGCGTATTAAACGAATACTTACTGTCCTTCGTTGATAACAACAACTGGGACGAATGGATACCTTTCTATACATTTTCATATAATACAACTCCACATATTGACACAAATTATACACCTTACGAACTGGTATTCGGCAAACTATCCTATTTACGAAATGACATTTTAAGCGATTCAGAAGAAATATACAATTTGGAGAATTACAGAAATGAATTAAAAATTAGATTAAAAATGTCTCTAACAAAATCAAAGGACTTAATTGAAAAAGCTAAAATGATTAGTACAAATAAAGAATGTTATTCAAAACCATTAAACATAGAAATAGACGATCTTGTTTCATTAAAAGTAGGGAACAGAAGAAAACATGAGAAACCGTATAAAGGTCCATTTAAAGTACTTAGTAAAAATAATGTAAATACACTATTGGAAATAGACAATAAAAAAAAAATGGATACACAATAATAGACTTAAGATTTTCAAAAAAAAAGGGGAATAACAATGTATAAAAATATAATATAAGATATGTAAAAACACCTATAATAAGTCTCAATTTTGTACCCAAACTCTCACCTCAAAAGGTTAAGGGTGTAGTGGACCTACACGTAGCTACACAATCAATCAGCATTTTACTATAAACTAAACCCACAAATCAATAATCAATGAGCAATCGTAGAATATACAAATGCATAATTTACGATCACCTTGTAATGCTCACTTTGCATACTCGTTTTGCATTACACATAATCTACTCACACGAAAGTCCAATTCATGTTGTCACTAAAAATAGACACATGAACGAATGTTTATAATAACCCATCGCGATCGCACTAGACTAAGCGGCGCCTAGCATTGGCAGGTGTAATGTACACACAAAGTACGAAGCCTGAGTAGTCATTACTCATGGACTATTATGAGTGTTGCATATTACTCATGGACTATTATGAGTGTTGCATTTCACTCATGGACTATTATGAGTGTTGCATTTTAAATTGGGTCATATGGAAAAATGCTGATCGATATTTTGATTGGTAGAATGAATTTACCATATTCAATTCTTCCAGTTTTAGAGTAGGGATTATGTATTAAGTAGAATAAAATATTAGAGTAGGGATTATATGTTAAGTTGTAAAAAGTGTATAAAAGAAAATTGTAGAAAAGAAAATATAGTCATAGTCATAGTAAAGCGTACTTTTGACTCGTTTTTATCAACGCATTATTGCCGTAGTTTGGCAAAACGGTCGAGCCGTAATTTGGCTTTAGAAGCGCCTCAATTGTAGCGTAACCAGTCGCTAATAGTAAAACTTAATAAAAATATCGGCTAGCTTGGATCTTGAATCCTGCGCCAGACATGTGGCAATTAACTTGCCGGTAGGTACCCTAATGTAACCCTGTTCCCTCACTAAAAGTGCGCTTTTCTTATACAGCGCTAAAACCCGGATCTCCCTTGAAGAATACAAGATCCGGCGTTCGGCGTCCAACACCGAGAAGGCATCTCCTGCGACGAGCTATCGTTTACAGGCCTATCTTTTACATGGCGATCCTGCCTATCCTTTACAGTAGCACCACGAGATGGAAGGATCCTGGCGCCGCAGGACGCAATGATCCTGAATACGCAGGATGCGAGAATCCTGGCACCGTGGGTTGCAAAGATCCTGGCACCGTGGGTTGCAAGGATCCTGAATCCGCGAGATGGAAGGATCCAGGGATGTAAGGATCTTGGCACCGCGGGATGCAAGGATCCTGGCACCGCGGGGTGCAGGGATTCTGGCACCGCAGGATGCAAGGATCCTGCCACCGTGGGTTGCAAGGATCCTGGATCCGCGAGAAGGAAGGATCCTGGTACCGGAGGATGCAAGGATCCAGGGATGTAAGGATCCTGGGGCGCGGGATGCAGTGATGCTGGCACCGCAGGATGCAAGGATCCAGGGGGTAAGGATCCTAGCACCGCGGGATGCAAGAATCCTGGCATCGCAGGATGCAAAGATCCTGGCACCGCGCGATGTAAGGATCTAGGGATGCAAGAATCCTGGAACTGCAGGATGCAAGGATCCAGGCATGTAAGGATTCTGGCACCGCGGGATGCAGGGATTCTGGCACCGTGGGTTGGAAGGATCCTGGCACCGTAGTACGCAAAACTCCTGGCACCGCAGGAGGGAAGGATCCAGGGATGTAAGGATCCTGGCAACACACGATACAGGGATCCTGGCACCGCGAGATGCAGGGATCCTGGCACCGCAGAACGCAAGGATACAGGGATGCAAGGATCCTGGCATCGCAATATGCAAGGATCCTGGCACCGTGGGATGCAAGGATCCTGGCACTGTGGGATGCAGGTATCGTGGCACCGCGAGATGGAAGGATCCTGGCGCCGCAGGACGCAATGATCCTGAATACGCAGGATGCGAGAATCCTGGCACCGTGGGTTGCAAAGTTCCTGGCACCTTGGGTTGCAAGGATCCTGAATCCGCGAGATGGAAGGATCCTGGTACCGGAGGACGCAAGGATCCAGGGATGTAAGGATCCTGGCACCGCGGGATGCAGGGATGCTGGCACCGCAGGATGCAAGGATCCAGGGATGCAAGGATCCTGGCACCGCAGGACGCATGGATCCAAGGATGAAAGGATCCTGGCACCGCGCGATGCAAAGATCCTGGCACCCTGGGTTGCAAGGATCTTGGCACCGCGAGATGCAAGGCTACAGGGATGCAAGGATCCTGGCACCGCAGGATGCAAGGATCCTGGCACCGCAGGACGCAAGGATCCTGGCACCGGAGTTAGGAAGGATCCACGAATGTAAGGATTCTGGCACCACGGGATACAGGGATCCTGGCACCGTGGGATGCAGGGATACTGGCACCGCAGGATGCAAGGATCCCGGCACCGCAGGATGCAAGGATCCAGAGATGAAAGGATCCTGGCACCGCGGGATGCAGGTATCCTTGCAAAGTGGGATGCAAAGATCTCGGCTCCGCGGGATGCAAGGATCCAGGGATTGAACGATCCTGGCACCGTGGGATGCAGGTATCGTGGCACCGCGAGATTGAAGGATCCTGGCGCCGCAGGACGTAATGATCCTGAATACGCAGGATGCGAGAATCCTGGCACCGTGGGTTGCAAAGATCCTGGCACCGTGGAATGCAAGGATCCTGAATCCGCGAGATGGAAGGATCCAGGGATGTAAGGATCTTGGCACCGCGGGATGCAAGGATCCTGGCACCGCGGGGTGCAGGAATACTGGCACCGCAGGATGCAAGAATCCTGGCACCGTGGGTTGCAAGGATCCTGGCACCGTGGGTTGCAAGGATCCTGGATCCGCGAGATGGAAGGATCCTGGGACCGGAGGACGCAAGGATCCAGAGATGTAAGGATCCTGGCACCACGGGATACAGGGATCCTTGCACCGTGGGATGCAGGGATACTGGCACCGCAGGATGCAAGGATCCCGGCACCGCAGGATGCAAGGATCCAGGGATGAAATGATCCTGGCACCACGGGATGCAGGTATCCTTGCACCGTGGGATGCAGGGATACTGGTACCGGAGGACGCAAGGATCCAGGGATGTAAGGATCTTGGCACCGCGGGATGCAAGGATCCTGGCACCACGAGATGGAAGGATCCTGGCCCCGCAGGACGCAATGATCCTGAATACGCAGGATGCAAGAATCTTTGCACCGTGGGATGCAGGGATCCTGGTACCGGAGGACGCAAGGATCCAGGGATGTAAGGATCTTGGCACCGCGGGATGCAAGGATCCTGGCACCGCGAGATGCAGGTATCGTGGCCTCGCGAGATGTAAGGATCCTGGCACCGCAGGACGCAATGATCCTGAATACGCAGGATGCGAGAATCCTGGCACCGTGGGTTGCAAAGATCCTGGCACCGTCGGTTGCAAGGATCCTGAATCCGCGAGATGGAAGGATCCTGGTACCGGAGGACGCAGGGATTCAGAGATATAAGGATCTTGGCACCGCGAGATGCAGGGATCCTGGCACCTCAGAACGCAAGGATACAGGGATGCAAGGATCCTGGCATCGCAATATGCAAGGATCCTGGCACCGCGGGTTGCAGGGATGCTGGCACCGCAGGATGCAAGGATCCAGGGGTGTAAGTATCCTGGCACCGCGGGATGAAAGAATCCTGGATTCGCAGGATGCAAAGATCTCGGCACCGCGGGATGCAAGGATCTCGGCTCCGCAGGATGCAAGGATCCAGGGATTTCACGATCCTGGCAACATGGGATGCAGGTATCCTGGCGCCGCGAGATGGAAGGATCCTGGCACCGCAGGACGCAATGATCCTAAATACGCAGGATGCGAGAATCCTGGCACCGTGGATTGCAAAGATCCTGGCACCGTGGGTTGCAAGGATCCTGAATCCGCGAGATGGAAGGATCCTGGTACCGGAGGACACAGGGATCCAGGGATGTAAGGTTCCTGGCACCACGGGATACAGGGATCCTGGCACCGTGGGATGCAGGGATACTGGCACCGCAGGATGCAAGGATCCCGGCACCGCAGGATGCAGGGATCCAGGGATGAAAGGATCCTGACACCGCGGGATGCAGGTATCCTTGCACCGTGGGATGCAGGGATCCTGGTACCGGAGGACGCAAGGATCCAGGAATGTAAGGATCTTGGCACCGCGGGATGCAAGGATCCTGGCACCGCGGGGTGCAGGGATGGTGGCACCGCAGGATGCAAGGATCCAGGGGTGTAAGTATCCTGGCACCACGGGATGAAAAAATCCTGGATTCGCAGGATGCAAAGATCTCGGCACCGCGGGATGCAAGGATTTCGGCTCCGCGGGATGCAAGGATCCAGGGATTTAACGATCCTGGCACCGTGGGATGCAGGTATCCTGGCGCCGCGAGATGGAAGGATCCTGGCACCGCAGGACGCAATGATTTTAAATACGCAGGATTTGAGAATCCTGGCACCGTGGGTTGCAAAGATCCTGGCACCGTGGGATGCAAGGATCCTGGATCCGCGAGATGGAAGGATCCTGGTACCGGAGGACGCAAGGATCCAGGGATGTATGTATCCTGGCACCGCGGGATGCAAGGATCCTGGCACCGCGGGATGAAGAGATGCTGGCACCGCAGGATGCAAAGATCCTGCCACCGTGGGTTGCAAGGATCCTGGATCCGCGAGATGGAAGGATCCTGGTACCGGAGGACGCAAGGATCCAGGGATGTAAGGATCCTGGCACCGCGGGATGCAGTGATGCTGGCACCGCAGGATGCAAGGATCCAGGTGGTAAGGATCCTAGCACCGCGGGATGCAAGAATCCTGGCATCGCAGGATGCAAGGATCAAGGCATGTAAGGATTCTGGCACCGCGGGATGCAGGGATCCTGGCACCGTGGGTTGAAAGGATCCTGGCACCGCAGTACGCAAAAATCCTGTGACCGCAGGAGGGAAGGATCCAGGGATGTAAGGATCCTGGCACCGCGAGATGCAGGGATCCTGGCACCGCAGAACGCAAGGATGCAGGGATGCAAGGAACCTGGCATCGCAATATGCAAGGATCCTGGCAAAGCAAGATGCAGGTATCCTGGCACCGCGAGATGGAAGGATCCTGGCCCAGCAGGACGCAATGATCCTGAATACGTAGGATGCAAGAATCCTGGCACCGTGGGTTGCAAGGATTCTGGCACCGTGGGTTGCAGGGATCCTGGATCCGCGAGATGGAAGGATCCTGGTACCGGAGGACGCAAGGATCCAGGGATGTAAGGATCTTGGCACCGCGGGATGCAAGGATCCTGGCACCGCGGGGTGCAGGGATGCTGGCACCGCAGGATGCAAGGATCCAGGGGTGTAAGTATCCTGGCACCGCGGGATGAAAGAATCCTGGATTCGCAGGATGCAAAGATCTCGGCACCGCAGGATGCAAGGATCTCGGCTCCGCGGGATGCAAGGATCCAGGGATTTAACGATCCTGGCACCGTGGGATGCAGGTATCGTGGCACCGCGAGATGGAATGATCCTGGCGCCGCAGGACGCAATGATCCTGAATACGCAGGATGCGAGAATCCTGACACCGTGGGTTGCAAAGATCCTGGCACCGTGGGTTGCAAGGATCCTGAATCCGCGAGATGGAAGGATCCAGGGATGTAAGGATCTTGGCACCGCAGGATGCAAGGATCCTGGCACCGCGGGGTGCAGTGATGCTGGCACCGCAGGATGCAAGGATCCTGCCACCGTGGGTTGCAAGGATCCTGGATCCGCGAGATGGAAGGATCCTGGTACCGGAGGATGCAAGGATCCAGGGATGTAAGGATCCTGGCACCGCGGGATGCAGTGATGCTGGCACCGCAGGATGCAAGGATCCAGGGGGTAAGGATCCTAGCACCGCAATATGCAAGGATCCTTGCACCGCGAGATGCAGGTATCCTGGCATCGCGAGATGTAAGGATCCTGGCACCGCAGGACGCAATGATCCTGAATACACAGGATGCGAGAATCCTGGCACCGTGGGTTGCAAAGATCCTGGCACCGTCGGTTGCAAGGATCCTGAATCCGCGAGATGGAAGGATCCTGGTACCGGAGGACGCAGGGATTCAGAGATATAAGGATCTTGGCACCGCGAGATGCAGGGATCCTGGCACCTCAGAACGCAAGGATACAGGGATGCAAGGATCCTGGCATCGCAATATGCAAGGATCCTGGCACCGCGGGTTGCAGGGATGCTGGCACCGCAGGATGCAAGGATCCAGGGGTGTAAGTATCCTGGCACCGCGGGATGAAAGAATCCTGGATTCGCAGGATGCAAAGATCTCGGCACCGCGGGATGCAAGGATCTCGGCTCCGCGGGATGCAAGGATCCAGGGATTTAACGATCCTGGCACCGTGGGATGCAGGTATCCTGGCGCCGCGAGATGGAAGAATCCTGGCCCCGCAGGACGCAATGATCCTGAATACGCAGGATGCAAGAATCCTGGCACCGTGGGTTGCAAGGATCCTGGCAACGTGGGTTGCAAGGATCCTGGATCCGCGAGATGGAAGGATCCTGGTACCGGAGGACTCAAGGATCCAGGGATGTAAGGATCCTGGCACCGCCGGATGCAGGGATGCTGGCGCCGCAGGATGCAAGGATCCAGGGATGCAAGGACCCTGGCACCGCAGGACGCAAGGATCCAAGGATGAAAGGATCCTGGCACCGCGCGATGCAGGGATCCTGGCACCGTGGGTTGCAAGGATCTTGGCACCGCGAGATACAAGGATCCAAGGATGCAAGGATCCTGGCACCGCAGGACGCAAGGATCCTGGCACCGCAGGTAGGAAGGATCCAGGAATGTAAGGATCCTGGCACCACGGGATACAGGGATCCTGGCACCGTGGGATGCAGGGATACTGGCACCGCAGGATGCAAGGATCCCGGCACCGCAGGATGCAAGGATCCAGGGATGAAAGGATCCTGGCACCGCGGGATGCAGGTATCCTTGCACCGTGGGATGCAGGGATCCTGGCACTGCGGGATGCAAGGATCCAGGGATGCAAGGATCCTGGCACCGCAGGACGGAAGGATCCAAGGATGAAAGGATCCTGGCACCGCGCGATGCAGGGATCCTGGCACCGTGGGTTGCAAGGATCTTGGCACCGCGAGATACAAGGATCCAAGGATGCAAGGATCCTGGCACCGCAGGACGCAAGGATCCTGGCACCGCAGGACGCAAATATCCTGGCACCGCAGGTAGGAAAGATCCAGGAATGTAAGGATCCTGGCACCACGGGATACAGGGATCCTGGCATCGCGGGATGCAAGAATCTTGGCACCGCAGTATGCAAGGATCCCGGCACCGCGGGATGCAAGGATCCAGGGTTGCAAGGATCTTGGCACCGTGGGTTGTAAGGATCTAGGGATGCAAGGATCTTTGCACTGTAGGATGCAAGGATCCATTAATGTAAGGATCCTGGCACCGCGGGATGCAGGGATCCTATCACCGTGGGTTGCAAGGATCTTGGCACCGCGAGATGTAAGGATCCAGGGATGCAAGGATCCTGGCACCGCAGTACGCAAGGATCCTGGCACCGCAGGACGGAAGGATCCAGGGATATAAGGATCCTGGCACCATGGGATACAGGGATCCTGGCACCGCGGGATGCAGGGATCCTGGCACCGCAGGATGCAAGGATCCAGGAATGCAAGTATCTTGGCACCGTGAGATGCAGGGATCCTGGCACCGCAATATGCAAGGATCCTGGCACCGCAGGATGCAAGGATCCAGGGATGTAAGGATCCTGGCACCGTGGGATGCAGGTATCCTGGCACCGCGAGATGGAAGGATCCTGGCACCGCAGGACGCAATGATCCTGAATACGCAGGATGCAAGAATCCTGGCACCGTGGATTGCAAGGATCCTGCCACCGCGGGATGCAAGGATCCTGGCACCGCAAGACGCAAGGATCCAAGGATAAAAGGATCCTGGCACCGCGCGATGCAGGGATCCTGGCACCGCGCGATGCAGGGATCCTGGCACCGTGGATTGCAAGGATCTTGGCACCGCGAGATGCAAGGATTCAGGGATGCAATGATCCTGGCACCGCAGAACGCAAGGATCCAGGGATGTGAGGATCCTGGCACCGCGGGATGCAGGGATCCTGGCACCGCAGGACTTAAGGATCCAGGGATGTAAGGATCCTGGCACCGCGGGATGCAGGGATGCTGGCACCGCAGGATGCAAGAATCCAGGGATGCAAGGATCCTGGCACCGCGCGATGCAAGGATCCTGGCACCGTGGGTTGCAAGTATCTTGGCACCGCGAGATGCAAGGATCCAGGGATGCAAGGATCCTGGCACCGCAGGACGCAAGGATCCTGGCACCGCAGGACCCAAGGATCCTGGCACCGCAGGTAGGAAGGATCCAGGAATGTAAGGATCCTGGCACCACGGGATTCAGGGATCCTGGCACCATGTGATGCAGGGATACTAGCACCGCAGGATGCAAGGATCCCGGCACCGCAGCATGCAAGGATCCAGGGATGAAAGGATCCTGGCACCGCGGGATGCAGGTATCCTTGCACCGTGGGATGCAGGTATCCTGGCCCCGCGGGATGCAAGGATCCTGGCGCCGCAGGACGCAATGATCCGGAATCCGCAGGATGCGAGAATCCTGGCACCGTGGGTTGCAAAGATCCTGGCACCGTGGGTTGCAAGGATCCTGGCACGGTGGGTTGCAAGGATCCTGGATCCGCGAGATGGAAGGATCCTGGTACCGGAGGACGCAAGGATCCAGGGATGTAAGGATCCTGGCACCGCGGGATGCAGGGATGCTGGCACCGCAGGATGCAAGGATCCAGGGATGTGAGGATCCTGGCACCGCGGGATGCAGGGATCCTGGCACCGCAGGACTTAAGGATCCAGGGATGTAAGGATCCTGGCACCGCGGGATGCAGGGATGCTGGCACCGCAGGATGCAAGAATCCAGGGATGCAAGGATCCTGGCACCGCGCGATGCAAGGATCCTGGCACCGTGGGTTGCAAGTATCTTGGCACCGCGAGATGCAAGGATCCAGGGATGCAAGGAACCTGGCACCGCAGGACGCAAGGATCCTGGCACCGCAGGACCCAAGGATCCTGGCACCGCAGGTAGGAAGGATCCAGGAATGTAAGGATCCTGGCACCACGGGATTCAGGGATCCTGGCACCATGTGATGCAGGGATACTAGCACCGCAGGATGCAAGGATCCCGGCACCGCAGCATGCAAGGATCCAGGGATGTAAGGATCTTGGCACCGCAGGATGCAAGGATCCTGGCAACGCGGGGTGCAGGGATGCTGGAACCGCAGGATGCAAGGATCCTGCCACCGTGGGTTGCAAGGATCCTGGATCCGCGAGATGGAAGGATCCTGTTACCGGAGGCCGCAAGGATCCAGGGACGTAAGGATCCTGGCACTGCGGGATGCAGTGATGCTGGCACCGCAGGATACAAGGATCCAGGGGGTAAGGATCCTAGGACCGCGGGATGCAAGAATCCTGGCATCGCAGGATGCAAAGATCCTGGCACCGCGCGATGTAAGGATCTAGGGATGCAAGAATCCTGGAACTGCAGGATGCAAGGATCCAGGCATGTAAGGATTCTGGCACCGCGGGATGCAGGGATCCTGGCACCGTGGGTTGGAGAGATCCTGGCACCGCAGTACGCAAAAATCCTGGCACCGCAGGAGGGAAGGATCCAGGGATGTAAGGATCTTGGCACCGCGGGATGCAAGGATCCTGGCACCGCAGGGTGCAGAGATGCTGGAACCGCAGGATGCAAGGATCCTGCCACCGTGGGTTGCACGGATCCTGGATCCGCGAGATAAAAGGATCCTGGTACCAGAGGACGCAAGAATCCAGCGATGTAAGGATCCTTGCACCGCGGGATGCAGTGATGTTGGCACCGCAGGATGCAAGGATCCAGGGGGTAAGGATCCTAGCACCGCGGGATGCAAGGATCCTGGCATCGCAGGATGCAAAGATCCTGGCACCGCAGGATGCAAGGATCTCGGAACCGCGGGATGCAAGGATCCAGGGATTTAACGATCCTGGCACCGTGGGATGCAATCATCCTGGCACCGCGAGATGGAAGGATCCTGGCACCGTGGGTTGCAAAGATCCCGGCACCGTGGGTGGCAACGATCCTGAATCCGCAAGATGGAAGGATCCTGGTACCGGAGGACGCAAGGATCCAGGGATGTAAGGATCCTGGCACCGCGGGATGCAGGGATGCTGGCAACGCAGGATGCAAGGATCCAGGGGTGTAAGGATCCTGGCACCGCGAGATGCAAGAACCCTGGCATCGCAGGATGCAAAGACCCTGGCAACGCATGATGTAAGGATCTAGGGATGCAAGAATCCTGGAACTGCAGGATGCTAGAATCCAGGCATGTAAGGATCCTGGCACCGCGGGATGCAGGTATCCTGGCACCGCGGGATGCAATGAAGCTGGCACCGGAGGATGCAAGGATCCAGGGGGTAAGGATCCTAGCACCGCGGGATGCAAGAATCCTGGCATCGCAGGATGCAAAGATCCTGGCATCGCATGATGTAAGGATCTACGGATGCAAGAATCCTGGAACTGCAGGATGCAAGAATCCAGGCATGTAAGGATCCTGGCACCGCGCGATGCAGGGATCCTGGCACCGTGGGTTGCAAGGATCCAATGATGTAAGGATCCTTGCACCGTGGGATGCAGGGATCCTGGCACCGCGTGATGCAAGAATCCTGGCATCGCAGGATGCAAAGATCCTGGCACCGCATGATGTAAGGATCTAGGGATGCAAGAATCCTGGAACTGCAGGATGCAAGGATCCAGGCATGTAAGGATCCTGGCACCGCGCGATTCAGGTATCCTGGCACCGCGGGATGCAGGGATGCTGGCACCGCAGGATGCAAGGATCCAGGGGGTAAGGATTCTGGCACCGCGGGATGCAGGTATCCTGGCACCGTGGGATGCAGCTATCCTGGCACCGCGAGAAGGAAGGATCCTGGCACCGCAGGACGCAATGATCCTGAATACGCAGGATGCAAGAATCCTGGCACCGTGGGTTGCAAGGATCCTGGCACCGCGGGATGCAAGGATCCAGGGATGCAAGGGTCCTGGCACCGTGGGTTACAACGATCCTGCATCCGCGAGATGGAAGGATCCAGGTACCGGAGGACGCAAGGATCCAGGGATGTAAGGATCCTGGCACCGCGGGATGCAGGGATGCTGGCATCACAGGATGCAAGGATCCAGGGGTGTAAGGTTCCTGGCACCGAGGGATGCAAGGATCCAGGGATGAAAGGATCCTGGCACCGCGCGATGCAGGGATCCTGGCACCGCGGGATGCAGGGATCCTGGCACCGTGGATTGCAAGGATCTTGGCACCGCGAGATGTAAGGATCCAGGGATGCAAGGATCCTGGCACCGCAGGACGGAAGGATCCAGGGATGTAAGGATCCTGGCAACACAGGATACAGGGATCCTGGCACCGCGAGATGCAGAGATCCTGGCACCGCAGAACGCAAGGATACAGGGATGCAAGGATCCTGGCATCCCTATATGCAAGGATCCTGGCACCGCAAGATGCAGGTATCCTGGCACCGCGAGATGGAAGGATCCTGGCCCCGCAGGACGCAATGATCATGAATACGCAGGATGCGAGAATCCTGGCACCGTGGGTTGCAAAGATCCTGGCACCGTGGGTTCCAAGGATCCTGAATCCGCGAGATGTAAGGTTGCTGGCACCGAGGGATGCAAGGATCCAGGGATGAAAGGATCCTGGCACCGCGCGATGCAGGGATCCTGGCACCGCGGGATGCAGGGATCCTGGCACCGTGGGTTGCAAGGATCTTGGCACCGCGAGATGTAAGGATCCAGGGATGCAAGGATCCTGGCACCACAGTACGCAAGGATCCCGGCACCGCAGGACGGAAGGATCCAGGAATGTAAGGATCCTGAAATCACGGGATACAGGGATCCTGGCACCGTGGGATGCAGGGATACTGGCACCGCAAGATGCAAGGATCCCGGCACCGCAGGATGCAAGGATCCGGGGATGTAAGGATCCTGGCACCGCGGGATGCAGGGATCCTGGCACCGCGGGATGCAGGTATCCTTGCACCGTGGGATGCAAGGATCCTGGCACCGCGGGATGCAAGGATCCAGGGTTGTAAGGATCTTGGTACCGTGGGATGTAAGGATCTAGGAATGCAAGTATCCTGGCACTGCAGGATACAAGGATCCAATAATGTAAGGATCCTGGCACCGCGGGATGCAGGGATCCTTGCACCGCGGGATGCAGGTATCCTTGCACCGTGGGATGCAAGGATCCTGGCACCGCGGGATGCATGGATCCAGGGATAAAAGGATCCTGGCACCGCGGGATGCTGGTATCTTGGCACCGCGGGATGCAGGGATCCTGGCACCGCGGGATGCAGGTATCCTTGCACCGTGGGATGCAAGGATCCTGGCACCGCGGGATGCAAGGATCCAGGGTTGTAAGGATCTTGGTACCGTGGGATGTAAGGATCTAGGAATGCAAGTATCCTGGCACTGCAGGATACAAGGATCCATTAATGTAAGGATCCTGGCACCGCGGGATGCAGGGATCCTTGCACCGCGGGATGCAGGTATCCTTGCACCGTGGGATGCAAGGATCCTGGCACCGCGGGATGCATGGATACAGGGATAAAAGGATCCTGGCACCGCGGGATGCTGGTATCTTGGCACCGTGGGATGCAAGGATCCTGGCACCGCGAGATGCAAGGATCCAGGGATGTAACGATCCTGGAACCGCAGGACGCAAGGATTCTGGCACCGCGAGATGTAAGGATCTAGGGATGCAAGAATCCTGGCACCGCAGGACGAAACGATCCTGGCACCGCAGCACGCAAGGAGCCAGGGATGTAAAGATCCTGGCGACGCGGGATGCAGGGATCGTGGCACCGCAGGATCCTGGGACCGCAGGATGCAAAAATCACGGTACCGCAGGATGCAAGGATCTCGGCACCGCGGGATGCAAGGATCAAAGGATGTAGGGATCCTGGCACCGCGGGATGCAAGGATTCAAAGATGTAAGGATCCGGGCACCGCGGGATGCAAGAATCCTTGCACCGCAGGACGCAAGGATCCTGGCACCGCAGGATGCAAGGATCCCGGCACCGCGGGATGCAAGGATCCGGGGATGCAAGTATCCTGGCACCGTGGGTTACAAGGATCCTGGATCCGCGAAATGGAAGGATCCTGGTACCGGAGGACGCAAGGATCCAGGGATGTAAGGATCCTGGCACCGCGGGATGCAGGGATGCTGGCACCGCAGGATGCAGGGATCCTGGCACCGAAGAATGCAAGGATCCAGGGATGCAAGGATCTTGCACCGTGAGATGCAGGGATCCTGGCACCGCAATATGCAAGGATCTTGGCACCGTGATATGCAGGTATCCTGGCACCGCAATATGCAAGGATCCTGGCACCATGGGTTTCAAGGATCCTTGCACCGCGAAATTCAAGGATCCAGGGATGCAACGATCCTGGAACCGCAGGACGCAAGGATTCTGGCACCGCGAGATGTAAGGATCTAGGGCTGCAAGAATCCTGGCACCGCAGGACGAAACGATCCTGGCACCGCAGCACGCAAGGATCCAGGGATGTAAAGATCCTGGCACCGCGGGATGCAGGGATCGTGGCACCGCAGGATGCAAGGATCCAGGAATGTAAGGAACCTGGGACCGCAGGATGCACAAATCACGGTACCGCAGCATGCAAGGATCTCGGCTTCGCGGGATGCAAAGATCCAGGGATGTAGGGATCCTGGCACCGCGGGATGCAAGGATCCAGGGATGTGAGGATCCTGGCACCGCAAGATGCAAGGATCTAGGCACCGCGGGATGCAAGGATCCAGGGATGTAAGGATCCTTGCACCGTGGGATGCAGGGATCCTGGCACCGCAGGATGCAAGGATCCTGGCACCATGGGTTTCAAGGATCCTTGCACCGCGAAATTCAAGGATCCAGGGATGCAACGATCCTGGAACCGCAGGACGCAAGGATTTTGGCACCGTGAGATGTAAGGATCTAGGGATGCAAGAATCCTGGCACCGCAGGACGAAACGATCCTGGCACCGCAGCACGCAAGGATCCAGGGATGTAAGGATCCTGGCACCGCAGGATGCAAGGATCCAGGGATGTAAGGATCCTGGCACCGTGGGATGCAGGTATCCTGGCACCGCGAGATGGAAGGATCCTGGCACCGCAGGACGCAATGATCCTAAATACGCAGGATGCAAGAATCCTGGCACCGTGGGTTGCAAGGATCCTGGCTTCGCGGGATGCAAGGATCCTGGCACCGCGAGATTGAAGGATCCTGGCACCGCAGGTCGCAATGATCCTGAATACGCAGGATGCAAGAATCCTGGCACCGTGGGTTGCAAGGATCCTGGCACCGCGGGATGCAAGTATCCTGGATCCGCGAGATAGAAGGATCCTGGTACCGGAGGACGAAAGGATCCAGGGATGTAAGGATCCTGGCACCGCCGGATGCAGGGATCCTGGCACCGCGGGATGCAGGGATGCTGGCACCGCAGGATGCAAGGATCCAGGGGGTAAGGATCCTGGCACCGCGGGATGCAAGGATCCTGGCATCGCAGGATGCAAAAATCCTGGCACCGCAGGATGCAAGAATCTCGGCTCCGCGGGATGCAAGGATCCAGGGATTTAACGATCCTGGCACTGTGGGATGCAATCATCCTGGCACCGCGAGATGGAAGGATCCTGGCACCGCAGGACGCAATGATCATGAATACGCAGGATGCGAGAATCCTGGCACCGTGGGTTGCAAAGATCCTGGCACCGTGGGTTGCAAGGATCCTGAATCCGCGAGATGGAAGGATCCTGGTACCGGAGGAAGCAAGGATCCAGGGATGTAAGGATCCTGGCACCGCGGGATGCAGGGATGCTGGCACCGCAGGATGCAAGGATCTCGGAACCGCGGGATGCAAGGATCCAGGGATTTAACGATCCTGGCACCGTGGGATGCAATCATCCTGGCATTGCGAGATGGAAGGATCCTGGTACCGGAGGACGCAAGGATCCAGGGATGTAAGGATCCTGGCACCGCGGGATGCAGGAAAGCTGGCACCGCAGGATGCAAGTATCCAGGGGTGTAAGGATCCTGGCACCGCGGGATGCAAGAATACTGGCATCGCAGGGTGCAAAGATCCTGGCACCGCATGATGCAAGGATCTAGGGATGCAAGAATCCTGGAACTGCAAGATGCAAGGATCCAGGCATGTAAGGCTCCTGGCACCGCGGGATGCAGGTATCCTGGCAGCGTGTGATGCAGGGATCCTGGCACCGCGGGATGCAAGGATCCCGGGATGTAAGGATCCTTGCACCGTGGGATGCAGGGATCCTGGCACCGCGGGATGCAAGAATCCTGGCATCGCAGGATGCAAAAATCCTGGCATCGCATGATGTAAGGATCTAGGGATGCAAGAATCCTGGAGCTGCAGGATGCAAGGATCCAGGCATGTAAGGATCCTGGCCCCGCGGGATGCAGGGATCCTGGCACCGCAGGATACAAGGATCCAGGGATTCAACGATCCTGGCATCGTGGGATGCAGGTATCCTGGCACCGCGAGATGGAAGGATCCTGGCACCGCAGGACGCAATGATCCTGAATACGCAGGATGCAAGAATCCTAACACCGTGGGTTGCAAGGATCCTGGCACCGCTGATTGCAAGGATCCTGGCACCGTGGGTTACAAGGATCCTGCATTCGCGAGATGGAAGGATCCTGGTACCTGAGGACGAAAGGATCCAGGGATGTAAGGATCCTGGCACCGCCGGATGCATGGATCCTGGCACCGCGGGATGCAGGGAAGCTGGCACCGCAGGATGCAAGGATCCAGGGGTGTAAGGATCCTGGCACCGTGGGATGAAAGAATCCTGGATTCGCAGGATGCTGTAGTATGGTCATAAACCATAGGTAAATGAACGTACTACACTTAGTAGCATGTACACAAACCATGCATTGGGCTAAAGCTTATAACACGTACACGAACCGATCTATTCATTACACTGCCAGATTTAGCTAATGGTTATCAATGAAATGAATATGATCCTACTATGGATATGAATCATGAATATTAGTAACGATAAATTCTAGAATAATGCCCCCGACAAGTAATATGAGTTCTAATTAGGGCAATTGTATTCATGAGAAACCATATGATAAGTGTTGGATTGTTTATATTAAAATGTAAAGTAAGGGAATTTCAATTAAGTATTGGAAATTCATGTTATAGATTTTAGAGTAGGGAGTTAGTTTAAATTGTATAAAAGAAGAAGAATTAGAGTAATAAACACAGTCTTTTTAGACCTCGCAAGAAGTGTGTAGATTAATTAATACCTGCCTGGTTATCGGCAGCCTCACCCTTGCGATACTTTGCCTATCATCGGCAAAAATAAAACCCTTGCCTCACAGTGGCAAAGTGTTGCTTTTTACAGTAGCAACCTACAACTTAGCACATATCGGCTGCACGAGCATTGCTCAGCGCCAAACATGATGCAACCCAAAGATTGCTCGTAGGTTCCAATTATTCCTCCTCCTTCCCAGAACTAAATTCTGTATTTCTGTAGGAAGAAATTCATCATCTCTATAGATGAGTACAGAAAGCGGAACCCTCACCTGCACGGAGCTGGTATAGCACCAATCTCACCACATGGCGATCCTGCAACCCACGAACCTGCAACCCACGATCCTGCTAATCACGGACCAATTACAACGACAGCGACAGAGATCGAAGACGGAGAAATTACTGCAGAGGATGAATTTCTACGAGTGTTCGAAAAGTGCGTAATCCTCACAGAAGAATTCGCGACAAAGAAAAGACGAAACGAAGCTAATCAACAGACACCAATATATACGCCATCGCAAAATCCTGGCCCACGTCCGAGAAGACTTGAAGAATTTTGCCGGAAAAAGCATCAGAAGGAGCCACTCATCCCAAAAGTACTACGTAGAAAACGTGGAGGACAAGCATTCAAATTGCGACGCGACAAGGCAATTCATCATCGCATGATCCACATCTCATCAGGAGAGCTACGCAAAACATTTAAAACTAGACTAGATAGCCTTAGAAAAAAATAAAAATTGTTGAAATTAGTTTCTATCATTAAAAAGAATATAAAATTGTATCTTTAAAACATTCTTTTAATAAATTAAGCAATAATGGGCAATAACTGCAGTAACAATGCGAATATTTTCGAGGATTATAAACAAACAATCAGTACTTCTGCTATTTTTTTCATCATATTTATTGTTGTATACATCTATAACAATAAACAAAAGAAGTATGCGAGAAAAATTGTTGACAGATATATTGTGTTAGGACGGAACAATGTTTAAAAAACAAAAAACAAATAGGTATATGCAATATAAAACGAAGGTATAACTCTCTTTCCAAATGTCGACAGATAGAATAAAAGAAATTATAACTGAAATACAAACTAATTTAACAAATTTGAAAAAAACGAAAACTTATACGGTAAAAACTCTAAAAGACAAATTAGAAAATACAATTAATGTAGAAAACGAATGTATAGAACTTTTCAACAACCTTAAAGAAGGTGAAGAACTAGAATTAAAAACAATCTTTTTATCTACCTGTAACAACTTAATTACAGAACTAATACATCGGCTAAAAGCTGCAAATATCTTAGTAAAAATAGAAGATAACGTAATCTACACAGAAATGGCGGAATGCAATATTGAGACAGCAATGAAAATTGTACCCACTTTCGACGGGAAATTTTCAGAGTTAGACACATTCTTGACAATAATAAAATTATTAGAAAATAAATTAACATCCGAAGGTAAAAGAGAATTGCTGAATCCAGTTATACATATTAAACTGAGTACCAATGTAAGAACGCGCCTGAACACAACGTCTATTGGTAGTATAAACTCTTTAGAAACTGAGTTACGACTCAAATATAAAAACAATAAAACAATACCTCAGATCCATACACAACTTGCTAATATCACCCAAAATCGTATGCCCATTGCGACGTACAAAGACAAAATTTTGAACTTGGTAAATGACTTAAACCAATTACAAATCAGCGAGTTAGGTACTAGCACTAACGACATTGCTAAGCAAGCAATCAAAACCATCAACGATACCTATGTACTTACTGTCTTTAAAAACGGTTTAAATGACCAAATTAGAAACACCATGTTCGCAGCACGACCACAAAATTTCAGCGAAGCTATTACATTACTGAAATCGAAAATAATGAATTACAGCAAAATAATATTCTGCATATGAATAGAGATAACAAACATAAAAATTTTCATGGTAGGAGACAATATAGTCAGAATAGGTCTAACAGTAACTACAATGATAAACGTTATCAACCGCGTAAAAACTTTAACTATAGTCAACCTAGACATAATATACAGAATAACATTAGATATCGTAACAACAACTACAATAGAGATCAAATTAACTTCAATAATCGTAGAGGTAATAACAATTTTAACAGACAAAACTTTAGAAGAATAAGAATAGTAGAAAACCAGGGAAACGCGATAGATTCCCGAGAGGAACTCGGCAACCTCCCGGAAGAAACAAAGTAAATAATGCCAACAATAATACCAATTACAAAATAAATAGTAAAATATATAGGATAACGGATATAAGCACGAATTACATTAGGATTTTTAATGAAAACGAAAAGAGATGGCTACAGCTACTGGTAGATACGGGTGCTGACATCTCTATATATAAAATCAATAATCAAACAACACAATTCAATATTGAAACTCACAATAAATGCAAACTCACTGGTATCACGAATGAAACCACAATGTTTCTAGGAACTATAAAATTGTATTTTAACATTGAGGATACAATCATATCCAATACATTTCATACGGTAGACGAGAATTTTCCAATCGAAACTGATGGCATTATAGGACGTGATATGCTAATAAAATTCATGTGTAAAATCGACTACGAAACATATACCATATCCTTCAATACTCAAGATAAAGATATAGTGTTACCCATGTATACCAGAAGAGTTAACATGGCAAATATTAAGATTCCCGCAAGAACAGAAATGATAATACCTATAGACGTAGACAGAAATGAAGACTGTGTAATTTTAAACAAAGAGATTGAAAAAGGGTTATATCTGAGTAACTGTTTAATTCCAGCAAAAGGTATATGTCATGTGAAAATACTTAATACAAATGATCATGACATAACTCTGAGAAACTTTCAAACAGAGGTAGAACCATTACAAAATTATAATATATTAAAATCCAATCAGAAATTTGACAGAAAACGCTTAGCGAAATTAGTTACAGACAGTCTCGACAGTCAGGCAAACAAAAGCCTATTAGAAATTATTGAGGAGTACCAAGACGTATTCCATCTTGAAGGTGAACACCTCACAAAGAATAACTTCTATAAACAAAAACTCAAAACTTGCGACGAAAGCCCAGTCTATATTAAAAACTATAGATTACCACACACACAAAATGATGAAATAATTAGGCAAGTACGGGAACTAGAAGATAATGACATTATCGAACAATCCACATGTCCATACAACTCACCCTTGCTAGTAGTGCCTAAGAAGAGCTCAAAAGATAAAAAGAAGTGGAGATTAGTCATTGATTTCAGAAAGCTAAACGACAAACTGGTGATCGATAAGTTTCCATTGACAAGATTGGAAGATGTCCTAGACAAGCTAGGTAGGGCAAAGTATTTTTCAACCTTGGACATGACTAGTTCGTTTCACCAGATCGAACTAGAAAAGGAATCAAGACCTTTAACTGCTTTCTCAACTAACGATGGACATTATCATTTCAAAAGATTACCTTTTGGATTGAAAATATCATCGAATAGCTTTCAAAGGATGCTTACCATTGCACTAACTGGTTTAAGCGATTCAGTATTCCTATATGTGGATGATATCATGGTTTTCGGATGCAGCATTAAACATCATAATGAGAATTTAAAAAAAGTTTTGCAGAGACTTCGTAAATACAATTTGAAACTAAATCCGAACAAATGTAAATTTTTAAAATCCGAAGTAGTCTATTTAGGACATTTAATTACAGCAGATGGTATAAGAACCGACCCTGCTAAACATGAAGTTATCAAAAACTATCCCATCCCGAAGACCGCGGATGAAGTGCGAAGATTCGTAGCTTTCTGCAACTACTATCGTCGATTCATACCAAACTTTGCGGAAACAGCAAAAAGTTTGAACTCCCTTTTAAAGAAGAAAACACCATTTATCTGGGAAGAAGAGCAGCAAAAAGCATACGATCTCTTAAAACGTAAATTGATTTCACCTCCAATTTTACAATATCCTGATTTTGATAAACCACAGACGCATCAAATTTCGCATTAGGTGCTTTATTGTCTCAAGGAGAAATTGGTGAAGATTTACCAATCTCGTACGCGAGTAAATCCTTAAATAAGCACGAATTAAATAAACCTATTATAGAAAAGGAACTGTTAGCGATACACTGGGGAATTAACTTTTTCAGACCATATTTACATGGACGAAAGTTTACAGTTGTGTCTGATCACAGACCTTTAGTATCTTTGTTCACTCACAAAAACCCATCTTCGAAACTAACCAGGATACGTCTAGACCTGTCTGATTACGACTTTGAAATTATATATAAAAAGGTGAATATAAACACGAATGCGGATGCACTATCAAGAATACAAATTAACTCTGATATACTTAAATCAATGATACCTCCGACAAATGATAATAATGTTAGCAAAAAGCTGATGGCGATTACGAGAAGTAAAACAAAAAAGGGGACTAATAATTCAGTAATCTGCAACAAAAGTGATAACAAAAACGAAGAGATTGATCACCTCCATGCGTTTGAATGCACTTCACTGTCAGATATTAAAGGAGCTCTAAAATTGAAATTTAATAATTTGCGCAGCAGTGGAATTAAAAATGATGATATACACATAGCTATGGAGAAAGATAATATTATAGTGCGCTACAGTGATAAAGATGACAAGAAATCCGTTTCAATCAACGATAAGCTGATAGTTCGTGTAAACATTAATGATAATTCATACACGAAATTAGTTTCTGTTATGAAGAAATTGCTAACCTATTCACAGAACAATAGCATAAAGGCACTAGCACTCGCGAGAAATGATGATATATTTAGGTACGTACCGAAAGACGAATTCAAGAAGCTATTTAATGCGTTGCAACGGGAAGAGAAAGATAAATTGAAAATACTAATATATAAACCACCCTTACGAATTCTAAACGTCGATAAACAAAAAGAATTAATTTATGAATATCACAATTCGCCACACGGAGGACATACAGGAGTACATAAAACTTTATTAAAACTAAAACAGAGATATTGTTGGAAGGATATGAACAAAATGGTAAAGAAGCACGTAAGCCAATGCGAAATATGTAAAAGGAATAAAATAACCAATTACACAAAGGAAAATATGATTAAAACCGAGACACCGGCTACCAGTTTTGAAATTGTGAGCGCAGACATTGTTGGACCACTAAGATTTGCAAATAATTACCGATACATTCTCACTATTCAGTGTGAGTTGACAAAATATGTGACTGCTATACCCATAGAAAGTAAGGATGCTACTACTGTAGCGAAAGCATTTGTAAATAACTTCATTCTTTTATATTGTCATTTTAAAATTCTCAAGACGGATCTGGGAACCGAATTCACTAGCAGTTTAATGAAGGAAATATGTGATTTGCTACACATTAAGCAGATATTTTCAACCCCATACCATCATGAGACTTTAGGAGTAGTAGAACGAAATCACCGTGTCCTAAACGAATATCTACTGTGTTTTGTTGATAACAATAATTGGGACGAATGGTTACCTTTTTATACATTCTCCTATAATACAACACCACATGTAGACACAAATTACACTCCTTATGAATTAGTTTTCGGCAAACTCTCATATTTACCTAACGATATTTTGAAAGATTCTGAAAAAATTTACAACTTAGAAAATTACGCAAACGAATTGAAACTTAGACTCAAAATGTCTTTAACAAAAGCTAAAGAATTAATTGAGAAAACAAAAATGGCAAGGATTAACAAACAATCTTACAACAATCCGCTAAATGCTAGAATAGGTGACCTCGTATTAGTCAAATCAGAAAATAGAAGAAAAAAAAAACCATACAAAGGCCCATATAGAGTATTAGAGTCCAAAGGTGTAAATACGTCAATCGAAATTGAAAATAAAAATAAATGGATACACAATTATAGGCTGAAGATTTATGAAAAGAAACAATTAAAGTAGTAAAACATATAAAAATAATATAAATTGAAGAGCTATGACAAAAAAAAAATTTTAATCAGTAGTAATTGTTATATAATTTTGTAATAATATAGAACATAGTATTAGTTTATAATTAAAGTAATCATAGGATCACTATAATCAAAAAAAAATAATAATAATGTAATACACAAATCCAAAAACTTACCAACTAGATTCAAATTTCATTCCAAATTTAGATTCGAATTTGTTCCCAAACTCTCATCTCCTAAAACGATGGAGGTGTAGTATGGTCATAAACCATAGGTAAATGAACGTACTACACTTAGTAGCATGTACACAAACCATGCATTGGGCTAAAGCTTATAACACCTACACGAACCGATCTATTCATTACACTGCCAGATTTAGCTAATGGTTATCAATGAAATGAATATGATCCTACTATGGATATGAATCATGAATATTAGTAACGATAAATTCTAGAGTAATGCCCTCGACAAGTAATATGAGTTCTAATTAGGGCATTTGTATTCATGAGAAACCATATGATAATTGTTGGATTGTTTATAT
Source organism: Oxycera nigricornis (assembly GCA_963942545.1). Classification (NCBI taxonomy): domain Eukaryota; kingdom Metazoa; phylum Arthropoda; class Insecta; order Diptera; family Stratiomyidae; genus Oxycera; species Oxycera nigricornis. Next base: position 67,907,759 of record OZ012662.1, read on the forward strand.
TAAAATGTAAAGTAAGGGAATTTCAATTAAGTATTGGAAATTCATGTTATAGATTTTAGAGTAGGGAGTAAGTTTATATTGTATAAAAGAAGAAGAACTAGAGAAATAAACACAGTCTTTTTAGACCTCGCAAGAAGTGTGTAGATTAATTAATACCTGCCAGGGATGGAAGTTTCCTGGCACCGAGGGATGCAAGGATCCTGGCACCGCAGGACGCAAGGATCCAGGGATGAAAGGATCTAGGCACCGCGCGATGCAGGGATCCTTGCACCGCGGGATGCAGGGATCCTGGCACCGTGGCTTGCAAGGATCTTGGCACCGCGAGATGCAAGGATCCAGGGATGCAAGGATCCCGGCACCGCAGGATGCAAGGATCTCGGCACCGCGGGATAAAAGGATCCAGGGATGTAAGGATCCTGGCACCATGGGATGCAAGAATCCTGGCACCGCAGGATGCAAGGATCCCGGCACCGTGGGATGCAAGGATCCTGGCACCGCGGGACGCAATGATCCAGGGGTGTAAGGATCCTGGTACCGCCGGATGCATGGATCCTGGCACCGCGGGATGCAGGGATGCTGGCACAGCAGGATGCAAGGATCCAGGGGTGTAAGGACCCTGGCACCGCGGGATGCAAGAATCCTGGCATCGCAGGATGCAAAGATCCCGGCACCGCAGGATGCAAGGATCTCGGCACCGCGGAATGCAAGGATCCAGGGATGTAAGGATCCTGGCACCATGGGATGCAAGAATCCTGGCACCGCAGGATGCAAGGATCCAGGGATGTAAGGTTCCTGGCACCGAGGGATGCAGGGATGCTGGCACCGCAGGATGCAAGGCTCCAGGGGTGTAAGAATCCTGGCACCGCGGGATGGAAGAATCCTGGATTCGCAGGATGCAAAGATCTCGGCACCGCAGGATGCAAGGATCTCGGCACCGCGGGATGCAAGGATCCAGGGATTTAACGATCCTGGCACCGTGGGATGCAGGTATCCTGGCACCGAGAGATGGAAGGATCCTGGCACCGCAGGACGCAATGATCCTGAATACGCAGGATGCGAGAATCCTGGCACCGTGTGTTGCAAAGATCCTGGCACCGTGGGTTGCAAGGATCCTGGATCCGCGAGATGGAAGGATCCTGGTACCGGAGGACGCAAGGATCCTGAATACGCAGGATGCAAGAATCCTGGCACCGCAGTATGCAAGGATCCCGGCACCGCGGGATGCAAGGATCCAGGGTTGTAAGGATCTTTGCACCTTAGGATGTAAGGATCTAGGGATGCAAGGATCCTGGCACTGCAGGATGCAAGGATCCAGGGATGCAAGGATCCTGGCACCGCAGTACGCAAATATCCTGGCACCGCGGGATGCAAGGATCCAAGGATGTAAGGATCCTGGCACCGCAGGATGCAAGGATTCCGGCACCGCAGGATGCAAGGATCCAAGGATGTAAGGATCCTGGCACCGTGGGATGTAAGGATCTAGGGATGCAAGGATCCTGGCACTGCAGGATGCAAGGATCCATTAATGTAAGGATCCTGGCACCGAGGGATGAAAGAATCCTGGATTCGCAGGATGCAAAGATCTCGGCACCGCAGGATGCAAGGATCTCGGCACCGCGGGATGCAAGGATCCAGGGATTTAACGATCCTGGCACCGTGGGATGCTGGTATCCTGGCACCGCGAGATGGAAGGATCCTGGCACCGCAGGACGCAATGATCCTGAATACGCAGGATGCGAGAATCCTGGCACCGTGGGTTGCAAAGATCCTGGCACCGTGGGTTGCAAGGATCCTGGATCCGCGCGATGGAAGGATCCTGGTACCGGAGGACGCAAGGATCCAGGGATGTAAGGATCCTAGCACCGCGGGATGCAGGGATCCTGGCACCGCGGGATGAAGGGATGCTGGCACCGCAGGATGCAAAGATCCTGCCACCGTGGGTTGCAAGGATCCTGGATCCGCGAAATGGAAGGATCCTGGTACCGGAGGACGCCAGGATCCAGGGATGTAAGGATCCTGGCACCGCGGGATGCAGGGATGCTGGCACCGCTGGATGCAAAGATCCAGGGGCTAAGGATCCTGGGACCGCGGGATGCAAGAATCCTGGCATCGCAGGATGCAAAGATCCTGGCACCGCGCGATGTAAGGATCTAGGGATGCAAGAATCCTGGCACCGCAGTATGCAAGGATCCCGGCACCGCGGGATGCAAGGATCCAGGGTTGTAAGGATCTTGGCACCATGGGATTTAAGGATCTAGGGATGCAAGGATCCTGGCACTGCAGGATGCAAGGATCCATTAATGTAAGGATCCTGGCACCGCGGGATGCAGGGACCCTATCACCGTGGGTTGCAAGGATCTTGGCACCGCGAGATGTAAGGATCCAGGGATGCAAGGATCCTGGCACCGCAGTACGCAAGGATCCTGGCGACGCGGGATGCAAGGATCCAAGGATGTAAGGATCCTGGCACCGCAGGATGCAAGGATTCCGGCACCGCGGGATGCAAGGATCCAGGGTTGTTAGGATCTTGGCACCGTGGGATGTAAGGATCTAGGGATGCAAGGATCCTGGCACTGCAGGATGCAAGGATCCATTGATGTAAGGATCCTGGCACCGCGGGATGAAAGAATCCTGGATTCGCAGGATGCAAAGATTTCGGCACCGCAGGATGCAAGGATCTCGGCACCGCGGGATGCAAGGATCCAGGGATTTAACGATCCTGGCACCGTGGGATACTGGTATCCTGGCACCGCGAGATGGAAGGATCCTGGCACCGTAGGACGCAATGATCCTGAATACGCAGGATGCGAGAATCCTGGCACCGTGGGTTGCAAAGATCCTGGCACCGTGGGTTGCAAGGATCCTGGATCCGCGCGATGGAAGGATCCTGGTACCGGAGGACGCAAAGATCCAGGGATGTAAGGATCCTGGCACCGCGGGATGCAGGGATCCTGGCACCGCGAGATGAAGGGATGCTGGCACCGCAGGATGCAAAGATCCTGCGACCGTGGGTTGCAAGGATCCTGGATCCGCGAAATGGAAGGATCCTGGAACCGGAGGACGCAAGGATCCAGGGATGTAAGGATCCTGGCACCACGGGATGCAGGGATGCTGGCACCGCTGGATGCAAGGATCCAGGGGTAAGGATCCTGGCACCGCGGGATGCAAGAATCCTGGCATCGCAGGATGCAAAGATCCTGGCACCGCGCGATGTAAGGATCTAGGGATGCAAGAATCCTGGCACCGCAGTATGCAAGGATCCCGGCACCGCGGGATGCAAGGATCCAGGGTTGTAAGGATCTTGGCACCGTGGGATGTAAGGATCTAGGGATGCAAGGATCCTGGCACTGCAGGATGCAAGGATCCATTAATGTAAGGATCCTGGCACCGCGGGATGCAGGGATCCTATCACCGTGGGCTGCAAGGATCTTGGCACCGCGAGATGTAAGGATCCAGCGATGCAAGGATCCTGACACCGCAGTACGCAGGGATCCTGGCACCGCAGGACGGAAGGATCCTGGCACCGCATTATGCAACGATCAAGGGATTAAAGGATCCTGGCGCCGCGGGATGCTGAGATCCTGGCACCGCAGTATGCAAGGATCCCGGCACCGCGGGATGCAAGGATCCATGGTTGAAAGGATCCTGGCACCGCAGTACGCAAGGATCCCGGCACCGCAGGACGGAAGGATCCTGGCACCGTGGGTTGCAAGGATCCTGGCACCGCAGGACGCAAGGATCCAGGGATGAAAGGATCTAGGCACCGCGCGATGCAGGGATCCTTGCACCGCGGGATGCAGGGATCCTGGCACCGTGGCTTGCAAGGATCTTGGCACCGCGAGATGCAAGGATCCAGGGATGCAAGGATCCCGGCACCGCAGGATGCAAGGATCTCGGCACCGCGGGATAAAAGGATCCAGGGATGTAAGGATCCTGGCACCATGGGATGCAAGAATCCTGGCACCGCAGGATGCAAGGATCCCGGCACCGTGGGATGCAAGGATCCTGGCACCGCGGGACGCAATGATCCAGGGGTGTAAGGATCCTGGCACCGCCGGATGCATGGATCCTGGCACCGCGGGATGCAGGGATGCTGGCACAGCAGGATGCAAGGATCCAGGGGTGTAAGGACCCTGGCACCGCGGGATGCAAGAATCCTGGCATCGCAGGATGCAAAGATCCCGGCACCGCAGGATGCAAGGATCTCGGCACCGCGGAATGCAAGGATCCAGGGATGTAAGGATCCTGGCACCATGGGATGCAAGAATCCTGGCACCGCAGGATGCAAGGATCCAGGGATGTAAGGTTCCTGGCACCGAGGGATGCAGGGATGCTGGCACCGCAGGATGCAAGGCTCCAGGGGTGTAAGAATCCTGGCACCGCGGGATGGAAGAATCCTGGATTCGCAGGATGCAAAGATCTCGGCACCGCAGGATGCAAGGATCTCGGCACCGCGGGATGCAAGGATCCAGGGATTTAACGATCCTGGCACCGTGGGATGCAGGTATCCTGGCACCGAGAGATGGAAGGATCCTGGCACCGCAGGACGCAATGATACTGAATACGCAGGATGCGAGAATCCTGGCACCGTGTGTTGCAAAGATCCTGGCACCGTGGGTTGCAAGGATCCTGGATCCGCGAGATAGAAGGATCCTGGTACCGGAGGACGCAAGGATCCTGAATACGCAGGATGTAAGAATCCTGGCACCGCAGTATGCAAGGATCCCGGCACCGCGGGATGCAAGGATCCAGGGTTGTAAGGATCTTTGCACCTTAGGATGTAAGGATCTAGGGATGCAAGGATCCTGGCACTGCAGGATGCAAGGATCCAGGGATGCAAGGATCCTGGCACCGCAGTACGCAAATATCCTGGCACCGCGGGATGCAAGGATCCAAGGATGTAAGGATCCTGGCACCGCAGGATGCAAGGATTCCGGCACCGCAGGATGCAAGGATCCAAGGATGTAAGGATCCTGGCACCGTGGGATGTAAGGATCTAGGGATGCAAGGATCCTGGCACTGCAGGATGCAAGGATCCATTAATGTAAGGATCCTGGCACCGAGGGATGAAAGAATCCTGGATTCGCAGGATGCAAAGATCTCGGCACCGCAGGATGCAAGGATCTCGGCACCGCGGGATGCAAGGATCCAGGGATTTAACGATCCTGGCACCGTGGGATGCTGGTATCCTGGCACCGCGAGATGGAAGGATCCTGGCACCGCAGGACGCAATGATCCTGAATACGCAGGATGCGAGAATCCTGGCACCGTGGGTTGCAAAGATCCTGGCACCGTGGGTTGCAAGGATCCTGGATCCGCGCGATGGAAGGATCCTGGTACCGGAGGACGCAAGGATCCAGGGATGTAAGGATCCTAGCACCGCGGGATGCAGGGATCCTGGCACCGCGGGATGAAGGGATGCTGGCACCGCAGGATGCAAAGATCCTGCCACCGTGGGTTGCAAGGATCCTGGATCCGCGAGATGGAAGGATCCTGGTACCGGAGGACGCCAGGATCCAGGGATGTAAGGATCCTGGCACCGCGGGATGCAGGGATGCTGGCACCGCTGGATGCAAAGATCCAGGGGGTAAGGATCCTGGGACCGCGGGATGCAAGAATCCTGGCATCGCAGGATGCAAAGATCCTGGCACCGCGCGATGTAAGGATCTAGGGATGCAAGAATCCTGGCACCGCAGTATGCAAGGATCCCGGCACCGCGGGATGCAAGGATCCAGGGTTGTAAGGATCTTGGCACCATGGGATTTAAGGATCTAGGGATGCAAGGATCCTGGCACTGCAGGATGCAAGGATCCATTAATGTAAGGATCCTGGCACCGCGGGATGCAGGGACCCTATCACCGTGGGTTGCAAGGATCTTGGCACCGCGAGATGTAAGGATCCAGGGATGCAAGGATCCTGGCACCGCAGTACGCAAGGATCCTGGCGACGCGGGATGCAAGGATCCAAGGATGTAAGGATCCTGGCACCGCAGGATGCAAGGATTCCGGCACCGCGGGATGCAAGGATCCAGGGTTGTTAGGATCTTGGCACCGTGGGATGTAAGGATCTAGGGATGCAAGGATCCTGGCACTGCAGGATGCAAGGATCCATTGATGTAAGGATCCTGGCACCGCGGGATGAAAGAATCCTGGATTCGCAGGATGCAAAGATTTCGGCACCGCAGGATGCAAGGATCTCGGCACCGCGGGATGCAAGGATCCAGGGATTTAACGATCCTGGCACCGTGGGATACTGGTATCCTGGCACCGCGAGATGGAAGGATCCTGGCACCGTAGGACGCAATGATCCTGAATACGCAGGATGCGAGAATCCTGGCACCGTGGCTTGCAAAGATCCTGGCACCGTGGGTTGCAAGGATCCTGGATCCGCGCGATGGAAGGATCCTGGTACCGGAGGACGCAAAGATCCAGGGATGTAAGGATCCTGGCACCGCGGGATGCAGGGATCCTGGCACCGCGAGATGAAGGGATGCTGGCACCGCAGGATGCAAAGATCCTGCGACCGTGGGTTGCAAGGATCCTGGATCCGCGAAATGGAAGGATCCTGGAACCGGAGGACGCAAGGATCCAGGGATGTAAGGATCCTGGCACCACGGGATGCAGGGATGCTGGCACCGCTGGATGCAAGGATCCAGGGGTAAGGATCCTGGCACCGCGGGATGCAAGAATCCTGGCATCGCAGGATGCAAAGATCCTGGCACCGCGCGATGTAAGGATCTAGGGATGCAAGAATCCTGGCACCGCAGTATGCAAGGATCCCGGCACCGCGGGATGCAAGGATCCAGGGTTGTAAGGATCTTGGCACCGTGGGATGTAAGGATCTAGGGATGCAAGGATCCTGGCACTGCAGGATGCAAGGATCCATTAATGTAAGGATCCTGGCACCGCGGGATGCAGGGATCCTATCACCGTGGGCTGCAAGGATCTTGGCACCGCGAGATGTAAGGATCCAGCGATGCAAGGATCCTGACACCGCAGTACGCAGGGATCCTGGCACCGCAGGACGGAAGGATCCTGGCACCGCATTATGCAACGATCAAGGGATTAAAGGATCCTGGCGCCGCGGGATGCTGAGATCCTGGCACCGCAGTATGCAAGGATCCCGGCACCGCGGGATGCAAGGATCCATGGTTGAAAGGATCCTGGCACCGCAGTACGCAAGGATCCCGGCACCGCAGGACGGAAGGATCCAGGGATCCTGGCACCGCGGGATGCAGGGATCCTGGCACCGCAATATGCAACGATCCTGGCACCGTGGGTTGCAAGGATCCTGGCACCGCGAGATCCAAGGATCCAGGGATGTAATGATCCTGGAACCGCAGGACACAAGGATTCTTGCACCGCGAGATGTAGAGATCTAGGGATGCAAGAATCCTGGCACCGCAGGACGAAACGATCCTGGCACCGCAGCACGCAAGGATCCAGGGATGCAAGGATCCTGGCACCGCGGGATGCAGGGATCGTGGCACCGCAGGATCCTGGGACCGCAGGATGCAAAAATTACGGTACCGCAGGATGCAAGGATCTCGGCACCGCGGGATGCAAGGATCAAGGGATGTAGGGATCCTGGCACCGCGGGATGCAAGGATCCAGAGATATAAGGATCCGGGCACCGCGGGATGCAAGAATCCTTGCACCGCAGGACGCAAGGATCCTGGCACCGCAGGACGCAAGTATCCAGGGATGTAAGGATCCTGGCACCGCGGGATGCAGGGATCCTATCACCGTGGGCTGCAAGGATCTTGGCACCGCGAGATGTAAGGATCCAGGGATGCAAGGATCCTGGCACCGCAGTACGCAAGGATCCTGGCACCGCAGAACGGAAGGATCCTGGCACCGCAGTATGCAACGATCAAGGGATGAAAGGATCCTGGCGCCGCGGGATGCTGAGATCCTGGCACCGCAGTATGCAAGGATCCCGGCACCGCGGGATGCAAGGATCCACGGTTGAAAGGATCCTGGCACCGCAGTACGCAAGGATCCCGGCACCGCAGGACGGAAGGATCCAGGGATCCTGGCACCGCGGGATGCAGGGATCCTGGCACCGCAATATGCAACGATCCTGGCACCGTGGGTTGCAAGGATCCTGGCACCGCGATATGCAAGGATCCAGGGAGGTAACGATCCTGCAACCGCAGGATGCAAGGATTCTGGCATCGCGAGATGTAGAGATCTAGGGATGCAAGAATCATGGCACCGCAGGACGAAACGATCCTGGCACCGCAGCACGCAAGGATCCAGGCATGTAAGGATCCTGGCACCGCGGGATGCAGGGATCGTGGCACCGCAGGATCCCGGGACCGCAGGATGCAAAAATCACGGTACCGCAGGATGCAAGGATCTCGGCACCGCGGGATGCAAGGATCAAGGGGTGTAGGGATCCTGGCACCGCGGGATGCAAGGATCCAGAGATATAAGGCTCCGGGCACCGCGGGATGCAAGAATCCTTGCACCGCAGGACGCAAGGATCCTGGCACCGCAGGACGCAAGTATCCAGGGATGTAAGGATCCTGGCACCGCGGGATGCAGGGACCCTATCACCGTGGGTTGCAAGGATCTTGGCACCGCGAGATGTAAGGATCCAGGGATGCAAGGATCCTGGCACCGCAGTACGCAAGGATCCCGGCACCGCAGGACGGAAGGATCCAGGGATCCTGGCACCGCGCGATGCAGGGATCCTGGCACCGCAATATGCAACGATCCTGGCACCGTGGGCTGCAAGGATCCTGGCACCGCGAGATGCAAGGATCCAGGGATGCAAGGATCCTGGCGCCGCAGGACGCAAGGATTCTAGCACCGCGAGATGTAAGGATCTAGGGATGCAAGAATCCTGGCACCGCAGGACGAAACGATCCTGGCACCGCAGCACGCAAGGATCCAGGGATGTAAGGATCCTGGCACCGCGGGATGCAGGGATCGTGGCACCGTAGGATCCTGGGACCGCAGGATGCAAAAATCACGGTACCGCAGAATGCAAGGATCTCGGCACCGCGGGATGCAAGGACCAAGGGATGTAGGGATCCTGGCACCGCGGGATGCAAGGATCCAGAGATATAAGGATCCGGGCACCGCGGGATGCAAGAATCCTTGCACCGCAGGACGCAAGGATCCTGGCACCGCAAGTATCCAGGGATGTAAGGATCCTGGCACCGCGGGATGCAGGGATCGTGGCACCGCAGGATCCTGGGACCGCAGGATGCATAAATCACGGTAATGCAGGATGCAAGGATCTCGGCACCGCGGGATGCAAGGACCACGGGATGTAAGGATCCTGGCACCGTGGGATGCAGATATCCTGGCACCGCGAGATGGAAGGATCCTGGCCCCGCAGGACGCAATGATCATGAATACGCAGGATGCGAGAATCCTGGCACCGTGGGTTGCAAAGATCCTGGCACATTGGATTGCAAGGATCCTAAATCCGCGAGATGGAAGGATCCTGGTACCGGAGGACGCAAGGATCGAGGGATGTAAGGATCGTGGCACCGCGGGATGCAGGGATGCTGGCACCGCAGGATGCAAGGATCCAGGGGTGTAAATAACCTGGCACCGCGGGATGCAAGAATCCTGGCATCGCAGGATGCAAAGATCCCGGCACCGCAGGATGCAAGGATCTCGGCACCGCGGGATGCAAGGGTCCAGGGATGTAAGGATCCTGGCACCATGGGATGCAAGAATCCTGGCACCGCAGGATGCAAGGATCCCGGAACCGCAGGATGCAAGGATCCAGGGATGAAAGAATCCTGGCACCGCGGGATGCAGGTATCCTTGCACCACGGGATGCAAGGATCCAGGGATGTAAGGTTCCTGGCACCGAGGGATGCTGGTATCCTGGCACCGTGGGTTGCAAGGATCTTGGCACCGCGAGATGCAAGGATCCAGGGATGCAAGGATCCTGGCACCGCAGGACGCAAGGATCCTAGCACCGTAGGAAGGAAGGATCCAGGAATGTAAGGATCCTGACACCACGGGATACAGGGATCCGGGCACCGTGGGATGCAGGAATACTGGCACCGCAGGATGCAAGGATCCCGGCACCGCAGGATGCAAGGATCCAGGGATGAAAGGATCCTGGCACCGCGGGATGCAGGCATCCTTGCACCGCGGGATGCAAAGATCCAGGGATGCAAGGATCCTGGCACCGCGGGATGCTGGTATCCTGGCACCGAGGGATGTAGGGATCCTGGCACTGCGGGATGCAAGGATCCTGGCACTGCAGGATGCAAGGATCCATTAATGTATGGATCCTGGCACCGCGGGATGCAGGGATCCTGGCACAACGGGATGCAAGGATCCAGGGATGTAAAGTTCCTGGCACCGAGGGATGCAAGGATCCAGGGATTCAAGGATCCTGGCACCGCAGGACGCAAGGATCCTGGGATGAAAGGATCCTGGCACCATGGGATGCAGGTATCCTTGCACCGCGGGATCCAAGAATCCTGGCACCGCAAGATGCAAGGATCCAGGGATGAAAGGATCCTGGCACCGCGGGATGCAGGTATCCTTGCACCGCGGGATCCAAAAATCCTGGCACCGCAGTATGCAAGGATCCCGGCACCGCGGGATGCAAGGATCCAGGGCTGTAAGGATCTTGGCACCGTGGGATGTAAGGATCTAGGGATGCAAGGATCCTGGCACTGCAGGATGCAAGGATCCATTAATGTAAGGATCCTTGCACCGCGGGATGCAGGGATCCTATCACCGTGGGTTGCAAGGATCTTGGCACCGCGAGATGTAAGGATCCAGGGATGCAAGGATCCTGGCACCGCAGTACGCAAGGATCCTGGCTCCGCATGACGGAAGGATCCAGGGATATAAGGATCCTGGCACCGTGGGATGCAGGTATCCTGGCACCGCGAGTTGGAAGGATCCTGGCACCGCAGGACGCAATGATCCTGAATACGCAGGATGCATGAATCCTGGCACCACGGGATACAGGGATCCTGGCACTGCGGGATGCAGGGATCCTGGCACCGCAATATGCAACGATCCTGGCACCGTGGGTTGCAAGGATCCTGGCACCGTGAGATCCAAGGATCCAGGGATGTAATGATCCTGGAACCGCAGGACACAAGGATTCTTGCACCGCGAGATGTAGAGATCTAGGGATGCAAGAATCCTGGCACCGCAGGACGAAACGATCCTGGCACCGCAGCACGCAAGGATCCAGGGATGCAAGGATCCTGGCACCGCGGGATGCAGGGATCGTGGCACCGCAGGATCCTGGGACCGCAGGATGCAAAAATCACGGTACCGCAGGATGCAAGGATCTCGGCACCGCGGGATGCAAGGATCAAGGGATGTAGGGATCCTGGCACCGCGGGATGCAAGGATCCTGAGATGTAAGGATCCGGGCACCGCGGGATGCAAGAATCCTTGCACCGCAGGACGCAAGGATCCTGGCACCGCAGGACGCAAGGATCCAGGGATGTAAGGATCCTGGCACCGCGGGATGCAAGGATCCAGGGATGTAAGGATCCTGGCACCGCAGGATGCAAGGATCCAGGCACCGCGGGATGCAAGGATCCAGGGATGTAAGGATCCTGGCACCGTGGGATGCAGGTATCCTGGCACCGCGAGTTGGAAGGAGCCTGGCACCGCAGGACGCAATGATCCTGAATTCGCAGGATGCATGAATCCTGGCACCGTGGGTTGCAAGGATCCTGGCACCGCGGGATGCAAGGATCCTGGCACCGCGAGATGGAAGGATCCTGGCACCGCAGGACGCAATGAACCTGAATACGCAGGATGCAAGAATCCTGGCACCGTGGGTTGCAAGGATCCTGGCACCGCGGTATGCAAGGATCCAGGGATGTAAGGATCCTGGCACCGCAGGATGCAAGGATCCAGGCACCGCGGGATGCAAGGATCCAGGGATGTAAGGATCCTTGCACCGTGGGATGCAGGGATCCTTGCACCGCAGGATGCAAGGATCCTGGCATCGTGGGATGCAGGGATCCTGGCACCGCAGGATGCAAGGATCCCGGCACCACAAGATGCAGGGATCCTGGCGTCGCAGGATGCAAGGATCCAGGGATGTAAGGATCCTGGCACCGTGGGATGCAGGTATCCTGGCACCGCGAGATGGAAGGATCCTGGCACCGCAGGACGCAATGATCCTGAATACGCAGGATGCAAGAATCCTGGCACCGTGGTTTGCAAGGATCCTTTCACCGCGGGATGCAAGGATCCTGCATTCGCGAGATGGAAGAATCCTGGTACCGGAGGACGCAAGGATCCAGGTATGTAAAGATCCTGGCACCGCCGGATGCAGGGATCCTGGCACCGCGGGATGCAGGGCTGCTGGCACCGCAGGATGCAAGGATCCAGGGGTGTGAGGATCCTGGCACCGCGGGATGCAAGAATCCTGGCATCGCAGGATGCAAAGATCTTGGCACCGCATGATGTTAGGATCTAGGTATGCAAGAATCCTGGAACTGCAGGATGCAAGGATCCAGGCATGTAAGGATCCTGGCACTGCGGGATGCAGGTATCCTGGCACCGTGTGATGGAGGGATCCTGGCACCGAGGGATGCAGGGATCCTGGCACCACAGGATGCAAGGATCCCGGCACCGCGGGATGTTAGGATCCAGGGATGTAAGGATCCTTGCACCGTGGGATGCAGAGATCCTGGCACCGCAGGATGCAAGGATCCTGGAACCGCGGGATGCAGGTATCCTGGCACCGTGGGATGCAGGTATCCTGGCACCGTGGGATGCAGGGATCCTGGCACCGCGGGATGCAGGGATCCTGGCACCCCAGTATGGAAGGATCCCGGCACCGCGGGATACAAGGATCCAGGGATGTAAGGATCCTTGCACCGTGAGATGCAGGGATCCTGGCTCCGCGGGACGCAAGAATCCTGGCATCGCAGGATGCAAAGATCTTGGCACCGCATGATGTAATGATCTAGGGATGCAAGAATCCTGGAACTGCAGGATGCAAGGATCCAGGCATGTAAGGATCCTGGCACCGCAGGATGCAAGGATCCTCGCACCGCAGGATGCAAGGATCCAGAGATGTAAGGATCCTGGCACCGTGGGATGCAGGTATCCTGGCACCGCCAGATGGAAGGATCCTGGCACCGCAGGTGGCAATGATCCTGAATACGAAGGATGCAAGAATCCTGGCACCGTGGGTTGCAAGGATCCTGGCACCGCGGGATGCAAGGATCCAGGGATGCAAGGATCCTGGCACCGCAGGACGCAAGGATTCTGGCACCGCGAGATGTAGAGATCTAGGGATGCAAGAATCCTTGCACCGCAGGACGAAACGATCCTGGCAACGCAGCACGCAAGGATCCAGGGATGCATAGATCCTGGCACCGCGGGATGCAAGGATCCAGGGATGGAAGGATCCTGGTACTGGAGGACGCAAGGATCCAGGTATGTAAGGATCCTGGCACAGCAGGATGCAAGGATCCAGGCACCGCGGGATGCAAGGATCCAGGGATGTAAGGATCCTTGCACCGTGGGATGCAGGGATCCTTGCACCGCAGGAAGCAAGGATCCTGGCATCGTGGGATGCAAGGATTCTAGGATGTAAGGATCCTGGCACCGCAGGATGCAAGGATCCCGGCACCACAAGATGCAGGGATCCTGGCGTCGCAGGATGCAAGGATCCAGGGATGTAAGGATCCTGGCACCGTGGGATGCAGGTATACTGGCACCGCGAGTTGGAAGGATCCTGGCACCGCAGGACGCAATGATCCTGAATACGCAGGATGCAAGAATCCTGGCACTGTGGGTTGCAAGGATCCTGCCACCGCGGGATACAAGGATCCTGGCACCGCGAGATGGAAGGATCCTGGCACAGCAGGACGCAATGATCCTGAATACGCAGAATACAAGAATCCTGGCACCGTGGGTTGCAAGGATGCTGGCACCGTGGGTTGCAAGGATGCTGGCACCGCAGGATGCAAGGATCCAGGGGGTAAGGATCCTGGCACCGCGGGATGCAAGAATCCTGGCATCGCAGGATGCAAGGATCTCGGCACCGCGGGATGCAAGGATCCAGGGATTTAACGATCCTGGCACCGTGGGATGCAATCATCCTGGCACCGCGAGATGGAAGGATCCTGGCACCGCAGGACACAATGATCATGAATACGCAGGATGCGAGAATCCTGGCACCGTGGGTTGCAAAGATTCTGGCACCGTGGGTTGCAAGGATCCTGAATCCGCGAGATGGAAGGATCCTGGTACTGGAGGACGCAAGGATCCAGGGATGTAAGGATCCTGGCACCGCGGTATGCAGGGATGCTGGCACCGCAGGATGCAAGGATCCAGGGGTGTGAAGATCCTGGCACCGCGGGATGCAAGAATCCTGGCATCGCAGGATGCAAAGATCTTGGCACCGCATGATGTAAGGATCTAGGGATGCAAGAATCCTGGAACTGCAGGATGCAAGGATCCAGGCATGTAAGGATCCTGGCACCGCGGGATGCAGGTATCCTTGCACCGCGGGATGCAAGAATCCTGGCATCGCAGGATGCAAAGATCCTGGCACCGCATGATGTAATGATCTAGGGATGCAAGAATCCTGGAACTGCAGGATGCAAGGATCCAGGCATGTAAGGATCCTGGCACCGTGGGATGCAAAGATCCTCGCACCGCAGGATGCAAGGATCCAGGGATGTAAGGATCCTGGCACCGTGGGATGGAGGTATCCTGGCACCGCCAGGTGGAAGGATCCTGGCACCGCAGGTGGCAATGATCCTGAATACGCAGGATGCAGGGATCCTGGCACCGTGGGTTGGAAGGATCCTGGCACCGCAGGACGCAATGATCCTGAATACGCAGGATTCGAGAGTCCTGGCACCCTGGGTTGCAAAGATCCTGGCACCGTGAGTTGCAAGGATCCTGAATCCTTGGATGGAAGGATCCTGGTTACGGAGGACGCAAGGATCCAGGGATGTAAGGATCCTGGCACCGCGGAATGCAGGGATGCTGGCACCGCAGGTTGCAAGGATCCAGGGATGTAAGGATCCTGGGACCGCAGGATGCAAAAATCACGGTACCGCAGGATGCAAGGATCTCGGCTTCGCGGGATGCAAGGATCCAGGGATATAGGGATCCTGGCACCGCGTGATGCAAGGATCCAGGGATGTAAGGCTCCGGGCACCGCGGGATGCAAGAATCCTGGCACCACGGGATGCAAGGATCCAGGCATGTAAGGATCCTGGCACCGCGGGTTGCAGGAATCCTGGCACCGTGTGATGCAGGGATCCTGGCACCGAGGGATGCAGGGATCCTGGCACCGCAGGATGCAAGGATCCCGGCACCGCGGGATGTTAGGATCCAGGGATGTAAGGATCCTTGCACCGTGGGATGCAGGGATCCTGGCACCGCAGGATGCAAGGATCCCGGAACCGCAGGATGCAAGGATCCAGGGATGAAAGAATCCTGGCACCGCGGGATGCAGGTATCCTTGCACCGCGGGATGCAAGGATCCAGGGATGTAAGGTTCCTGGCACCGAGGGATGCTGGTATCCTGGCACCGTGGGTTGCAAGGATCTTGGCACCGCGAGATGCACGGATCCAGGGATGCAAGGATCCTGGCACCGCAGGACGCAAGGATCCTAGCACCGCAGGAAGGAAGGATCCAGGAATGTAAGGATCCTGACACCACGGGATACAGGGATCCGGGCACCGTGGGATGCAGGAATACTGGCACCGCAGGATGCAAGGATCCCGGCACCGCAGGATGCAAGGATCCAATGATGAAAGGATCCTGGCACTGCGGGATGCAAGGATCCTGGCACTGCAGGATGTAAGGATCCATTAATGTATGGATCCTGGCACCGCGGGATGCAGGGATCCTGGCACCACGGGATGCAAGGATCCAGGGATGTAAAGTTCCTGGCACCGAGGGATGCAAGGATCCAGGGATGCAAGGATCCTGGCACCGCAGGACGCAAGGATCCTGGGATGAAAGGATCCTGGCACCACGGGATGCAGGTATCCTTGCACCGCGGGATCCAAGAATCCTGGCACCGCAAGATGCAAGGATCCAGGGATATAGGGATCCTGGCACCGCGGGATGCAGGTATCCTTGCACCGCGGGATCCAAGAATCCTGGCATCGCAGGATGCAAAGATCCTGGCACCGCAGGGTGCAAGGATCCAGGGATCTAACGATCCTGGCACCACGTGCAAGGATCCAGGGATGAAAGGATCCTGGCACCGCGGGATGCTGGTATCCTGGCACCGCGGGATGCAAGAATCCTGGCATCGCAGGATGCAAAGATCCCGGCACCGCAGGATGCAAGGATCTCGGCACCGCGGGATGCAAGGGTCCAGGGATGTAAGGATCCTGGCACCATGGGATGCAAGAATCCTGGCACCGCAGGATGCAAGGATCCCGGAACCGCAGGATGCAAGGATCCAGGGATGAAAGAATCCTGGCACCGCGGGATGCAGGTATCCTTGCACCGCGTGATGCAAGGATCCAGGGATGTAAGGTTCCTGGCACCGTGGGATGCTGGTATCCTGGCACCGTGGGTTGCAAGGATCTTGGCACCGCGAGATGCACGGATCCAGGGATGCAAGGATCCTGGCACCGCAGGACGCAAGGATCCTAGCACCGCAGGAAGGAAGGATCCAGGAATGTAAGGATCCTGACACCACGGGATACAGGGATCCGGGCACCGTGGGATGCAGGAATACTGGCACCGCAGGATGCAAGGATCCCGGCACCGCAGGATGCAAGGATCCAGGGATGAAAGGATCCTGGCACCGCGGGATGCTGGTATCCTGGCACCGAGGGATGTAGGGATCCTGGGCACTGCGGGATGCAAGGATCCTGGCACTGCAGGATGCAAGGATCCATTAATGTATGGATCCTGGCACCGCGAGATGCAGGGATCCTGGCACCACGGGATGCAAGGATCCAGGGATGTAAAGTTCCTGGCACCGAGGGATGCAAGGATCCAGGGATGCAAGGATCCTGGCACCGCAGGACGCAAGGATCCTGGGATGAAAGGATCCTGGCACCACGGGATGCAGGTATCCTTGCACCGCGGGATCCAAGAATCCTGGCACCGCAAGATGCAAGGATCCAGGGATGAAAGGATCCTGGCACCGCGGGATGCAGGTATCCTTGCACCGCGGGATCCAAGAATCCTGGCACCGCAGTATGCAAGGATCCCGGCACCGCGGGATGCAAGGATCCAGGGCTGTAAGGATCTTGGCACCGTGGGATGTAAGGATCTAGGGATGCAAGGATCTCGGCACTGCAGGATGCAAGGATCCATTAATGTAAGGATCCTTGCACCGCGGGATGCAGCGATCCTATCACCGTGGGTTGAAAGGATCTTGGCACCGCGAGATGTAAGGATCCAAGGATGCAAGGATCCTGGCACCGCAGTACGCAAGGATCCAGGGCACCGCAGGACGGGAGGATCCGGGGTATAAGGATCCTGACACCACGGGATACAAGGATCCTGGCACCGCGGGATGCAGGGATCCTGGCACCGCAGGATGCAAGGATCCAGGGATGCAAGGATCTGTGCACCGTGAGATGCAGGGATCCTGGCACCGCAATATGCAAGGATCCTGGCACCGTGGGTTGCAAGGATCCTTGCACCGCGAGATGCAAGGATCTAGGGATGCAAGAATCCTTGCACCGCAGGACGAAACGATCCTGCCACCGCAGCACGCAAGGATCCAGGGATGTAAGGATCCTGGCACCGCGGGATGCAGGGATCGTGGCACCGCAGGATCCTGGGACCGCAGGATGCAAAACTCACGGTACCGCAGGATGCAAGGATCTCGGCACCGCGGGATGCAAGGATCAAGGGATGTAGGGATCCTGGCACCGCGGGATGCAAGGATCCATAGATGTAAGGATCCGGGCACCGCGGGAGGCAAGAATCCTTGCACCGCAGGACGCAAGGATCCTGCCACCGCAGGACGCAAGGACCCAGGGATGTAAGGATCCTGGCACCGCGGGATGCAGGGATCCTGGCACCGCAGGATGCAAGGATCCAGGGATGTAAGGATCATGGCACCGTTGGATGCAGGGATCCTGGCACCGCGGGATGCAAGGATTCCAGCACCGCAAGATGCAGGGATCCTGGCACCGCAGGATGCAAGGATCCAGGGATGCAAGGATCATTGCACCGCAGGACGCAAGGATCCAAGAATGTAAGGATCCTGGTACCGCGGGATGCAGGTATCCTTGCACCGTGGGATGCAGGGATCCACGGATGAAAGGATCATGGCTTCGCGGGATGCTGGTATCCTGGCATCGACGGATGCAGGGATCCTGGCATCGCGGGATGCAAAAATCCTGGCACCGCAGTATGCAAGGATCCCGGCACCGCGGGATGCAAGGATCCAGGGTTGTAAGGATTCTGGCACCGCGGGATGCAGGGATCCTGGCACCGCGGGATGCTGGTATCCTGGCACCGAGGGATCCTGGCACCGCAGGATGCAAGAATCCTGGCACCGCAGTATGCAAGGATCTCGCATCCGCGGGATGCAACGATCCAGGGTTGTAAGGATTTTGGCACCGTGGGATGTAAGAATCTAGGGATGCAAGGATCCTGGCACTGCAGGATGCAAGGATCCACTAATGTAAGGATCCTGGCACCGCGGGACGCATGGATCCTATCACCGTGGGTTGCAAGGATCTTGGCACCGCGAGATGTAAGGATCCAGGGATGCAAGGATCCTGGCACCGCAGTACCCAAGGATCCCGGCACCGAAGGACGGAAGGATCCAGGGATATAAGGATCCTGGCACCGTGGGTTGCAAGGATCCTGGCACCGCGAGATGCAAGGCTCCAGGGATGCAACGATCCTGGAACCGCAGGACGCAAGGATTCTGGCACCGCGAGATGTAAGGATCTAGGGATGCAAGAATCCTGGCACCGCAGGACGAAATGATCCTGGCACCGCAGCACGCATGGATCCAGGGATGTAAGGATCACGGCACCACAAAACGCAAGGATACAGGGATGCAAGGATCCTGGCATCACAATATGCAAGGATCCTGTCACCGCGAGATGCAGGTATCCTGGCACCGCGATATGGAAGGATCCTGGCCCCGCAGGACGCAATGATCCTGAATACGCAGGATGCAAGAATCCTGGAACCGTGGGGTGCAAGGATCCTGGATCCGCGAGATGGAAGGATCCTGGTACCGGAGGACGCAAGGATCCGGGGATGTAAGGATCCTGGCACCGCGGGATGCAAGGATCCTGGATCCGCGAGATGTAAGGATCCTGGTACCGGAGGACGCAAGGATCCAGGGATGTAAGGATCCTGGCAACACGGGATACAGGGATCCTGGCACCGCGTGATGCAGGGATCCTGGCACCACTGAACGCAAGGATACAGAGATGCAAGGCTCCTGGCATCGCAATATGCAAGGATCCTTGCACCGCGAGATGCAGGTATTCTGGCACCGCGATATGGAAGGATCCTGGCCCCGCAGGACGCAATGATCCTGAATACGCAGGATGGAAGAATCCTGGCACCGTGGGTTGCAAGGATCCTGGATCCGCGAGATGGAAGGATCCTGGTAGCGGAGGACGCAAGGATCCAGAGATGTAAGGATCCTGGCACCGCGGGATGCAAGAATCCTGGATCCGCGAGATGGAAGGATCCTGGTACCGGAGGACGCAAGGATCCAGGGATGTAAAGATCCTGGCAACACGGGATACAGGGATCGTGGCACCGCAGGATGCAAGGATCCAGGGATGTAAGGATCCTGGGACCGAGGATGCAGGTATCCTTGCACCGTGGGATGCAGGTATCCTTGCACCGTGGGATGCAGGGATCCTGGCACCGCGGGATGCAGGGATCCAGGGATGAAAGGATCATGGCTTCGCGGGATGCTGGTATCCTGGCACCGAGGGACGCAGGGATCCTGGCACCGCGGGATGCAAAAATCGTGGCACCGCAGTATGCAAGGATCCCGGCACCGCAGGACGGAAGGATCCAGGGATATAAGGATCCTGGCACCGTGGGTTGCAAGGATCCTGGCACCGCGAGATGCAAGGCTCCAGGGATGCCACGATCCTGGAACCGCAGGACGCAAGGATTCTGGCACCGCTAGATGTAAGGATCTAGTGATGCAAGAATCCTGGCACCGCAGGACGAAACGATACTGGCACCGCAGCACGCAAGGATCCAGGGATGTAAGGATCACGGCACCGCGGTATGCAGGGATCGTGGCACCGCAGGATGCAATGATCCAGGGATGTAAGGATCCTGGGACTGAGGATGCAAAAATCACGGTACCGCAGGATGCAAGGATCTCGGCACCGCGGGATGCAAGGATCCAGGGATGTAGGGATCCTGGCACCGTGGGATGCAAGGCTCCAGGGATGTAAGGATCCGGGCACCGCGGGATGCAAGAATCCTGGATTCGCAGGATGTAAAGATCTCGGCACCACAGGATGCAAGGATCTCGGCACCGCGGGATGCAAGGATCCAGGGATTTAACGATCCTGGCACCGTGGGACGCAGGTATCCTGTCACCGCGAGATGGAAGGATCCCGGCACCGCAGGACGCAATGATCCTGAATACGCAGGATGCAAGAATCCTGGCACCGTTGGTTTGAAGGATCCTGGCACCGCAGGACGCAATGATCCTGAATACGCAGGATTCGAGAGTCCTGGCACCCTGGGTTGCAAAGATCCTGGCACCGTGAGTTGCAAGGATCCTGAATCCTTGGATGGAAGGATCCTGGTTACGGAGGACGCAAGGATCCAGGGATGTAAGGATCCTGGCACCGCGGAATGCAGGGATGCTGGCACCGCAGGATGCAAGGATCCAGGGATGTAAGGATCCTGGGACCGCAGGATGCAAAAATCACGGTACCGCAGGATGCAAGGATCTCGGCTTCGCGAGATGCAAGGATCCAGGGATATAGGGATCCTGGCACCGCGTGATGCAAGGATCCAGGGATGTAAGGCTCCGGGCACCGCGGGATGCAAGAATCCTGGCATCGCAGGATGCAAAGATCCTGGCACCGCAGGGTGCAAGGATCCAGGGATCTAACGATCCTGGCACCACGGGATGCAAGGATCCAGGCATGTAAGGATCCTGGCACCGCGGGTTGCAGGAATCCTGGCACCGTGTGATGCAGGGATCCTGGCACCGAGGGATGCAGGGATCCTGGCACCGCAGGATGCAAGGATCCCGGCACCGCGGGATGTTAGGATCCAGGGATGTAAGGATCCTTGCACCGTGGGATGCAGGGATCCTGGCACCGCAGGATGCAAGGATCCCGGAACCGCAGGATGCAAGGATCCAGGGATGAAAGAATCCTGGCACCGCGGGATGCAGGTATCCTTGCACCGCGGGATGCAAGGATCCAGGGATGTAAGGTTCCTGGCACCGAGGGATGCTGGTATCCTGGCACCGTGGGTTGCAAGGATCTTGGCACCGCGAGATGCACGGATCCAGGGATGCAAGGATCCTGGCACCGCAGGACGCAAGGATCCTAGCACCGCAGGAAGGAAGGATCCAGGAATGTAAGGATCCTGACACCACGGGATACAGGGATCCGGGCACCGTGGGATGCAGGAATACTGGCACCGCAGGATGCAAGGATCCCGGCACCGCAGGATGCAAGGATCCAGGGATGAAAGGATCCTGGCACTGCGGGATGCAAGGATCCTGGCACTGCAGGATGTAAGGATCCATTAATGTATGGATCCTGGCACCGCGGGATGCAGGGATCCTGGCACCACGGGATGCAAGGATCCAGGGATGTAAAGTTCCTGGCACCGAGGGATGCAAGGATCCAGGGATGCAAGGATCCTGGCACCGCAGGACGCAAGGATCCTGGGATGAAAGGATCCTGGCACCACGGGATGCAGGTATCCTTGCACCGCGGGATCCAAGAATCCTGGCACCGCAAGAGGCAAGGATCCAGGGATATAGGGATCCTGGCACCGCGGGATGCAGGTATCCTTGCACCGCGGGATCCAAGAATCCTGGCATCGCAGGATGCAAAGATCCTGGCACCGCAGGGTGCAAGGATCCAGGGATCTAACGATCCTGGCACCACGGGATGCAAGGATCCAGGGATGAAAGGATCCTGGCACCGCGGGATGCTGGTATCCTGGCACCGCGGGATGCAAGAATCCTGGCATCGGAGGATGCAAAGATCCCGGCACCGCAGGATGCAAGGATCTCGGCACCGCGGGATGCAAGGGTCCAGGGATGTAAGGAACCTGGCACCATGGGATGCAAGAATCCTGGCACCGCAGGATGCAAGGATCCCGGAACCGCAGGATGCAAGGATCCAGGGATGAAAGAATCCTGGCACCGCGGGATGCAGGTATCCTTGCACCGCGTGATGCAAGGATCCAGGGATGTGAGGTTCCTGGCACCGAGGGATGCTGGTATCCTGGCACCGTGGGTTGCAAGGATCTTGGCACCGCGAGATGCACGGATCCAGGGATGCAAGGATCCTGGCACCGCAGGACGCAAGGATCCTAGCACCGCAGGAAGGAAGGATCCAGGAATGTAAGGATCCTGACACCACGGGATACAGGGATCCGGGCACCGTGGGATGCAGGAATACTGGCACCGCAGGATGCAAGGATCGCGGCACCGCAGGATGCAAGGATCCAGGGATGAAAGGATCCTGGCACCGCGGGATGCTGGTATCCTGGCACCGAGGGATGTAGGGATCCTGGGCACTGCGGGATGCAAGGATCCTGGCACTGCAGGATGCAAGGATCCATTAATGTATGGATCCTGGCACCGCGAGATGCAGGGATCCTGGCACCACGGGATGCAAGGATCCAGGGATGTAAAGTTCCTGGCACCGAGGGATGCAAGGATCCAGGGATGCAAGGATCCTGGCACCGCAGGACGCAAGGATCCAGGGATGAAAGGATCCTGGCACCACGGGATGCAGGTATCCTTGCACCGCGGGATCCAAGAATCCTGGCACCGCAAGATGCAAGGATCTAGGGATGCAAGGATCTCGGCACTGCAGGATGCAAGGATCCATTAATGTAAGGATCCTTGCACCGCGGGATGCAGCGATCCTATCACCGTGGGTTGAAAGGATCTTGGCACCGCGAGATGTAAGGATCCAAGGATGCAAGGATCCTGGCACCGCAGTACGCAAGGATCCTGCCACCGCAGGACGCAAGGACCCAGGGATGTAAGGATCCTGGCACCGCGGGATGCAGGGATCCTGGCACCGCAGGATGCAAGGATCCAGGGATGTAAGGATCATGGCACCGTTGGATGCAGGGATCCTGGCACCGCGGGATGCAAGGATTCCAGCACCGCAAGATGCAGGGATCCTGGCACCGCAGGATGCAAGGATCCAGGGATGCAAGGATCATTGCACCGCAGGACGCAAGGATCCAAGAATGTAAGGATCCTGGTACCGCGGGATGCAGGTATCCTTGCACCGTGGGATGCAGGGATCCACGGATGAAAGGATCATGGCTTCGCGGGATGCTGGTATCCTGGCACCGAGGGACGCAGGGATCCTGGCACCGCGGGATGCAAAAATCGTGGCACCGCAGTATGCAAGGATCCCGGCACCGCAGGACGGAAGGATGCAGGGATATAAGGATCCTGGCACCGTGGGTTGCAAGGATCCTGGCACCGCGAGATGCAAGGCTCCAGGGATGCCACGATCCTGGAACCGCAGGACGCAAGGATTCTGGCACCGCTAGATGTAAGGATCTAGTGATGCAAGAATCCTGGCACCGCAGGACGAAACGATACTGGCACCGCAGCACGCAAGGATCCAGGGATGTAAGGATCACGGCACCGCGGTATGCAGGGATCGTGGCACCGCAGGATGCAAGGATCCAGGGATGTAAGGATCCTCGGACCAAGGATGCAAAAATCACGGTACCGCAGGATGCAAGGATCTCGGCACCGCGGGATGCAAGGATCCAGGGATGTAGGGATCCTGGCACCGTGGGATGCAAGGCTCCAGGGATGTTAGGATCCGGGCACCGCGGGATGCAAGAATCCTGGATTCGCAGGATGTAAAGATCTCGGCACCGCAGGATGCAAGGATCTCGGCACCGCGGGATGCAAGGATCCAGGGATTTAACGATCCTGGCACCGTGGGACGCAGGTATCCTGTCACCGCGAGATGAAGGGATCCCGGCACCGCAGGACGCAATGATCCTGAATACGCAGGATGCAAGAATCCTGGCACCGTTGGTTTGAAGGATCCTGGCACCGTGGGATGCAAGGATCCTGGATCCGCGAGATGTAAGGATCCTGGGACCGGAGGACGCAAGGATCCAGGGATGTAAGGATCCTGACACCGCCGGATGCAGGGATCCTGGCACCGCGGGATGCAGGGATGCTGGCACCGCAGGATGCAAAGATCCAGGGGGTTAGGATCCTGGCACCGCGGGATGCAAGAATCCTGGCATCGCAGGATGCAAAGATCTTGGCACCGCAGGGTGCAAGGATCCAGGGATCTAACGATCCTGGCACCGTGGGATGCAAGGATCCAGGCATGTAAGGATCCTGGCACCGCGGGATGCAGGAATCCTGGCACCGTGTGATGCAGGGATCCTTTCACCGAGGGATGCAGGGATCCTGGCACCGCAGGATGCAAGGATCCCGGCACCGCGGGATGTTAGGATCCAGGGATGTAAGGATCCTTAAACCGTGGGATGCAGGGATCCTGGCACCGCAAAATGCAGGGATCCTGGCACCGCAGGATGCAAGGATCCAGGGGGTAAGGATCCTGGCACCGCGTGATGCAGGTATCCTTGCACCGTAGGATGCAGGGATCCTGGCACCGCGGGATGAAGGGGTGCTGGCACCGCAGGATGCAAAGATCTTGCCACCGTAGGTTGCAAGGCTCCTGGATCCGCGAGATGGAAAGATCCTGGTACCGGAGGACGCAAGGATCCAGGGATGTAAGGATCCTGGCACCGCGGGATGCAAGGATCCAGGGATGCAAGGATCCAGGCACCGCGGGATGCAAGGATCCAGGGATGTAAGGATCCTGGCACCGTGGGATGCAGGTATCCTGGCACCGCGAGTTGGAAGGAGCCTGGCACCGCAGGACGCAATGATCCTGAATTCGCAGGATGCATGAATCCTGGCACCGTGGGTTGCAAGGATCCTGGCACCGCGGGATGCAAGGATCCTGGCACCGCGAGATGGAAGGATCCTGGCACCGCAGGACGCAATGATCCTGAATACGCAGGATGCAAGAATCCTGGCACCGTGGGTTGCAAGGATCCTGGCACCGCGGTATGCAAGGATCCAGGGATGTAAGGATCCTGGCACCGCAGGATGCAAGGATCCAGCCACCGCGGGATGCAAGGATCCAGGGATGTAAGGATCCTTGCACCGTGGGATGCAGGGATCCTTGCACCGCAGGATGCAAAGATCCTGGCATCGTGGGATGCAGGGATCCTGGCACCGCAGGATGCAAGGATCCCGGCACCACAAGATGCAGGGATCCTGGCGTCGCAGGATGCAAGGATCCAGGGATGTAAGGATCCTGGCACCGTGGGATGCAGGTATCCTGGCACCGCGAGATGGAAGGATCCTGGCACCGCAGGACGCAATTATCCTGAATACGCAGGATGCATGAATCCTGGCACCGTGGGTTGCAAGGATCCTGGCACCGCGGGATGCAAGGATCCTGGCACCGCGAGATGGAAGGATCCTGGCACCGCGGGATGAAGGGGTACTGGCACCGCAGGATGCAAAGATCTTGCCACCGTAGGTTGCAAGGCTCCTGGATCCGCGAGATGGAAGATCCTGGTACCGGAGGACGCAAGGATCCAGGGATGTAAGGATCCTGGCACCGCGGGATGCAAGGATCCAGGGATGTAAGGATCCTGGCACCGCAGGATGCAAGGATCCAGGCACCGCGGGATGCAAGGATCCAGGGATGTAAGGATCCTGGCACCGTGGGATGCAGGTATCCTGGCACCGCGAGTTGGAAGGAGCCTGGCACCGCAGGACGCAATGATCCTGAATACGCAGGATGCAAGAATCCTGGCACCGTGGGTTGCAAGGATCCTGGCACCGCGGTATGCAAGGATCCAGGTATGTAAGGATCCTGGCACCGCAGGATGCAAGGATCCAGGCACCGTGGGATGCAAGGATCCAGGGATGTAAGGATCCTGGCATCGTGGAATGCAGGGATCCTGGCACCGCAGGATGCAAGGATCCCGGCACCACAAGATGCAGGGATCCTGGCGTCGCAGGATGCAAGGATCCAGGGATGTAAGGATCCTGGCACCGTGGGATGCAGGTATCCTGGCACCGCGAGATGGAAGGATCCTGGCACCGCAGTACGCAATGATAATGAATTTGCAGGATGCATGAATCCTGGCACCGTGGGTTGCAAGGATCCTGGCACCGCGAGATGGAAGGATCCTGGCACCGCAGGACGCAATGATCCTGAATACGCAGGATGCAAGAATCCTGGCACCGTGGGTTGCAAGGATCCTGGCACCGCGGGATGCAAGGATCCAGGGATGTAAGGATCCTGGCACCGTGGGATGCAGGTATCCTGGCACCGCGAGATGGAAGGATCCTGGCACCGCAGGACGCAATGATCCTGAATTCGCAGGATGCATGAATCCTGGCACCGTGGGTTGCAAGGATCCTGGCACCGCGGGATGCAAGGATCCTGGCACCGCGAGATGGAAGGATCCTGGCACCGCAGTACGCAATGATCCTGAATACGCAGGATGCAAGAATCCTGGCACCGTGGGTTGCAAGGATCCTGGCACCGCGGTATGCAAGGATCCAGGGATGTAAGGATCCTGGCACCGCAGGATGCAAGGATCCAGGCACCGCGGGATGCAAGGATCCAGGGATGTAAGGATCCTGGCACCGTGGGATGCAGGTATCCTGGCACCGCGAGTTGGAAGGAGCCTGGCACCGCAGTACGCAATGATAATGAATTTGCAGGATGCATGAATCCTGGCACCGTGGGTTGCAAGGATCCTGGCACCGCGAGATGGAAGGATCCTGGCACCGCAGGACGCAATGATCCTGAATACGCAGGAAGCAAGAATCCTGGCACCGTGGGTTGCAAGGATCCTGGCACCGCGGGATGCAAGGATCCAGGGATGTAAGGATCCTGGCACCGTGGGATGCAGGTATCCTGGCACCGCGAGATGGAAGGATCCTGGCACCGCAGGACGCAATGATCCTGAATACGCAGGATGCAAGAATCCTGGCACCGTGGTTTGCAAGGATCCTTTCACCGCGGGATGCAAGGATCCTGGATCCGCGAGATGGAAGGATCCTGGTACCGGAGGACGCAAGGATCCAGGTATGTAAGGATCCTGGCACCGCCGGATGCAGGGATCCTGGCACCGCGGGATGCAGGGATGCTGGCACCGCAGGATGCAAGGATCCAGGGGTGTGAGGATCCTGGCACCGCGGGATGCTAGAATCCTGGCATCGCAGGATGCAAAGATCTTGGCACCGCATGATGTTAGGATCTAGGTATGCAAGAATCCTGGAACTGCAGGATGCAAGGATCCAGGCATGTAAGGATCCTGTTACTGCGGGATGCAGGTATCCTGGCACCGTGTGATGGAGGGATCCTGGCACCGAGGGATGCAGGGATCCTGGCACCACAGGATGCAAGGATCCCGGCACCGCGGGATGTTAGGATCCAGGGATGTAAGGATCCTTGCACCGTGGGATGCAGAGATCCTGGCACCGCAGGATGCAAGGATCCTGGAAACGCGGGATGCAAAGATCTTGGCACCGCATGATGTAATGATCTAGGGATGCAAGAATCCTGGAACTGCAGGATGCAAGGATCCAGGCATGTAAGGATCCTGGCACCGCAGGATGCAAGGATCCTCGCACCGCAGGATGCAAGGATCCAGAGATGTAAGGATCCTGGCACCGTGGGATGCAGGTATCCTGGCACCGCCAGATGGAAGGATCCTGGCAACGCAGGTGGCAATGATCCTGAATACGAAAGATGCAAGAATCCTGGCACCGTGGGTTGCAAGGATCCTGGCATCGCGGGATGCAAGGATCCTGGCACCGCAGGACGCAAGGATTCTGGCACCGCGAGATGTAGAGATCTAGGGATGCAAGAATCCTTGCACCGCAGGACGAAACGATCCTGGCACCGCAGCACGCAAGGATCCAGGGATGCAAAGATCCTGGCACCGCGGGATGCAAGGATCCAGGGATGGAAGGATCCTGGTACTGGAGGACGCAAGGATCCAGGTATGTAAGGATCCTGGCACAGCAGGATGCAAGGATCCAGGCACCGCGGGATGCAAGGATCCAGGGATGTAAGGATCCTTGCACCGCGGGATGCAGGGATCCTTGCACCGCAGGAAGCACAGATCCCGGCACCGCAGGATGCAAGGATCCCGGCACCGCGGGATGTTAGGATCCAGGGATGTAAGGATCCTTGCACCGTGGGATGCAGGGATCCTGGCACCGCAGGATGCAAGGATCCCGGAACCGCAGGATGCAAGGATCCAGGGATGAAAGAATCCTGGCACCGCGGGATGCAGGTATCCTTGCACCGCGGGATGCAAGGATCCAGGGATGTAAGGTTCCTGGCACCGAGGGATGCTGGTATCCTGGCGCCGTGGGTTGCAAGGATCTTGGCACCGCGAGATGCACGGATCCAGGGATGCAAGGATCCTGGCACCGCAGGACGCAAGGATCCTAGCACCGCAGGAAGGAAGGATCCAGGAATGTAAGGATCCCGACACCACGGGATACAGGGATCCGGGCACCGTGGGATGCAGGAATACTGGCACCGCAGGATGCAAGGATCCCGGCACCGCAGGATGCAAGGATCCAGGGATGAAAGGTTCCTGGCACCGCGGGATGCAGGTATCCTTGCACCGCGGGATGCAAGGATCCAGGGATGCAAGGATCCAGGGATGCAAGGATCCTGGCACCGCGGGATGCTGGTATCCTGGCACCGAGGGATGTAGGGATCCTGGCACTGCGGGATGCAAGGATCCTGGCACTGCAGGATGTAAGGATCCATTAATGTATAGATCCTGGCACCGCGGGATGCAGGGATCCTGGCACCACGGGATGCAAGGATCCAGGGATGTAAAGTTCCTGGCACCGACGGATGCAAGGATTCAGGGATGCAAGGATCCTGGCACCGCAGGACGCAAGGATCCTGGGATGAAAGGATCCTGGCACCACGGGATGCAGGTATCCTTGCACCGCGGGATCCAAGAATCCTGGCACCGCAAGATGCAAGGATCCTGGGATATAGGGATCCTGGCACCGCGGGATGCAGGTATCCTTGCACCGCGGGATCCAAGAATCCTGGCATCGTAGGATGCAAAGATCCTGGCACCGCAGGGTGCAAGGATCCAGGGATCTAACGATCCTGGCACCACGGGATGCAAGGATCCAGGGATGAAAGGATCCTGGCACCGCGGGATGCTGGTATCCTGGCACCGCGGGATGCAAGAATCCTGGCATCGCAGGATGCACAGATCCCGGCACCGCAGGATGCAAGGATCCCGGCACCGCGGGATGTTAGGATCCAGGGATGTAAGGATCCTTGCACCGTGGGATGCAGGGATCCTGGCACCGCAGGATGCAAGGATCGCGGAACCGCAGGATGCAAGGATCCAGGGATGAAAGAATCCTGGCACCGCGGGATGCAGGTATCCTTGCACCGCGGGATGCAAGGATCCAGGGATGTAAGGTTCCTGGCACCGAGGGATGCTGGTATCCTGGCGCCGTGGGTTGCAAGGATCTTGGCACCGCGAGATGCACGGATCCAGGGATGCAAGGATCCTGGCACCGCAGGACGCAAGGATCCTAGCACCGCAGGAAGGAAGGATCCAGGAATGTAAGGATCCTGACACCACGGGATACAGGGATCCGGGCACCGTGGGATGCAGGAATACTGGCACCGCAGGATGCAAGGATCCCGGCACCGCAGGATGCAAGGATCCAGGGATGAAAGGTTCCTGGCACCGCGGGATGCAGGTATCCTTGCACCGCGGGATGCAAGGATCCTGGCACCGCGGGATGCTGGTATCCTGGCACCGAGGGATGTAGGGATCCTGGCACTGCGGGATGCAAGGATCCTGGCACTGCAGGATGTAAGGATCCATTAATGTATGGATCCTGGCACCGCGGGATGCAGGGATCCTGGCACCACGGGATGCAAGGATCCAGGGATGTAAAGTTCCTGGCACCGACGGATTCAAGGATCCAGGGATGCAAGGATCCTGGCACCGCAGGACGCAAGGATCCTGGGATGAAAGGATCCTGGCACCACGGGATGCAGGTATCCTTGCACCGCGGGATCCAAGAATCCTGGCACCGCAAGATGCAAGGATCCAGGGATATAGGGATCCTGGCACCGCGGGATGCAGGTATCCTTGCACCGCGGGATCCAAGAATCCTGGCATCGCAGGATGCAAAGATCCTGGCACCGCAGGGTGCAAGGATCCAGGGATCTAACGATCCTGGCACCACGGGATGCAAGGATCCAGGGATGAAAGGATCCTGGCACCGCGGGATGCTGGTATCCTGGCACCGCGGGATGCAAGAATCCTGGCATCGCAGGATGCAAAGATCCCGGCACCGCAGGATGCAAGGATCTCGGCACCGCGGGATGCAAGGGTCCAGGGATGTAAGGATCCTGGCACCATGGGATGCAAGAATCCTGGCACCGCAGGATGCAAGGATCCCGGAACCGCAGGATGCAAGGATCCAGGGATGAAAGAATCCTGGCACCGCGGGATGCAGGTATCCTTGCACCGCGGGATGCAAGGATCCAGGGATGTAAGGTTCCTGGCACCGAGGGATGCTGGTATCCTGGCACCGTGGGTTGCAAGGATCTTGGCACCGCGAGATGCACGGATCCAGGGATGCAAGGATCCTGGCACCGCAGGATGCAAGGATCCAGGGATGAAAGGTTCCTGGCACCGCGGGATGCAGGTATCCTTGCACCGCGGGATGCAAGGATCCAGGGATGCAAGGATCCTGGCACCGCGGGATGCTGGTATCCTGGCACCGAGGGATGTAGGGATCCTGGCACTGCGGGATGCAAGGATCCTGGCACTGCAGGATGTAAGGATCCATTAATGTATGGATCCTGGCACCGCGGGATGCAGGGATCCTGGCACCACGGGATGCAAGGATCCAGGGATGTAAAGTTCCTGGCACCGACGGATTCAAGGATCCAGGGATGCAAGGATCCTGGCACCGCAGGACGCAAGGATCCTGGGATGAAAGGATCCTGGCACCACGGGATGCAGGTATCCTTGCACCGCGGGATCCAAGAATCCTGGCACCGCAAGATGCAAGGATCCAGGGATATAGGGATCCTGGCACCGCGGGATGCAGGTATCCTTGCACCGCGGGATCCAAGAATCCTGGCATCGCAGGATGCAAAGATCCTGGCACCGCAGGGTGCAAGGATCCAGGGATCTAACGATCCTGGCACCACGGGATGCAAGGATCCAGGGATGAAAGGATCCTGGCACCGCGGGATGCTGGTATCCTGGCACCGCGGGATGCAAGAATCCTGGCATCGCAGGATGCAAAGATCCCGGCACCGCAGGATGCAAGGATCTCGGCACCGCGGGATGCAAGGGTCCAGGGATGTAAGGATCCTGGCACCATGGGATGCAAGAATCCTGGCACCGCAGGATGCAAGGATCCCGGAACCGCAGGATGCAAGGATCCAGGGATGAAAGAATCCTGGCACCGCGGGATGCAGGTATCCTTGCACCGCGGGATGCAAGGATCCAGGGATGTAAGGTTCCTGGCACCGAGGGATGCTGGTATCCTGGCACCGTGGGTTGCAAGGATCTTGGCACCGCGAGATGCACGGATCCAGGGATGCAAGGATCCTGGCACCGCAGGACGCAAGGATCCTAGCACCGCAGGAAGGAAGGATCCAGGAATGTAAGGATCCTGACACCACGGGATACAGGGATCCGGGCACCGTGGGATGCAGGAATACTGGCACCGCAGGATGCAAGGATCCCGGCACCGCAGGATGCAAGGATCCAGGGATGAAAGGATCCTGGAACCGCGGGATGCAGGAATCCTTGCACCGCGGCATGCAAGGATCCAGGGATGCAAGGATCCTGGCACCGCGGGATGCTGGTATCCTGGCACCGAGGGATGTAGGGATCCTGGCACTGCGGGATGCAAGGATCCTGGCACTGCAGGATGCAAGGATCCATTAATGTATGGATCCTGGCACCGCGGGATGCAGGGATCCTGGCACCACGGGATGCAAGGATCCAGGGATGTAAAGTTCCTGGCACCGAGGGATGCAAGGATCCAGGGATGCAAGGATCCTGGCATCGCAGGACGCAAGGATCCTGGGATGAAAGGATCCTGGCACCACGGGATGCAGGTATCCTTGCACCGCGGGATCCAAGAATCCTGGCACCGCAAGATGCAAGGATCCAGGGATGAAAGGATCCTGGCACCGCGGGATGCAGGTATCCTTGCACCGCGGGATCCAAGAATCCTGGCACCGCAGTATGCAAGGATCCCGGCACCGCGGGATGCAAGGATCCAGGGCTGTAAGGATCTTGGCACCGTGGGATGTAAGGATCTAGGGATGCAAGGATCTCGGCACTGCAGGATGCAAGGATCCATTAATGTAAGGATCCTTGCACCGCGGGATGCAGCGATCCTATCACCGTGGGTTGAAAGGATCTTGGCACCGCGAGATGTAAGGATCCAAGGATGCAAGGATCCTGGCACCGCAGTACGCAAGGATCCAGGGCACCGCAGGACGGAAGGATCCGGGGTATAAGGATCCTGACACCACGGGATACAAGGATCCTGGCACCGCGGGATGCAGGGATCCTGGCACCGCAGGATGCAAGGATCCAGGGATGCAAGGATCTGTGCACCGTGAGATGCAGGGATCCTGGCACCGCAATATGCAAGGATCCTGGCACCGTGGGTTGCAAGGATCCTTGCACCGCGAGATGCAAGGATCTAGGGATGCAAGAATCCTTGCACCGCAGGACGAAACGATCCTGCCACCGCAGCACGCAAGGATCCAGGGATGTAAGGATCCTGGCACCGCGGGATGCAGGGATCGTGGCACCGCAGGATCCTGGGACCGCAGGATGCAAAAATCACGGTACCGCAGGATGCAAGGATTTCGGCACCGCGGGATGCAAGGATCAAGGGATGTAGGGATCCTGGCACCGCGGGATGCAAGGATCCATAGATGTAAGGATCCGGGCACCGCGGGATGCAAGAATCCTTGCACCGCAGGACGCAAGGATCCTGCCACCGCAGGACGCAAGGACCCAGGGATGTAAGGATCCTGGCACCGCGGGATGCAGGGATCCTGGCACCGCAGGATGCAAGGATCCAGGGATGTAAGGATCATGGCACCGTTGGATGCAGGGATCCTGGCACCGCGGGATGCAAGGATTCCAGCACCGCAAGATGCAGGGATCCTGGCACCGCGGGATGCAGGGATCCAGGGATGAAAGGATCATGGCTTCGCGGGATGCTGGTATCCTGGCACCGAGGGACGCAGGGATCCTGGCACCGCGGGATGCAAAAATCGTGGCACCGCAGTATGCAAGGATCCCGGCACCGCAGGACGGAAGGATCCAGGGATATAAGGATCCTGGCACCGTGGGTTGCAAGGATCCTGGCACCGCCAGATGCAAGGCTCCAGGGATGCCACGATCCTGGAACCGCAGGACGCAAGGATTCTGGCACCGCTAGATGTAAGGATCTAGTGATGCAAGAATCCTGGCACCGCAGGATGCAAGGATCCAGGGATGTAAGGATCCTGGAACCGTGGGATGCTGGTATCCTGGCACCGCGAGATGGAAGGATCCTGCCACCGCAGGACGCAATGATCCTGAATACGCACGATGCGAGAATCCTGGCACCATGGGTTGCAAAGATCCTGGCACCGTGGGTTGCAAGGATCCTGGATCCGCGAGGTGGAAGGATCCTGGTACCGGAGAACGCAAGGATCCAGGGATGAAAGGATCCTGGCACCACCGGATTCAGGGATCCTGGCACCGCGGGTTGCAGGGATGCTGCTACCGCAGGATGCAAGGATCCAGGGGTGTAAGGATCTTGGCACCGCGGGATGCGAATCCTGGATTCGCAGGATGTAAAGATCTCGGCACCGCAGGATGCAAGGATCTCGGCACCACCAGATGCAAGGATCCAGGGATTTAACGATCCTGGCACCGTGGGATGCAGGGATCCTGGCACCGCGAGATGGAAGGATCCTGCCACCGCAGGACGCAATGATCCTGAATACGCAGAATGCGAGAATCCTGGCACCGTGGGTTTCAAAGATCCTGGCACCGTGGGTTGCAAGGATCCTGCACCACGAGATGGAAGCATCCTGGCACCGCAGGACGCAATGATCCTGAATACGCAGGATGCGAGAATCCTGGCACCGTGGGTTGCAAAGATCCTGGCACCGTGGGTTGTCAGGATCCTGGTACCGGAGAACGCAAGGATCCAGGGATGTAAGGATCCTGGCACCACCGGATTCAGGGATCCTGGCACCGCGGGTTGCAGGGATGCTGCTACCGCAGGATGCAAGGATCCAGCGTTGTAAGGATCTTGGCACCGCGGGATGCAAGAATCCTGGATTCGCAGGATGCAAAGATCTCGGCACCGCAGGAAGCAAGGATCTCGGCACCGCGGGATGCAAGGATCCAGGGATTTAACGATCCTGGCACCATGGGATGCAGGTATCCTGGCACCGCGAGATGGAAGGATCCTGGCACCGCAGGACGCAATGATCCTGAATACGCAGGATGCGAGAATCCTGGCACCGTGGGTTGCAAAGATCCTGGCACCGTGGGTTGCAAGGATCCTGCACCGCGAGATGGAAGCATCCTGGCACCGCAGGACGCAATGATCCTGAATACGCAGGATGCGAGAATCCTGGCACCGTGGGTTGCAAAGATCCTGGCACCGTGGGTTGTAAGGATCCTGGAACCGCAAGGTGGAAGGATCCTGGTACCGGAGAACGCAAGGATCCAGGGATGTAAGGATCCTGGCACCACCGGATTCAGGGATCCTGGCACCGCAGGATGCAAGGATCCTGGCACCGCGGGATGCAAGGATCCAAGGATGTAAGGATCCCGGCACCGCAGGATGCAAGGATTCCGGCATCGCAAGAGGCAGGGATCCTGGCACCGCGGGATGCAAGAATCCTGGATTCGCAGGATGCAAAGATCCCGGCACCGCAGGATGCAAGGATCTCGGCACCGCGGGATGCAAGGATCCAGGGATGTAAGGATCCTGGCACCGTGGGATGCAGGTATCAGGGCACCGCGAGATGGAAGGATCCTGGCACCGCAGGACGCAATGATCCTGAATACGCAGGATGCAAGAATCCTAGCACCGTGGGTTGCAAGGATCCTGGCACCGCGGGATGCAAGGATCATGCACCGCGAGATGGAAGCATCCTGGCACCGCAGGACGCTATGATCCTGAATACGCAGGATGCGAGAATCCTGGCACCGTTGGTTTGAAGGATCCTGGCACCGTGGGATGCAAGGATCCTGGATCCGATTGATGGAAGGATCCTGGTACCGGAAGACGCAAGGATCCAGGGATGTAAGGATCCTGGCACCGCCGGATGCAGGGATCCTGGCACCACGGGATGCAGGGATGCTGGCACCGCAGGATGCAAAGATCCAGGAGGTAAGGATCATGGCACCGCGGGATGCAAGAATCCTGGCATCGCAGCATGCAAAGATCCTGGCACCGCAGGGTGCAAGGATCCAGGGATCTAACGATCCTGGCACCGTGGGATGCAAGGATCCAGGCATGTAAGGATCCTGGCACCGCGGGATGCAGGAATCCTGACACCGTGTGATGCAGGGATCCTGGCACCGAGGGATGCAGGGATCCTGGCACCGCAGGATGCAAGGATCCTGGCACCGTGGGATGCAAGGATTCTAGGATGTAAGGATCCTGGCACCGCAGGATGCAAGGATCCCGGCACCACAAGATGCAGGGATCCTGGCACCGCAGGATGCAAGGATGCAGGGATGTAAGGATCCTGGCACCGTGGGATGCAGGTATCCTGGCACCGCGAGATGGAAGGATCCCGGCACCGCAGGACGCAATGATCCTGAATACGCAGGATGCAAGAATCCTGGCACCGTTTGTTTGAAGGATCCTGGCACCGTGGGATGCAAGGATCCTAGATCCGCGAGATGGAAGGATCCTGGTACCGGAGGACGCAAGGATCCAGGGATGTAAGGATCCTTTCACCGCCGGATGCAGGGATCCTGGCACCGCGGGATGCAGGGATGCTGGCACCGCAGGATGCAAAGATCCAAGGGGTAAGGATCCTGGCACCGCGGGATGCAAGAATTATGCCATCGCAGGATGCAAAGATCCTGGCACCGCAGGAAGCCAGGATCCAGGGATCTAACGATCCTGGCACCGTGGGATGCAAGGATCCAGGTATGTAAGGATCCTGGCACCGCGGGATGCAGGCATCCTGCCACTATGTGATGCAGGGACCCTGGCACCGAGGGATGCAGGGATCCTGGCACCGCAGGATGCAAGGATCCCGGCACCGCGGGATGTTAGGATCCAGGGATGTAAGGATCCTTGCACCGTGGGATGCAGGGATCCTGGCACCGCAGGATGCAGGGATCCTGGCACCGCAGGATGCAAGGATCCAGGGGGTAAGGATCCTGGCACCGCATGATGCAGGTATCCTTGCACCGTAGGATGCAGGAATCCTGGCACCGCGGGATGCAAGGATCCAGGGATGAAAATAGCCTGGCACCGCTGGGTGCTGGTACCATGGCACCGAGGGATGCAGGGATCCTGGCAGCGCGGGATGCAAGAATCCTGGCACCGCAGTATGCAAGGATCCCGGCACCGCGAGATGCAAGGATCCAGGGTTGAAAGGATCTTGGCACCGTGGGATGCAGGGATCCTGGCACCGCGCGATGAAGGGATGCTGGCACCGCAGGATGCAAAGATCCTGCCACCGTAGGTTGCAAGGCTCCTGGATCCGCGAAATGGAAGGATCCTGGTACCGGAGGACGCAAGGATCCAGGGATGTAAGGATCCTGGCACCGCGGGATGCAGGGATCATGGCACCGCGGGATGCAGGGATGCTGGCACCGCAGGATGCAAGGATCCAGGGGGTAAGGATCCTGGCACCGCGGGATGCAAGAATCCTGGCATCGCAGGATGCAAAGATCCTGGCACCGCGCGATGTAAGGATCTAGGGATGCAAGAATCCTGGAACTGCAGGATGCAAGGATCCAGGCATGTAAGGATGCTGGCACCGCGGGATGCAGGGATCCTGGCACCGCGAGCTGGAAGGATCCTGGCCCCGCAGGACACAATGATCCTGAATACGCAGGATGCAAGAATCCTGGGACCGTGGGTTGCAAGGATCCTGGCACCGTGGGTTGCAAGGATCCTGGATCCGCGAGATGGAAGGGTCCTGGTACCGGGGGTTGCAAGGATCCAGGTATGTCAGGATCCTGGCACCGCGGGAAGGAAATATCCAGGAATGTAAGGATCCTGGAACCACGGGATACAGGTATCCTCGCACCGTAGGATGCAGGGATCCTGGCACCGCGGGATGCAAGGATCCAGGGATGAAAGGATCCTGGCACCGCGGGTTGCTGGTATCCTGGCACCCAGGGATGCAGGGATCCTGGCAATGCGGGATGCAAGAATCCTGGCACCGCAGTATGCAAGGATCCCGGCACCGCGGGATGCAAGGATCCAGGTTTGTAAGGATCTTGGCACCGTGGGATGTAAGGATCTAGGGATGCAAGGATCCTGGCACTGCAGGATGCAAGGATCCATTAATGTAAGGATCCTGGCACCGCGGGATGCAGCGATCCTATCACCGTGGGTTGAAAGGATCTTGGCACCGCGAGATGTAAGGATCCAAGGATGCAAGGATCCTGGCACCGCAGTACGCAAGGATCCAGGGCACCGCAGGACGGAAGGATCCAGGGATATAAGGATCCTGACACCACGGGATACAAGGATCCTGGCACCGCGGGATGCAGGGATCCTGGCACCGCAGGATGCAAGGATCCAGGGATGCAAGGATCTGTGCACCGTGAGATGCAGGGATCCTGGCACCGCAATATGCAAGGATCCTGGCACCGTGGGTTGCAAGGATCCTTGCACCGCGAGATGCAAGGATCTAGGGATGCAAGAATCCTTGCACCGCAGGACGAAACGATCCTGGCACCGCAGCACGCAAGGATCCAGGAATGTAAGGATCCTGGCACCGCGGGATGCAGGGATCGTGGCACCGCAGTATCCTGGGACCGCAGGATGCTAAAATCACGGTACCGCAGGATGCAAGGATCTCGGCACCGCGGGATGCAAGGATCAAGGGATGTAGGGATCCTGGCACCCCGGGATGCAAGGATCCATAGATGTAAGGATCCGTGCACCGCGGGATGCAAGAATACTTGCACCGCAGGACGCAAGGATCCTGGCACCGCAGGACGCAAGGACCCAGGGATGTAAGGATCCTGGCACCGCGGGATGCAGGGACCCTATCACCGTGGGTTGCAAGGATCTTGGCACCGCGAGATGTAAGGATCCAGGGATGCAAGGATCCTGGCACCGCAGTACGCAAGGATCCTGGCACCGCGGGATGCAGGGATCCTGGCACCGCAGGATGCAAGGATCCAGGGATGCAAGGATCTGTGCACCGTGAGATGCAGTTATCCTGGCACCGCAATATGCAAGGATCCTGGCACCGTGGGTTGCAAGGATCCTTGCACCGCGAGATGCAAGGATCTAGGGATGCAAGAATCCTTGCACCGCAGGACGAAACGATCCTGGCACCGCAGCACGCAAGGATCCAGGGATGTAAGGATCCTGGCACCGCGGGATGCAGGGATCGTGGCACCGCAGGATCCTGGGACCGCAGGATGCAAAAATCACGGTACCGCAGGATGCAAGGATCTCGGCACCGCGGGATGCAAGGATCAAGGGATGTAGGGATCCTGGCACCGCGGGATGCAAGGATCCATAGATGTAAGGATCCGGGCACCACGGGATGCAAGAATACTTGCACCGCAGGACGCAAGGATCCTGGCACCGCAGGATGCAAGGATCCAGGGATGCAAGGATCCAGGGATGCAAGGATCTGTGCACCGTGAGATGCAGGGATCCTGGCACCGCAATATGCAAGGATCCTGGCACCGTGGGTTGCAAGGATCCTTGCACCGCGAGATGCAAGGATCTAGGGATGCAAGAATCCTTGCACCGCAGGACGAAACGATCCTGGCACAACAGCACACAAGGATCCAAGGATGTAAGGTTCCTGGCACCGAGGGATGCAGG
The DNA here is from genome assembly GCA_963942545.1 of Oxycera nigricornis. Taxonomy (NCBI): domain Eukaryota; kingdom Metazoa; phylum Arthropoda; class Insecta; order Diptera; family Stratiomyidae; genus Oxycera; species Oxycera nigricornis. The sequence goes on from OZ012662.1 coordinate 67,947,060, forward strand.
GATGCTGGCACCGCAGGATGCAAGGCTCCAGGGGTGTAAGAATCCTGGCACCGCGGGATGGAAGAATCCTGGATTCGCAGGATGCAAAGATCTCGGCACCGCAGGATGCAAGGATCTCGGCACCGCGGGATGCAAGGATCCAGGGATGTAAGGATCCTGGCACCGTTGGATGCAGGGATCCTGGCACCGCGGGATGCAGGGATCCTGGCACCGCAGGATGCAAGGACCCTGGCACCGCGGGATGCAAGGATTTAAAGATGTAAGGATCCTGGCACCGCAGGATGCAAGGATTCCAGCACCGCAAGGTGCAGGGATCCTGGCACCGCAGGATGCAAGGATCATGGCAACGTAGGACGCAAGGATCAAAGAATGTAAGGATCCTGGTACCGCGGGATGCAGGTATCCTTGCACCGTGGGATGCAGGGATCCTGGCACCGCGGGATGCAAGGATCCAGGGATGAAAGGATCATGGCTTCGCGGGATGCTGGTATCCTGGCACCGAGGGATGCAGCGATCCTGGCACCGCGGGATGCAAAAATCCTGGCACCGCAGTATGCAAGGATCCCGGCACCGCGGGATGCAAGGATCCAGGGTTGTAAGGATTCTGGCACCGCGGGATGCAGGAATCCTGGCACCGTGTGTTGGAAAGATCCTGGCACCGCAGTACGCAAAAATCCTGGCACCGCAGGACGGAAGGATCTACGGATGTGAGGATCCTGGCAACACGGGATACAGGGATCCTGGCACCGTGGGATGCTGGTATCCTGGCACCGAGGGATGCAATGATCCTGGCACCGCGGGATGCAAGAATCCTGGCACCGCAGTGTGCAAGGATCCAGGGTTGTAAGGATTTTGGCACCGTGGGATGTAAGGATCTAAAGATGCAAGGATCCTGGCACTGCAGGATGCAAGGATCCACTAATTTAAGGATCCTGGCACCGCGGGACGCATGGATCCTATCACCGTGGGTTGCAAGGATCTTGGCACCGCGAGATGTAAGGATCCAGGGATGCAAGGATCCTGGCACCGCAGTACGCAAGGATCCCGGCACCGCAGGACGGAAGGATCCAGGGATATAAGGATCCTGGCACCACGGGATACAGGGATCCTGGCCCCGCGGGATGCAGGGATCCAGGCACCGCAGGATGCAAGGATCCAGGGATGCAAGGATCTGTGCACCGTGAGATGCAGGGATCCTGGCACCGCAATATGCAAGGATCCTGGCACCGTGGGTTGCAAGGATCCTTGCACCGCGAGATGCAAGGATCTAAGGATGCAAGAATCCTTGCACCGCAGGACGAAACGATCCTGGCACCGCAGCACGCAAGGATCCAGGGATGTAAGGATCCGGGCACCGCGGGATGCAAGAATCCTTGCACCGCAGGACGCAAGGATCCTGGCACCGCAGGACGCAAGGACCCAGGGATGTAAGGATCCTGGCACCGCAGGACGCAAGGATCCAGGGATGAAAGGATCCCGGCACCGCGGGATGCAAGGATCCAGGGATGTAGGGATCCTTGCACCGTGAGATGCAGGGATCCTGGCACCGCAGGATGCAAGGACCCTGGCACCGCGGGATGCAAGGATTTAAAGATGTAAGGATCCTGGCACCGCAGGATGCAAGGATTCCAGCACCGCAAGATGCAGGGATCCTGGCACCGCAGGATGCAAGGATCCAGGGATGCAAGGATCATGGCACCGCAGGACGCAAGGATCCAAGAATGTAAGGATCCTGGTACCGCGGGATGCAGGTATCCTTGCACCGTGGGATGCAGGGATCCTGGCACCGCGGGATGCAAAAATCCTGGCACCGCAGTATGCAAGGATCCCGGCACCGCGGGATGCAAGAATCCAGGGTTGTAAGGATTCTGGCACCGCAGGATGCAAGTATCCCGGCACCGCGGCATGTTAGGATCCAGGGATGTAAGGATCCTTTCACCGTGGGAGGCAGGGATCCTGGCACCGCAGGATGCAGGGATCCTGGCATCGCAGGATGCAAGGATCCAGGGGCTAAGGATCCTGGCACCGCGTGATGCAGGTATCCTTGCACCGTAGGATGCAGGAATCCTGGCACCGCGGGATGCAAGGATCCAGGGATGAAAGGAGCCTGGCACCGCGGGGTGCTGGTATCCTGGCATCGCAGGATGCAAAGATCCTGGCAAGGCGTGTTGTAAGGATCTGGGGATGCAAGAATCCTGGAACTGCAAGATGCAAGGATCCAGCCATGTAAGGATCCTGGCACCGCGGGATGCAGGGATCCTGGCACCGCAGGATGCAAGGATCCAGGGATGTAAGGATCCTGGGACCGCAGGATGCAAAAATCACGGCACCGCAGGATGCAAGGATCTTGGCACCGTGGGATGCAAGGATCTAGGGATGTAAGGATCCTGGCACCGCGGGATGCAAAGATCCAGGGATGTAAGGATCCGGCCACCGCGGGATGCAAGAATCCTTTCACCGCAGGACGCAAGGATCCTGGCACCGCAGGACGCAAGGATCCAGCGATGTAAGGATCCTGGCGCCGCGGGATGCATGGATCCTGGCAGCGCAGGATGCCAGGATCTCGGCACCGCAGGATGCAACCATCAAGGGATGAAAGGATCCTGATACCGCGGGATGCTGGTATCCTGGCACCGAGGGATGTAGGGATCCTGGCACCGCGGGATGCAAGGATCCAGCAATGCAGATATCCTGGCACCGCAATATGCAAGGATCCGGCCACCGTGGGTTGCAAGGATCCTGGCCCCGCGAGACGCAAGGATCCAGGGATGCAACGATCCTGGAACCGCAGGTCGCAAGGATTCTGGCACCGCAGCACGCAAGGATCCAGGGATTTAAGGATCCTGGCACCGCGGGATGCAGCGATTCTGGCACCGCAGGATGCACGGATCCAGGGATGAAAGGATCCTGGATTCGCAGGAAGCAAAGATCCCGGCACCGCAGAATGCAAGGATATCGGCACCGCGGGATGCAAGGATCCAGGGATGTAAGGATCCTGGCACCGTGGGATGCAGGTATCATGGCACCGCGAGATGGAACGATCCTGGCACCGCAGGACGCAATGATCCTGAATACGCAGGATGCAAGAATCCTAGCACCGTGGGTTAAAAGGATCCTGGCACCGCGGGATGCAAGGATCAAGGGATGCTAGGATCCTGGCACCGTGGGTTACAAGGATTCTGGATCCGCGAGATGGAAGGATCCTGGTACCAGAGGACGCAAGGATCCAGGGATGTAAGGATCCTCGCACCGCGGGATGCAGGGATCCTGGCACCGCGGGATGCAGGGATGCTGGCACCGCAAGATGCAAGGATCCAGGGGTGAAAGGATCGTGGCACCGCGGGATGCAAGAATCCTGGCATCGCAGGATGCAAAGATCCTGGCACCGCGCGATGCATGGATCTGGGGATGCAAGAATCCTGGAACTGCAAGATGCAAGGATCCAGCACCGCAGGATGCAAGGATCCAGGGATCCAGGGATCCAGGGATCCTGGCACCGCAATATGCAAGGATCCTGGCACCGTGGGTTGCAAGGATCCTGGCACCGCAGGGCGCAAGGATCCAGGGATGTAAGGATCCTTGCACCGTGTGATGCAGGGATCCTGGCACCGCAGGATGCAAGGATCCTGGATTCGCAGGATGCAAAGATCCCGGCACCGCAGGATGCAAGGATCTCGGCACCGCGGGTTGCAAGGATCCAGGGCTGTAAGGATCCTGGCACCGTGGGATGCAGGTATCATGGCACCGCGAGATGGAAGGATCCTGGCACCGCAGGACGCAATGATCCTGAATACGCAGGATGCAAGAATCCTGGCACCGTGGGTTGCAAGGATCCAGGGATACAAGGATCCTCGCACCGTGGGTTACAAGGATCCTGGATCCGCGAGATGGAAGGTTCCTGGTACCGGAGGACGCAAGGATCTAGATATGTAAGGATCCTAGAACCGCCGGATGCAGGGATCCTGGCACCACAGGATGCAAGGATTTGGGGGTGTAAGGATCCTGGCACCGCGGGATGCAAGAATCAGGGGTTCGCAGGATGCAAAGATCCCGGCACCGCAGGACGCAAGGATCCTGGCACCGCAGGACGCAAGGATCCAGGGATGTAAGGATCCTGGCACCGCGGGAAGCAGGGATCCTGCCACCGCAGGATGCAAGGATCCAGGGATGTAAGGATCCTGGCACCGTTGGATGCAGGGATCCTGTCACCGCGGGATGCAGGGATCCTGGCACCGCAAGATGCAAGGATCCTGGCACCGCACGGCGCAAGGGTCCAGGGATGTAAGGATCCTGGCACCGTGGGATGCAGGTATCATGGCACCGCGAGATGGAAGGATCCTGACACCGCAGGACGAAATGATCCTGATTACGCAGGATGCAAGAATCCTAGCACCGTGGGTTAAAAGGATCCTGGCAACGCGGGATGCAAGGATCCAGGGATGCTAGGATCCTGGCACCGTGGGTTACAAGGATTCTGGATCCGCGAGATGGAAGGATCCTGGTACCGGAGGACGCAAGGATCCAGGGATGTAAGGATCCTCGCACCGCGGGATGCAGGGATCCTGAAACCGCGGGATGCAGATATCCTGGTACCGCGGGATGCAGGGATGCTGGCACCGCAGGATGGAACGATCCAGGGATGTAAGGATCCTGTGACCGCAGGATGCAAAAATCACGGCACCGCAGGATGCAAGGATCTCGGTACCGCGGGAAGAAGGATCCAGGGATGTAAGGATCCTGGAACCGTGGGATGCAGGTATCATGGCACCGCGAGATGGAAGGATCCTGGCACCGCAGGACGCAATGATCCTGAATACGCAGGATGCAAGAATCCTGGCACCGTGGGTTAAAAGGATCCTGGCACCACGGGATGCAAGGATCCAGGGATGCAAGGATCCTGGCACCGTGGGTTACAAGGATTCTGGATCCGCGAGATGGAAGGATCCTGGTACCGAAGGACGCAAGGATCCAGGGATGTGAGGATCCTGGCACCGCCGGATGCAGGGATCCTGGCACCGCGGGATGCAAGGATGCTGGCACCGCAGGATGCAAGGATCCAGGGGTGTAAGGATCCTGGCACCGCGGGATGCAAGAATCCTGGATTCGCAGGATGCAAAGATCCCGGCACCGCGGGATGCAGGGATGCTGGCACCGCAGGATGCAAGGATCCAGGGGTGTAAGGATCCTGGCACCGTGGGATGCAAGGATCCAGGGATGCAAGGATCCTGGCACCGCAGGACGCAAGGATTCAGGGATGAAAGGATCCTTGCACCGCGCGATACAGGGATCCAGGGATGTAAGGATCCTGGCACCGCGGGATGCAGGGATCCTGCAACCGCAGGATGCAAGGATCCAGGGATGTAAGAATCCTGGCACCGTTGGATGCAGGGATCCTGGCACCGCGGGATGCAAAGATCCTGGCACCGCAGGATGCAAGGATCCCGGCACCGCGGGATGCAAGAATATTGGCTTCGCAGGATGCAAAGATCCCGGTACCGCAGGATGCAAGGATCCCGGCACCGCGGAATGCAAGGATCCAGGGATGTAAGGTTCCTGGCACCGCGCGATGCAAGGATCCTGGCACAGTAGGACGCAAGGATCCAGGGATGAAAGGATCCTGGCACCGCGCGAAACAGGGATCCAGGGATGAAAGGATCCTGGCACCGCGCGATGCAGGGATCCTGGCACCGCGGGATGCAGGGATCCTGGCATCGTGGGTTGCAAGGATCTTGGCACCGCGAGATGCAAGGATCCAGGGATGCAAGGATCCTGGCATCGTAGGACCCAAGGATCCTGGCACCGCAGGACGGAAGGATCCAGGGATGTAAGGATCCTGTCACCACGGGATACAGGGATCCTGGCAGGGTGGGATGCAGGGATACTGGCACCGCAGGATACAAGGATCCAGGGATGCAAGGATCCTGGCACCGTGTAATGCAGGGATCCTGGCACCGCAGGATGCAAGGATCCTGGCACCGTGGGCTGCAAGGATTCTGGCACCGCGAGAAGCAAAGGTCCAGGGATGCAACGATCCTGGAACCGCAGGACGCAAGGATTCTGGCATCGCTAGATGTAAGGATCTAGGGATGCAAGAATCCTTGCACCGCAGGACGCAACGATCCTGGCACCGCAGCACGCAAGGATCCAGGGATGTAAGGATCCTGGGACCGCAGGATGCAAAAATCATGGCACCGCAGGATGCAAGGATCTCGGCACCGCGGGATGCAAGGATCTAGGGATGCAAGGATCCTGCCACCGCGGAATGCAAAGATCCAGGGATTTAAGGATCCGGGCACCGCGGGATGCAAGAATCCTTTCACCGCAGGACGCAAGGATCCTGGCACCGCAGGACGCAAGGATCCAGCAATGTAAGGATCCTGGCACCGCGGGATGCATGGATCCTGCCACCGCAGGATGCAAGGATCCAGGGATGTAAGGATCCTGGCACAGTTGGATGCAGGGATCCTGGCACCGCAGGATGCAAGGATCTCGGCACCACAGGATGCAAGGATCCAGGGTTTTAAGGATCCTTGCACCGTGTGATGCAGGGATCCTGGCACCGTGGGATGCATGTATCGTGGCATCGCGAGAACGAAGGATCCTGGCACCGCAGGACGCAATGATCCTGAATACGCAGGATGCGAGAATCCTGGCACCGTGGGTTGCAAAGATCCCGGCACCGCGGGATGCAAGGATCCAGGGATACAAGGATCCTCGCACCGTGGGTTACAAGGATCCTGGATCCGCGAGATGGAAGGATCCTGGTACCGGAGGACGCAAGGATCCAGGGATGTAAGGATCCTGGCACCGCGGGATGCAGGGATCCTGGCACCGCGGGATGCAGATATCCTGGCACCGCGGGATGCAGGGATGCTGGCACCGCAGGATGCAAGGATCCAGGGGTGTAAGGATCGTGGCACCGCGGGATGAAAGAATCCTGGCATCGCAGGATGCAAAGATCCTGGCACCACGCGATGTAAGGATCTGGGGATGCAAGAATCCTGGAACTGCAAGATGCAAGGATCCAGCCATGTAAGGATCCTTGGACCGCAGGATGCAAAAATCATGGCACCGCAGGATGCAAGGATCTCGGCACCGCGGGATGCAAGGATCTAGGGATGAAAGAATCCTGGAACTGCAGGATGCAAGGATCCAGGCATGTAAGGATCCTGGCACTGCGGGATGCAGGTATCCTGGTACCGTGTGATGCAGGGATCCTGGCACCGCAGGATGCAGGGATCCTGCCACCGCAGGATGCAAGGATCCAGGGATGTAAGGATCCTGGCACAGTTGGATGCAGGGATCCTGGCACCGCAGGATGCAAGGATCCCGGCACCACAGGATGCAAGGATCCAGGGTTTTAAGGATCCTTGCACCGTGTGATGCAGGGATCCTGGCACCGTGGGATGCATGTATCGTGGCATCGCGAGAACGAAGGATCCTGGCACCGCAGGACGCAATGATCCTGAATACGCAGGATGCGAGAATCCTGGCACCGTGGGTCGCAAGGATCCCGGCACCGCGGGATGCAAGGATCCAGGGATACAAGGATCCTCGCACCGTGGGTTACAAGGATCCTGGATCCGCGAGATGTAAGGATCCTGGTACCGGAGGACGCAAGGATCCAGGGATGTAAGGATCCTGGCACCGCGGGATGCAGGGATCCTGGCACCGCGGGATGCAGATATCCTGGCACCGCGGGATGCAGGGATGCTGGCACCGCAGGATGCAAGGATCCAGGGGTGTAAGGATCGTGGCACCGCGGGATGAAAGAATCCTGGCATCGCAGGATGCAAAGATCCTGGCACCACGCGATGTAAGGATCTGGGGATGCAAGAATCCTGGAACTGCAAGATGCAAGGATCCAGCCATGTAAGGATCCTGGGACCGCAGGATGCAAAAATCATGGCACCGCAGGATGCAAGGATCTCGGCACCGCGGGATGCAAGGATCTAGGGATGAAAGAATCCTGGAACTGCAGGATGCAAGGATCCAGGCATGTAAGGATCCTGACACCGCGGGATGCTGGTATCCTGGCACCGAGGGATGCAGGGATCCAGGGATGCAGAGATCCTGGCACCGCAATATGCAAGGATCCTGGCACCGCAATATGCAAGGATCCTGGCACCGTGGGTTGCAAGGATCCTGGCACCGCGAGACGCAAGGATCCAGGGATGCAACGATCCTGGAACCGCATGACGCAAGGATTCTGGCACCGTAGCACGCAAGGATCCAGGGATGTAAGGATCCTGGCACCGCGGGATGCAGCGATCCTGGCACCGCAGGATGCAAGGATCCAGGGATGTAAGGATCCTGGGACCGCAGGATGCAAAAATCACGGCACCGCAGGATGCAAGGATCTCGGCACCGCGGGATGCAAGGATCTAAGGATGTAAGGATCCTAGCACCGCGGGATGCAAAGATCCAGGGATGTAAAGATCCGGGCACCGCGGGATGCAAGAATCCTTTCACCGCAGGACGCAAGGATCCTGGCACCGCAGGACGCAAGGATCCAGCGATATAAGGATCCTGGCACCACGGGATGCAAGGATCCCGGCACCGCGGGATGCATGGATCCAGGGATGTAAGGATCCTGGCACCGTGGGATGCAGGTATAATGGCACCGCGAGATGGAAGGATCCTGGCACCGCAGGATGCAGGGATCCTGGCACCGTGGGTTGCAAGGATCTTGGCACCGCTAGATGCAAGGATCCTGGCACCGCAGGACGGAAGGATCCAGGGATGTAACGATACTGGCACCACGGGATACAGGGATCCTGGCACCGTGGGATGCAGGGATACTGGCACCGCAGGATGCAAGGATCCAGGGATGCAAGGATCCTGGCACCGTGGGATGCAGGGATCCTGGCACCGCAGAATGCAAAGGTCCCGGCACCGCAGGATGCAACGATCAAGGGATGAAAGGATCCTGACACCGCGGGATGCTGATATCCTGGCACCGAGGGATGCAGGGATCCTGGCACCGCGGAATGCAAATATCCAGAGATGCATGGATCCTGGCACCGCAATATGCAAGGATCCTGGCATCGTGGGTTGCAAGGATCCTGGCACCGCGAGACGCAATGATCCAGGGATGCAACGATCCTGGAACCGCAGGACGCAAGGATTCTGGCACCGTAGCACGCAAGGATCCAGGGATGTAAGGATCCTGGCACCGCGGGATGCAGCGATCCTGGCACCGCAGGATGCAAGGATCCAGGGATGTAAGGATCCTGGGACCGCAGGATGCAAAAATCACGGCACCGCAGGATGCAAGGATCTCGGCACCGCGGGATGCAAGGATCTAGGGATGTAAGGATCCTGGCACCGCGGGATGCAAAGATCCAGGGATGTAAGGATCCGGGATGCAGGTATCCTGGCACCGTGTGATGGAGGGATCCTGGCACCGCAGGATGCAGGGATCCTGGCACCGCAGGATGCAACGATCAAGGGATGAAAATATCCTGACACCGCGGGATGCTGCTATCCTGGCACCGAGGGATGCAGGGATCCTGGCACCGCGGGATGCAAGGATCCATTGATGCAGGGATCCTGTCACCGCAATTTGCAACGATCCTGGCACCGTGGGTTGCAAGGATCCTGGCACCGCAGGGCGCAAGGATCCGGGGATGTAAGGATCCTTGCACCGTGTGATGCAGGGATCCTGGCACGGTAGGATGCAAGGATCCTGGATCCGCGGGATACAAGGATCCAAGGATGTAAGGATCCTGGCACCGTGGGATGCAGGTAGCCTGGCACCGCGAGATGGAAGGATCCTGGCTCCGCAGGACGCAATGATCCTGAATACGCAGGATGCAAGAATCCTGGCACCGTGGGTTGCAAGGATCCCGGCACCGCGCGATGCAATGATCCAGGGATACAAGGATCCTCGCACCGTGGGTTACAAGGATCATGGATCCGCGAGATGGAAGGTTCCTGGTACCGGAGGACGCAAGGATCCAGATATGTAAGGAACCTGGCACCGCGGGATGCAGGGATCCTGCCACCGCGAGATGGAAGGATCCTGGCACCGCAGAACGCAATGATCCTGAATACGCAGGATGCAAGAATCCTGGCACCGTGGGTTGCAAGGATCCCGGCACCGCGGGATGCAAGGATCCAGGGATACAAGGATCCTCGCACCGTGGGTTACAAGGATCCTGGATCCACGAGATGGAACGTTCCTGGTACCGGAGGACGCAAGCATCCAGATATGTAAGGATATTGGCACCGCCGGATGCAGGGATCCTGGCACCACAGGTTGCAAGGATCTGGGGGTGTAAGGATCCTGGCACCGCGGGATGCAAGAATCCTGGATTCGCAGGATGCAAAGATCCCGGCACCGCAGGATGCAAGGATCTCGGCACCGCGGGATGCAAGGATCCAGGGATGTAAGGATCCTGGATCCGTGGGATGCAGGTATCATGGCACCGCGAGATGGAAGGATCCTGGCACCGCAGGACGCAATGATCCTGAATACGCAGGATGCAAGAATCCTAGCACCGTGGGTTAAAAGGATCCTGGCACCGCGGGATGCGAGGATCCAGGGATGCTAGGATCCTGGCACCGTGGGTTACAAGGATTCTAGATGCGCGAGATGGAAGGATCCTGGTACCGTAGGACGCAAGGATCCAGGGATGTAAGGATCCTCGCACCGCGGGATGCAGGGATACTGGCACCGCGGGATGCAGGGATGCTGGCACCGCAGGATGCAAGGGTCCAGGGGTGTAAGAATCGTGGCACCGCGGGATGAAAGAATCCTGGCATCGCAGGATGCAAAGATCCTGGCACCGCGCGATGTAAGGATCTGGGGATGCAAGAATCCTGGAACTGCAAGATGCAAGGATCCAGCCATGTAAGGATCCTGGCACCGCGGGATGCAGGGATCCTGGCACCGCAGGATGCAAAGATCCAGGGAGGTAAGGATCCTGGGACTGCAGGATGCAAAAATCACTTCACCGCAGGATGCAAGGATCTCGGTACCGCGGGAAGAAGGATCCAGGGATGTAGGGATCCTGGCACCGCGGGATGCAAGGATCCAGGGATGTAAAGATCCGGGCACCGCGGGATGCAAGAATCCTTGCACCGCAGGACGCAAGGATCCTGGCACCGCAGGACGCAAGGATCCAGGGATGTAAGGATCCTGGCACCGCGTGATGCAGGGATCCTGCCACCGCAGGATGCAAGGATATAGGGATGTAAGGATCCTGGCACCGTTGGATGCAGGGATCCTGGCACCGCGGGATGCAGGGATCCTGGCACCGCAGGATGCAAGGATCCCGGCACCGCGGGATGCAAGAATATTGGCTTCGCAGGATGCAAAGATCCCGGTACCGCAGGATGCAAGGATCCCGGCACCGCGGAATGCAAGGATCCAGGGATGTAAGGTTCCTGGCACCGCGCGATGCAAGGATCCTGGCACAGTAGGACGCAAGGATCCAGGGATGAAAGGATCCTGGCACCGCGCGAAACAGGGATCCAGGGATGAAAGGATCCTGGCACCGCGCGATGCAGGGATCCTGGCACCGCGGGATGCAGGGATCCTGGCATCGTGGGTTGCAAGGATCTTGGCACCGCGAGATGCAAGGATCCAGGGATGCAAGGATCCTGGCATCGTAGGACCCAAGGATCCTGGCACCGCAGGACGGAAGGATCCAGGGATGTAAGGATCCTGTCACCACGGGATACAGGGATCCTGGCAGGGTGGGATGCAGGGATACTGGCACCGCAGGATACAAGGATCCAGGGATGCAAGGATCCTGGCACCGTGTAATGCAGGGATCCTGGCACCGCAGGATGCAAGGATCCTGGCACCGTGGGCTGCAAGGATTCTGGCACCGCGAGAAGCAAAGGTCCAGGGATGCAACGATCCTGGAACCGCAGGACGCAAGGATTCTGGCATCGCTAGATGTAAGGATCTAGGGATGCAAGAATCCTTGCACCGCAGGACGCAACGATCCTGGCACCGCAGCACGCAAGGATCCAGGGATGTAAGGATCCTGGGACCGCAGGATGCAAAAATCATGGCACCGCAGGATGCAAGGATCTCGGCACCGCGGGATGCAAGGATCTAGGGATGCAAGGATCCTGCCACCGCGGAATGCAAAGATCCAGGGATTTAAGGATCCGGGCACCGCGGGATGCAAGAATCCTTTCACCGCAGGACGCAAGGATCCTGGCACCGCAGGACGCAAGGATCCAGCAATGTAAGGATCCTGGCACCGCGGGATGCATGGATCCTGCCACCGCAGGATGCAAGGATCCAGGGATGTAAGGATCCTGGCACAGTTGGATGCAGGGATCCTGGCACCGCAGGATGCAAGGATCTCGGCACCACAGGATGCAAGGATCCAGGGTTTTAAGGATCCTTGCACCGTGTGATGCAGGGATCCTGGCACCGTGGGATGCATGTATCGTGGCATCGCGAGAACGAAGGATCCTGGCACCGCAGGACGCAATGATCCTGAATACGCAGGATGCGAGAATCCTGGCACCGTGGGTTGCAAAGATCCCGGCACCGCGGGATGCAAGGATCCAGGGATACAAGGATCCTCGCACCGTGGGTTACAAGGATCCTGGATCCGCGAGATGGAAGGATCCTGGTACCGGAGGACGCAAGGATCCAGGGATGTAAGGATCCTGGCACCGCGGGATGCAGGGATCCTGGCACCGCGGGATGCAGATATCCTGGCACCGCGGGATGCAGGGATGCTGGCACCGCAGGATGCAAGGATCCAGGGGTGTAAGGATCGTGGCACCGTGGGATGAAAGAATCCTGGCATCGCAGGATGCAAAGATCCTGGCACCACGCGATGTAAGGATCTGGGGATGCAAGAATCCTGGAACTGCAAGATGCAAGGATCCAGCCATGTAAGGATCCTTGGACCGCAGGATGCAAAAATCATGGCACCGCAGGATGCAAGGATCTCGGCACCGCGGGATGCAAGGATCTAGGGATGAAAGAATCCTGGAACTGCAGGATGCAAGGATCCAGGCATGTAAGGATCCTGGCACTGCGGGATGCAGGTATCCTGGTACCGTGTGATGCAGGGATCCTGGCACCGCAGGATGCAGGGATCCTGCCACCGCAGGATGCAAGGATCCAGGGATGTAAGGATCCTGGCACAGTTGGATGCAGGGATCCTGGCACCGCAGGATGCAAGGATCCCGGCACCACAGGATGCAAGGATCCAGGGTTTTAAGGATCCTTGCACCGTGTGATGCAGGGATCCTGGCACCGTGGGATGCATGTATCGTGGCATCGCGAGAACGAAGGATCCTGGCACCGCAGGACGCAATGATCCTGAATACGCAGGATGCGAGAATCCTGGCACCGTGGGTCGCAAGGATCCCGGCACCGCGGGATGCAAGGATCCAGGGATACAAGGATCCTCGCACCGTGGGTTACAAGGATCCTGGATCCGCGAGATGTAAGGATCCTGGTACCGGAGGACGCAAGGATCCAGGGATGTAAGGATCCTGGCACCGCGGGATGCAGGGATCCTGGCACCGCGGGATGCAGATATCCTGGCACCGCGGGATGCAGGGATGCTGGCACCGCAGGATGCAAGGATCCAGGGGTGTAAGGATCGTGGCACCGCGGGATGAAAGAATCCTGGCATCGCAGGATGCAAAGATCCTGGCACCACGCGATGTAAGGATCTGGGGATGCAAGAATCCTGGAACTGCAAGATGCAAGGATCCAGCCATGTAAGGATCCTGGGACCGCAGGATGCAAAAATCATGGCACCGCAGGATGCAAGGATCTCGGCACCGCGGGATGCAAGGATCTAGGGATGAAAGAATCCTGGAACTGCAGGATGCAAGGATCCAGGCATGTAAGGATCCTGACACCGCGGGATGCTGGTATCCTGGCACCGAGGGATGCAGGGATCCAGGGATGCAGAGATCCTGGCACCGCAATATGCAAGGATCCTGGCACCGCAATATGCAAGGATCCTGGCACCGTGGGTTGCAAGGATCCTGGCACCGCGAGACGCAAGGATCCAGGGATGCAACGATCCTGTAACCGCATGACGCAAGGATTCTGGCACCGTAGCACGCAAGGATCCAGGGATGTAAGGATCCTGGCACCGCGGGATGCAGCGATCCTGGCACCGCAGGATGCAAGGATCCAGGGATGTAAGGATCCTGGGACCGCAGGATGCAAAAATCACGGCACCGCAGGATGCAAGGATCTCGGCACCGCGGGATGCAAGGATCTAAGGATGTAAGGATCCTAGCACCGCGGGATGCAAAGATCCAGGGATGTAAAGATCCGGGCACCGCGGGATGCAAGAATCCTTTCACCGCAGGACGCAAGGATCCTGGCACCGCAGGACGCAAGGATCCAGCGATATAAGGATCCTGGCACCACGGGATGCAAGGATCCCGGCACCGCGGGATGCATGGATCCAGGGATGTAAGGATCCTGGCACCGTGGGATGCAGGTATAATGGCACCGCGAGATGGAAGGATCCTGGCACCGCAGGATGCAGGGATCCTGGCACCGTGGGTTGCAAGGATCTTGGCACCGCTAGATGCAAGGATCCTGGCACCGCAGGACGGAAGGATCCAGGGATGTAACGATACTGGCACCACGGGATACAGGGATCCTGGCACCGTGGGATGCAGGGATACTGGCACCGCAGGATGCAAGGATCCAGGGATGCAAGGATCCTGGCACCGTGGGATGCAGGGATCCTGGCACCGCAGAATGCAAAGGTCCCGGCACCGCAGGATGCAACGATCAAGGGATGAAAGGATCCTGACACCGCGGGATGCTGATATCCTGGCACCGAGGGATGCAGGGATCCTGGCACCGCGGAATGCAAATATCCAGAGATGCATGGATCCTGGCACCGCAATATGCAAGGATCCTGGCATCGTGGGTTGCAAGGATCCTGGCACCGCGAGACGCAATGATCCAGGGATGCAACGATCCTGGAACCGCAGGACGCAAGGATTCTGGCACCGTAGCACGCAAGGATCCAGGGATGTAAGGATCCTGGCACCGCGGGATGCAGCGATCCTGGCACCGCAGGATGCAAGGATCCAGGGATGTAAGGATCCTGGGACCGCAGGATGCAAAAATCACGGCACCGCAGGATGCAAGGATCTCGGCACCGCGGGATGCAAGGATCTAGGGATGTAAGGATCCTGGCACCGCGGGATGCAAAGATCCAGGGATGTAAGGATCCGGGATGCAGGTATCCTGGCACCGTGTGATGGAGGGATCCTGGCACCGCAGGATGCAGGGATCCTGGCACCGCAGGATGCAACGATCAAGGGATGAAAATATCCTGACACCGCGGGATGCTGCTATCCTGGCACCGAGGGATGCAGGGATCCTGGCACCGCGGGATGCAAGGATCCATTGATGCAGGGATCCTGTCACCGCAATTTGCAACGATCCTGGCACCGTGGGTTGCAAGGATCCTGGCACCGCAGGGCGCAAGGATCCGGGGATGTAAGGATCCTTGCACCGTGTGATGCAGGGATCCTGGCACGGTAGGATGCAAGGATCCTGGATCCGCGGGATACAAGGATCCAAGGATGTAAGGATCCTGGCACCGTGGGATGCAGGTAGCCTGGCACCGCGAGATGGAAGGATCCTGGCTCCGCAGGACGCAATGATCCTGAATACGCAGGATGCAAGAATCCTGGCACCGTGGGTTGCAAGGATCCCGGCACCGCGCGATGCAATGATCCAGGGATACAAGGATCCTCGCACCGTGGGTTACAAGGATCATGGATCCGCGAGATGGAAGGTTCCTGGTACCGGAGGACGCAAGGATCCAGATATGTAAGGAACCTGGCACCGCGGGATGCAGGGATCCTGCCACCGCGAGATGGAAGGATCCTGGCACCGCAGAACGCAATGATCCTGAATACGCAGGATGCAAGAATCCTGGCACCGTGGGTTGCAAGGATCCCGGCACCGCGGGATGCAAGGATCCAGGGATACAAGGATCCTCGCACCGTGGGTTACAAGGATCCTGGATCCACGAGATGGAACGTTCCTGGTACCGGAGGACGCAAGCATCCAGATATGTAAGGATATTGGCACCGCCGGATGCAGGGATCCTGGCACCACAGGTTGCAAGGATCTGGGGGTGTAAGGATCCTGGCACCGCGGGATGCAAGAATCCTGGATTCGCAGGATGCAAAGATCCCGGCACCGCAGGATGCAAGGATCTCGGCACCGCGGGATGCAAGGATCCAGGGATGTAAGGATCCTGGATCCGTGGGATGCAGGTATCATGGCACCGCGAGATGGAAGGATCCTGGCACCGCAGGACGCAATGATCCTGAATACGCAGGATGCAAGAATCCTAGCACCGTGGGTTAAAAGGATCCTGGCACCGCGGGATGCGAGGATCCAGGGATGCTAGGATCCTGGCACCGTGGGTTACAAGGATTCTAGATGCGCGAGATGGAAGGATCCTGGTACCGTAGGACGCAAGGATCCAGGGATGTAAGGATCCTCGCACCGCGGGATGCAGGGATACTGGCACCGCGGGATGCAGGGATGCTGGCACCGCAGGATGCAAGGGTCCAGGGGTGTAAGAATCGTGGCACCGCGGGATGAAAGAATCCTGGCATCGCAGGATGCAAAGATCCTGGCACCGCGCGATGTAAGGATCTGGGGATGCAAGAATCCTGGAACTGCAAGATGCAAGGATCCAGCCATGTAAGGATCCTGGCACCGCGGGATGCAGGGATCCTGGCACCGCAGGATGCAAAGATCCAGGGAGGTAAGGATCCTGGGACTGCAGGATGCAAAAATCACTTCACCGCAGGATGCAAGGATCTCGGTACCGCGGGAAGAAGGATCCAGGGATGTAGGGATCCTGGCACCGCGGGATGCAAGGATCCAGGGATGTAAAGATCCGGGCACCGCGGGATGCAAGAATCCTTGCACCGCAGGACGCAAGGATCCTGGCACCGCAGGACGCAAGGATCCAGGGATGTAAGGATCCTGGCACCGCGTGATGCAGGGATCCTGCCACCGCAGGATGCAAGGATATAGGGATGTAAGGATCCTGGCACCGTTGGATGCAGGGATCCTGGCACCGCGGGATGCAGGGATCCTGGCACCGCAGGATGCAAGGATCCCGGCACCGCGGAATGCAAGGGTCCAGGGATGCAGGGATCCTGGCACCGCGGGATGCAAGAATCCTTGCACCGCAGGACGCAAGGATCCTGGCACCGCAGGGCGCAAGGATCCTAGGATGTAAGGTTCCTGGCACCGTGGGATGCAGGGATCCTGGCACCGCGGGATGCAGGGATCCTGGCACCGCATGATGCAAGGATCCCGGCACCACGAGATGCAAGGATCCAGGGATGTAAGGATCCTGGAACCGTGGGATGCAGGTATCATGGCACCGCGAGATGGAAGGATCCTGGCACCGCAGGACGCAATGATCCTGAATACGCAGGATGCAAGAATCCTGGCACCGTGGGTTAAAAGGATCCTGGCACCGCGGGATGCAAGGATCCAGGGATGCAAGGATCCTGGCACCGTGGGTTACAAGGATTCTGGATCCGCGAGATGGAAAGATCCTGGTACCGAAGGACGCAAGGATCCAGGGATGTGAGGATTCTGGCACCGCCGGATGCAGGGATGCTGGCACCGCGGGATGCAGGGATGGTGGCACCGCAGGATGCAAGGATCCAGGAATGAAAGGATCCTGGCACCGCGGGAAGCAAGAATCCTGGATTCGCAGGATGCAAAGATCCCGGCACCGCGGGATGCAGGGATGCTGGCACCGCAGGATTCAAGGATCCAGGGGTGTAAGGATCCTGGCACCGCGGGATTTAAGGATTCAGGGATGAAAGGATCCTTGCACCGCGCGATACAGGGATCCAGGGATGTTAGGATCCTGGCACCGCGGGATGCAGGGATCCTGGCACCGCAGGATGAAAGGATCCCGGCACCGCGGGATGCAATAATATTGGCTTCGCAGGATGCAAAGATCCCGGCACCGCAGGATGCAAGGATCCCGGCACCGCGGGATGCAAGGATCCAGGGATGTAAGGTTCCTGGCACCGCGCGATGCAGGTATCGTGGCACCGCGAGATGGAAGGATCCTGGCACCGCAGGACGCAATGATCCTGAATACGCAGGATGCAAGAATCCTGGCACCGTGGGTTAAAAGGATCCTGGCACCGCGGGATGCAAGGATCCAGGGATGCAAGGATCCTGGCACCGTGGGTTACAAGGATTCTGGATCCGCGAGATGGAAAGATCCTGGTACCGAAGGACGCAAGGATCCAGGGATGTGAGGATTCTGGCACCGCCGGATGCAGGGATGCTGGCACCGCGGGATGCAGGGATGGTGGCACCGCAGGATGCAAGGATCCAGGAATGAAAGGATCCTGGCACCGCGGGAAGCAAGAATCCTGGATTCGCAGGATGCAAAGATCCCGGCACCGCGGGATGCAGGGATGCTGGCACCGCGGGATGCAAGGATCCAGGGATTTAAGGATCCTGGAACCGTGGGATGCAGGTATCATGGCACCGCGAGATGGAAGCATCCTGGTACCGTAGGACTCAAGGATCCAGGGATGTAAGGATCCTGGCACCGCGGGATGCAGGGATTCTGGCACCGTGTGTTGCAAAGATCCTGGCACCGCAGTACGCAAGGATCCTGGCACCGCAGGACGGAAGCATCCAGGGATGTAAGGATCCTTGCACCGCGGGATGCAGGGATCCCCGCACCGTGGGTTACAAGGATCCTGGATCCGCGAGATGGAAGGATCCTGGTACCGGAGGACGCAAGGATCCAGGGATCTAACGATCCTGGCACCGCAGGATGCAAGGATCCCGGCTGCCTGCAAACCCGAATGCCTGGAAACCCGGCTGCCTACAAACCCAGGTGCCTACCAACCCAGCTCTCTAAACCCTCCTGCCTGCCAATCCAGCTGCCTACAAACCCAGCTGCTTGCAAAATCAGCTGCCTGTAAACCAGGATGCCCGCAAACCCGGCTGCCTGAAAACCCGGCTGCTTGCAAAATCAGCTGCATGTAAACCAGGATGCCTGCAAACCGGCTGCCTTAGAACCCGGCTGCCTGCAACCCATGCCGTCTGTAAACAGAGTTGCCTGTGAACCCGTCTGGCTGCAAACCCGGCTGCCTGAAGACCCGTCTGCCTACAAACCCGGCTGCCTGCAAACCCAGCTGGCTAAAAACCCTGCTGCCTACAAACCCAGCTGCTTGCGAACCCAACTGCCTGCAAACCAGGCTGGCTGCAAACCCGGCTGTCTGCAAACCCAGGCGTCTACAAAACCTGTTGATTGTAAAACAAGCTCCCTGTTAACCCAGCTGCCTGACAATCCGTCTTTCTGTAAACCCGGCTCCCTGAAAACCTGGCTGCCTGCAAACCCAGCCGTCTGCAAACCCAGCTGCTTGCAAACCCACATGCCTTGCAAACCAGGCTGCCTTCAAACCCGGCTGTCTAGGAACCCAGGCCTCAGCAAACGCAGTTGCTTGCAAACCCAGCTCTCTGTAAACCCAGCTGCCTGCCAACCCATCTGCCTGGAAACCCGGCTAACTACAAACGCAGCTGCCTACAAACCCACCTCCCTGTAAACTTTGTTGCCTGCCAATCCAGCTGCCTACAAACCCAGCTGCTTTCCAAATCAGCTGCCTGTAAACCAAGATGCCTGCAAACCCGGCTGCCTGAAAACCCGTCTGCCTACAAACCCGGCCGCCTGCAAACCCAGCTGGGTTAAAACCCTGCTGCCTAAAAACCTAGCTGCTTGAGAACCCAACTGCCTCCAAACCAGGCTGCCTGGAAACCCGGCTGTCTGCAAAACTAGGCGTCTACAAACCCTGTTGATTGCAAAACCAGCTCCCTGTAAACCCCGCTGCTTTCCAATCCGGCTGCCTGCAGTACCCGGCTGCCTGCAAACACAGCTCCCTGCAAACGCAGCCGTCTGCAAATCCAGTTGCCTGCACACCCGGCTGTCTGAAGACCCAGCTGCCTACAAACTTGGCTGCCTGCAAACTCGGCTGTCTGCTAACCGGGCTGCAGGCAAACCTGGCTGCCTGCTAACTGGGCTGGTTCCAAACCCGGCTGCCTGCAAAACCGGCTGCCGACTACTCCATCTCCCTGCAAACGCAGCCGTCTGCAAAACCAGTTGGCTGCACACCCGGCTGCCTGCAAACCCAGCCTTATGCAAACCCAGTTGCCTGCCCACCCGGCTGCATGCAAACGCAGCCGTCTGCAAATCCAGGTGCCTGAAAACCCGGCTGCCTGCAAACCCAGCCGTCTGCAAACCCAGCTGCCTACAAGCTTGGCTGCCTGCAAACGCAGCTATTTTCAAACCCAGTTGCCGTCCAACCCGACTGCCTGCAAACCCAGGTACCTGCAAGTCCAGCTGCCTGCCAACCCGGCTGCCTTCCAAACCGGCTGCCTTCCAACCCGGCTGCCTGCAAACCCGACTGCCAGCAGACCAAGCTGCCTACAAACTTGTCTGCCTGCAAACCCGGCTGCCTGCAAACCCAGCTCCCTACAAACGCAGCCATCTGCAAACCCAGTTGACTGCACACCCGGCTGCCTGCAAACCCAGCCGTCTGCAATCACAGCTGCCTAAAAACTCAGTTGCTTGCAAACACAGCTGTCTGCAAACTTGGCTGCCTGCAAACCAGGCTAACTCCAAACCCAGCCGGCTGCAAACCCAGCTGCCTACGAACTCTGCTGCTTGCAAACCCAGCCGCCTCCAAACCCAGCTGTCTACAAACTCAGCTACTTGCAAACCCAGCTGCCTGCAAACTCAGCTGCCTGCAAACCCAGCTGCCTGCAAATCCAGCTCCCTTCAAACCCGGTTGCCTCCCAACCCGGCTGCCTGCAGTACCCGGCTGCCTGCAAACCCAGCTCCCTGCAAACGCAGCCGCATGCAAACCCAGTTGCCTGCACATCCGGCTACCTGCAAAACCAGCCGTCAGCAAACCCAGCTGCCTACAAACTTGGCTGCCTGCAAACCCGGCTGCCTGCTAACAGGGCTGCCTGCAAACCTGGCTGCCTGCTAACCGGGTTGGTTCCGAACCCGGCTGCCTGCAAACCCGGCTGCCTGCAAACCCAGCTCCCTGCAAACGCAGCCGTCTGCAAACCCAGTCGCTTGCACACCCGGCTGCCTGCAAACTCAGCTTCTTGCAAACTCAGCTGCCAACCAACTTTGCTGCCTGCAAACCCGGCTGCCTGCTTACCCCCTTGGCTTCGAACCCGGCTGCCTGCAAACAAGGCTGCCTGCAGTACCTGGGTGCCTGCAAACCCAGCTCCCTGCAAAAGCAGCCGTATGCAAACCCAGTTGCCTGCACACCCGGCTGCCTGCAAACCCAGCTGCCTACAAACTCAACTGCTTGCAAAACCAGCTGCCTGCAAACTTGGCTGCCTGCACACCCGGCTGCTTGCAAACCCAGGCGACTGCAAACCCAGCTGCTTGCAAACCCAGCTTCCTGTAAACTTGGCAGCCTGCAAATCCGGCTACCTGCAAACACAGCTGCCTACAAACTCAGTTGCTTGCAAACACAGCTGTCTGCAAACTTGGCTGCCTGCAAACCAGGCTAACTCCAAACCCAGCCGGGTGCAAACCCAGCTGCCTACAAACTCTGCTGCTTGCAAACTCAGCCGCCTGCAAACCCAGCTGCCTACAAACTCAGCTGCTTGCAATGCCAGCTGCCTGCAAACCCAGCTGCCTGCAAATCCAGCTCCCTTCAAACCCAGTTGCCTGCCAACCCGGCTGCCTGCAGTACCCGGCTGCCTGCAAACCCAGCTCCCTGCAAACGCAGCCGCATGCAAACCCAGTTGCCTGCACATCCGGCTGCCTGCAAATCCAGCCGTCAGCAAACCCAGCTGCCTACAAACTTGGCTGCCTGCAAACCCGGCTGCCTGCTAACAGGGCTGCCTGCAAACCCGGCTGCCTGCTAACCGGGTTGGTTCCGAACCCGGCTGCCTGCAAACCCGGCTGCCTGCAAACCCAGCTCCCTGCAAACGCAGCCGTCTGCAAACCCAGTCGCTTGCACACCCGGCTGCCTGCAAACTCAGCTTCTTGCAAACTCAGCTGCCAACCAACTTTGCTGCCTGCAAACCCGGCTGCCTGCTTACCCCCTTGGCTTCGAACCCGGCTGCCTGCAAACAAGGCTGCCTGCAGTACCCGGCTGCCTGCAGTACCCGGCTGCCTGCAAACCCAGCTCCCTGCAAACGCAGCCGTATGCAAACCCAGTTGCCTGCACACCCGGCTGCCTGCAAACCCAGCTGCCTACAAACTCAACTGCTTGCAAAACCAGCTGCCTGCAAACTTGGCTGCCTGCACACCCGGCTGCTTGCAAACCCAGGCGGCTGCAAACCCAGCTGCCTACAAACTCAGCTGCTTGCAAACCCAGCTTCCTGTAAACTTGGCAGCCTGCAAACCCGGCTACCTGCAAACACAGCCGCCTACAAACTCAGCTGCTTGCAAACCCAGCTGCCTTGCAAACCAGGCTGCCTGCAAACCCGGCTGTCTAGGAACCCAGGCCTCAGCAAACGCAGTTGCTTGCAAACCCAGCTCTCTGTAAACCCAGCTGCCTGCCAACCCAGCGGCCTGGAAACCCGGCTAACTACAAACGCAGCTGCCTACAAACCCAGCTCACTGTAAACTTTGTTGCCTGCCAATCCAGCTGCCTACAAACCCAGCTGCTTTCAAAATCAGCTGCCTGTAAACCAAGATGCCTGCAAACCCGGCTGCCTGAAAACCCGTTTGGCTACAAACCCGGCCGCCTGCAAACCCAGCTGGGTTAAAACCCTGCTGCCTAAAAACCTAGCTGCTTGAGAACCCAACTGCCTCCAAACCAGGCTGCCTGGAAACCCGGCTGTCTGCAAAACTAGGCGTCTACAAACCCTGTTGATTGCAAAACCAGCTCCCTGTAAACCCCGCTGCCTTCCAATCCGGCTGCCTGCAGTACCCGGCTGCCTGAAAACACAGCTCCCTGCAAACGCAGCCGTCTGCAAATCCAGTTGCCTGCACACCCGGCTGTCTGCAAACCCAGCTCCCTGCAAACGCAGCCGTTTTCAAACCCAGTCGCTTGCACACCCGCCTGCCTGCAAACTCAGCTTCTTGCAAACTCAGCTCCCAGCCAACTTTGCTGCCTGCAAACCCGGCTGCCTGCTTACCCCCTTGGCTTCGAACCCGGCTGCCTGCAAACAAGGCTGCCTGCAGTACCCGGCTGCCTGCAAACCCAGCTCCCTGCAAACGCAGCCGTATGCAAACCCAGTTCCCTGCACACCCGGCTGCCAGCAAACCCAGCCGGCTGGAAACCCAACTGCCTACAAAATAAACTGCTTGCAAAACCAGCTGCCAGCAAATTTGGCTGCCTGCACACCCGGCTGCCGGCAAACCCAGCCGTCTGCAAACCCAGCTGCCTACAAATTCAGCTGTTTGCAACCCCCGCTGCCTGCAAACCCAGCCTCCTGCAAACCCAGCTGCCTACAAATTCAGCTGCTTGCAACCTCCGCTGCCTGCAAACCCAGCTGCCTGCAAATCCAGCTCCCTGCAAACCCAGTTGGCTTCCAACCCGGCGGCCTGAAGTATCCGGCTGCCTGCAAACCCAGCTCCGTACAAATGCAGCCATCTGCAAATCCAGTCGACTGCACACCCGGCTGCCTGCAAACCCAGCCGTCTGCAAACCCAGCTGCCTATAAACTGAGCTGCTTGCAAACCCGGCTGCCTGCAAACTTGGCTGCCTGCAAACCCGGCTGCCTGCAAGCCCAGCTCCCTGCAAGCCCAGTTGCCTTCCAACCCGGCTGCCTGAAAACCCGGCTGCCTACAAACCCAGCTCCTTACAAACGCATGCATCTGCAAACCCAGTTGCCTGCACACCCGGCTGCCTGCAAATCCAGCCGGCTGCAAACCCAGCTGCCTACAAACTCAACTGCTTGCAAAACCAGCTGCCAGCAAACTTGGCTATCTGCACACCTGGCTGCCTGCAAACCCAGCCGTCTGCAAACCCAGCCGCCTAAAAATTCAGCTGCTTGCAACCAACGCTGCCTGCAAACTTAGCTGCCTGCAAACCCGGCTGCCTGCAAACCCAGCTCCCTGCAAACCCAGTTGGCTTCCAACCCGGCGGCCTGGAGTACCCGGCTGCCTGCAAACCCAGCGCCCTACAAACGCAGCCGTCTGCAAACCCAGTTGCCTGCAATCCCACCTCCGTGCAAACCCAGTTGCCATGCAACCCGGCTGCCTGCAAGCTCAGCTCCCTGCAAACCCAGTTGCCTTCCAACCCGGCTGCCTACAAACCCAGCTCCCTACAAACGCATGCATCTGCAAACCAAGTTGCCTGCACACCCGGCTGCCTGCAAACTCAGCCGGCTGCAAACCAAGCTGCCTACAAACTTAACTGCTTGTTAAACCAGCTGCCTGCAAACTTGGCTGCCTGCAAACTTGGCTGCCTGCAAACCCGGCTGCCTGCAAACAAGTCTACCTGCAAAGCTGGCTAGCTGCAATGCCAGGCATGCGTAAACCCAGTTGATTGCAAACCAAGCTCCCTGTAAACCCAGCTTTTTGTCAACCCGGCTTCTTGCAAACTCGGCTGCCTGAAAACCCGACTGCCTGCAAACCCAGCAGTCTCCAAACCCAGTAGCCTGCAAACACAGCTGCCTGCCAACTCGGCTGCCTGAAAACCCAGCCGTCTGCAAACAC
This sequence comes from Oxycera nigricornis, assembly GCA_963942545.1. Taxonomy (NCBI): domain Eukaryota; kingdom Metazoa; phylum Arthropoda; class Insecta; order Diptera; family Stratiomyidae; genus Oxycera; species Oxycera nigricornis. The sequence continues at coordinate 67,971,740 of OZ012662.1, forward strand.
ATCTGCCTACAAACGCAGCTGCTTGCAAACCCAGCTGCGTTGCAAACCAGCCTTTCTGAAAACCCGGCTGTCTGCAAAACCCAGCCGCCTGCAAACACAGTTGCCTGCCAGCCCGGCTACCTGCAAAGATGGCTGCCTGCAAACCCAGCTCCCTGCAAACCCATCCGTATGCAAGTTCAGTTGTTTGCAAAGCCAGCTCCCTACAAACGCAGCCATCTGCAAACCCAGTTGACTGCATACCCAACTGCCTGAAAACCCAGCCGTCTGCAGACACATCTGCCTACAAACCCAGCTGCTTGCAAACCCAGCTGCGTTGCAAACCAGCCTTTCTGAAAACCCGGCTGTCTGCAAAACCCAACCGTCCGCAAACCCAGTTGCTTGCCAACGTGGCTGCCTGCAAAGATGGCTTCCTGCAAACCCAGCCGTATGCAAGTTCAGTTGTTTGCAAACCCGGCTGCCTGCAAACCCAAGCTCCCTGCAAACCCAGTTGCTTTCCAACACGGCTGTCTGCAGTTCCTGGCTGCCTGCAAACCGAGCTCCTTGCAAACACATCTGCCTACAAACCCAGCTGCTTACAAAACCAGCTGCCTGCAAACCCGGCTGCCTGCAAACAAGTCTGCCTGCAAACCTGGCTAGCTGCAATGCCAGGCATGCGCAAACCCAGTTGATTGCAAACCAAGCTCCCTGTAAACCCAGCTGCCTGTCAACCCGGCTTCCTGCAAACTCGGCTGCCTGAAAACCCGACTGCCTGCAAACCCAGCCGTCTACAAACCCAGTTGCCTGCAAACACAGCTGCCTGCCAACTCGGCTGCCTAGAAACCCGGCTGCATGAAAACCCAGCCGTCTGCAAACACATCTGCCTACAAACCCAGCTGCTTGCAAACCCAGCTGCGTTGCAAACCAGCCTTTCCGAAAACCCGGCTGTTTGCAAAACCCAGCCGTCTGCAAACCTAGTTGCCTGCCAGCCCGGCTACCTGCAAAGATGGCTGCCTGCAAACCCATCTCCCTGCAAACCCATCCGTATGCAAGTTCAGTTGTTTGCAAAGCCAGCTCCCTACAAACGCAGCCATCCTCAAACCCAGTTGACTGCACACCCGACTGCCTGAAAACCCAGCCGTCTGCAGACACATCTGCCTACAAACCCAGCTGCTTGCAAACCCAGCTGCGTTGCAAACCAGCCTTTCTGAAAACCCGGCTGTCTGCAAAACCCAACCGTCTGCAAACCCAGTTGCCTTCCAACGTGGCTGCCTGCAAACCCAGCCGTATACAAGTTCAGTTGTTTGCAAACCCGGCTGCCTGCAAACGCAGCCGTCTGCAAACCCAGCTGCCTACAAACCCAGCTGCTTGCAAACCCAGCTGCCTTGCAAACCAGCCTTTCTGCAAACCCGGCTGTCTGCAAACCCAGTTGCCTGCAAACCCAGCTCCCTGTAAACCCAGCTGCCTGCCAATCCGGCTGCCTGCAAACCCAGCTGCCTGAAAACCAGGCTGGCTGAAAACCTAGCCGTCTGCAAACCTAGCTGCTTACAAACATAGCTGCCTGCAAACCCGGCTGCCAAGAGACCAAGCTACCTACAAACTTGGCTGCCTGAAAACCCGGCTGCCTGCAAACCCAGCTTCCTACAAACCAAGTTGGCTTCCAACCCGGCGGCCTGGAGTACCCGACTGCCTGCAAACCAAGCGCCCTACAAACGCAGCCGTCTGCAAACCCAGTTGCCTGCAATCCCAGCTCCCTGCAAACTCAGTTGCCATGCAACCCGGCTGCCTGCAAGCTCAGCTCCCTGCAAACACAGTTGCCTTCCAACCCGGCTGCCTGTAAACCCGGCTGCCTACAAACCCAGCTCCCTACAAACACATGCATCTGCAAACCAAGTTGCCTGCACACCCGGCTGCCTGCAAACCCAGCCGGCTGCAAACCCAGCTGCCTGCAAACCCAGCTCCCTGCAAACGCAGCCGTCTGCAAACCCAGTCGCTTGCACACCCGGCGGCCTGTAAACTCAGCTGCCAACCAACTTTGCTGCCTGCAAACCCGGCTGCCTGCTTACCCCCTTGGCTTCGAACCCGGCTGCCTGCAAACAAGGCTGCCTGCAGTACCCGGCTGCCTGCAAACCCAGCTCCCTGCAAAAGCAGCCGTATGCAAACCCAGTTGCCTGCACACCCGGCTGCCTGCAAACCCAGCTGCCTACAAACTCAACTGCTTGCAAAACCAGCTGCCTGCAAACTTGGCTGCCTGCACACCCGGCTGCTTGCAAACCCAGGCGGCTGCAAACCCAGCTGCCTACAAACTCAGCTGCTTGCAAACCCAGCTTCCTGTAAACTTGGCAGCCTGCAAACCCGGCTACCTGCAAACACAGCTGCCTACAAACTCAGTTGCTTGCAAACACAGCTGTCTGCAAACTTGGCTGCCTGCAAACCAGGCTAACTCCAAACCCAGCCGGCTGCAAACACAGCTGCCTACAAACTCTGCTGCTTGCAAACTCAGCCGCCTGCAAACCCAGCTGCCTACAAACTCAGCTGCTTGCAAACCCAGCTGCCTGCAAACCCAGCTGCCTGCAAATCCAGCTCCCTTCAAACCCAGTTGCCTCCCAACCCGGCTGCCTGCAGTACCCGGCTGCCCGCAAACCCAGCTCCCTGCAAACGCAGCCGCAGGCAAACCCAGTTGCCTGCACATCCGGCTGCCTGCAAATTCAGCCGTCAGCAAACCCAGTTGCCTTCCAACGTGGCTACCTGCAAACCCAGCCGTATGCAAGTTCAGTTGTTTGCAAACCCGGCTGCCTGCGAACGCAGCCGTCTGCAAACCCAGCTGCCTAAAAACCCAGCTGCTTGCAAACCCAGCTGCCTTGCAAACCAGCCTTTCTGCAAACCCGGCTGTCTGCAAACCCAGTTGCCTGCAAACCCAGCTCCCTGTAAACCCAGCTGCCTGCCAATCCGGCTGCCTGCCAACCCAGCTGCCTGAAAACCAGGCTGGCTGAAAACCTAGCCGTCTGCAAACCTAGCTGTTTACAAACATAGCTGCCTGCAAACCCGGCTGCCAAGAGACCAAGCTACCTACAAACTTGGCTGCCTGAAAACCCGGCTGCCTGCAAACCCAGCTTCCTGCAAACCAAGTTGGCTTCCAACCCGGCGGCCTGGAGTACGCGACTGCCTGCAAACCCAGCTGCCTACAAACTCAGCTGCTTCCAAACCCAGCTGCCTGCAAACCCAGCTGCCTGCAAATCCAGCTCCCTTCAAACCCAGTTGCCTCCCAACCCGGCTGCCTGCAGTACCCGGCTGCCTGCAAACCCAGCTCCCTGCAAAAGCAGCCGCATGCAAACCCAGTTGCCTGCACACCTGGCTGCCTGCAAACCCAGCTGCCTACAAACTCAACTGCTTGCAAAACCAGCTGCCTGCAAACTTGGCTGCCTGCACAACCGGCTGCTTGCAAACCCAGGCGGCTGCAAACCCAGCTGCCTACAAACTCAGCTGCTTGCAAACCCAGCTTCCTGTAAACTTGGCAGCCTGCAAACCCGGCTACCTGCAAACACAGCTGCCTACAAACTCAGTTGCTTGCAAACACAGCTGTCTGCAAACTTGGCTGCCTGCAAACCAGGCTAACTCCAAACCCAGCCGGCTGCAAACCCAGCTGCCTGCAAACTCTGCTGCTTGCAAACTCAGCCGCCTGCAAACCCAGCTGCCTACAAACTCAGCTGCTTGCAAACCCAGCTGCCTGCAAACCCAGCTGCCTGCAAATCCAGCTCCCTTCAAACCCAGTTGCCTCCTAACCCGGCTGCCTGCAGTACCCGGCTGTCTGCAAACCTAGCTCCCCTACAAACGCAGCCATCTGCAAATCCAGTCGACTGCACACGCGGCTGTTTGCAAACCCAGCCGCCTGCAAACCCAGCTCCCTGCAAACCCAGTTGGCTTCCAACCCGGCTGCCTGCAAACCCGACTGCCAGCAGAACAAGTTGCCTACAAACTTGGCTGCCTGCAAACCCGGGTGCCTGCAAACCCAGGTGCCTGCAAACCCAGCTCCCTGCAAACCCAGTTGGCTTCCAATCCGGCTGCCTGCAAAGCCGGCTGCCAGCAGAACAAGCTGCCTACAAACTTGGCTGCCTGCAAACCCGGCTGCCTGCAAACCCAACTCCCTGCAAACCCAGTTGGCTTCCAACCTGGCGGCCTGGAGTACCCGGCTGCCTGCAAACCCAGCGCCCTACAAACGCAGCCGTCTGCAAACCCAGTTGCCTGCAATCCCAGCTCCCTGCAAACCCAGTTGCCATGCAACCCGGCTGCCTGCAAGCCCAGCTCCCTGCAAGCCCAGTTGCCTTCCAACCCGGCTGCCTGAAAAACCGGCTGCCTACAAACCCAGCTCCTTACAAACGCATGCATCTGCAAACCCAGTTGCCTGCACACCCGGCTGCCTGCAAATCCAGCCGGCTGCAAACCCAGCTGCCTACAAACTCAACTGCTTGCAAAACCAGCTGCCTGCAAACTTGGCTGCCTGCAAACCCGGCTGCCTGCAAACCCAGCTCCCTGCAAACCCAGTTGGCTTCCAACCCGGCGGCCTGGAGTACCCGGCTGCCTGCGAAACTAGCGCCCTACAAACGCAGCCGTCTGCAAACCCAGTTGCCTGCAATCCCAGCTCCCTGCAAACCCAGTTGCCATGCAACCCGGCTGCCTGCAAGCTCAGCTCCCTGCAAACCCAGTTGCCTTCCAACCCGGCTGCCTACAAACCCAGCTCCCTACAAACGCATGCATCTGCAAACCAAGTTGCCTGCACACCCGGCTGCCTGCAAACCAAGCTGCCAACAAACTTAACTGCTTGTTAAACCAGCTGCCTGCAAACTTGGCTGCCTGCAAACTTGGCTGCCTGCAAACCCGGCTGCCTGCAAACAAGTCTGCCTGCAAACCTGGCTAGCTGCAATGCCAGGGATGTGCAAACCCAGTTGATTGCAAACCAAGCTCCCTGTAAACCCAGCTGCCTGTCAACCCGGCTTCTTGCAAACTCGGCTGCCTGAAAACCCGACTGCCTGCAAACCCAGCAGTCTCCAAACCCAGTTGCCTGCAAACACAGCTGCCTGCCAATTCGGCTGCCTAGAAACCCGGCTGCATGAAAACCCAGCCGTCTGCAAACACATCTGCCTACAAACCCAGCTGCTTGCAAACCCAGCTGCGTTGCAAACCAGCCTTTCTGAAAACCCGGCTGTCTGCAAAACCCAGCCGTCTGCAAACCCAGTTGCCTGCCAGCCCGGCTACCTGCAAAGATGGCTGCCTGCAAACCCAGCTCCCTGCAAACCCATCCGTATGCAAGTTCAGTTGTTTGCAAAGCCAGCTCCCTACAAACGCAGCCATCTGCAAACACAGTTGACTGCACACCCAACTGCCTGAAAACCCAGCCGTCTGCAGACACATCTGCCTACAAACCCAGCTGCTTGCAAACCCAGCTGCGTTGCAAACCAGCCTTTCTGAAAACCCGGCTGTCTGCAAAACCCAACCGTCCGCAAACCCAGTTGCCTGCCAACGTGGCTGCCTGCAAAGATGGCTGCCTGCAAACCCAGCCGTATGCAAGTTCAGTTGTTTGCAAACCCGGCTGCCTGCAAACTCAGCTCCCTGAAAACCCAGCCGTTTGCAAACCTAATTGCCTGTAAACCCAAGCTCCCTGCAAACCCAGTTGCTTTCCAACCCGGCTGTCTGCAGTTCTTGGCTGCCTGCAAACCGAGCTCCTTGCAAACACATCTGCCTACAAACCCAGCTGCTTACAAAACCAGCTGCCTGCAAACCCGGCTGCCTGCAAACAAGTCTGCCTGCAAACCTGGCTAGCTGCAATGCCAGGCATGCGCAAACCCAGTTGATTGCAAACCAAGCTCCCTGTAAACCCAGCTGCCTGTCAAACCGGCTTCCTGCAAACTCGGCTGCTTGAAAACCCGACTGCCTGCAAACCCAGCCGTCTCCAAACTCAGTTGCCTGCAAACACAGCTGCCTGCCAATTCGGCTGCCTAGAAACCCGGCTGCATGAAAACCCAGCCGTCTGCAAACACATCTGCCTACAAACCCAGCTGCTTGCAAACCCAGCTGCATTGCAAACCAGCCTTTCTGAAAACCCGGCTGTCTGCAAAACTCAACCGTCTGCAAACCCAGTTGCCTGCCAACGTGGCTGCCTGCAAACCCAGCCGTATGCAAGTTCAGTTGTTTGCAAACCCGACTGCCTGCAAACGCAGCCGTCTGCAAACCCAGCTGCCAACAAACCCAGCTGCTTGCAAAACCAGCTGCCTTGCAAACCAGCCTTTCTGCAAACCCGGCTGTCTGCAAACCCAGTTGCCTGCAAACCCAGCTCCCTGTAAACCCAGCTGCCTGCCAACCCGGCTGCCTGCAAACCCAGCTGCCTGGAAACCAGGCTGGCTGAAAACCTAGCCGTCTGCAAACCTAGCTGCTTACAAACATAGCTGCCTGCAAACCCGGCTGCCAAGAGACCAAGCTACCTACAAACTTGGCTGCCTGCAAACCCGGCTGCCTGCAAACCCAGCTTCCTGCAAACCAAGTTGGCTTCCAACCCAGCGGCCTGGAGTACCCGACTGCCTGCAAACCCAGCGTCCTACAAACGCAGCCGTCTGCAAACCCAGTTGCCTGCAATCCCAGCTCCCTGCAAACCCAGTTGCCATGCAACCCGGCTGCCTGCAAGCTCAGCTCCCTGCAAACCCAGTTGGCTTCCAACCCGGCTGCCTGAAAACCCGGCTGCCTACAAACCCAGCTCCCTACAAACGGATGCATCTGCAAACCAAGTTGCCTGCACACCCGGCTGCCTGCAAACCCAGCCGGCTGCAAACCCAGCTGCCAAGAAACTCAAATGCTTGCAAAACCAGCTGCCAGCAAACTTGGCTGCCTGCGAAGTTGGCTGCCTGCAAACCCGGCTGCCTGCAAACAAGTCTGCCTGCAAACCTGGCTAGCTACAATGCCAGGCATGTGCAAACCCAGTTGTTTGCAAACCAAGCTCCCTGTAAACCCAGCTGCCGTTCAACCCGGCTTCCTGCAAACTCGGCTGCCTGAAAACCCGACTGCCTGGAAACCCAGCCGTCTCCAAACCCAGTTGCCTGCAAATCTGCCTGCCTGCAAACCCAGCTGCTTGCAAACTCAGCTGCCTGCAAACTTGGCAACTTCCAAGCCAGTTGCCTGCAACCGCAGCTGCCTATCAATCCGGCTGCCTGTAAACCCAGCTCACTGCAAACGCAGCCATCTGCAAACCCAGCTCCCTCCAAAACCAGCTGCCTGCCAATCCGGCTGTCTGAAAACCCGGCTTCCAGCTGGGACAGCTGGCTGCCAACCCAGCTGGCTGCAAACCCGGTTTGCAGCTGGGACAGCTTGCTGCAGACCCAGCTGGCTGCAAACCCGGTTTGCAGCTGCTACAGCTGGCGGCAAACCCGGCCGGCTGAAAACCTGGTTTCCATCTGGGATATCTAGCTGCGAACCCAGATTGCTGCAAACCCAGTTCGCTGTTAACCTGGTTTTCAGCTGGGACAACTGGCGGCTAACACAGCCGGGTGCAAACCCGGTTTCCAGCTGGGACAGCTGTCTACAAATCCAGCTGGCTGCAAACCCGGTTTCCAACTTGGACAGCTGGCTGCAAACCCAGCTGGCTGCAAACCCGAATTCCAGCTGGGACAGCTGGCGGCAAAGCCAGCCGGCTGCAAATCCGGTTTCCAGCTGGGACAGCTGGCTGCAAACCTAGCTGGCTGCAAACCCAGCTGTCTGCAAACCCGCCTTCCAACTGGGACAGCTGGCTGCAAACCCAGCTGGCTGCAAACCCGGTTTACAGCTGCGATATCTAGCTGCGAACCCAGATTGCAGCAAACCCAGCTGGCTGCAAACCCGGTTTGCAGCTGTAACAGCTGTCTGCAAACTCAGCTGGCTGCAAATCCGGTTTCCAGCTAGGAAAGCTAGCTGTAAACCCGGTTTCCAGCTGGGACAGCTGGCTTCAAACCCAGCAGGCTGCAAATCCAGTTTCCAGCTGGGACAGCTGGCTGCAAACCCAGCTGGCTGCAATAACGTGTTCCAGCTCGGACAGCTAGTTGCAATCCCGGTTTCCAGCTAGGACAGCTGTCTGCAAACCCAACCGTCTGCAAAGCCGGTTCCAGCTGGGACAGCTTGCTGCGAACCCAGCTGGCTGCAAACCTGGTTTCTAGCTGAGACAGCTGCCTGCAAAGCCCACCGGCTGCAATCCCGGTTCCCAGCTGGGACAGCTGGCGGCAAACCCAGCCGGCTGAAAACCCGGTTTCCAGCTGGGACAGCTGGCTGCAGACCTAGGTGGCTGCCAACCAAGTTGTCTGCAAACCCGGCTTCCAGCTGGGACAGCTGGCTGCAAACCCGGTTTCCAGCTGGGACAGCTGTCAGCAAACCCAGCTGGCTGCAAACTCGATTTCTAGCTGGGACAGCTTGCTGCGAACCCAGCTGGCTGCAAACCCGGTTTCCAGCTGGGACAGCTGGCGACAAACCCAGCTGGCTGCAAACCCGGTTTCCAGGTGGGACAGCTGTCTACAAATCCAGCTGGCTGCAAACCCGGTTTCCAGCTGGGACAGCTGGCGGCAAACCCAGCTGGCTGCAAACCCGGTTTCCAGCTGGTACAGCTGGCGACAAACCCAGCTGGCTGCAAACCCGGTTTCCAGGTGGGACAGCTGTCTACAAATCCAACTTGCTGCAAACCCGGCTTCCAGCTAGGACAGCTGGCTGCGAACCCAGCTAGCTGCAAACCCGGTTTCCAGCTGGGACAGCTGGCTGCAATCCCGGTTTCCAGCTGGGACAGCTGGCTTCAAACCCAGCAGGCTGCAAATCCAGTTTCCAGCTGGGACAGCTGGCTGCAAACCCAGCTGGCTGCAATAACGTGTTCCAGCTCGGACAGCTAGTTGCAATCCCGGTTTCCAGCTAGGACAGCTGTCTGCAAACCCAACCGTCTGCAAAGCCGGTTCCAGCTGGGACAGCTTGCTGCGAACCCAGCTGGCTGCAAACCTGGTTTCTAGCTGAGACAGCTGCCTGCAAAGCCCACCGGCTGCAATCCCGGTTCCCAGCTGGGACAGCTGGCGGCAAACCCAGCCGGCTGAAAACCCGGTTTCCAGCTGGGACAGCTGGCTGCAGACCTAGGTGGCTGCCAACCAAGTTGTCTGCAAACCCGGCTTCCAGCTGGGACAGCTGGCTGCAAACCCGGTTTCCAGCTGGGACAGCTGTCAGCAAACCCAGCTGGCTGCAAACTCGATTTCTAGCTGGGACAGCTTGCTGCGAACCCAGCTGGCTGCAAACCCGGTTTCCAGCTGGGACAGCTGGCGACAAACCCAGCTGGCTGCAAACCCGGTTTCCAGGTGGGACAGCTGTCTACAAATCCAGCTGGCTGCAAACCCGGTTTCCAGCTGGGACAGCTGGCGGCAAACCCAGCTGGCTGCAAACCCGGTTTCCAGCTGGTACAGCTGGCGACAAACCCAGCTGGCTGCAAACCCGGTTTCCAGGTGGGACAGCTGTCTACAAATCCAACTTGCTGCAAACCCGGCTTCCAGCTAGGACAGCTGGCTGCGAACCCAGCTAGCTGCAAACCCGGTTTCCAGCTGGGACAGCTGGCTGCAATCCCGGTTTACAGCTGGGTCAGCTGTCTCCAATCTCGGTTTCCAGCTGGGACAACTGTCTGCAAACCCAGCTGGCTGCAAACCCAGTTGGCTGCAAAGTTGAGTTCCAGCTGGGACATCTTGCTGCGAACCCAGCTGGGAACTCTGGCGGCAAACCCAGCCGTCTGCAAAACCGGTTCCAGCTGGAACAGCTAGCTGCAAACCCAGTTGGCTGCAAAACCAGTTGGTTGCAAACTCGCTTTTCAGCTGGGACAGCTTGCTGCGAACCCAGCTGGCTGCAAACCCGGTTTCCAGCTGGACCGCTGGCTGCAAACCTGGTTTCCAGCTGGGACAGCTGACGACAAACCCAGCTGGCTGCAAGCCCGGTTTCCAGGTGGGACAGCTGTCTACAAATCCAGCTGGCTGCAAACCCAGTTGGCTGCAAACTCGGTTGCCAGCTGGGACAGCTTGCTGCGAACCCAGCTGGCTGCAAACCCGGTTTCCAGCTGGGACAGCTGGCTGCAAACCCGGTTTCGAGCTGTGACAGCTGGCAGCAAACCCAGCTGGAGGCAATCCCGGTTTCCAGCTGGAACAGCTGTCTGAAAACCCAGCTGGCTTTAAACCCGGTTTCCAGTTGGGATTGCTAGCTGCAAACCCAGCTGGCTGCAAAGCCAGTTGGCTGAAAATTCGGTTTCCAGCTGGGACAGCTTGCTGCAAACCCAGCTGGCTGCAAACCCGGTTTCCAGCTGGGACAGCTTGCTGCGAACCCAGCTGGCTGCAAACCCGGTTTCCAGCTGGTACAGCTGGCGACAAACCCAGCTGGCTGCAAACCCGGTTTCCAGGTGGGACAGCTGTCTACAAATCCAACTTGCTGCAAACCCGGCTTCCAGCTAGGACAGCTGGCTGCGAACCCAGCTAGCTGCAAACCCGGTTTCCAGCTGGGACAGCTGGCTGCAATCCCGGTTTCCAGCTGGGACAGCTGGCTTCAAACCCAGCAGGCTGCAAATCCAGTTTCCAGCTGGGACAGCTGGCTGCAAACCCAGCTGGCTGCAATAACGTGTTCCAGCTCGGACAGCTAGTTGCAATCCCGGTTTCCAGCTAGGACAGCTGTCTGCAAACCCAACCGTCTGCAAAGCCGGTTCCAGCTGGGACAGCTTGCTGCGAACCCAGCTGGCTGCAAACCTGGTTTCTAGCTGAGACAGCTGCCTGCAAAGCCCACCGGCTGCAATCCCGGTTCCCAGCTGGGACAGCTGGCGGCAAACCCAGCCGGCTGAAAACCCGGTTTCCAGCTGGGACAGCTGGCTGCAGACCTAGGTGGCTGCCAACCAAGTTGTCTGCAAACCCGGCTTCCAGCTGGGACAGCTGGCTGCAAACCCGGTTTCCAGCTGGGACAGCTGTCAGCAAACCCAGCTGGCTGCAAACTCGATTTCTAGCTGGGACAGCTTGCTGCGAACCCAGCTGGCTGCAAACCCGGTTTCCAGCTGGGACAGCTGGCGACAAACCCAGCTGGCTGCAAACCCGGTTTCCAGGTGGGACAGCTGTCTACAAATCCAGCTGGCTGCAAACCCGGTTTCCAGCTGGGACAGCTGGCGGCAAACCCAGCTGGCTGCAAACCCGGTTTCCAGCTGGTACAGCTGGCGACAAACCCAGCTGGCTGCAAACCCGGTTTCCAGGTGGGACAGCTGTCTACAAATCCAACTTGCTGCAAACCCGGCTTCCAGCTAGGACAGCTGGCTGCGAACCCAGCTAGCTGCAAACCCGGTTTCCAGCTGGGACAGCTGGCTGCAATCCCGGTTTACAGCTGGGTCAGCTGTCTCCAATCTCGGTTTCCAGCTGGGACAACTGTCTGCAAACCCAGCTGGCTGCAAACCCAGTTGGCTGCAAAGTTGAGTTCCAGCTGGGACATCTTGCTGCGAACCCAGCTGGGAACTCTGGCGGCAAACCCAGCCGTCTGCAAAACCGGTTCCAGCTGGAACAGCTAGCTGCAAACCCAGTTGGCTGCAAAACCAGTTGGTTGCAAACTCGCTTTTCAGCTGGGACAGCTTGCTGCGAACCCAGCTGGCTGCAAACCCGGTTTCCAGCTGGACCGCTGGCTGCAAACCTGGTTTCCAGCTGGGACAGCTGACGACAAACCCAGCTGGCTGCAAGCCCGGTTTCCAGGTGGGACAGCTGTCTACAAATCCAGCTGGCTGCAAACCCAGTTGGCTGCAAACTCGGTTGCCAGCTGGGACAGCTTGCTGCGAACCCAGCTGGCTGCAAACCCGGTTTCCAGCTGGGACAGCTGGCTGCAAACCCGGTTTCGAGCTGTGACAGCTGGCAGCAAACCCAGCTGGAGGCAATCCCGGTTTCCAGCTGGAACAGCTGTCTGAAAACCCAGCTGGCTTTAAACCCGGTTTCCAGTTGGGATTGCTAGCTGCAAACCCAGCTGGCTGCAAAGCCAGTTGGCTGAAAATTCGGTTTCCAGCTGGGACAGCTTGCTGCAAACCCAGCTGGCTGCAAACCCGGTTTCCAGCTGGGACAGCTTGCTGCGAACCCAGCTGGCTGCAAACCCGGTTTCCAGCAGGGACAGCTGGCCGCATACCCAGCCGGCTGCAAACCCTGTTTCCAGCTGGGACAGCCAGCTGTAAACCTAGCTGGCTGCAAACCCACCTGGTGCAAACCCGGTTTCCAGCTGGGACAGCTTGCTGCGAACCCAGCCGGCTGGGAACCCGGTTTCCACCTGGGAAAGCTGGCTGCCAACCCAGCTGGCTGCAAACGCGATTTCCAGCTGGGACAGCTTGCTGCGAACCCAGCTGGCTGGGAACCCGGTTTCCACCTGGGAAAGCTGGTTGCCAACCCGGTTACCAGCTGCGATAGCTGTCTGTAAACCCAGCTGGCTGCAAACTCGGTTTCCAGCTGGGACAGCTTGCTGCGAACCCATCTGGCTGCAAACCCGGTTTCCAGCTGGGACAGCAAGCCGCAAATTCAGCCGGCTGCAAACCTGGTTTCCAGCTGGGACAGCTAGCTGTAAACCTTGCTGACCGCTAACCCAGTTGGCTGTAAACCAGATGGCTGCAAACCCGCTTTTCAGCTGGGACAAGTGGCGGCTAACCCAGCCGGCTGAAAACCCGGTTTCCAGCTGGGACAGCTGTCTACAAATCCAGCTGGCTGCAAACCCTGTTTCCAGGTTGGACAGCTGGCTGCAAACCCGAATTCCAGTTGGGACAGCTGGCTGCAAACCCAGCTGGCTACAAACCCGGTTTCCAGCTGCGACAGCTGGCGCTAAACCCGGCCAGCTGCAAACCTGGTTTCCAGCTGGGATATCTAGCTGCGAACACAGATTGCTGCAAACCCAGTTGCCTGCAAACCCAGTTGGCTGCAAACCCGGTTTCCGGATGGGAAAGCTGGCTGCAATCCTAGCTGGCTGCAAACGCAGCTGGCTGCAAACTCGGCTTCCAGCAGGGACACCTGGCTGCATACCCAGCTGGCTGCAAACTCGGTTTCCAGCTGAGACAGCTGGCTGCAAACCTAGCTGGCTGCAAACCCAGCTGTCTGCAAACCCGGCTTCCAGCTGGGACAGCTGGCTGTCAAACCAGCTGGCTGCAAACCCGGTTTCCAGCTGGGACAGCTGGCTGCAAACCTAGCTGGCTGCAAACCAAGCCTGCTGCAAGCCCGGTTTCCAGCTGGGACAGCTGGCTGCAAACCTAGCTGGCTGCAAACCCAGCTGGCTGCAAACCGGGCTTCCAGCTGGGACAGCTAGCTGCAAACCCGGCTGGCTGCTAACTCGGTTTCCAATACGGACAGCTTAGTGCGAACCTAGCTGGCTGGACACCCGGTATCCAGCTGGAAACTCTGGCGGCAAACCCAGCTGGCTGCGAACCCGGCTTCCAGCTGGGACAGCTGTCTACAAATTTAGCTGGTTGCAAATCCGGTTTCCAGCTAGGACAGCTGTCTGCAATCCTGGTTTCCAGCTAGGACAGCTGGCTGCAAACCTAGCTGGCGGCAAACCCAGCTAACTGCCAACCCGGTTACCATCTGCAACAGCTGGCTGTAAACCCAGCTGGCTGCAAACTCGGTTTCCAGCTGGGACAGCTTGCTGCAAACCAAGCTGGCTGCAAACCCGGTTTCCAGCAGGGACAGCTGGCCGCATACCCAGCCGGCTGCAAACCCTGTTTCCAGCTGGGACAGCTAGCTGTAAAAATAGCTGGCTGCAAACCCAGCTGGCTGCAGACCAGGTTTCCAGCTGGGACAGCTCGCTGCGAACCCAGCTGGCTGGGAACACGGTTTCCACCTGGGAAAGCTGGCTGCCAACCCAGCTGGCTGCAAACCTGGTTTCCAGCTGGGACAGATCGCTGCGAACCCAGCTGGCTGGGAACACGGTTTCCACCTGGGAAAGCTGGCTGCCAACCCAGCTGGCTGCAAACCCGGTTTCCAGCTTGGACAGCTTGCTGCGAACCCAGCTGGCTGGGAACCCGGTTTCCAGCTGGGACAGGTGGCTGCAAACCCAGCGGGCTACAAACCCAGCTGTCTGCAAACCCGGTTTCCAGCTGGGACAGCTCTCTGCAAATCCAGCGGGCTGCAAACCCGGTTTCCAGCTATGACAGCTCTCCGCAAACTCAGCTATCTGCAAACCTAGTTTCCAGCTGCGACAGCTGGCTGCAAACCCGGTTACAAGCTGGGACAGCTGGCAGCAAACCCAACTGGCTGCAAAACCAGTTGGCTGCAAACCCAGTTTCCAGCTGGGACAGCTTTCTCATAACCCAGCTGGCTGCCAACCCGGTTTCCAGCTGGGACAGCTGCCTGCAAACCCAACGGGCTGCAAACCCAGTTTCCAGCTGAGACAGCTGCTTGCAAACCCAGCTGGCTGCAAACCCAGCTGTCTGCGAACCCGGTTTGCAGCTTAAACAGCTACCTGCAAACACAGCTGGCACCAAACCCAGCTGTCTGCGAACCCGGTTTCCAGCTGCGACAGCTGGCTGCGAACCCAGTTGCCTGCAAAGCCGGTTTCCAGTTGGGACAGCTTTCTCATAACCCAGCTGGCTGCCAACCCGGTTTCCAGCTGGGACAGCGTGCTGCAAACCCAGCGCGCTGCAAACCCGGTTTCCAGCTGGGACAGCTACCTGCAAACCCAGCTGGCTGCAAATCCAGCTGTCTGCGAACCCGTTTTCCATCTGGGACAGCTGGCTGCGAACCCAGTTGTCTGCAAATCCGGTTTCCAGCTGGGACAGCTTTCTCATATACCACCTGACTGCCAACCCGGTTTCCATGTGGGACAGCTGGCTGCAAACCCAGCTGGCTGCAAACCCGGTTTCCAGCTGGGACAGCTTTTACATAATCCAGCTGGCTGGCAACCCGGTTTCCAGCTGGGACAGCTTTTACATAATCCAGCTGGCTGGCAACCCGGTTTCTAGCTGGGACAGCTCTCTGCACACCCAGGTAGCTGCAAACCGGGTTTCCAGCTGGGAAAGCTGGCTGCAAACCCAGCTGGTTGCAAACCCAGCGGGCTGCAAACCCGGTTTCCATCTGGGACAGCTCTCTGCAAACCCAGGTGTCTGCAAACCCGGTTTCCAGCCGGGACAGCTAGCTGCAGACTCAGCTGGCTGCAAATACAGCTGTCTGCAAACCCGGTTTCCAGCTGGGCCAGCTGGCTGCAAACTCAGCTGTCTGCAAACCCGGTTTCCAGCTGGGACAGCTGTCTGCAAACCCAGCTGGCTGCAAACCCGGTTTCCAGATGGGACAGCTGGCTGCAAACCCAGCTGGCTGCAAACCAGGTTTCCAGCTGGGACAGCTGGCTGCAAACCCAAGGGGTGCAAACCCAGCGGGCTGCAAACCCGGTTTCCAGCTGGGAAAGCTCTCTGCAAACCCAACTGGCTGCAAACCCGGTTTCCAGCTGGGACAGTTGGCTGCAAACCCAGCTGGCTGCAAACGCAGCTGTCTGCAAATCCGGTTTCCAGCTGACACAGCTGGCTGCAAACCCAGCTGGCTGCAAACCCGGTTTCCAGCTGGGACAGCTGGCTGCAAACCCAACGATCTGCAAACCCAGCTGGCTGCCAACCCGGTTTCCAGCTGGGACAGCTGGCTGCAAACCCAGCTGGCTGCAAACCCGGTTTCCAGCTGGGACAGCTACCTGCAAACCCAGCTGGCTGCAAACCCAGTTGTCTGCAAACCCGGTTTCCAGCTGGGACAGCTGGCTGCGAACCCAGTTGTCTGCAAAGCTGGTTTCCAGCTGGGACAGCTTTCTCATAACCCAGCTGGCTGCCAAACCGGTTTCCAGCTGGGACAGCGTGGTGCAAACACAGCGCGCTGCAAACCCAGGGAGCTGCAAACCCGGTTTCCAGCTGGGACAGCTGGCTGCAAACTCAGCTGTCTGTAAACCCGGTTTCCAGCTGGGACAGCTCTCTGCAAACCCAGCTGGCTGCAAACCCGGTTTCCAGCTGGGACAGCTGGCTGCAAACCCAGCTGGCTGCAAACTAAGCTGGCTGCAAATCCAGCTGGCTGCAAACCCAGCTGGCTGCAAGCCCAGCGGGCTTCAAACCCGGTTTCGTGCTGAACAGCTCTCTGCAAACCCAGCTGTCTGCAAACCCGGTTTCCAGCTGGGGCAGCTAGCTGCAGACCCAGCTGGCTGCAAATCCAGCTGTCTGCAAACCCGGTTGTCAGCTGTGACAGCTGGCTGCAAACCCAGCGGGCTGCCAACCCGGTTTCCAGCTGGGACAGCTGGCTGCAAACTCAGCTGTCTGTAAACCCGGTTTCCAGCTGGGACAGCTCTCTGCAAACCCAGCTGGCTGCAAACCCGGTTTACAGCTGGGACAGCTGGCTGCAAACCCAGCTGGCTGCAAACCCAGCTGGTTGCAAACCCGGCGGGCTGCAAACCCGGTTTCCAGCTGGTACAGCTCTCTGCAAAACCAGCGGGCTGCAAACCCAGCTGTCTGCAAACCCGGTTTCCAGCTGGGACAGCTGGCTGCAAACCCAGCTGGCTGCAAACCCAGCTGGTTGCAAGCCCAGCGGGCTGCAAACCCGGTTTGCAGCCAACTGGGTTTCCAGCTGGGACAGCTGCCTGCAAACCCAACGGGCTGCAAACCCAGTTTCCAGCTGGGACAGCTGCTTGCAAACCCAGCTGGCTGCAAGCCTGGTATCCAGCTTGGAAAGCTGGCTGCAAACCCAGCTGGCTGCAAACCCAGCTGGTTGCAAACCCAGCGGGCTTAAAACCTGGTTTCCAGCTGTGACAGCTCTCTGCAAACCCAGCTGTTTGCAAACCCAGTTTCCAACTGCGACAGCTGGCTGAAAAACCGGTTTCAAGATGTGACATCTGTCAGCAAACCCAGCGGGCTGCAAACCCGGTTTCCATCTGGGACAGCTCTCTGCAAACCCAGGTGTCTGCAAACCCGGTTTCCAGCCGGGACAGCTAGCTGCAGACTCAGCTGGCTGCAAATACAGCTGTCTGCAAACCCGGTTTCCAGCTGGGACAGCTGGCTGCAAACCCAACGGGCTGCAAACCCAGCTGGCTGCCAACCCGGTTTCCAGCTGGGACAGCTGGCTGCGAACCCAGTTGTCTGCAAAGCTGGTTTCCAGCTGGGACAGCTTTCTTATAACCCAGCTGGCTGCCAACTCGGTTTCCAGCTGGGACAGCTGGCTGCAAACCCATCGGGCTGCAAACCCAGCTGTCTGCAAACCCGGTTTCCAGCTGACACAGCTGGCTGCAAACCCAGCTGGCTGCAAACCCGGTTTCCAGCTGGGACAGCTGGCAGCAAACCCAGCTGGCTGCAAACCAAATTGGCTGCAAACCTGGTTTCCAGCTGGGACAGCTTTCTTATAACCCAGCTGGCTGCCAACTCGGTTTCCAGCTGGGACAGCTGGCTGCAAACCCAGAGGGCTGCAAACCCAGCTGTCTGCAAACCCAGTTTCCAGCTGCGACATCTGGCTGCAAACCCGGTTTCAAGCTGGGACAGCTGGCAGCAAACCCAGCTGGCTGCAAACCCAGTTGGCTGCAAACCTGGTTTCCAGCTGGGACAGCTTTCTTATAACCCAGCTGGCTGCCAACTCGGTTTCCAGCTGGGACTACTGGCTGCAAACCCAGCGGGCTGCAAACCCAGCTGTCTGCAAACCCAGTTTCCAGCTGCGACATCTGGCTGCAAACCCGGTTTCAAGCTGGGACAGCTGGCAGCAAACCCAGCTGGCTGCAAACCTGGTTTCCAGCTGGGACAGCTTTCTTATAACCCAGCTGGCTGCCAACTCGGTTTCCAGCTGGGACAGCTGGCTGCAAACCCAGCGGGCTGCAAACCCAGCTGTCTGCAAACCCGTTTTCCAGCTGACACAGCTGGCTGCAAACCCAGCTGGCTGCAAACCCGGTTTCCAGCTGGGACAGCTGGCTGCAAACCCAACGGGCTGCAAACCCAGCTGGCTGCCAACCCGGTTTCCAGCTGGGACAGCTGGCTGCAAACCCAGCTGGCTGCAAACCCGGTTTCCAGCTGGGACAGCTACCTGCAAACCCAGCTGGTTGCAAACCCAGCGGGCTGCAAACCCGGTTTCCATCTGGGACAGCTCTCTGCAAACCCAGGTGTCTGCAAACCCGGTTTCCAGCCGGGACAGCTAGCTGCAGACTCAGCTGGCTGCAAATACAGCTGTCTGCAAACCCGGTTTCCAGCTGGGCCAGCTGGCTGCAAACTCAGCTGTCTGCAAACCCGGTTTCCAGCTGGGACAGCTGTCTGCAAACCCAGCTGGCTGCAAACCCGGTTTCCAGATGGGACAGCTGGCTGCAAACCCAGCTGGCTGCAAACCAGGTTTCCAGCTGGGACAGCTGGCTGCAAACCCAAGGGGTGCAAACCCGGTTTCCAGCTGGGAAAGCTCTCTGCAAACCCAACTGGCTGCAAACCCGGTTTCCAGCTGGGACAGTTGGCTGCAAACCCAGCTGGCTGCAAACCCAGCTGTCTGCAAACCCGGTTTCCAGCTGACACAGCTGGCTGCAAACCCAGCTGGCTGCAAACCCGGTTTCCAGCTGGGACAGCTGGCTGCAAACCCAACGATCTGCAAACCCAGCTGGCTGCCAACCCGGTTTCCAGCTGGGACAGCTGGCTGCAAACCCAGCTGCCTGCAAACCCGGTTTCCAGCTGGGACAGCTACCTGCAAACCCAGCTGGCTGCAAACCCAGTTGTCTGCGAACCCGGTTTCCAGCTGGGACAGCTGGCTGCGAACCCAGTTGTCTGCAAAGCTGGTTTTCAGCTGGGACAGCTTTCTCATAACCCAGCTGGCTGCCAAACCGGTTTCCAGCTGGGACAGCTGGCTGCAAACCCAGCGGGCTGCAAACCCAGCTGTCTGCAAACCCAGTTTCCAGCTGCGACATCTGGCTGCAAACCCGGTTTCAAGCTGGGCCAGCTGGCTGCAAGCCCAGCGGGCTGCAAACCCGGTTTCGTGCTGAACAGCTCTCTGCAAACCCAGCTGTCTGCAAACCCGGTTTCCAGCTGGGGCAGCTAGCTGCAGACCCAGCTGGCTGCAAATCCAGCTGTCTGCAAACCCGGTTGTCAGCTGTGACAGCTGGCTGCAAACCCAGCGGGCTGCCAACCCGGTTTCCAGCTGGGACAGCTGGCTGCAAACTCAGCTGTCTGTAAACCCGGTTTCCAGCTGGGACAGCTCTCTGCAAACCCAGCTGGCTGCAAACCCGGTTTCCAGCTGGGACAGCTGGCTGCAAACCCAGCTGGCTGCAAACCCAGCTGGTTGCAAACCCGGCGGGCTGCAAACCCGGTTTCCAGCTGGTACAGCTCTCTGCAAAACCAGCGGGCTGCAAACCCAGCTGTCTGCAAACCCGGTTTCGAGCTGGGACAGCTGGCTGCAAACCCAGCTGGCTGCAAACCCAGCTGGTTGCAAGCCCAGCGGGCTGCAAACCCGGTTTGCAGCCAACTGGGTTTCCAGCTGGGACAGCTGCCTGCAAACCTAACGGGCTGCAAACCCAGTTTCCAGCTGGGACAGCTGCTTGCAAACCCAGCTGGCTGCAAGCCTGGTATCCAGCTTGGAAAGCTGGCTGCAAACCCAGCTGGCTGCAAACCCAGCTGGTTGCAAACCCAGCGGGCTTCAAACCTGGTTTCCAGCTGTGACAGCTCTCTGCAAACCCAGCTGTTTGCAAACCCAGTTTCCAGCTGCGACAGCTGGCTGAAAAACCGGTTTCAAGATGTGACATCTGTCAGCAAACCCAGCGGGCTGCAAACCCGGTTTCCATCTGGGACAGCTCTCTGCAAACCCAGGTGTCTGCAAACCCGGTTTCCAGCCGGGACAGCTAGCTGCAGGCTCAGCTGGCTGCAAATACAGCTGTCTGCAAACCCGGTTTCCAGCTGGGACAGCTGGCTGCAAACCCAACGGGCTGCAAACCCAGCTGGCTGCCAACCCGGTTTCCAGCTGGGACAGCTGGCTGCGAACCCAGTTGTCTGCAAAGCTGGTTTCCAGCTGGGACAGCTTTCTTATAACCCAGCTGGCTGCCAACTCGGTTTCCAGCTGGGACAGCTGGCTGCAAACCCAGCGGGCTGCAAACCCAGCTGTCTGCAAACCCGGTTTCCAGCTGACACAGCTGGCTGCAAACCCAGCTGGCTGCAAACCCGGTTTCCAGCTGGGACAGCTGGCAGCAAACCCAGCTGGCTGCAAACCAAATTGGCTGCAAACCTGGTTTCCAGCTGGGACAGCTTTCTTATAACCCAGCTGGCTGCGAACTCGGTTTCCAGCTGGGACAGCTGGCTGCAAACCCAGAGGGCTGCAAACCCAGCTGTCTGCAAACCCAGTTTCCAGCTGCGACATCTGGCTGCAAACCCGGTTTCAAGCTGGGACAGCTGGCAGCAAACCCAGCTGGCTGCAAACCCAGTTGGCTGCAAACCTGGTTTCCAGCTGGGACAGCTTTCTTATAACCCAGCTGGCTGCCAACTCGGTTTCCAGCTGGGACAGCTGGCTGCAAACCCAGCGGGCTGCAAACCCAGCTGTCTGCAAACCCAGTTTCCAGCTGCGACATCTGGCTGCAAACCCGGTTTCAAGCTGGGACAGCTGGCAGCAAACCCAGCTGGCTGCAAACCTGGTTTCCAGCTGGGACAGCTTTCTTATAACCCAGCTGGCTGCCAACTCGGTTTCCAGCTGGGACAGCTGGCTGCAAACCCAG
The DNA here is from genome assembly GCA_963942545.1 of Oxycera nigricornis. Taxonomy (NCBI): domain Eukaryota; kingdom Metazoa; phylum Arthropoda; class Insecta; order Diptera; family Stratiomyidae; genus Oxycera; species Oxycera nigricornis. The sequence goes on from OZ012662.1 coordinate 67,992,401, forward strand.
CGGGCTGCAAACCCAGCTGTCTGCAAACCCGGTTTCCAGCTGACACAGCTGGCTGCAAACCCAGCTGGCTGCAAACCCGGTTTCCAGCTGGGACAGCTGGCTGCAAACCCAACGGGCTGCAAAGCCAGCTGGCTGCCAACCCGGTTTCCAGCTGGGACAGCTGGCTGCAAACCCAGCTGGCTGCAAACCCGGTTTCCAGCTGGGACAGCTACCTGCAAACCCAGCTGGCTGCAAACCCAGTTGTCTGCGAACCAGGTTTCCAGCTGGGACAGCTGGCTGCCAACTAAATTGTCTGCAAAGCTGGTTTCCAGCTGGGACAGCTTTCTCTTAACCCAGCTGGCTGCCAAACCGGTTTCCAGCTGGGACAGCGTGGTGCAAACACAGCGCGCTGCAAACCCAGGGAGCTGCAAACCCGGTTTCCAGCTGGGACAGCTGGCTGCAAACCCAGCTGGCTGCAAACCCAGCTGGCTGCAAACCCAGCTGGCTGCAAACCCAGCTGGTTGCAAGCCCAGCGGGCTGCAAACCCGGTTTCGTGCTGAACAGCTCTCTGCAAACCCAGCTGTCCTCAAACCCGGTTTCCAGCTGGGACAGCTAGCTGCAGACCCAGCTGGCTGCAAATCCAGCTCTCTGCAAACCCGGTTGTCAGCTGTGACAGCTGGCTGCAAACCCAGCGGGCTGCCAACCCGGTTTCCAGCTGGGACAGCTGGCTGCAAACTCAGCTGTCTGTAAACCCGGTTTCCAGCTGGGACAGCTCTCTGCAAACCCAGCTGGCTGCAAACCCGGTTTCCAGCTGGGACAGCTGGCTGCAAACCCAGCTGGCTGCAAACCCAGCTGGTTGCAAACCCGGCGGGCTGCAAACCCGGTTTGCAGCTGGGACAGCTCTCTGCAAACCCAGCGGGCTGCAAACCCAGCTGTCTGCAAACCCGGTTTCCAGCTGCGACAGCTGGCTGCAAACCCGGTTTCAAGCTGGAACATCTGTCAGCAAACCCAGCTGGCTGCAAACCCAGTTGGCTGCAAACCCGGTTTCCAGCTGGGACAGCTTTTACATAATCCAGCTGGCTGGCAACCCGCTTTCCAGCTGGGACAGCTCTCTGCACACCCAGGTGGCTGCAAACTGGGTTTCCAGCTGGGAAAGCTGGCTGCAAACCAAGCTGGTTGCAAACCCAGCTGGTTGCAAACCCAGCGGGCTGCAAACCCGGTTTCCATCTGGGACAGCTCTCTGCAAACACAGGTGTCTGCAAACCCGGTTTCCAGCCGGGACAGCTAGCTGCAGACTCAGCTGGCTGCAAATACAGCTGTCTGCAAACCCGGTTTCCAGCTGGGACAGCTCTCTGCAAACCCAGCTGGCTGCAAACCCGGTTTCCAGCTGGGACAGCTGGCTGCAAACCCAAGGGGTGCAAACCCAGCGGGCTGCAAACCCGGTTTCCAGCTGGGACAGCTGGCTGCAAACCCAAATGTCTGCAAAGCCGATTTCCAGCTATGCCAGCTAGCTGCAGACCCAGCTGGCTGCAAACCCAGCTTTCTGCAAACCCGGTTTGCAGCTGGGACAGCTGCCTGCAAACCCAGCTGGCTGTAAACCCGGTTTCCAGCTGGGACAGCTACCTGCAAACCCAGCTGGCTGCAAACCCAGCTGTCTGCAAACCCAGTTTCCAGCTGGGACAGCTAGCTGCAGACCCAGCTGGCTGCAAATCCAGCTGTCTGCAAACCCGGTTGTCAGCTGTGACAGCTGGCTGCAAACCCAGCGGGCTGCCAACCCGGTTTCTAGCTGGGACAGCTTGCTGCAAACCCAGCGGGCTGCTAACCCGGTTTCCAGCTGGGACAGCTGCCTGCAAACCCAACGGGCTGCAAACCCAGTTTCCAGCTGGGACAGCTGGCTGCAAACCCAGCTGTGTACAAACCCGGTTTCCAGCTGGGACAGCTAGCTGCAGACCCAGCTGGCTGCAAACCCAGCGGACTGCAAACCCGGTTTCCTGCTGGGATCGCTGGCTGCAAACCCAGCTGGCTGCAAACCCTCTTTCCAGCTGGGACAGCTGGGTGCAAGCCCAGCTGGTTGCAAACCCAGCGGGCTGCAAACCCAGCGGACTGCAAACCCGGTTTCCAGCTGGGACAGCTGAGTGCAAATCCAGCTGTCTGCAAACTTCTTTTCCAGCTGGGACAGCTGGCTGCAAACCCAGCTGGTTGCAAACCCAGCGGACTGCAAACCCGGTTTCCAGCTGGGACAGCTCTCTGCAAAACCAGCTGTCTGCAAACCCGGTTTCCAGTTGGGACAGCTAGCTGCAGACCCAACTGGCTGCAAATCCAGCTGTCTGCAAACCCGGTTGTCAGCTGCGATAGCTGGCCGCAAACATAGCGGGCTCCCAACCCGGTTTATAGCTGGGACAACTGGCTGCAAACCCAGCGGGCTGCAATCCCGATTTCCAGCTGGGGCAGCTTTCTCATTACCCAGGTGGCTGCAAACCCGGTTTCCAGCTGGGACAGCTGGCTGCAAACCCAGCGGGCTACAAACCCAGCGCACTGCAAACCCGGTTTCCAGCTGGGACAGCTGGCTGCAAACCCAGCTGTCTGCAAACCCGGTGTCCACCTGGGACAGCTCTTTGCAAACCCAGCTGGTTGCAAACCCAGCTGGCTGAAAACCCGGTTTCCAGCTGCGACAGTTGGCTGCAAACCCAGCGGGCTGGCAACCTGCTTTCTAGCTGGGACAGCTGGCTGCAAACCCAGCGGGCTGCAAACCCAACGGGCTGCAAACCCAGTTTCCAGCTGGGACAGCTGGCTGCAAACCCAGCTGTGTACAAACCCGGTTTCCAGCTGGGACAGCTAGCTGCAGACCCAGCTGGCTGCAAACCCAGCGGACTGCAAACCCGGTTTCCTGCTGGGATCGCTGCCTGCAAACCCAACGGGCTGCAAACCCGGTTTCCAGCTGGGACAGCTGCTTGCAAACCCAGCTATCTGGAAACCCGGTTTCCAGCTGGGACAGCTAGCTGCAAACCCAGCTGGCTGCAAACACAGCTGTCTGCAAACCCGGTTTCCAGCTGGGACAGCTGGCTGCGAACCCAGTTGTCTGCAAAGCCGGTTTCCAGCTATGACAGCTCTCTGCAAACCCAGCTGTCTGCAAACCCAGTTTTCAGCTGCGACAGCTGGCTGCAAACCCGGTTTCAAGCTGGGACAGCTGGCAGCAAACCCAGCTGGCTGCAAACCCAGTTGGCTGCAAATCCGGTTTCCAGCTGGGAGAGCTTTCTCATAACCCAGCTGGCTGCCAACCCGGTTTCCAGCTGATACAGCTGGCTGCAAACCCAGCTGTCTGCAAACCCGGTTTCCACCTGGGACAGCTCTCTGCAAATTCATCTGGCTGCAAAGCCAGCGGGGTGCAAATCCGGTTTCCAGCTGGGACAGCTCTCTGCAAACCCAGCTGTCTGCAAACCCGGTTTCCAGCTGGGACAGCTAGCTGCAGACCCAGCTGGCTGCAAATCCAGCTGTCTGCAAACCCGGTTGTCAGCTGGCACAGCTGGCTGCAAACCCAGCTGGCCGAAAACCCGGTTTCCAGCTGGGACAGCTGGCTACAAACCCAGCTGGCTGCAAACCCGGTGTCCACCTGGGACAGCTCTTTGCAAACCCAGCTGGTTGCAAACCCAGCTGGCTGAAAACCCGGTTTCCAGCTGTGACAGTTGGCTGCAAACCCAGCGGGCTGCAAACCTGCTTTCTAGCTGGGACAGCTGGCTGCAAATCCAGCTGTCTGCAACCCCGGTTGTCAGCTGGGACAGCTGGCTGCAAACCCAGCTGGCCGAAAACCCAGTTTCCAGCTGGGACAGCTGGCTACAAACCCAGCTGGCTGCAAACCTGGTTTCCAGCTGGGACAGCTGGCTGCAAACCCAGCTGGCTGCAATCCCAGCTGTCTGCAAACCAGTATCCAGCTGGGACAGCTTTCTTATAACCCAGCTGGCTGCCAACTCGGTTTCCAGCTGGGACAGCTGGCTGCAAACCCAGCGGGCTGCAAACCCAGCTGTCTGCAAACCCAGTTTCCAGCTGCGACATCTGGCTGCAAACCCGGTTTCAAGCTGGGACAGCTGGCAGCAAACCCAGCTGGCTGCAAACCTGGTTTCCAGCTGGGACAGCTTTCTTATAACCCAGCTGGCTGCCAACTCGGTTTCCAGCTGGGACAGCTGGCTGCAAACCCAGCGGGCTGTAAACCCAGCTGTCTGCAAACCCGGTTTCCAGCTGACACAGCTGGCTGCAAACCCAGCTGGCTGCAAACCCGGTTTCCAGCTGGGACAGCTGGCTGCAAACCCAACGGGCTGCAAACCCAGCTGGCTGCCAACCCGGTTTCCAGCTGGGACAGCTGGCTGCAAACCCAGCTGGCTGCAAACCCGGTTTCCAGCTGGGACAGCTACCTGCAAACCCAGCTGGCTGCAAACCCAGTTGTCTGCGAACAAGGTTTCCAGCTGGAACAGCTGGCTGCCAACTAAGTTGTCTGCAAAGCTGGTTTCCAGCTGGGACAGCTTTCTCTTAACCCAGCTGGCTGCCAAACCGGTTTCCAGCTGGGACAGCGTGGTGCAAACACAGCGCGCTGCAAACCCAGGGAGCTGCAAACCTGGTTTCCAGCTGGGACAGCTGGCTGCAAACCCAGCTGGCTGCAAACCCAGCTGGCTGCAAACCCAGCTGGCTGCAAACCCAGCTGGTTGCAAGCCCAGCGGGCTGCAAACCCGGTTTCGTGCTGAACAGCTCTCTGCAAACCCAGCTGTCCTCAAACCCGGTTTCCAGCTGGGACAGCTAGCTGCAGACCCAGCTGGCTGCAAATCCAGCTTACTGCAAACCCGGTTTCCAGCTGGGACAGCTGGCTGCAATCTCAGCTGTCTGTAAACCCGGTTTCCAGCTGGGACAGCTCTCTGCAAACCCAGCTGGCTGCAAACCCGGTTTCCAGCTGGGACAGCTGGCTGCAAACCCAGCTGGCTGCAAACCCAGCTGGTTGCAAACCCGGCGGGCTGCAAACCCGGTTTGCAGCTGGGACAGCTCTCTGCAAACCCAGCGGGCTGCGAACCCAGCTGTCTGCAAACCCGGTTTCCAGCTGCGACAGCTGGCTGCAAACCCGGTTTCAAGCTGGGATATCTGTCAGCAAACCCAGCTGGCTGCAAACCCAGTTGGCTGCAAACCCGGTTTCCAGCTGGGACAGCTTTTACATAATCCAGCTTGCTGGCAACCCGGTTTCCAGCTGGGACAGCTCTCTGCACACCCAGGTGGCTGCAAACCGGGTTTCCAGCTGGGAAAGCTGGCTGCAAACCAAGCTGGTTGCAAACCCAGCTGGTTGCAAACCCAGCGGGCTGCAAACCCGGTTTCCATCTGGGACAGCTCTCTGCAAACACAGGTGTCTGCAAACCCGGTTTCCAGCCGGGACAGCTAGCTGCAGACTCAGCTGGCTGCAAATACAGCTGTCTGCAAACCCGGTTTCCAGCTGGGACAGCTGGCTGCAAACTCAGCTGTCTGCAAACCCGGTTTCCAGCTGGGACAGCTCTCTGCAAACCCAGCTGGCTGCAAACCCGGTTTCCAGCTGGGACAGCTGGCTGCAAACCCAGCTGGCTGCAAACCAGGTTTCCAGCTGGGCCAGCTGGCTGCGAACCCAAGGGGTGCAAACCCAGCGGGCTGCGAACCCGGTTTCCAGCTGGGACAGCTCTCTGCAAATCCAACTGTTTGCAAACCCGGTTTCCAGCTGGGACAGCTGGCTGCAAACCTAGCTGGCTGCAAACCCAGCTGTCTGCAAACCCGGTTTCCAGCTGGGACAGCTGGCTGCGAACCCAGTTGTCTGCAAAGCCGATTTCCAGCTATGACAGCTAGCTGCAGACCTAGCTGGCTGCAAACCCAGCTTTCTGCACACCAGGTTTGCAGCTGGGACAGCTGCCTGCAAACCCAGCTGCCTGTAAACCCGGTTTCCAGCTGGGACAGCTACCTGCAAACCCAGCTGGCTGCAAACCCAGCTGTCTGCAAACCCAGTTTCCAGCTGCGACATCTGGCTGCAAACCCGGTTTCAAGTTGGGACAGCTGGCAGCAAACCCAGCTGGCTGCAAACCCAGTTGGCTGCAAACCTGGTTTCCAGCTGGGACAGCTGGCAGCAAACCCAGCTGGCTGCAAACCCAGTTGGCTGCAAACCTGGTTTCCAGCTGGGACAGCTGGCAGCAAACCCAGCTGGCTGCAAACCCAGTTGGCTGCAAATCCGGTTTCCAGCTGGGAGAGCTTTCTCATAACCCAGCTGGCTGCCAACCCGGTTTCCAGCTGATACAGCTCTCTGCAAACCCAGCTGGCTGCAAACCCGGTTTCGTGCTGAACAGCTCTCTGCAAACCCAGCTGTCCTCAAACCCGGTTTCCAGCCGGGACAGCTAGCTGCAGACTCAGCTGGCTGCAAATACAGCTGTCTGCAAACCCGGTTTCCAGCTGGGACAGCTGGCTGCAAACTCAGCTGTCTGCAAACCCGGTTTCCAGCTGGGACAGCTCTCTGCAAACCCAGCTGGCTGCAAACCCGGTTTCCAGCTGGGACAGCTGGCTGCAAACCCAGCTGGCTGCAAACCAGGTTTCCAGCTGGGACAGCTGGCTGCGAACCCAAGGGGTGCAAACCCAGCGGGCTGCGAACCCGGTTTCCAGCTGGGACAGCTCTCTGCAAAACCAACTGGCTGCAAACCCGGTTTCCAGCTGGGACAGTTGGCTGCAAACCCAGCTGGCTGCAAACCCAGCTGTCTGCAAACCCGGTTTCCAGCTGGGACAGCTGGCTGCAAACCCAGCTGTCTGCAAACCCGGTTTCCAGCTGGGACAGCTGGCTGCGAACCCAGTTGTCTGCAAAGCCGATTTCCAGCTATGACAGCTAGCTGCAGACCCAGCTGGCTGCAAACCCAGCTTTCTGCAAACCAGGTTTGCAGCTGGGACAGCTTCCTGCAAACCCAGCTGCCTATAAACCCGGTTTCCAGCTGGGACAGCTACCTGCAAACCCAGCTGGCTGCAAACCCAGCTGTCTGCAAACCCAGTTTCCAGCTGCGACATCTGGCTGCAAACCCGGTTTCAAGTTGGGACAGCTGGCAACAAACCCAGTTGGCTGCAAACCCAGTTGGCTGCAAACCTGGTTTCCAGCTGGGACAGCTTTCTTATAACCCAGCTGGCTGCCAACTCGGTTTCCAGCTGGGACAGCTGGCTGCAAACCCAGCGGGCTGCAAACCCAGCTGTCTGCAAACTCAGTTTCCAGCTGCGACAACTGGCTGCAAACCCGGTTTCAAGCTGGGACATCTGTCAGCAAACCCAGCCTTCTGCAAACCCAGTTGGCTGCAAACCCGGTTTCCAGCTGGGACAGCTTTCTCATAACCCAGCTGGCTGCCAACCCGGTTTCCAGCTGGAAAAGCTAGCTGCAGACCCAGCTGGCTGCAAATACAGCTGTCTGCAAACCCGGTTTCCAGCTGAGACAGCTCTCTGCAAACCCAGCCGTCTATAAACCCGGTTTCCAGCTGAAACAGCCAGCTGCAGACCCAGCTGGCTGCAAATCCAGCTGTCTGCAAACCCGGTTGTCAGCTGCGACAGCTGGCTGCAAACCCAGCGGACTGCAAACCCGGTTTCCTGCTGGGATCGCTGGCTGCAAACCAAGCTGGCTGCAAACCCTCTTTCCAGCTGGGACAGCTGGGTGCAAGCCCAGCTGGTTGCAAACCCAGCGGGCTGCAAACCCAGCGGACTGCAAACCCGGTTTCCAGCTGGGACAGCTGGGTGCAAATCCAGCTGTCTGCAAACTTCCTTTCCAGCTGGGACAGCTGGCTGCAAACCCAGCTGTCTGCAAACCCGGTGTCCACCTGGGACAGCTCTTTGCAAACCCAGCTGGCTGCAAACACAGCTGTCTGCAAACCCGGTTTCCAGCTGGGACAGCTGGCTGCGAACCCAGTTGTCTGCAAAGCCGGTTTCCAGCTATGACAGCTCTCTGCAAACCCAGCTGTCTGCAAACCCAGTTTTCAGCTGCGACAGCTGGCTGCAAACCCGGTTTCAAGCTGGGACAGCTGGCAGCAAACCCAGCTGGCTGCAAACCCAGTTGGCTGCAAATCCGGTTTCCAGCTGGGAGAGCTTTCTCATAACCCAGCTGGCTGCCAACCCGGTTTCCAGCTGATACAGCTGGCTGCAAACCCAGCTGTCTGCAAACCCGGTATCCACCTGGGACAGCTCTCTGCAAATTCATCTGGCTGCAAAGCCAGCGGGGTGCAAATCCGGTTTCCAGCTGGGACAGCTCTCTGCAAACCCAGCTGTCTGCAAACCCGGTTTCCAGCTGGGACAGCTAGCTGCAGACCCAGCTGGCTGCAAATCCAGCTGTCTGCAAACCCGGTTGTCAGCTGGCACAGCTGGCTGCAAACCCAGCTGGCCGAAAACCCGGTTTCCAGCTGGGACAGCTGGCTACAAACCCAGCTGGCTGCAAACCCGGTGTCCACCTGGGACAGCTCTTTGCAAACCCAGCTGGTTGCAAACCCAGCTGGCTGAAAACCCGGTTTCCAGCTGCGACAGTTGGCTGCAAACCCAGCGGGCTGCAAACCTGCTTTCTAGCTGGGACAGCTGGCTGCAAATCCAGCTGTCTGCAACCCGGGTTGTCAGCTGGGACAGCTGGCTGCAAACCCAGCTGGCCGAAAACCCAGTTTCCAGCTGGGACAGCTGGCTACAAACCCAGCTGGCTGCAAACCTGGTTTCCAGCTGGGACAGCTGGCTGCAAACCTAGCTGGCTGCAATCCCAGCTGTCTGCAAACCCGGTTTCCAGCTGGGACAGCTGGCTGCGAACCCAGTTGTCTGCAAAGCCGGTTTCCAGCTATGACAGCTAGCTGCAGACCCAGCTGGCTGCAAACCCAGCTGTCTGCAAACCCGGTTTGCAGCTGGGACAGCCGCCTGAAAACCCAGCTGGCTGTAAACCTGGTTTCCAGCTTGGACAGCTGGCTGCAAACCCAGTGGGCTGCAAACCCGGTTTGCAGCTGGGACAGCTGCCTGCAAACCCAGCTGGCCGAAAACCCGGTTTCCAGCGGAAATAGCTGGCTTCAAACCCAGCTGGCTGCAAACCCGGTTTCCAGCTGGGACAGCTGGCAGCAAACCCAGCTGGCTGCAAACCCAGTTGGCTGCAAACCCGGTTTCCAGCTGGGACAGCTTTCTCATAACCCAGCTGGCTGCCAACCCGGTTTCCAGCTGGGACAGCTGGCTGCAAACCCAGCTGTCTGCAAACCCGGTTTCCACTTGGGACAGCTCTCTGCAAATTCAGCTGGTTGCAAACCCAGCGGGCTGCAAATCCGGTTTCCAGCTGGGACAGCTCTCTGCAAACCCAGCTGTCTGCAAACCCGGTTGTCAGCTGGCACAGCTGGCTGCAAACCCAGCTGGCCGAAAACCCGGTTTCCAGCTGGGACAGCTGGCTACAAACCCAGCTGGCTGCAAACCCGGTTTCCAGCTGGGACAGCAGGCTGCAAACCCAGCTGGCTGCAAACACAGCTGTCTGCAAACCCGGTTTCCAGCTGGGACAGCTGGCTGCGAACCCAGTTGTCTGCAAAGCCGGTTTCCAGCTATGACAGCTAGCTGCAGACCCAGCTGGCTGCAAACCCAGCTATCTGCAAACCCGGTTTGCAGCTGGGACAGCTGCCTGCAAACCCAGCTGGCTATAAACCTGGTTTCCAGCTGAGACAGCTGGCTGCAAACCCAGTGGGCTGCAAACCCAACTGGCCGAAAAACCGGTTTCCAGCGGGAATAGCTGGCTACAAACCCAGCTGGCTGCAAACCCGGTTTCCAACTGGGACAGCTGGCTGCAAACCCAGCTGGCTGCAAACCCGGTTTCCAGCTGGGACAGCTGGCTGCAAACCCAGCTGGCTGCAGACCCAGCTGGCTGCAAACCAAGCTGTCTGCAAACCCGGTTTGCAGCTGGGACAGCTGCCTGCAAACCCAACGGGCTGCAAACTCGGTTTCCAGCTGGGACAGCTGCCTGCAAACCCAGCTGGCTATAAACCCGGTTTCCAGCTGGGAAATTGGCTGCAAACCCAGTGGGCGGCAAACCCGGTTTGCAGCTGAGACAGCTGCCTGCAAACCCGGTTTGCAGCCGGGACAGCTGCCTGCAAACCCAACGGCCTGCAAACCCGGTTTCCAGCTGGGACTGTTGCCTGCAAAACCAGCTGGCTGTAAACCTGGTTTCCAGCTGGGACAGCTACCTGCAAACCCAGCTGGCTGCAAACCCAGCTGTCTGCAAAACCGGTTTCCAGCTGGGACAGCTGGCTGCGAACCCAGTTGTCTGCAAAGCCGGCTATGACAGCTCTCTGCTAACCAAGCTGTCTGCAAACCCAGTTTCCAGCTGCGACAGCTGGCTGCAAACCCGGTTTCAAGCTGGGACAGCTGGCAGCAAACCCAGCTGGCTGCGAACCCAGTTGGCTGCAAACCTGGTTTCCAGCTGGGACAGCTTTCTTATAACCCAGCGGGCTGCCAACCCGGTTTCCAGCTGGGACAGCTGGCTGCAATCACAGCGGGCTGCAAACCCAGCTGTATGCAAACCCGGTTTCCAGCTGAGACAGCTGGCTGCAAACCCAGCTGTCTGCAAACCCAGTTTCCAGCTGGGACATCTCTCTGCAAACCCAGCGGGCTGCGAAACCCAGCTGTCTGCAAATCCGGTTTCCAGCTGGAACAGCTAGCTGCAGACCCAGCTGGCTGCAAATCCAGCTGTCTGCAAACACGGGTGTCAGCTGACACAGCTGCCTGCAAACCCAGCTGGCTGAAAACCCGGTTTCCAGCTGCGACAGCTGGCTGCAAACCCAGCTGTCTGCAAATCCAGTTTCCAGCTGGGACATCTCTCTGCAAACCCAGCGGGCTGCGAAACCCAGCTGTCTGCAAACCCGGTTTCCAGCTGGAACAGCTAGCTGCAGACCCAGCTGGCTGCAAATCCAGCTGTCTGCAAACCCGGGTGTCAGCTGACACAGCTGGCTGCAAACCCAGCTGGCTGAAAACCCGGTTTCCAGCTGCGACAGCTGGCTGCGAACCCAGCTGTCTGCAAATCCAGTTTCCAGCTGGGACATCTCTCTGCAAACCCAGCGGGCTGCGAAACCCAGCTGTCTGCGAACCCAGCGGGCTGCGAACCCGGTTTCCAGCTGGGACAGCTGGCTGCAAACCCAACTGGGTGCAAACCCGGTTTCCAGTTGGGACAGCTGGCTGCAAACCCGGTTTCCAGCTGAGACAGCTGGCTGCGCACTCAGCTGTTTGCAAACCCGGTTTCCAGCTGGGACAGCTGGCTCCAAACCCAGCTGGCTGCAAACCCGGTTTCCAGCTGGGACAGCTCTCTGCAAACCCAGCTGGCTGCAAACCCGGTCTCCAACTGGGACAGCTCTCTGCAAACCCAGTTGCGTGAAAACCCGGTTTCCAGCTGGAACAGCTGGCTGCAAACCCAGCGGGCTGCAAACCCAGCAAGCTGCAAACCCAGCGGGCTGCGAACCCGGTTTCCAGCTGGGACAGCTGGCTGCCAACTCAGCTGTCTGCAAACCCGGTTTCCAGCTGGGACAGCTTTCATCAAACCCAGCTGGCTGCAAACCCGGTTTCCAGCTGGGACAGCTCTATGCAAACACAGCTAGCTGCAAACCCGGTTTCTTACTGGGACAGCTCTCTGCAAACCCAGTTGTGTGCATACCCGGTTTCCAGCTGGGACAGCTGGCTGCTAACCCAGCTGGCTGCAAACCCAGCTGGCTGCAAACCCAGCTGGTTGCAAACCCAGCGGGCTGCAAACCCAGTTGTCTGCAAACCCGGTTTCCAGCTGGAACAGCTGGCTGCAAACCCAGCTGGCTGCAAACCCGGTTTCCAGCTGGGACAGCTGGCTGAAAACCTAGCTGGCTGCAAACACAGCTGGCTGCAAACCCGGTCTCCAGCTGGGACAGCTGGCGGCAAACCCAGCTGGCTGCATTTTTGGTTTCCAGCTGGGACAGCTGGCGGCAAACCCAGCTGGCTGCATTTTTGGTTTCCAGCTGGGACAGCAAGCTGCAAACCCAGCTGGCTGCAAATTCGGTTTCCAGCTGGAACAGCATGCTGCGAACCCAGCTGGCTGAAAACCCGCTTTCCAGCTGGGACAGGTGGCTGCTATCCCGGTTATCAGCTAGCACAGCAGTCTGCAAACCCAGCTGGCTGCAAACCCGGTTTCCAGATGAGACAGCTGGCTGAAATCTAGCTGGCTGTAAACCCAGCTGTCTGCAAATCCAGTTTCTGGCTGGGACAGCTGGGTGCAAACATAGCTGGCTACAAACCCGGTTTTCTCCTGGGACAGCTAGCTGCAAACCCGGTTTCCAGCTGGGACAGCTGTCTACAAACCTAGCTGGCTGTAAACCCGGTTTCCAGCTGGGACAGCTGGCTGCAAACCCAGCGGGCTGCAAACCCAGCAGGTTGCAAACCCAGCTGTCTGCAAACCCGGTTTCCAGCTGGGACAGCTGTCTGCAAACCCAGTGGGCTGCAAACCCAGCTGTCTGCAAACCCGGTTTCCAGCTGGGACAACTGGCTGCAAACTCAGCTGCAAACCCAGCTGTCTGCAAACCCGGTTTCCAGCTGGGACAGCTGGCTGCAAACCCAGCGGGCTCCAAACCCAGCTAACTGCAAACCGGGTTTCCATCTGGGACAGCTCTCTCCAAGCCCAGCTGGTTGCAAACCCGGTTTCCAGCTGGGACAGCTGGCTGCAACCCCAGCTGTCAGCGAATCCAGTTTCCAGCTGCGACAGCTGGCTGCAAACCGGTTTTCATGTTGGGACAGCTGGCAGCAAACCCAGCGGCCTGCAAACCCGGTTTCCAGCTGGGACAGCTGGCTGCAAACCCAGCTGGCTGCAAACACAGCTGGTTGCAAACCCATCGGGCTGCAAACCCGATTTCCAGCTTTCTGCAAACCCGGTTTCCAGCTGGGACAGCTGGCTGCAAACCCAGCGGCCTCCAAACCCAGCTTACTGCAAACCGGGTTTCCATCTGGGACAGCTCGCTGCAAAACCAGCTGTCTGCAAGCCCGGTTTAAAGCTGGGACAGCTCGCTGCAAACCCAGCTGTCTGCAAGCCCGGTTTCAAGCTGGGACAGCTCTCTGCAAACCCAGCTGGTTGCAAACCCGGTTTCCAGCTGGGACAGCTGGCTGCAAACCCAGCTGTCTGCAAACCCGGTTTCCAGCTGGGACAGCTGGCATGACCCAGCTGGCTGCAAACCCAGCTGGTTGCAAACCCAGCGGGCTGCGAACCCGGTTTCCAGCTGGGACAGCTGGCTGCAAACCCAGCTGGTTGCAAACCCGGTTTCCAGCTGGGACAGTTCTCTGCAAACCCAGCTGGCTGCAAACCCGGTTTCCAGCTGGGACAGCTGGCTGCAAACCCAGCTGGCTGCAAACCCAGCTGGTTGCAAACCCATCTGTCTGCAAACCGGTTTCCAGCTGGGACAGCTGTCTTCAAACCCAGCGGGCTGCAAACCCGTTTTCCAGCTGGGACAACTGGCTGCAAACCCAGCGGGCTGCAAACCCGGTTTACAGCTGGGACAGCTGGCTGCAAAGCCAGCTGTCTGCAAACACGGTTTCCAGCTGGGACAGCTCTCTGCAAACCCAGCGGGCTGCAAACCCAGCTGTCTGCAAACCCGGTTTCCAGCAGGGCCAGCTGGCTGCAAACCCAGCGGGCTGCAAACCCGGTTTCCAGCTGTGACAGCTGGCTGCAAACCCAGCTGTCTGCAAACCCGGTTTCCAGCTGGGACAGCTCTCTGCAAACCCAGCTGGCTGCAAACCCGGTTTCCAGCTGTTACAGCTGGCTGCAAACCAAGCTGGCTGCAAACCCAGCTGGTTGCAAACACAGCGGGCTGCAAACCCGGTTTCCAGCTGGGACAGCTCTCTGCAAACCCAGCTGTTTGCAATCCTGGTTTCCAGCTTGGACAGCTCTCTGCAAACCTAACTGGCTGCAAACCCGGTTTCCAGCTGGGACAGCTCTCTGCAAATCCAGCTGGCTGCAAACCCCGTTTCCAGCTAGGACAGCTGGCTGCAAACCCAGCTGGCTGCAAACCCAGCGGGCTGCAAACCCGGTTTCCAGCTGGGACAGCTGGCTGCAAACCCAGCTGTCTGCGAATCCAGTTTGCAGCTGCGACAGCTGGCTTCAAACCCGGTTTCAAGCGGGGAAAGCTGGCAGCAAACCCAGCGGGCTGCAAACCCGGTTTCCAGCTGGGACAGCTGGCTGCAAACCCAGCTGTCTGCAAACCCGGTTTCCAGCTGGGACAGCTGGCTGCGAACCCAGCGGGCTGCGAACCCGGTTTCCAGCTGGGACAGCTGCCTGCAAACCCAACGGGCTCTAAACCCGGTTTCCAGCTGGGACAGCTGCCAGCAAACCCAGCTGGCTGCAAACCCAGCTGGTTGCAAACCCAGCGGGCTGCAAACCCGGTTTCCAGCTAGGACAGCTCTCTGCAAACCCAGCTGCTTGCAAACCCAGCGGGCTGCAAACCCGATTTCCAGCTGGGACAGCTGGCTGCAAACCCAGCTGTCTGCAAACCCGGTTTCCAGCTGGGACAGCTGGCTGCAAACCCAGCGGGCTACAAACCCAGCTTACTGCAAACCCGGTTTCCAGCTGGGACAGCTGGCTGCAAACCCGGCTTCCGGCTGGGACAGCTGGCTGAAAACCCAGCTGGTTGCAAACCCAGCGGGCTGCAAACCTGGTTTCCAGCTGGGACAGCTCTCTGCAAACCCAGCTGTCTGCAAACCCGGTTTTCAGCTGGGACAGCTGGCTGCAAACCCAGCGGGCTGCAAACCCAGCTGGCTGCAAACCCGGCTTCCGGCTGGGACAGCTGGCTGAAAACCCAGCTGGTTGCAAACCCAGCGGGCTGCAAACCTGGTTTCCAGCTGGGACAGCTCTCTGCAAACCCAGCTGTCTGCAAACCCGGTTTTCAGCTGGGACAGCTGGCTGCAAACCCAGCGGGCTGCAAACCCAGCTGTCTGCAAACCCGGTTTCCAGCTGGGACAGCTGGCTGCAAACCCAGCGGGCTGCAAACCCAGCGGACTGCAAACCCGGTTTCCAGCTGGGACAGCTGGCTGCGAACCCAGCTGTCTGCAAATCCAGTTTCCAGCTGGGACATCTCTCTGCAAACCCAGCGGGCTGCGAAACCCAGCTGTCTGCAAACCCGGTTTCCAGCTGGAACAGCTAGATGCAGACCCAGCTGGCTGCAAATCCAGCTGTCTGCAAACCCGGGAGTCAGCTGACACAGCTGGCTGCAAACCCAGCTGGCTGAAAACCCGGTTTCCAGCTGCGACAGCTGGCTGCGAACCCAGCTGTCTGCAAACCCGTTTTCCAGCTGGGACAACTGGCTGCAAACCCAGCGGGCTGCAAACCCGGTTTACAGCTGGGACAGCTGGCTGCAAGCCCAGCTGTCTGCAAACACGGTTTCCAGCTGGGACAGCTCTCTGCAAACCCAGCGGGCTGCAAACCCAGCTGTCTGCAAACCCGGTTTCCAGCAGGGACAGCTGGCTGCAAACCCAGCGGGCTGCAAACCCGGTTTCCAGCTGTGACAGCTGGCTGCAAACCCAGCTGTCTGCAAACCCGGTTTCCAGCTGGGACAGCTGGCTGCAAACCCAGCTGGCTGCAAACCCGGTTTCCAGCTGTTACAGCTGGCTGCAAACCAAGCTGGCTGCAAACGCAGCTGGTTGCAAACACAGCGGGCTGCAAACCCGGTTTCCAGCTGGGACAGCTCTCTGCAAACCCAGCTGTCTGCAATCCTGGTTTCCAGCTTGGACAGCTCTCTGCAAACCTAACTGGCTGCAAACCCGGTTTCCAGCTGGGACAGCTCTCTGCAAATCCAGCTGGCTGCAAACCCCGTTTCCAGCTAGGACAGCTGGCTGCAAACCCAGCTGGCTGCAAACCCAGCGGGCTGCAAACCCGGTTTCCAGCTGGGACAGCTGGCTGCAAACCCAGCTGTCTGCGAATCCAGTTTCCAGCTGCGACAGCTGGCTTCAAACCCGGTTTCAAGCTGGGAAAGCTGGCAGCAAACCCAGCGGGCTGCAAACCCGGTTTCCAGCTGGGACAGCTGGCTGCAAACCCAGCTATCTGCAAACCCGGTTTCCAGCTGGGACAGCTGGCTGCGAACCCAGCGGGCTGCGAACCCGGTTTCCAGCTGGGACAGCTGCCTGCAAACCCAACGGGCTCTAAACCCGGTTTCCAGCTGGGACAGCTGCAAGCAAACCCAGCTGGCTGCAAACCCAGCTGGTTGCAAACCCAGCGGGCTGCAAACCCGGTTTCCAGCTAGGACAGCTCTCTGCAAACCCAGCTGCTTGCAAACCCAGCGGGCTGCAAACCCGATTTCCAGCTGGGACAGCTGGCTGCAAACCCAGCTGTCGGCAAACCCGGTTTGCAGCTAGGACAGCTGGCTGCAAACCCAGCGGGCTACAAACCCAGCTTACTGCAAACCCGGTTTCCAGCTGGGACAGCTGGCTGCAAACCCGGCTACCGGCTGGGACAGCTGGCTGAAAACCCAGCTGGTTGCAAACCCAGCGGGCTGCAAACCTGGTTTCCAGCTGGGACAGCTCTCTGCAAACCCAGCTGTCTGCAAACCCGGTTTTCAGCTGGGACAGCTGGCTGCAAACCCAGCGGGCTGCAAACCCAGCTGGCTGCAAACCCGGCTTCCGGCTGGGACAGCTGGCTGAAAACCCAGCTGGCTGCAAACCCAGTGGGCTGCAAACCTGGTTTCCAGCTGGGACAGCTCTCTGCAAACCCAGCTGTCTGCAAACCCGGTTTTCAGCTGGGACAGCTGGCTGCAAACCCAGCGGGCTGCAAACCCAGCTGTCTGCAAACCCGGTTTCCAGCTGGGACAGCTGGCTGCAAACCCAGCGGGCTGCAAACCCAGCGGACTGCAAACCCGGTTTCCAGCTGGGACAGCTGGCTGCGAACCCAGCTGTCTGCAAATCCAGTTTCCAGCTGGGACATCTCTCTGCAAACCCAGCGGGCTGCGAAACCCAGCTGTCTGCAAACCCGGTTTCCAGCTGGAACAGCTAGCTGCAGACCCAGCTGGCTGCAAATCAAGCTGTCTGCAAACCCGGGTGTCAGCTGACACAGCTGGCTGCAAACCCAGCTGGCTGAAAATCCGGTTTCCAGCTGCGACAGCTGGCTGCGAACCCAGCTGTCTGCAAATCCAGTTTCCAGCTGGGACATCTCTCTGCAAACCCAGCGGGCTGCGAAACCCAGCTGTCTGCGAACCCAGCGGGCTGCGAACCCGGTTTCCAGCTGGGACAGCTGGCTGCAAACCCAACTGGGTGCAAACCCGGTTTCCAGTTGGGACAGCTGGCTGCAAACCCGGTTTCCAGCTGAGACAGCTGGCTGCGCACTCAGCTGTTTGCAAACCCGGTTTCCAGCTGGGACAGCTGGCTCCAAACCCAGCTGGCTGCAAACCCGGTTTCCAGCTGGGACAGCTCTCTGCAAACCCAGCTGGCTGCAAACCCGGTCTCCAACTGGGACAGCTCTCTGCAAACCCAGTTGCGTGAAAACCCGGTTTCCAGCTGGAACAGCTGGCTGCAAACCCAGCGGGCTGCAAACCCAGCAAGCTGCAAACCCAGCGGGCTGCGAACCCGGTTTCCAGCTGGGACAGCTGGCTGCAAACCCAACTGGGTGCAAACCCGGTTTCCAGTTGGGACAGCTGGCTGCAAACCCGGTTTCCAGCTGAGACAGCTGGCTGCGCACTCAGCTGTTTGCAAACCCGGTCTCCAGCTGGGACAGCTGGCGGCAAACATAGCTGGCTGCATTTTTGGTTTCCAGCTGGGACAGCTGGCGCCAAACCCAGCTGGCTGCATTTTTGGTTTCCAGCTGGGACAGCAAGCTGCAAACCCAGCTGGCTGCAAATTCGGTTTCCAGCTGGAACAGCATGCTGCGAACCCAGCTGGCTGAAAACCCGCTTTCCAGCTGGGACAGGTGGCTGCTATCCCGGTTATCAGCTAGCACAGCAGTCTGCAAACCCAGCTGGCTGCAAACCCGGTTTCCAGATGGGACAGCTGGCTGAAATCTAGCTGGCTGTAAACCCAGCTGTCTGCAAATCCAGTTTCTGGCTGGGACAGCTGGGTGCAAACATAGCTGGCTACAAACCCGGTTTTCTCCTGGGACAGCTAGCTGCAAACCCGGTTTCCAGCTGGGACAGCTGTCTACAAACCTAGCTGGCTGTAAACCCGGTTTCCAGCTGGGACAGCTGGCTGCAAACCCAGCGGGCTGCAAACCCAGCAGGTTGCAAACCCAGCTGTCTGCAAACCCGGTTTCCAGCTGGGACAGCTGTCTGCAAACCCAGCGGGCTGCAAACCCAGCTGTCTGCAAACCCGGTTTCCAGCTGGGACAACTGGCTGCAAACTCAGCTGCAAACCCAGCTGTCTGCAAACCCGGTTTCCAGCTGGGACAGCTGTCTGCAAACCCAGCGGGCTGCAAACCCAGCTGTCTGCAAACCCGGTTTCTAGCTGGGACAGCTGGCTGCAAACCCAGCTGTCTGCAAACCCAGCTGTCTGCAAACCCGGTTTCCAGCTGAGACAGCTGGCTGCAAACCCAGTTGGCTGTAAACCCAGCTGGTTGCAAACCCAGCTGTCTGCAAAACCGGTTTCCAGCTGGGAATGCTGTCTGCAAAACCAGCGGGCTGCAAACCCGTTTTCCAGCTGGGACAACTGGCTGCAAACCCAGCGGGCTGCAAACCCGGTTTCCAGCTGGGACAGCTGGCTGAAAACCCAGCTGGCTGCAAACCCAGCTGGTTGCAAACCCATCGGGCTGCAAACCCGATTTCCAGCTGTCTGCAAACCCGGTTTCCAGCTGGGACAGCTGGCTGCAAACCCAGCGGGCTCCAAACCCAGCTAACTGCAAACCGGGTTTCCATCTGGGACAGCTCTCTCCAAGCCCAGCTGGTTGCAACCCCAGCTGTCAGCGAATCCAGTTTCCAGCTGCGACAGCTGGCTGCAAACCGGTTTTCATGTTGGGACAGCTGGCACCAAACCCAGCGGGCTGCAAACCCGGTTTCCAGCTGGGACAGCTGGCTGCAAACCCAGCTGGCTGCAAACACAGCTGGTTGCAAACCCATCGGGCTGCAAACCCGATTTCCAGCTGTCTGCAAACCCGGTTTCCAGCTGGGACAGCTGGCTGCAAACCCAGCGGCCTCCAAACCCAGCTTACTGCAAACCGGGTTTCCATCTGGGACAGCTCGCTGCAAACCCAGCTGTCTGCAAGCCCGGTTTAAAGCTGGGACAGCTCGCTGCAAACCCAGCTGTCTGCAAGCCCGGTTTCAAGCTGGGACAGCTCTCTGCAAACCCAGCTGGTTGCAAACCCGGTTTCCAGCTGGGACAGCTGGCTGCAAACCCAGCTGTCTGCAAACCCGGTTTCCAGCTGGGACAGCTGGCATGACCCAGCTGGCTGCAAACCCAGCTGGTTGCAAACCCAGCGGGCTGCAAACCCGGTTTCCAGCTAGGACAGCTCTCTGCAAACCCAGCGGGCTGCAAACCCAGCTGTCAGCAAACCCGGTTTCCAGCTGGGACAGCTGGCTGCAAACCCAGCTGGTTGCAAACCCGGTTTCCAGCTGGGACAGTTCTCTGCAAACACAGCTGGCTGCAAACCCAGCTGGTTGCAAACCCATCTGTCTGCAAACCGGTTTCCAGCTGGGACAGCTGTCTTCAAACCCAGCGGGCTGCAAACCCAGCTGTCTGCAAACCCGTTTTCCAGCTGGGACATTTGGCTGCAAACCCAGCGGGCTGCAAACCCGGTTTACAGCTGGGACAGCTGGCTGCAAACCCAGCTGTCTGCAAACACGGTTTCCAGCTGGGACAGCTCTCTGCAAACCCAGCGGGCTGCAAACCCAGCTGTCTGCAAACCCGGTTTCCAGCAGGGACAGCTGGCTGCAAACCCAGCGGGCTGCAAACCCGGTTTCCAGCTGTGACAGCTGGCTGCAAACCCAGCTGTCTGCAAACCCGGTTTCCAGCTGGGACAGCTCTCTGCAAACCCAGCTGGCTGCAAACCCGGTTTCCAGCTGTTACAGTTGGCTGCAAACCAAGCTGGCTGCAAACCCAGCTGGTTGCAAACACAGCGGGCTGCAAACCCGGTTTCCAGCTGGGACAGGTCTCTGCAAACCCAGCTGTCTGCAATCCTGGTTTCCAGCTTGGACAGCTCTCTGCAAACCTAACTGGCTGCAAACCCGGTTTCCAGCTGGGACAGCTCTCTGCAAATCCAGCTGGCTGCAAACCCCGTTTCCAGCTAGGACAGCTGGCTGCAAACCCAGCTGGCTGCAAACCCAGCGGGCTGCAAACCCGGTTTCCAGCTGGGACAGCTGGCTGCAAACCCAGCTGTCTGCGAATCCAGTTTCCAGCTGCGACAGCTGGCTTCAAACCCGGTTTCAAGCTGGGAAAGCTGGCAGCAAACCCAGCGGGCTGCAAACTCGGTTTCCAGCTGGGACAGCTGGCTGCAAACCCAGCTGTCTGCAAACCCGGTTTCCAGCTGGGACAGCTGGCTGCGAACCCAGCGGGCTGCGAACCCGGTTTCCAGCTGGGACAGCTGCCTGCAAACCCAACGGGCTCTAAACCCGGTTTCCAGCTGGGACAGCTGCCAGCAAACCCAGCTGGCTGCAAACCCAGCTGGTGGCAAACCCAGCGGGCTGCAAACCCGGTTTCCAGCTAGGACAGCTCTCTGCAAACCCAGCTGCTTGCAAACCCAGCGGGCTGCAAACCCGATTTCCAGCTGGGACAGCTGGCTGCAAACCCAGCTGTCTGCAAACCCGGTTTCCAGCTGGGACAGCTGGCTGCAAACCCAGCGGGCTACAAACCCAGCTTACTGCAAACCCGGTTTCCAGCTGGGACAGCTGGCTGCAAACCCGGCTTCCGGCTGGGACAGCTGGCTGAAAACCCAGCTGGTTGCAAACCCAGCGGGCTGCAAACCTGGTTTCCAGCTGGGACAGCTCTCTGCAAACCCAGCTGTCTGCAAACCCGGTTTTCAGCTGGGACAGCTGGCTGCAAACCCAGCGGGCTGCAAACCCAGCTGGCTGCAAACCCGGCTTCCGGCTGGGACAGCTGGCTGAAAACCCAGCTGGTTGCAAACCCAGCGGGCTGCAAACCTGGTTTCCAGCTGGGACAGCTCTCTGCAAACCCAGCTGTCTGCAAACCCGGTTTTCAGCTGGGATAGCTGGCTGCAAACCCAGCGGGCTGCAAACCCAGCTGTCTGCAAACCCGGTTTCCAGCTGGGACAGCTGGCTGCAATCCCAGCGGGCTGCCAACCCGGTTTCTAGCTGGGACAGCTGGCTGCAAAACCAGCTGGCTGCAAACCCAGCTGGTTGCAAACCCAGCGGGCTGCAAACCCGGTTTCCAGCTGGGACAGCTGGCTGCAAACCCGGTTTCCAGCTGGGACAGCTGGCTGCAAACCCAGCTGTCTGCAAACCCGGTTTCCAGCTAGGACAGCTCTCTGCAAACCCAGCTGGTTGCAAACCCAGCGGGCTGCAAACCCGATTTTAAGCTGGGACAGCTGGCTGCAAACCCAGCTGGCTGCAAACCCAGCTGTCTGCAAACCTGGTTTCCAGCTGGGACAGCTGGCTGCGAACCCAGTTGTCTGCAAAGCCGATTTCCAGCTATGACAGCTAGCTGCAGACCCAGCTGGCTGCAAACCCAGCTTTCTGCAAACCAGGTTTGCAGCTGGGACAGCTGCCTGCAAACCCAGCTGCCTGTAAACCCGGTTTCCAGCTGGGACAGCTACCTGCAAACCCAGCTGGCTGCAAACCCAGCTGTCTGCAAACCCAGTTTCCAGCTGCGACATCTGGCTGGAAACCCGGTTTCAAGTTGGGACAGCTGGCAGCAAACCCAGCTGGCTGAAAACCCAGTTGGCTGGAAACCTGGTTTCCAGCTGGGACAGCTCTCTTATAACCCAGCTGGCTGCCAACTCGGTTACCAGCTGGGACAGATGGCTGCAAACCCAGCGGGCTGCAAACCTAGCTGTTTGCAAACCCAGTTTCCAGCTGCGACATCTGGCTGCAAACCCGGTTTCAAGCTAGGTCAGCTGGCAGCAAACCCAGCTGGCTGCAAACCCAATGGGCTGCAAACCTGGTTTCCAGCTGAGACAGCTTTCTTATAACCCAGCTGGCTGCCAACTCGGTTTCCAGCTGGGACAGCTGGCTGCAAACCCAGCGGGCTGCAAACCCAGCTGGCTGCAAACCCGGCTTCCGGCTGGGACAGCTGGCTGAAAACCCAGCTGGTTGCAAACCCAGCGGGCTGCAAACCTGGTTTCCAGCTGGGACAGCTCTCTGCAAACCCAGCTGTCTGCAAACCCGGTTTTCAGCTGGGATAGCTGGCTGCAAACCCAGCGGGCTGCAAACCCAGCTGTCTGCAAACCCGGTTTCCAGCTGGGACAGCTGGCTGCAATCCCAGCGGGCTGCCAACCCGGTTTCTAGCTGGGACAGCTGGCTGCAAAACCAGCTGGCTGCAAACCCAGCTGGTTGCAAACCCAGCGGGCTGCGAACCCATTTTCCAGCTGGGACAGCTGCCTGCAAACCCAACGGGCTCTAAACCCGGTTTCCAGCTGGGACAGCTGCCAGCAAACCCAGCTGGCTGCAAACCCAGCTGGTTGCAAACCCAGCGGGCTGCAAACCCGGTTTCCAGCTAGGACAGCTCTCTGCAAACCCAGCTGGTTGCAAACCCAGCGGGCTGCAAACCCGATTGCCAGCTGGGACAGCTGGCTGCAAACCCAGCTGGCTGCAAACCCAGCTGTCTGCAAACCTGGTTTCCAGCTGGGACAGCTGGCTGCGAACCCAGTTGTCTGCAAAGCCGATTTCCAGCTATGACAGCTAGCTGCAGACCCAGCTGGCTGCAAACCCAGCTTTCTGCAAACCAGGTTTGCAGCTGGGACAGCTGCCTGCAAACCCAGCTGCCTGTAAACCCGGTTTCCAGCTGGGACAGCTACCTGCAAACCCAGCTGGCTGCAAACCCAGCTGTCTGCAAACCCAGTTTCCAGCTGCGACATCTGGCTGCAAACCCGGTTTCAAGTTGGGACAGCTGGCAGCAAACCCAGCTGGCTGCAAACCCAGTTGGCTGCAAACCTGGTTTCCAGCTGGGACAGCTTTCTTATAACCCAGCTGGCTGCCAACTCGGTTTCCAGCTGCGACAGCTGGCTGCAAACCCAGCGGGCTGCAAACCCAGCTGTCTGCAAACCCAGTTTCCAGCTGCGACATCTGGCTGCAAACCCGGTTTCAAGCTGGGACAGCTGGCAGCAAACCCAGCTGGCTGCAAACCCAATTGGCTGCAAACCTGGTTTCCATCTGGGACAGCTCTCTGCAAACCCAGGTGTCTGCAAACCCGGTTTCAAGCCGGGACAGCTAGCTGCAGACTCAGCTGGCTGCAACTACAGCTGTCTGGAAACCCGGTTTCCAGCTGGGACAGCTGGCTGCAAACTCAGCTGTCTGCAAACCCGGTTTCCAGCTGGGACAGCTCTCTGCAAACCCAGCTGGCTGCAAACCCGGTTTCCAGCTGGGACAGCTGGCTGCAAACCCAGCTGGCTGCAAACCAGGTTTCCAGCTGGGACAGCTGGCTGCGAACCCAAGGGGTGCAAACCCAGCGGGCTGCGAACCCGGTTTCCAGCTGGGACAGCTCTCTGCAAACCCAACTGGCTGCAAACCCGGTTTCCAGCTGGGACAGTTGGCTGCAAACCCAGCTGGCTGCAAACCCAGCTGTCTGCAAACCCGGTTTCCAGCTGGGACAGCTGGCTGCGAACCCAGTTGTCTGCAAAGCCGATTTCCAGTTATGACAGCTAGCTGCAGACCCAGCTGGCTGCAAACCAAGCTTTCTGCAAACCAGGTTTGCAGCTGGGACAGCTGCCTGCAAACCCAGCTGCCTGTAAACCCGGTTTCCAGCTGGGACAGCTACCTGCAAACCCAGCTGGCTGCAAACCCAGCTGTCTGCAAACCCAGTTTCCAGCTGCGACATCTGGCTGCAAACCCGGTTTCAAGTTGGGACAGCTGGCAGCAAACCCAGCTGGCTGAAAACCCAGTTGGCTGGAAACCTGGTTTCCAGCTGGGACAGCTTTCTTATAACCCAGCTGGCTGCCAACTCGGTTACCAGCTGGGACAGATGGCTGCAAACCCAGCGGGCTGCAAACCTAGCTGTCTGCAAACCCAGTTTCCAGCTGCGACATCTGGCTGCAAACCCGGTTTCAAGCTAGGTCAGCTGGCAGCAAACCCAGCTGGCTGCAAACCCAATGGGCTGCAAACCTGGTTTCCAGCTGAGACAGCTTTCTTATAACCCAGCTGGCTGCCAACTCGGTTTCCAGCTGGGACAGCTGGCTGCAAACCCAGCGGGCTGCAAACCCAGCTGTCTGCAAACCCGGTTTCCAGCTGACAAAGCTGGCTGCAAACCCAGCTGCCTGCAAACCCGGTTTCCAGCTGGGACAGCTGCCTGCAAACCCAACGGGCTGCAAACCCAGTTTCCAGCTGGGACAGCTGCTTGCAAACCCAGCTGGCTGCAAGCCTGGTATCCAGCTTGGAAAGCTGGCTGCAAACCCAGCTGGCTGCAAACCCAGCTGGTTGCAAACCCAGCGGGCTTCAAACCCGGTTTCCAGCTATGACAGCTCTCTGCAAACCCAGCTGTTTGCAAACCCAGTTTCCAGCTGCGACAGCTGGCTGCAAACCCGGTTTCAAGCTGGGACATCTGTCAGCAAACCCAGCTGGCTGCAAACCCAGTTGGCTGCAAACCCGGTTTCCAGCTGGGACAGCTTTTACATAATCCAGCTGGCTGGCAACCCGGTTTCCAGCTGGGACAGTTCTCTGCACACCCAGGTGGCTGCAAACCGGGTTTCCAGCTGGGAAAGCTGGCTGCAAACCCAGCTGGTTGCAAACCCAGCTGGTTGCAAACCCAGCGGGCTGCAAACCCGGTTTCCATCTGGGACAGCTCTCTGCAAACCCAGGTGTCTGCAAACCCGGTTTCCAGCCGGGACAGCTAGCTGCAGACTCAGCTGGCTGCAAATACAGCTGTCTGCAAACCCGGTTTCCAGCTGGGACAGCTGGTTGCAAACCCAGCTGGCTGAAAACCCGGTTTCCAGCTGCGACAGTTGGCTGCAAACCCAGCGGGCTGCAAACCTGCTTTCTAGCTGGGACAGCTGGCTGCAAACCCAGCGGGCTGCAAAAACGGTTTCCAGCTGGGACAGCTGCCTGCAAACCCAACGGGCTGCAAACCCGGTTTGCAGCTGGGACAGCGGCTTGCAAACCCAGCTATCTGGAAACCCGGTTTCCAGCTGGGACAGCTAGCTGCAAACCCAGCTGGCTGCAAACACAGCTGTCTGCAAACCCGGTTTCCAGCTGGGACAGCTGGCTGCGAACCCAGTTGTCTGCAAAGCCGGTTTCCAGCTATGACAGCTCTCTGCAAACCCAGCTGTCTGCAAACCCAGTTTTCAGCTGCGACAGCTGGCTGCAAACCCGGTTTCAAGCTGGGACAGCTGGCAGCAAACCCAGCTGGCTGCAAACCCAGTTGGCTGCAAATCCGGTTTCCAGCTGGGACAGCTTTCTCATAACCCAGCTGGCTGCCAACCCGGTTTCCAGCTGATACAGCTGGCTGCAAACCCAGCTGTCTGCAAACCCGGTTTCCACCTGGGACAGCTCTCTGCAAATTCATCTGGCTGCAAACCCAGGGGGGTGCAAATCCGGTTTCCAGCTGGGACAGCTCTCTGCAAACCCAGCTGTCTGCAAACCCGGTTTCCAGCTGGGACAGCTAGCTGCAGACCCTGCTGGCTGCAAATCCAGCTGTCTGCAAACCCGGTTGTCAGCTGGCACAGCTGGCTGCAAACCCAGCTGGCCGAAAACCCGGTTTCCAGCTGGGACAGCTGGCTACAAACCCAGCTGGCTGCAAACCCGGTGTCCACCTGGGACAGCTCTTTGCAAACCCAGCTGGTTGCAAACCCAGCTGGCTGAAAACCCGGTTTCCAGCTGCGACAGTTGGCTGCAAACCCAGCGGGCTGCCAACCTGCTTTCTAGCTGGGACAGCTGGCTGCAAATCTAGCTGTCTGCAACCCCGCTTGTCAACTGGGACAGCTGGCTGCAAACCCAGCTGGCCGAAAACCCAGTTTCCAGCTGGGACAGCTGGCTACAAACCCAGCTGGCTGCAAACCCGGTTTCCAGCTGGGACAGCTGGCTGCAAACCCAGCTGGCTGCAATCCCAGCTGTCTGCAAACCCGGTTTCCAGCTGGGACAGCTGGCTGCGAACCCAGTTGTCTGCAAAGCCGGTTTCCAGCTATGACAGCTAGCTGCAGACCCAGCTGGCTGCAAACCCAGCTGTCTGCAAACCCGGTTTGCAGCTGGGACAGCCGCCTGAAAACCCAGCTGGCTGTAAACCTGGTTTCCAGCTTGGACAGCTGGCTGCAAACCCAGTGGGCTGCAAACCCGGTTTGCAGCTGGGACAGCTGCCTGCAAACCCAGCTGGCCGAAAACCCG
Organism: Oxycera nigricornis; assembly: GCA_963942545.1. NCBI lineage: Eukaryota > Metazoa > Arthropoda > Insecta > Diptera > Stratiomyidae > Oxycera > Oxycera nigricornis. The sequence continues at coordinate 68,018,779 of OZ012662.1, forward strand.
GTTTCCAGCGGAAATAGCTGGCTTCAAACCCAGTTGGCTGCAAACCCGGTTTCCAGCTGGGACAGCTTTCTCATAACCCAGCTGGCTGCCAACCCGGTTTCCAGCTGGGACAGCTGGCTGCAAACCCAGCTGTCTGCAAACCCGGTTTCCACTTGGGACAGCTCTCTGCAAATTCAGCTGGTTGCAAACCCAGCGGGCTGCAAATCCTGTTTCCAGCTGGGACAGCTCTCTGCAAACCCAGCTGTCTGCAAACCCGGTTTCCAGCTGGGACAGCTAGCTGCAGACCCAGCTGGCTGCAAATCCAGCTGTCTGCAAACCCGGTTGTCAGCTGGCACAGCTGGCTGCAAACCCAGCTGGCCGAAAACCCGGTTTCCAGCTGGGACAGCTGGCTACAAACCCAGCTGGCTGCAAACCCGGTTTCCAGCTGGGACAGCAGGCTGCAAACCCAGCTGGCTGCAAACCCAGCTGTCTGCAAACCCGGTTTCCAGCTGGGACAGCTGGCTGCGAACCCAGTTGTTTGCAAAGCCGGTTTCCAGCTATGACAGCTAGCTGCAGACCCAGCTGGCTGCAAACCCAGCTATCTGCAAACCCGGTTTGCAGCTGGGACAGCTGCCTGCAAACCCAGCTGGCTGTAAACCTGGTTTCCAGCTGAGACAGCTGGCTGCAAACCCAGTGGGCTGCAAACCCAACTGGCCGAAAACCCAATTTCCAGCGGGAATAGCTGGCTACAAACCCAGCTGGCTGCAAACCCGGTTTCCAACTGGGACAGCTGGCTGCAAACCCAGCTGGCTGCAAACCCGGTTTCCAGCTGGGACAGCTGGCTGCAAACCCAGCTGGCTGCAGACCCAGCTGGCTGCAAACCCAGCTGTCTGCAAACCCGGTTTGCAGCTGGGACAGCTGCCTGCAAACCCAACGGGCTGCAAACTCGGTTTCCAGCTGGGACAGCTGCCTGCAAACCCAGCTGGCTATAAACCCGGTTTCCAGCTGGGAAATTGGCTGCAAACCCAGTGGGCGGCAAACCCGGTTTGCAGCTGAGACAGCTGCCTGCAAACCCGGTTTGCAGCTGGGACAGCTGCCTGCAAACCCAACGGCCTGCAAACCCGGTTTCCAGCTGGGACTGTTGCCTGCAAAACCAGCTGGCTGTAAACCTGGTTTCCAGCTGGGACAGCTACCTGCAAACCCAGCTGGCTGCGAACCCAGTTGTCTGCAAAGCCGGCTATGACAGCTCTCTGCTAACCAAGCTGTCTGCAAACCCAGTTTCCAGCTGCGACAGCTGGCTGCAAACCCGGTTTCAAGCTGGGACAGCTGGCAGCAAACCCAGCTGGCTGCGAACCCAGTTGGCTGCAAACCTGGTTTCCAGCTGGGACAGCTTTCTTATAACGCAGCGGGCTGCCAACCCAGTTTCCAGCTGGGACAGCTGGCTGCAATCACAGCGGGCTGCAAACCCAGCTGTCTGCAAACCCGGTTTCCAGCTGAGACAGCTGGCTGCAAACCCAGCTGTCTGCAAACCCAGTTTCCAGCTGGGACATCTCTCTGCAAACCCAGCGGGCTGCGAAACCAAGCTGTCTGCAAATCCGGTTTCCAGCTGGGACAGCTGGCTGCAAACCCAGCGGGCTGCAAACCCGGGTGTCAGCTGACACAGCTGGCTGCAAACCCAGCTGACTGAAAACCCGGTTTCCAGCTGCGACAGCTGGCTGCAAACCCAGCTGTCTGCAAACCAAGTTTCCAGCTGGGACATCTCTCTGCAAACCCAGCGGGCTGCGAAACCCAGCTGTCTGCAAACCCGGTTTCCAGCTGGAACAGCTAGCTGCAGACCCAGCTGGCTGCAAATCCAGCTGTCTGCAAACCCGGGTGTCAGCTGACACAGCTGGCTGCAAACCCAGCTGGCTGAAAACCCGGTTTCCAGCTGCGACAGCTGGCTGCGAACCCAGCTGTCTGCAAATCCAGTTTCCAGCTGGGACATCTCTCTGCAAACCCAGCGGGCTGCGAAACCCAGCTGTCTGCGAACCCAGCGGGCTGCGAACCCGGTTTCCAGCTGGGACAGCTGGCTGCAAACCCAACTGGGTGCAAACCCGGTTTCCAGTTGGGACAGCTGGCTGCAAACCCGGTTTCCAGCTGGGACAGCTGGCTCCAAACCCAGCTGGCTGCAAACCCGGTTTCCAGCTGGGACAGCTCTCTGCAAACCCAGCTGGCTGCAAACCCGGTCTCCAACTGGGACAGCTCTCTGCAAACCCAGTTGCGTGAAAACCCGGTTTCCAGCTGGAACAGCTGGCTGCAAACCCAGCGGGCTGCAAACCCAGCGGGCTGCGAACCCGGTTTCAAGCTGGGACAGCTGGCAGCAAACCCAGCTGGCTGCGAACCCAGTTGGCTGCAAACCTGGTTTCCAGCTGGGACAGCTTTCTTATAACCCAGCGGGCTGCCAACCCAGTTTCCAGCTGGGACAGCTGGCTGCAATCACAGCGGGCTGCAAACCCAGCTGTCTGCAAACCCGGTTTCCAGCTGAGACAGCTCTCTGCAAACCCAGCTGGCTGCAAACCCGGTCTCCAACTGGGACAGCTCTCTGCAAACCCAGTTGTGTGCATACCCGGTTTCCAGCTGGGACAGCTGGCTGCTAACCCAGCTGGCTGCAAACCCAGCTGGCTGCAAACCCAGCTGGTAGCAAACCCAGCGGGCTGCAAACCCAGTTGTCTGCAAACCCGGTTTCCAGCTGGAACAGCTGGCTGCAAACCCAGCTGGCTGCAAACCCGGTTTCCAGCTGGGACAGCTGGCTGAAAACCTAGCTGGCTGCAAACACAGCTGGCTGCAAACCCGGTCTCCAGCTGGGACAGCTGGCGGCAAACCCAGCTGGCTGCATTTTTGGTTTCCAGCTGGGACAGCTGGCGGCAAACCCAGCTGGCTGCATTTTTGGTTTCCAGCTGGGACAGCAAGCTGCAAACCCAGCTGGCTGCAAATTACGTTTCCAGTTAGAACAGCATGCTGCGAACCCAGCTGGCTTAAAACCCGCTTTCCAGCTGGGACAGGTGGCTGCTATCCCGGTTATCAGCTAGCACAGCAGTCTGCAAACCCAGCTGGCAGCAAACCCGGTTTCCAGATGGGACAGCTGGCTGAAATCTAGCTGGCTGTAAACCCAGCTGTCTGCAAATCCAGTTTCTGGCTGGGACAGCTGGGTGCAAGCATAGCTGGCTGCAAACCCGGTTTTCTCCTGGGACAGCTAGCTGCAAACCCGGTTTCCAGCTGGGACAGCTGTCTACAAACCTAGCTGGCTGTAAACCCGGTTTCCAGCTGGGACAGCTGGCTGCAAACCCAGCAGGTTGCAAACCCAGCTGTCTGCAAACCCGGTTTCCAGCTGGGACAGCTGTCTGCAAACCCAGCGGACTGCAAACCCAGCGGGCTGCAAACCCAGCTGTCTGCAAACCCGGTTTCCAGCTGGGACAACTGGCTGCAAACTCAGCTGCAAACCCAGCTGTCTGCAAACCCGGTTTCCAGCTGGGACAGCTGTCTGCAAACCCAGCGGGCTGCAAACCCAGCTGTCTGCAAACCCGGTTTCCAGCTGGGACAGCTGGCTGCAAACCCAGCTGTCTTCAAACCCGGTTTCCAGCTGGGACAGCTGGCTGCAAACCCAGCGGGCTCCAAACCCAGCTTACTGCAAACCGGGTTTCCATCTGGGACAGCTCTCTCCAAACCCAGCTGGTTGCAAACGCGGTTTCCAGCTAAGACAGCTGGCTGCAACCCCAGCTGTCAGCGAATCCAGTTTCCAGCTGCGACAGCTGGCTGCAAACCGGTTTTCATGTTGGGACAGCTGGCAGCAAACCCAGCGGGCTGCAAACCCGGTTTCCAGCTGGGACAGCTGGCTGCAAACCCAGCTGGCTGCAAACCCAGCTGGTTGCAAACCCATCGGGCTGCAAACCCGATTTCCAGCTGTCTGCAAACCCGGTTTCCAGCTGGGACAGCTGGCTGCAAACCCAGCGGGCTCCAAACCCAGCTTACTGCAAACCGGGTTTCCATCTGGGACAGCTCGCTGCAAACACAGCTGGTTGCAAACCCGGTTTCCAGCTGGGACAGCTGGCTGCAAACCCAGCTGTCTGCAAACCCGTTTTCCAGCTGGGACAGCTGGCTGCAAACCCAGCTGGTTGCAAACCCGGTTTCCAGCTGGGACAGTTCTCTGCAAACCCAGCTGGCTGCAAACCCGGTTTCCAGCTGGGACAGCTGGCTGCAAACCCAGCTGGCTGCAAACCCAGCTGGTTGCAAACCCATCTGTCTGCAAACCGGTTTCCAGCTGGGACAGCTGTCTTCAAACCCAGCGGGCTGCAAACCCAGCTGTCTGCAAACCCGTTTTCCAGCTGGGACAACTGGCTGCAAACCCAGCGGGCTGCAAACCCGGTTTCCAGCTGGGACAGCTGGCTGAAAACCCAGCTGGCTGCAAACCCAGCTGGTTGCAAACCCATCGGGCTGCAAACCCGATTTCCAGCTGTCTGCAAACCCGGTTTCCAGCTGGGACAGCTGGCTGCAAACCCAGCGGGCTCCAAACCCAGCTTACTGCAAACCGGGTTTCCATCTGGGACAGCTCTCTCCAAACCCAGCTGGTTGCAAACCCGGTTTCCAGCTGGGACAGCTGGCTGCAACCCCAGCTGTCAGCGAATCCAGTTTCCAGCTGCGACAGCTGGCTGCAAACCGGTTTTCATGTTGGGACAGCTGGCAGCAAACCTAGCGGGCTGCAAACCCGGTTTCCAGCTGGGACAGCTGGCTGCAAACCCAGCTGGCTGCAAACCCAGCTGGTTGCAAACCCATCGGGCTGCAAACCCGATTTCCAGCTGTCTGCAAACCCGGTTTCCAGCTGGGACAGCTGGCTGCAAACCCAGCGGGCTCCAAACCCAGCTTACTGCAAACCGGGTTTCCATCTGGGACAGCTCGCTGCAAACACAGCTGGTTGCAAACCCGGTTTCCAGCTGGGACAGCTGGCTGCAAACCCAGCTGTCTGCAAACCCGTTTTCCAGCTGGGGCAGCTGGCTGCAAACCCAGCTGGTTGCAAACCCGGTTTCCAGCTGGGACAGTTCTCTGCAAACCCAGCTGGCTGCAAACCCGGTTTCCAGCTGGGACAGCTGGCTGCAAACCCAGCTGGCTGCAAACCCAGCTGGTTGCAAACCCATCTGTCTGCAAACCGGTTTCCAGCTGGGACAGCTGTCTTCAAACCCAGCGGGCTGCAAACCCAGCTGTCTGCAAACCCGTTTTCCAGCTGGGACAACTGGCTGCAAACCCAGCGGGCTGCAAACCCGGTTTACAGCTGGGACAGCTGGCTGCAAACCCAGCTGTCTGCAAACACGGTTTTCAGCTGGGACAGCTCTCTGCAAACCCAGCGGGCTGCAAACCCAGCTGTCTGCAAACCCGTTTTCCAGCTGGGACAACTGGCTGCAAACCCAGCGGGCTGCAAACCCGGTTTACAGCTGGGACAGCTGGCTGCAAACCCAGCTGTCTGCAAACCCGGTTTCCAGCTGGGACAGCTGGCATGACCCAGCTGGCTGCAAACCCAGCTGGTTGCAAACCCAGCGGGCTGCAAACCCGGTTTCCAGCTGGGACAGCTGGCATGACCCGACTGGCTGCAAACCCGGTTTCCAGCTGGGACAGTTCTCTGCAAACCCAGCTGGCTGCAAACCCGGTTTCCAGCTGGGACAACTGGCTGCAAACCCAGCTGGCTGCAAACCCAGCTGGTTGCAAACCCATCTGTCTGCAAACCGTTTTCCAGCTGGGACAACTGGCTGCAAACCCAGCGGGCTGCAAACCCGGTTTCCAGCTGGGACAGCTGGCTGAAAACCCAGCTGGCTGCAAACCCAGCTGGTTGCAAACCCAGCGGGCTGCAAACCCGGTTTCCAGCTAGGACAGCTCTCTGCAAACCCAGCGGGCTGCAAACCCAGCTGTCAGCAAACCCGGTTTCCAGCTGGGAAAGCTGGCTGCAAACCCAGCTGGTTGCAAACCCGGTTTCCAGCTGGGACAGTTCTCTGCAAACCCAGCTGGCTGCAAACCCGGTTTCCAGCTGGGACAGCTGGCTGCAAACCCAGCTGGTTGCAAACCCAGCGGGCTGCAAACCCGGTTTCCAGCTAGGACAGCTCTCTGCAAACCCAGCGGGCTGCAAACCCAGCTGTCAGCAAACCCGGTTTCCAGCTGGGACAGCTGGCTGCAAACCCAGCTGGTTGCAAACCCGGTTTCCAGCTGGGACAGTTCTCTGCAAACCCAGCTGGCTGCAAACCCGGTTTCCAGCTGGGACAGCTGGCTGCAAACCCAGCTGGCTGCAAACCCAGCTGGTTGCAAACCCATCTGTCTGCAAACCGGTTTCCAGCTGGGACAGCTGTCTTCAAACCCAGCGGGCTGCAAACCCAGCTGTCTGCAAACCCGTTTTCCAGCTGGGACAACTGGCTGCAAACCCAGCGGGCTGCAAACCCGGTTTACAGCTGGGACAGCTGGCATGACCCAGCTGGCTGCAAACCCGGTTTCCAGCTAGGACAGTTCTCTGCAAACCCAGCTGGCTGCAAACCAGGTTTCCAGCTGGGACAGCTGGCTGCAAACCCAGCTGTCTGCAAACCCGGTTTCCAGCTGGGACAGCTGGCATGACCCAGCTGGCTGCAAACCCGGTTTCCAGCTGGGACAGTTCTCTGCAAACCCAGCTGGCTGCAAACCCGGTTTCCAGCTGGGACAGCTGGCTGCAAACCCAGCTGGCTGCAAACCCAGCTGGTTGCAAACCCATCTGTCTGCAAACCGTTTTCCAGCTGGGACAACTGGCTGCAAACCCAGCGGGCTGCAAACCCGGTTTCCAGCTGGGACAGCTGGCTGAAAACCCAGCTGGCTGCAAACCCAGCTGGTTGCAAACCCAGCGGGCTGCAAACCCAGCGGGCTGCAAACCCGGTTTCCAGCTAGGACAGCTCTCTGCAAACCCAGCGGGCTGCAAACCCAGCTGTCAGCAAACCCGGTTTCCAGCTGGGACAGCTGGCTGCAAACCCAGCTGTCTGCAAACCCGGTTTCCAGCTGGGACAGCTGGCATGACCCAGCTGGCTGCAAACCCGGTTTCCAGCTGGGACAATTCTCTGCAAACCCAGCTGGCTGCAAACCCGGTTTCCAAATGGGACAGCTGGCTGCAAACCCAGCTGGCTGCAAACCCAGCTGGTTGCAAACCCATCTGTCTGCAAACCGTTTTCCAGCTGGGACAACTGGCTGCAAACCCAGCGGGCTGCAAACCCGGTTTCCAGCTGGGACAGCTGGCTGAAAACCCAGCTGGCTGCAAACCCAGCTGGTTGCAAACCCAGCGGGCTGCAAACCCGGTTTCCAGCTAGGACAGCTCTCTGCAAACCCAGCGGGCTGCAAACCCAGCTGTCAGCAAACCCGGTTTCCAGCTGGGACAGCTGGCTGCAAACCCAGCTGGTTGCAAACCCGGTTTCCAGCTGGGACAGTTCTCTGCAAACCCAGCTGGCTGCAAACCCGGTTTCCAGCTGCGACAGCTGGCTGCAAACCCAGCATGCTGCAAACCCAGCATGCTGCAAACCCAGCTGGTTGCAAACCCATCTGTCTGCAAACCGGTTTCCAGCTGGGACAGCTGTCTTCAAACCCAGCGGGCTGCAAACCCAGCTGTCTGCAAACCCGTTTTCCAGCTGGGACAACTGGCTGCAAACCCAGCGGGCTGCAAATCCGGTTTACAGCTGGGACAGCTGGCTGCAAACCCAGCTGTCTGCAAACACAGTTTCCAGCTGGGACAGCTCTCTGCAAACCCAGCGGGCTGCAAACCCAGCTGTCTGCAAACCCGTTTTCCAGCTGGGACAACTGGCTGCAAACCCAGCGGGCTGCAAACCCGGTTTACAGCTGGGACAGCTGGCTGCAAACCCAGCTGTCTGCAAACCCGGTTTCCAGCTGGGACAGCTGGCATGACCCAGCTGGCTGCAAACCCAGCTGGTTGCAAACCCAGCGGGCTGCAAACCCGGTTTCCAGCTAGGACAGCTCTCTGCAAACCCAGCGGGCTGCAAACCCAGCTGTCAGCAAACCCGGTTTCCAGCTGGGACAGCTGGCTGCAAACCCAGCTGGTTGCAAACCCGGTTTCCAGCTGGGACAGTTCTCTGCAAACCCAGCTGGCTGCAAACCCGGTTTCCAGCTGGGACAGCTGGCTGCAAACCCAGCTGGCTGCAAACCCAGCTGGTTGCAAACCCATCTGTCTGCAAACCGGTTTCCAGCTGGGACAGCTGTCTTCAAACCCAGCGGGCTGCAAACCCAGCTGTCTGCAAACCCGTTTTCCAGCTGGGACAACTGGCTGCAAACCCAGCGGGCTGCAAACCTGGTTTACAGCTGGGACAGCTGGCTGCAAACCCAGCTGTCTGCAAACACGGTTTCCAGCTGGGACAGCTCTCTGCAAACCCAGCGGGCTGCAAACCCAGCTGTCTGCAAACCCGGTTTCCAGCAGGGACAGCTGGCTGAAAACCCAGCTGGCTGCAAACCCAGCTGGTTGCAAACCCAGCGGGCTGCAAACCCGGTTTCCAGCTAGGACAGCTCTCTGCAAACCCAGCGGGCTGCAAACCCAGCTGGTTGCAAACCCATCTGTCTGCAAACCGTTTTCCAGCTGGGACAACTGGCTGCAAACCCAGCGGGCTGCAAACCCGGTTTCCAGCTGGGACAGCTGGCTGAAAACCCAGCTGGCTGCAAACCCAGCTGGTTGCAAACCCAGCGGGCTGCAAACCCGGTTTCCAGCTAGGACAGCTCTCTGCAAACCCAGCGGGCTGCATACCCAGCTGTCAGCAAACCCGGTTTCCAGCTGGGACAGCTGGCTGCAAACCCAGCTGTCTGCAAACCCGGTTTCCAGCTGGGACAGCTGGCATGACCCAGCTGGCTGCAAACCCGGTTTCCAGCTGGGACAGTTCTCTGTAAACCCAGCTGGCTGCAAACCCGGTTTCCAGCTGGGACAGCTGGCTGCAAACCCAGCTGGCTGCAAACCCAGCTGGTTGCAAACCCATCTGTCTGCAAACCGTTTTCCAGCTGGGACAACTGGCTGCAAACCCAGCGGGCTGCAAACCCGGTTTCCAGCTGGGACAGCTGGCTGAAAACCCAGCTGGCTGCAAACCCAGCTGGTTGCAAACCCAGCGGGCTGCAAACCCGGTTTCCAGCTAGGACAGCTCTCTGCAAACCCAGCGGGCTGCAAACCCAGCTGTCAGCAAACCCGGTTTCCAGCTGGGACAGCTGGCTGCAAACCCAGCTGGTTGCAAACCCGGTTTCCAGCTGGGACAGTTCTCTGCAAACCCAGCTGGCTGCAAACCCGGTTTCCAGCTGGGACAGCTGGCTGCAAACCCAGCTGGCTGCAAACCCAGCTGGTTGCAAACCCATCTGTCTGCAAACCGGTTTCCAGCTGGGACAGCTGTCTTCAAACCCAGCGGGCTGCAAACCAAGCTGTCTGCAAGCCCGTTTTCCAGCTGGGACAACTGGCTGCAAACCCAGCGGGCTGCAAACCCGGTTTACAGCTGGGACAGCTGGCTGCAAACCCAGCTGTCTGCAAACACGGTTTCCAGCTGGGACAGCTCTCTGCAAACCCAGCGGGCTGCAAACCAAGCTGTCTGCAAACCCGTTTTCCAGCTGGGACAACTGGCTGCAAACCCAGCGGGCTGCAAACCCGGTTTACAGCTTGGACAGCTGGCTGCAAACCCAGCTGTCTGCAAACCCGGTTTCCAGCTGGGACAGCTGGCATGACCCAGCTGGCTGCAAACCCAGCTGGTTGCAAACCCAGCGGGCTGCAAACCCGGTTTCCAGCTAGGACAGCTCTCTGCAAACCCAGCGGGCTGCAAACCCAGCTGTCAGCAAACCCGGTTTCCAGCTGGGACAGCTGGCTGCAAACCCAGCTGGTTGCAAACCCGGTTTCCAGCTGGGACAGTTCTCTGCAAACCCAGCTGGCTGCAAACCCGGTTTCCAGCTGGGACAGCTGGCTGCAAACCCAGCTGGCTGCAAACCCAGCTGGTTGCAAACCCATCTGTCTGCAAACCGGTTTCCAGCTGGGACAGCTGTCTTCAAACCCACCGGGCTGCAAACCCAGCTGTCTGCAAACCCGTTTTCCAGCTGGGACAACTGGCTGCAAACCCAGCGGGCTGCAAACCTGGTTTACAGCTGGGACAGCTGGCTGCAAACCCAGCTGTCTGCAAACACGGTTTCCAGCTGGGACAGCTTTCTGCAAACCCAGCGGGCTGCAAACACAGCTGTCTGCAAACCCGGTTTCCAGCAGGGACAGCTGGCTGCAAACCCAGCGGGCTGCAAACCCGGTTTCCAGCTGTGACAGCTGGCTGCAAACCCAGCTGTCTGCAAACCCGGATTCCAGCTGTGACAGCTCTCTGCAAACCCAGCTGGCTGCAAACCCGGTTTCCAGCTGTTACAGCTGGCTGCAAACCCAGCTGGTTGCAAACACAGCGGGCTGCAAACCCGGTTTCCAGCTGGGACAGCTCTCTGCAAACCCAGCTGTCTGCAATCCTGGTTTCCAGCTTGGACAGCTCTCTGCAAACCTAACTGGCTGCAAACCCGGTTTCCAGCTGGGACAGCTCTCTGCAAATCCAGCTGGCTGCAAACCCCGTTTCCAGCTAGGACAGCTGGCTGCAAACCCAGCTGGCTGCAAACCCAGCGGGCTGCAAACCCAGTTTCCAGCTGGGACAGCTGGCTGCAAACCCAGCTGTCTGCGAATCCAGTTTCCAGCTGCGACAGCTGGCTTCAAACCCGGTTTCAAGCTGGGAAAGCTGGCAGCAAACCCAGCGGGCTGCAAACCCAGCTGTCTGCAAACCCGGTTTCCAGCTGGGACAGCTGGCTGCGAACCCAGCGGGCTGCGAACCCGGTTTCCAGCTGGGACAGCTGCCTGAAAACCCAACGGGCTCTAAACCCGGTTTCCAGCTGGGACAGCTGCCAGCAAACCCAGCTGGCTGCAAACCCAGCTGGTTGCAAACCCAGCGGGTTGCAAACCCGGTTTCCAGCTAGGACAGCTCTCTGCAAACCCAGCTGGTTGCAAACCCAGCGGGCTGCAAACCCGATTTCCAGCTGGGACAGCTGGCTGCAAACCCAGCTGTCTGCAAACCCGGTTTCCAGCTGGGACAGCTGGCTGCAAACCCAGCGGGCTACAAACCCAGCTTACTGCAAACCCGGTTTCCAGCTGGGACAGCTGGCTGCAAACCCAGCTGGCTGCAAACCCGGCTTCCGGCTGGGACAGCTGGTTGAAAACCCAGCTGGTTGCAAACCCAGCGGGCTGCAAACCTGGTTTCCAGCTGGGACAGCTCTCTGCAAACCCAGCTGTCTGCAAACCCGGTTTTCAGCTGGGACAGCTGGCTGCAAACCCAGCGGGCTGCAAACCCAGCTGGCTGCAAACCCGGCTTCCGGCTGGGACAGCTGGCTGAAAACCCAGCTGGTTGCAAACCCAGCGGGCTGCAAACCTGGTTTCCAGCTGGGAAAGCTCTCTGCAAACCCAGCTGTCTGCAAACCCGGTTTCCAGCTGGGACAACTGGATGCAAACCCAGCGGGCTGCAAACCCGGTTTCCAGCTGGGACAGCTGGCTGCAAACCCAGCTGTCTGCAAACCCAGCTGTCTGCAAACCCGGTTTCCAGCTGGGACAGCTCTCTGCAAACCCAGCGGGCTGCAAACCGAGCTGTCTGCAAACCCGGTTTCCAGCTGGGACAGCTCTCTGCAAACCCAGCTGGCTGCAAACCCGGTTTTCAGCTGTTACAGCTGGCTGCAAACCAAGCTGGCTGCAAACCCAGCTGGTTGCAAATCCAGCGGGCTGCAAACTCGGTTTCCAGCTGGAACAACTGGCTGCAAACCCGGTTTCCAGCTGGGAAAGCTGGCTGCAAACCCAGCTGTCTGCAAACCCGGTTTCCAGCTGGGACAGCTCTCTGCAAACCCAGCGGGCTGCAAACCCAGCTGTCTGCAAACCCGGTTTCCAACTGGGAGAGCTGGCTGCAAACCCAGCGGGCTGCAAACCCAGCGGGCTGCAAACCCGGTTTCCAGCTGGGACAGCTGGCTGCAAACCCAGCTGTCTGCAAACCCGTTTACCAGCTTGGACAGCTCTCTGCAAATCCAGCTGGCTGCAAACCCCGTTTCCAGCTAGGACAGCTGGCTGCAAATCCAGCTGGCTGCAAACCCAGCGGGCTGCAAACCCGGTTTCCAGCTGAGACAGCTGGCTGCAAACCCAGCTGTCTGCGAATCCAGTTTCCAGCTGCGACAGCTGGCTGTAAACCCGGTTTCAAGCTGTCACAGCTGGCAGCAAACCCAGCGGGCTGCAAACCCGGTTTCCAGCTGGGACAGCTGGCTGCAAACCCAGCTGGTTGCAAACCCAGCGGGCTGCAAACCCGATTTCCAGCTGTCTGCAAACCCGGTTTCCAGCTGGGACAGCTGGCTGCAAACCCAGCGGGCTCCAAACCCAGCTTACTGCAAACCCGGTTTCCATTTGGGACAGCTGGCTGCAAACCCAGCTGTCTGCAAACCCGGTTTCAAGCTGGGACAGCTCTCTGCAAACCCAGCTGGTTGCAAACCCGGTTTCCAGCTGGGAAAGCTGGCTGCAAACCCAGCTGGCTGCAAACCCAGCTTCCGGCTGGGACAGCTGGCTGCAAACTCAGCTGGTTGCAAACCCAGCGGGCTGCAAACCTGGTTTCCAGCTGGGACAGCTCTCTGCAAACCCAGCTGTCTGCAAACCCGGTTTCCAGCTGGAACAGCTGGCTGCAAACCCAGCTGGCTGAAAACCCGGTTTACAGCTGCGACAGCTGGCTGCAAACCCAGCGGGTTGCCAACCCGGTTTCTAGCTTCGATAGCTGGCTGCAAACCCAGCGGGCTGCGAACCCGGTTACCAGCTGGGACAGCTGCCTGCAAACCCAACGGGCGCCAAACCCGGTTTCCAGCTAGGACAGCTGCCAGCAAACCCAGCTGGCTGCAAACCCAGCTGGTTGCAAACCCAGCGGGCTGCAAACCCGGTTTCCAGCTAAGACATCTCTCTGCAAACCCACCGGGCTGCAAACCCAGCAGTCAGCAAACCCGTTTTCCAGCTGGGACAGCTGGCTGCAAACCCAGCTGGCTGCAAACCCGGTTTCCAGCTGGGACAGCTCTCTGCAAACCCAGCTGGCTGCAAACCCGGTTTCCAGCTGGGACAGCTGCCTACAAACCCAGCTGGCTGCAAACACAGCTGGTAGCAAACCCAGCTGGCTGCAAACCCAGCTGGTTGCAAACCCAGCGGGCTGCAAACCCGATTTCCAGATGTCTGCAAACCCGTTTTCCAGCTGGGACAGCTGGCTGCAAACCCAGCGGGCTCCAAACCCAGCTTACTGCAAACCCGGTTTCCATCTGGGACAGCTGGCTGCAAACCCAGCTGTCTGCAAACCCGGTTTCAAGCTGGGACAGCTCTCTGCAAACCCAGCTGTCTGCAAACCTGGTTTCCAGCTGGAACAGCTGGCTGAAAACCCAGCTGGCTGAAAACCTGGTTTCCAGCTGCGACAGCTGGCTGCAAACCCAGCGGGCTGCCAACCCGGTTTCTAGCTGCGACAGCTGGCTGCAAACCCAGCGGGCTGCGAACCCGTTTCCCAGCTGGGACAGCTGCCTGCAAACCCAACGGGCGCCAAACCCGGTTTCCAGCTGGGACAGCTGCCAGCAAACCCAGCTGGCTGCAAACCCAGCTGGTTGCAAACCCAGCGGGCTGCAAACCCGGTTTCCAGCTAAGACAGCTCTCTGCAAACCCAGCGGGCTGCAAACCCAGCTGTCAGCAAACCCGGTTTCCAGCTGGGACAGCTGGATGCAAACCCAGCTTGCTGCAAACCCGGTTTCCAGCTGGGACAGCTCTCTGCAAACCCAGCTGGCTGCAAACCCGGTTTCCAGCTGGGACAGCTGCCTGCAAACCCAGCTGGCTGCAAACACAGCTGGTTGCAAACCCAGCTGTCTGCAAACCCGTTTTCCAGCTGGGACAACTGGCTGCAAACTCAGCGGGCTGCAAACCCGGTTTCCAGCTGGGATAGCTCTCTGCAAACCCAGCTGTCTGCGAATCCAGTTTCCAGCTGCGACAGCTGGCTGCAAACCCGGTTTCAAGCTGGGAAAGCTGGCGGCAAACCCAGCGGGCTGCAAAACCTGGTTTCGAGCTGGGACAGCTGGCTGCAAACCCAGCTGTCTGCAAACCCGGTTTCCAGCTGGGACAGCTCTCCGCAAGCCCAGCTGTCTGGGAATCCAGTTTCCAGCTGCGACAGCTGGCTGCAAACCCGGTTTCAAGCTGGGAAAGCTGGCGGCAAACCCAGCGGGCTGCAAACCCGGTTTCCAGCTGATACAGCTGGCTGCAAACACAGCTGGCTGCAAATCCAGCTGGTTGCAAACCCAGCGGGCTGCAATCGATTTCCAGCTGGGACAGCTGGCTGCAAACCCAGCTGTCTTCAAACCCGGTTTCCAGCTGGGACAGCTGGCTGCAAACCCAGCGGGCTGCAAACCTGGTTTCCAGCTGGGACAGCTGGCTGCAAACCCAGCTGGCTGCAAACCCAGCTGTCTGCAAACCCGGTTTCCAGCTGGGACAGCTCTCTGCAAACCCAGCTGTCTGCGAATCCAGTTTCCAGCTGCGACAGCTGGCTGCAAACCCGGTTTCAAGCTGGGAAAGCTGGCGGCAAACCCAGCGGGCTGCAAACCCGGTTTCCAGCTGATACAGCTGGCTGCAAACACAGCTGGCTGCAAATCCAGCTGGTTGCAAACCCAGCGGGCTGCAATCGATTTCCAGCTGGGACAGCAGGCTGCAAACCCAGCTGTCTGCAAACCCGGTTTCCAGCTGGGATAGCTGGCTGCAAACCCAGCGGGCTGCAAACCTGGTTTCCAGCTGGGACAGCTGGCTGCAAACCCAGCTGTCTGCAAACCCGGTTTCCAGCTGGGACAGCTCTCTGCAAACCCAGCTGTCTGCGAATCCAGTTTCCAGCTGCGACAGCTGGCTGCAAACCCGGTTTCAAGCTGGGAAAGCTGGCGGCAAATTCAGCGGGCTGCAAACCCGGTTTCCAGCTGATACAGCCGGCTGCAAACCCAGCTGGCTGCAAACCCAGCTGGTTGCAAACCCAGCGGGCTGCAATCGATTTCCAGCTGGGACAGCTGGCTGCGAAAACAGCTGTCTGCAAACCCGGTTTCCAGCTGGAACAGCTGGCTGCAAACCCAGCGGGCTACAAACCCAACTTACTGCAAACCCGGTTTCCAGCTGGGACAGCTGGCTGCAAACCCAGCTGGCTGCAAACCCGGCTTCCGGCTGGGACAGCTGGCTGCAAACCCAGCTGGTTGCAAACCCAGCGGGCTGCAAACCTGGTTTCCAGCTGGGACAGCTCTCTGCAAACTCAGCTGTCTGCAAACCCGGTTTTCAGCTGGGACAGCTGGCTGCAAACCCAGCGAGCTGCGAACCCGGTTTCCAGCTGGGACAGCTGCCTGCAAACCCAACGGGCTCCAAACCCGGTTTCCAGCTGGAACATCTGCCAGCAAACCCAGCTGGCTGCAAAACCAGCTGGTTGCAAACCCATAGGGCTGCAAACCCGGTTTCCAGCTAGGACAGCTCTCTGCAAACCCAGCGGGCTGCAAACCCAGCTGGCTGCCAACCCGGTTTCCAGCTGGGACAGCTGGCTGCAAACCCAGCGGGCTGCAAACCCAGCTGTCTGCAAACCCGGTTTCCAGCTGGGACGGCTGGCTGCAAACCCAGCGGGCTGCAAACCCAGCTGTCAGCAAACCCGGTTTCCAGCTGGGACATCTGGCTGAAAACCCAGCTGGCTGCAAACCCGATTTCCAGCTAGGACAGCTCTCTGCAAACCCAGCTGGCTGCAAACCCGGTTTCCAGCTGGGACAGCTGCCTGCAATTCCAACGGGCTGCAAACCCGGTTTCCAGCTGGGACAGCTGCCTGCAAACCCAGCTGGCTGCAAACCCAGCTGGTTGCAAACCCAGCGGGCTGCAAACCCGGTTTCAAGCTAGGACAGCTCTTACCAATACCAGCGTGCTGCAAACCCAGCTGTCTGCAAACCCGGTTTTCAGCTGGGACAGCTGGGTGCAAACCCAGCTGGCTGCAAACCCAGCTGGCTGCAAACCCGGTTTCCAACTGGGACAGCTCTCTGCAAACCCAGCTGTGTGCAAACCCGGTTTCCAGCTGGGACAGCTGGCTGCAAACCCAGCTGACTGAGAACTCAGTTGTCTGCAAACCCGGTTTCCAGCTGAGACAGCTGGCTGCAAACCCGGTTTCCAGCTGGGACAGCTGGCTGCAAACCCAGCTGGCTGCAAACGCGGTTTCCAGCTGGGCCAGCTCTCTGCAAACCCAGCTGTCTGCAAACCCGGTTTCCAGCTGGGACAGCTGCTCGCAAACCCAACGGGCTCTTAACCCGGTTTCCAGCTGGGACAGCTGCCAGCAAACCCAGCTGGCTGCAAACCGAGCTGTCTGCAAACCCGGTTTCCAGCTGGGACAGCTCTCTGCAAACCCAGCTGGCTGCAAACCCGGTTTTCAGCTGTTACAGCTGGCTGCAAACCAAGCTGGCTGCAAACCCAGCTGGTTGCAAACCCAGCGGGCTGCAAACTCGGTTTCCAGCTGGGACAGCTGTCTGCAAACCCGGTTTCCAGCTGGGACAACTGGCTGCAAACCCAGCGGGCTGCAAACCCGGTTTCCAGCTGGGAAAGCTGTCTGCAAACCCAGCTGTCTGCAATCCCGGTTTCCAGCTAGGACAGCTCTCTGCAAATCCAGCTGGCTGCAAACCCCGTTTCCAGCTAGGACAGCTGGCTGTAAACCCAGCTGGCTGCAAACCCGGTTTCCAGCTGGGACAGCTGGCTGCAAACCCAACGGGCTGCAAACCCAGCTGTCTGCAAACCCGGTTTCCAGCTGGGACAACTGGCTGCAAACCCAGCGGGCTGCAAACCCGGTTTCCAGCTGGGACAGCTGGCTGCAAACCCAGCTGTCTGCAAACCCGGTTTCCAGCTGGGACAGCTCTCTGCAAATCCAGCTGGCTGCAAACCCCGTTTCCAGCTAGGACAGCTGGCTGTAAACCCAGCTGGCTGCAAACCCGGTTTCCAGCTGGGACAGCTGGCTGTAAACCCAGCTGGCTGCAAACCCGGTTTCCAGCTGGGACAGCTCTCTGCAAACCCAGCGGGCTGCAAACCGAGCTGGCTGCAAACCCAGCTGGTTGCAAACCCAGCGGGCTGCAAACTCGGTTTTCAGCTGGGACAGCTCTCTGCAAACCCAGCTGGCTGCAAACCCGGTTTTCAGCTTTTACAGCTGGCTGCAAACCAAGCTGGCTGCAAACCCAGCGGGCTGCAAACCCGGTTTCCAGCTGGGACAGCTCTCTGCAAACCCAACTGGCTGAAAACCCGGTTTCCAGCTGGGACAGCTGGCTGCAAAACCAGCTGGCTGCAAACCCAGCTGGCTGTAAACCCGGTTTCCAACTGGGACAGCTCTCTGCAAACCCAGCTGTGTGCAAACCCGGTTTCCAGCTGGGACAGCTGGCTGCAAACCCAGCTGACTGACAACTCAGTTGTCTGCAAACCCGGTTTCCAGCTGAGACAGCTGGCTGCAAACCCGGTTTCCAGCTGGGACAGCTGGCTGCAAACCCAGCTGGCTGCAAACGCGGTTTCCAGCTGGGACAGCTCTCTGCAAACCCAGCTGTCTGCAAACCCGGTTTCCAGCTGGGACAGCTGGCTGCGAATCCAGCGGGCTGCGAACCCGGTTTCCAGCTGGGACAGCTGCTCGCAAACCCAACGGGCTCTTAACCCGGTTTCCAGCTGGGACAGCTGCCAGCAAACCCAGCTGGCTGCAAACCGAGCTGTCTGCAAACCCGGTTTCCACCTGGGACAGCTCTCTGCAAACCCAGCTGGCTGCAAACCCGGTTTTCAGCTGTTACAGCTGGCTGCAAACCAAGCTGGCTGCAAACCCAGCTGGTTGCAAACCCAGCGGGCTGCAAACTCGGTTTCCAGCTGGGACAGCTGTCTGCAAACCCGGTTTCCAGCTGGGACAACTGGCTGCAAACCCAGCGGGCTGCAAACCCGGTTTCCAGCTGGGAAAGCTGTCTGCAAACCCAGCTGTCTGCAATCCCGGTTTCCAGCTGGGACAGCTCTCTGCAAATCCAGCTGGCTGCAAACCCCGTTTCCAGCTAGGACAGCTGGCTGTAAACCCAGCTGGCTGCAAACCCGGTTTCCAGCTGGGAAAGCTGGCTGCAAACCCAACGGGCTGCAAACCCAGCTGTCTGCAAACCCGGTTTCCAGCTGGGACAACTGGCTGCAAACCCAGCGGGCTGCAAACCCGGTTTCCAGCTGGGACAGCTGGCTGCAAACCCAGCTGTCTGCAAACCCGGTTTCCAGCTGGGACAGCTCTCTGCAGATCCAGCTGGCTGCAAACCCCGTTTCCAGCTAGGACAGCTGGCTGTAAACCCAGCTGGCTGCAAACCCGGTTTCCAGCTGGGACAGCTGGCTGTAAACCCAGCTGGCTGCAAACCCGGTTTCCAGCTGGGACAGCTCTCTGCAAACCCAGCGGGCTGCAAACCGAGCTGGCTGCAAACCCAGCTGGTTGCAAACCCAGCGGGCTGCAAACTCGGTTTTCAGCTGGGACAGCTCTCTGCAAACCCAGCTGGCTGCAAACCCGGTTTTCAGCTTTTACAGCTGGCTGCAAACCAAGCTGGCTGCAAACCCAGCTGGTTGCAAACCCAGCGGGCTGCAAACTCGGTTTCCAGCTGGGACAGCTGTCTGCAAACCCGGTTTCCAGCTGGGACAACTGGCCGCAAACCCAGCGGGATGCAAACCCGGTTTCCAGCTGGGAAAGCTGTCTGCAAACCCAGCTGTCTGCAAACCCGGTTTCCAGCTGGGACAGCTCTCTGCAAATCCAGCTGGCTGCAAACCCCGTTTCCAGCTAGGACAGCTGGCTGCAAACCCAGCTGGCTGCAAACCCAGCTGGCTGCAAACCCAGCGGGCTGCAAACCCGGTTTCCAGCTGGGACAGCTGGCTGCAAACCCAGCTGTCTGCGAATCCAGTTTCCAGCTGCGACAGCTGGCTGCAAATTCGGTTTCAAGCTGGGAAAGCTGGCAGCAAACCCAGCGGGCTGCAAACCAGGTTTCCAGCTGGGACAGCTGGCTGCAAACCCAGCTGGCTGCAAACCCAGCTGGTTGCAAACCCAGCTGTCTGCAAACCCGGTTTCCAGCTGGGACAGCTGTCTGCAAACTTAGCGGGCTGCAAACCCAGCTGTCTGCAAACCCGATTTCCAGCTGGGACAACTGGCTGCAAACCCAGCGGGCTGCAAACCCGGTTTCCAGCTGGGACAGCTGGCTGCAAACCCAGCTGTCTGCAAACCCGGTTTCCAGCTGGGACAGCTGGCTGCAAACCCAGCTGGCTGCAAACCCAGCTGGTTGCAAACCCAGCTGTCTGCAAACCCGGTTTCCAGCTGGGACAGCTTTCTGCAAACCCAGCGGGCTGCAAACCCAGCTGTCTGCAAACCCGGTTTCCAGCTGGGACAACTGGCTGCAAACCCAGCGGGCTGCAAACTCGGTTTCCAGCTGGGACAGCTGGCTGCAAACCCAGCTGTCTGCAAACCCGGTTTCCAGCTGGGACAGCTCTCTGCAAGCCCAGCTGGCTGCAAACCCGGTTTCCAGCTGTTCCAGCTGGCTGCAAACCAAGCTGGCTGCAAACCCAGCTGGTTGCAAACCCAGCGGGCTGCAAACCCGGTTTCCAGCTGGGACAGCTGTCTGCAAACCCGGTTTCCAGCTGGGACAACTGGCTGCAAACCCAGCGGGCTGCAAACCCGGTTTCCAGCTGTGAAAGCTGGCTGCAAACCCAGCTGTCTGCAAACCCGGTTTCCAGCTGGGACAGCTCTCTGCAAACCCTGCGGGCTGCAAACCCAGCTGTCTGCAAACCTGGTTTCCAACTGGGACAGCTGGCTGCAAATCCAGCGGGCTGCAAAACCGGTTTTCAGCTGGGACAACTGGCTGCAAACCCAGCTGTCTGCAAATCCAGTTTCCAGCTGGGACAGCTCTCTGCAAACCCAGCAGGCTGCAAACCGAGCTGTCTGCAAACCCGGTTTCCAGCTGGGACAGCTGGCTGCAAACCCAGCGGGCTGCAAACCCGGTTTCCAGCTGGGACAGCTGGCTGCAAACTAAGCTGTCTGCAAACCCGGTATCCAGCTGGGACAGCTGGCTGCAAACTCAGCTGTCTGCAAACCCGGTTTCCAGCTGGGACAGCTCTCTGCAAACCCAGCTGGCTGCAAACCCGGTTTCCAGCTGTTACAGCTGGCTGCAAACCAAGCTGGCTGCAAACCCAGCTGGTTGCAAACCCAGCGGGCTGCAAACCCGGTTTCCAGCTGGGACAGCTGTCTGCAAACCCGGTTTCCAGCTGGGACAACTGGCTACAAACCCACCGGGCTGCAAACCCGGTTTCTAGCTGCGACAGCTGGCTGCAAACCCAGTGGGCTTCGAACCCGGTTTCCAGCTGGGACAGCTGCCAGCAAACCCAGCGGGCTGCAAACCCGGTTTCCAGCTGGGACAGCTGGCTGCAAACTAAGCTGTCTGCAAACCCGGTATCCAGCTGGGACAGCTGGCTGCAAACTCAGCTGTCTGCAAACCCGGTTTCCAGCTGGGACAGCTCTCTGCAAACCCAGCTGGCTGCAAACCCGGTTTCCAGCTGTTACAGCTGGCTGCAAACCAAGCTGGCTGCAAACGCAGCTGGTTGCAAACCCAGCGGGCTGCAAACCCGGTTTCCAGCTGGGACAGCTGTCTGCAAACCCGGTTTCCAGCTGGGACAACTGGCTGCAAACCCAGCGGGCTGCAAACCCGGTTTCCAGCTGGGAAAGCTGGTTGCAAACCCAGCGGGCTGCAAACCCGGTTTCCAGCTAGGACAGCTCTCTGCAAACCCAGCGGGCTGCAAACCCAGCTGTCAGCAAACCCGGTTTCCAGCTGTGACAGCTGGCTGCAAACCCGGTTTCCAGCTGGGACAGCTCTCTGCAAACCCAGCTGGCTGCAAACCCGGTTTCCAGCTGGGACAGCTGCCTGCAAACCCAGCGGGCTGCAAACCCGGTTTCCAGCTGGGACAGCTGGCTGCAAACCCAGCTGTCTGCAATCCCGGTTTCCAGCTTGGACAGCTGGCTGCAAACCCAGCTGGCTGCAAACCCAGCTGGTTGCAAACCCAGCGGGCTGCAAACCTGATTTCCAGCTGGGACAGCTGGCTGCAAACCCAGCTGTCTGCAAACTCGGTTTCCAACTGGAACAGCTGGCTGCAAACCCAGCGGGCTACAAACCCAGCTTACTGCAAACCCGGTTTCCAGCTGGGACAGCTGGCTGCAAACCCAGCTGGCTGCAAACCCGGCTTCCGGCTGGGATAGCTGGCTGCAAACCCAGCTCTCTGCAAACCCAGCGGGCTGCAAACCCAGCTGTCTGCAAACCCGGTTTCCAGCTGGGACAGCTCTCTGCAAACCCAGCTGGCTGCAAACCCGGTTTCCAGCTGTTACAGCTGGCTGCAAACCAAGCTGGCTGCAAACCCAGCTGGTTGCAAACCCAGCGGGATGCAAACCCGGTTTCCAGCTGGGACTGCTCTCTGCAAACCCAGCTGTCTGCGATCCCGGTTTCCAGCTGGGACAGCTCTCTGCAAACCTAACTGGCTGCAAATCCGGTTTCCAGCTGGGACAGCTCTCTGCAAATCCAACGGGCTCCAAACCCGGTTTCCAGCTGGGACAGCTGGCTGCAAACCCAGCTGGCTGCAAACCCAGCTGGTTGCAAACCCAGCGGGCTGCAAACCCGGTTTCCAGCTAGGACAGCTCTTACCAAACCCAGCCTGCTGCAAACCCAGCTGTCTGCAAACCCGGTTTTCAGCTGGGACAGCTGGCTGTAAACCCAGCTGGCTGCAAACCCGGTTTCCAGCTGGGACAGCTCTCTGCAAACCCAGCTGGCTGCAAACCCGGTTTCCAGCTGCAACAGCTAGCTGCGGATCCAGCTGGCTGCAAACCAAGCTGTCTGCAAACCCGGTTTCCAGCTGGGACAGCTGGCTGAAAACCTAGCTGGCTGCAAACCCGGTTTCCAGCTAGGACAGCTCTCTGCAAACCAAGCAGGCTGCAAATCCGGTTTCCAGCTGGGACAGCTGCCTGCAAACCCAACGGGCTGCAAACCCGGTTTCCAGCTGTGACAGCTGCCTGCAAACCCAGCTGGCTGCAAAGCCAGCTGGTTGCAAACCCATCGGGCTGCAAACCCGGTTTCCAGCTAGGACAGCTCTTACCAAACCCAGCGTGCTGCAAACCCAGCTGTCTGCAAACCCGGTTTTCAGCTGGGACAGCTGGCTGTAAACCCAGCTGGCTGCAAACCCGGTTTCCAGCTGGGACAGCTCTCTGCAAACCCAGCTAGCTGCAAACCCGGTTTCCAGCTGGGACAGCTGCCTGCAAACCCAACGGGCTGCAAACCCGGTTTCCAGCTGGAAAAGCTGGCTGCAAAACCAGCTGGCTGCAAGCCCAGCTGGTTGCAAACCTATATGGCTGCAAACCCGGTTGACAGCTAGGACAGCTCTCTGCAAACCCAGCGGGCTGCAAACCCAGCTGTCAGCAAACCCGGTTTCCAGCTTGGACAGCTGGCTGAAAACCCAGCTGGCTGCAAACCCGGTTTCCAGCTAGGACAGCTCTCTGCAAACCCAGCTGGCTGCAAACCCAGTTTCCAGCTGGGACAGCTGCCTGCAAATCCAACGGGCTGCAAACCCGGTTTCCAGCTGGGACAGCTGCCAGCAAACCCAGCTGGCTGCAAACCCAGCTGGTTGCAAACGTATAGGGCTGCAAACCCGGTTTCCAGCTAGGACAGCTCTCTGCAAACCCAGCTGGCTGCAAACCCAGCTGGTTGCAAAACCAGCGGGCTGCAAACCCGGTTTCCAGCTAGGACAGCTCTTTGCAAACCCAGCTGTCTGCAAACCCGGTTTCCAGCTGGGACAGCTGCCTGCAAACCCAACGGGCTGCAAACACGGTTTCCAGCTGTGACAGCTGCCTGCAAACCCAGCTGGCTGCAAACCCAGCTAGTTGCAAACCCAGCGGGCTGCAAACCCGGTTTCCAGCTAGGACAGCTCTTACCAAACCCAGCCTGCTGCAAACCCAGCTGTCTGCAAACCCGGTTTTCAGCTGGGACAGCTGGCTGTAAACCCAGCTGGCTGCAAACCCGGTTTCCAGCTGGGACAGCTCTCTGCAAACCCAGCTGGCTGCAAACCCGGTTTCCAGCTGGGACAGCTAGCTGCAGATCCAGCTGGCTGCAAACCAAGCTGTCTGCAAACCCGGTTTCCAGCTGGGACAGCTGGCTGAAAACCTAGCTGGCTGCAAACCCGGTTTCCAGCTAGGACAGCTCTCTGCAAACCCAGCAGGCTGCAAACCCGGTTTCCAGCTGGGACAGCTGCCTGCAAACCCAACGGGCTGCAAACCCGGTTTCCAGCTGTGACAGCTGCCTGCAAACCCAGCTGGCTGCAAACCCAGCTGGTTGCAAACCCATCGGGCTGCAAACCCGGTTTCCAGCTAGGACAGCTCTTACCAAACCCAGCGTGCTGCAAACCCAGCTGTCTGCAAACCCGGTTTTCAGCTGGGACAGCTGGCTGTAAACCCAGCTGGCTGCAAACCCGGTTTCCAGCTGGGACAGCTCTCTGCAAACCCAGCTGGCTGCAAACCCGGTTTCCAGCTGGGACAGCTAATTGCAGATCAAGCTGGCTGCAAACCAAGCTGTCTGCAAACCCGGTTTCCAGCTGGGACAGCTGGCTGAAAACCCAGCTGGCTGCAAACCCGGTTTCCAGCTAGGACAGCTCTCTGCAAACCCAGCAGGCTACAAACCCGGTTTCCAGCTGGGACAGCTGCCTGCAAACCCAACGGGCTGCAAACCCGGTTTCCAGCTGTGACAGCTGCCTGCAAACCCAGCTGGCTGCAAACCCAGCGGGCTGCAAACCCAGCGGACTGCAAACTCGGTTTCCAGCTGGGACAGCTGGCTGCAAACCCATCTGTCTGCAAACACGGTTTCCAGCTGGGACAGCTCTCTGCAAACCCAGCGGGCTGCAAACCCGGTTTCCAGCTAGGATAGCTCTCTGCAAACCCAGCGGGCTGCAAACCCAGCTGTCAGCAAACCCGGTTTCCAGCTGGGACAGCTGGCTGAAAACCCAGCTGGCTGCAAACCCGGTTTCCAGCTAGGACAGCTCTCTGCAAACCCAGCAGGCTGCAAACCCGGTTTCCAGCTGGGACAGCTGCCTGCAAACCCAACGGGCTGCAAACCCGGTTTCCAGCTGTGACAGCTGCCTGCAAACCCAGCTGGCTGCAAACCCAGCTGGTTGCAAACCCAGCGGGCTGCAAACCCGGTTTCCAGCTAGGACAGCTCTTACCAAACCCAGCGTGCTGCAAACCCAGCTGTCTGCAAACCAGGTTTCCAGCTGGGACAGCTGGCTGCAAACCCAGCTGTCTGCAAACCCGGTTTCCAGCTGGGACAGCTCTCTGCAAACCCAGCTGGCTGCAAACCCGGTTTCCAGCTGCTACAGCTGGCTGCAAACCAAGCTGGCTGCAAACCCAGCTGGTTGCAAACCCAGCGGGATGCAAACCCGGTTTCCAGCTGTGACTGTTCTCTGCAAACCCAGCTGTCTGCGATCCCGGTTTCCAGCTGGGACAGCTCTCTGCAAACCTAACTGGCTGCAAATCCGGTTTCCAGCTGGGACAGCTCTCTGCAAATCCAACGGGCTCCAAACCCGGTTTCCAGCTGGGACAGCTGGCTGCAAACCCAGCTGGCTGCAAACCCAGCGGGCTGCAAACCCAGCTGTCTGCAAATCCAGTTTCCAGCTGCGACAGCTGGCTGCAAACCCGGTTTCAAGCTGGGAAAGCTGGCAGCAAACCCAGCGGGCTGCAAACCCGGTTTCCAGCTGGGGCAGCTGGCTGCAAACCCAGCTGGCTGCAAACCCAGCTGGTTGCAAACCCAGCGGGCTGCAAACCCGATTTCCAGCTGGGACAGATGGCTGCAAACCCAGCTGTCTGCAAACCCGGTTTCCAGCTGGAACAGCTGGCTGCAAACCCAGCGGGCTACAAACCCAGCTTACTGCAAACCCGGTTTCCAGCTGGGACAGCTGGCTGCAAACCCAGCTGGCTGCAAACCCTGCTTCCGGCTGGGACAGCTGGTTGAAAACCCAGCTGGTTGAAAACCCAGCTGGTTGAAAACCCAGCGGGCTGCAAACCTGGTTTCCAGCTGGGACAGCTCTCTGCAAACCCAGCTTTCTGCAAACCCGGTTTTCAGCTGGGGCAGCTGGCTGCAAACCCAGCTGGCTGCGAACCCGGTTTCCAGCTGGGACAGCTGCCTGAAAACCCAGCTGGCTGCAAACCCAGCTGGTTGCAAACCCATAGGGCTGCAAACCCGGTTAACAGCTAGGACAGCTCTCTGCAAACCCAGCGGGCTGCAAACCCAGCTGTCAGCAAACCCGGTTTCCAGCTTGCACAGCTGGCTGAAAACCCAGCTGGCTGCAAACCCGGTTTCCAGCTAGGACAGCTCTCTGCAAACCCAGCTGGCTGCAAACCCAGTTTCCAGCTGGGACAGCTGCCTGCAAACCCAACGGGTTGCAAACCCGGTTTCCAGCTGGGACAGCTGCCAGCAAACCCAGCTGGCTGCAAACCCAGCTGGTTGCAAACGTATAGGGCTGCAAACCCGGTTTCCAGCTAAGACAGCTCTCTGCAAACCCAGCTGGCTGCAAACCCAGCTGGTTGCAAAACCAGCGGGCTGCAAACCCGGTTTCCAGCTAGGACAGCTCTTTGCAAACCCAGCGTGCTGCAAACCCAGCTGTCTGCAAACCCGGTTTTCAGCTGGGACAGCTGGCTGCAATACCAGCTGGCTGCAAACCCGGTTTCCAATTGGGACAGCTCTCTGCAAACCCTGCTGGCTGCAAACACGGTTTCCAGCTGGGTCAGCTAGCTGCAGATCCAGCTGGCTGCAAACCAAGCTGTCTGCAAACCCGGTTTCCAGCTGCGACAGCTGGCTGCAAACCCAGCGGGCTGCCAACCCGGTTTCTAGCTGGGACAGCTGGCTGCAAACCCAGTGGGCTGCAAACCCGGTTTCCAGCTGGGACAGCTGCCTGCAAACCCAACGGGCTGCAAACCCGGTTTCCAGCTGGGGAAGCTGGCTGCAAAACCAGCTGCGACAGCTGACTGCAAACCCAGCGGGCTGCCAACCCGGTTTCTAGCTGGGACAGCTGGCTGCAAAACCAGCTGGCTGCAAACCCAGCTGGTTGCAAACCCAGCGGGCTGCAAACCCGGTTTTCAGCTGGGACAGCTGGCTGCAAACCCGGTTTCCAGCTGGGACAGCTGGCTGCAAACCCAGCTGTCTGCAAACCCGGTTTCCAGTTGGGACAGCTGGCTGCAAACCCAGCGGGCTGCAAACTAAGCTTACTGCAAACCCGGTTTGCAGCTGGGACAGCTGGCTGCAAACCCTGTTTCCAGCTGGGACAGCACTCTGCAAACCCAGCTGGTTGCAAACCCGGTTTCCAGCTGGGACAGCTGGCTGCAAACCCAGCTGTCTGCAAACCCGGTTTCCAGCTGGGACAGCTGGCTGAAAACCCGGCGGGCTGCAAACCCAATTTCCAGCTGCGACAGCTGGCTGCAAACCCAGCTGTCTGCAAACCCGGTTTCAAGCTGGGACAGCTCTCTGCAAACCCAGCTGTGTTCAAACCCGGTTTCCAGCTGGGACGGCTGGCTGCAAACCCAGCTTGCTGACAACCCAGTTGTCTGCAAACCCGCTTTCCAGCTGAGACAACTGGCTGCAAACCCAGCTGGCTGCAAACCCAGCTGGGTGCAACCCCAGCTGGTTGCAAACACAGCGGGCTGCAAACTCGGTTTTCAGCTGGGACAGCTGTCTACAAACCCAGCTGTCTGCAAACCCGGTTTCCAGCTATGAATGCTGGCTGCAAACCCAGCGGGCTGAAACCCAGCTGTCTGCAAACCCGGTTTCCAGCTGGGACAACTGGCTGCAAACCCAGCGGGCTGCAAACCCGGTTTCCAGCTGGGACAGCTGGCTGCAAACCCAGCTGTCTGCAAACCCGGTTTCCAGCTGCGAAAGCTCTCTGCAAACCCAGCGGGCTGCAAACCCAGCGGGCTGCAGACCCAGCGGGCTGCAAACCCAGCGGGCTGCAAACCCGCTTTCCAGCTGGGACAGCTGGCTGCAAACCCAGCTGTCTGCAAACCCGGTTTCCAGCTGGGACAGCTGGCTGAAAACCCGGCTGTCTGCAAACCCGGTTTCCAGCTGCGACAGCTGGCTGCAAACCCAGCTGTCTGCAAACTCGGTTTGCAGCTGGGACAGCTGGCTGCAAACCCAGCGGGCTGCCAAACCGGTTTCTAGCTGGGATAGCTGGCTACAAACCCAGCGGGCTGCAAACCCGGTTTCCAGCTGGGACAGCTGCCTGCAAACCTAACGGGCTGCAAACCCGGTTTCCAGATGGGGCAGGTGCTTGCAAACCCAGCTGTCTGCAAACCCAGATGGCTGCAAACCCAACTGTTTGCAAAGCCGGTTTCCAGCTGGGACAGCTCTCTGGAAACCCAGCTGGCTGCAAACCCAGCTGTCTGCAAACCCGGTTTCTAGCTGGGACAGCTGGCAGCAAACCCAGTTGGCTGCAAACCCAGTTTCCAGCTGTTACAGCTTTCTCATAACCCAGCTGGCTGCCAACCCGGTTTCCAGCTGGGACAGCTGGCTTCAAACCCAGCGGGCTGCAAACCCAGCTGTCTGCAAACCCGGTTTCCAGCTGTGACAGCTCTCTGCAAACCCAGCTGGCTGCAAACCCGGTTTTCAGCTGTTACAGCTGGCTGCAAACCAAGCTGGCTGCAAACCCAGCTGGTTGCAAACCCAGCGGGCTGCAAACTCGGTTTCCAGCAGTGACAGCTGTCTGCAAACCCGGTTTCCAGCTGGGACAACTGGCTGCAAACCCAGCGGGTTGCAAAGCCGGTTTCCAGCTGGGAAAGCTGGCTGCAAACCCAGCTGTCTGCAAACCCGGTTTCCAGCTGGGACAGCCTTCTGCAAACCAAGCGGGCTGCAAACCCAGCGGATTGCATACCCGGTTTCCAGCTGGGACAGCTGGCTGCAAACCCAGCAGGCTGCAAACCCGGCTTCCGGCTGGGACAGCTGGCTGCAAACCCAGCTGGTTGCAAACCCAGCGGGCTGCAAACCCGGTTTCCAGCTATTACAGCTCTCTGCAAACCCAGCGGGCTGCGAACCCAGCAGTCAGCAAACTCGGTTTCCAGCTGGGACAGCTGGCTGCAAACCCAGCTGGCTGCAAACCCGGTTTCCAGCTAGGACAGCTCTCTGCAAACCCAGCTGGCTGCAAACCCGGTTTCCAGCTGGGACAGCTAGCTGCAAATCCAGCTCGCTGCAAACCAAGCTGTCTGCGAACCCGGTTTCCAGCTTGGACAGCTGGCTACAAACCCAGCTGGCTGCAAACCCAGCTGGTTGCAAACCCATCTGTCTGCAAACCCGGTTTCCAGCTGGGACAGCTGGCTGCAAACCCAGCGGGCTGCAAACCCAGCTGTCTGCAAACCCGGTTTCCAGCTGGGACAACTGGCTGCAAACCCAGCGGGCTGCAAACCCGGTTTCCAGCTGGGAAAGCTGGCTGTAAACCCAGCTGTCTGCAAACCTGGTTTCCAGCTGGGACAGCTCTCTGCAAACCCAGCGGGCTGCAAACCGAGCTGTCTGCAAACCCGGTTTCCAGCTGGGACAGCTCTCTGCAAACCCAGCTGGCTGCAAACCCGGTTTTCAGCTGTTACAGCTCGCTGCAAACCCAGCTGGTTGCAAACCCAGCGGGCTACAAACTCGGTTTCCAGCTGGGACAGCTGTCTGTAACCCGGTTCCCAGCTGGGACAACTGGCTGCAAACCCAGCGGGCTGCAAACCCGGTTTCCAGCTGGGAAAGCTGGCTGCAAACCCAGCTGTCTGTAAACCCGGTTTCCAGCTGGGACAGCTCTATGCAAACCCAGCGGGCTGCAAACCCAGCTGTCTGCAAACCCGGTTTCCAACTGGGACAGCTGGCTGCAAACCCAGCGGGCTGCAAACCCGGTTTCCAGCTGGGACAGCTGGCTGCAAACCCAGCTGTCTGCAAACCCGTTTTCCAGCTGGGACAGCTCTCTGCAAATCCAGCTGGCTGCAAACCCCGTTTCCAGCTAGGACAGCTGGCTGCAAATCCAGCTGGCTGCAAACCCAGCGGGCTGCAAACCCGGTTTCCAGCTGAGACAGCTGGCTGCAAACCCAGCTGTCTGCGAATCCAGTTTCCAGCTGCGACAGCTGGCTGCAAACCCTTTTTCAAGCTGGGACAGCTGGCAGCAAACCCAGTGGGCTGCAAACCTGGTTTCCAGCTGGGACAGCTGGCTGCAAACCCAGCTGGCTGCAAACGCAGCTGGTTGGAAACCCAGCGGGCTGCAAACCCGATTTCCAGCTGTCTGCAAACCCGGTTTCCAGCTGGGACAGCTCTCTGCCAATCCAGCTGGCTGCAAACCCCGTTTCCAGCTAGGAAAGCTGGCTGCAAATCCAGCTGGCTGCAAACCCAGCGGGCTGCGTACCCGGTTTCCAGCTGAGACAGCTGGCTGCAAACCCAGCTGTCTGCGAATCCACTTTCCAGCTGCGACAGCTGGCTGCAAACCCGGTTTCAAGCTGGGACAGCTGGCAGCAAACCCAGCGGGCTGCAAACCCGGTTTCCAGCTGGGACAGCTGGCTGCAAACCCAGCTGGCTGCAAAACCAGCTGGTTGCAAACCCAGCGGGCTGCAAACCCGATTTCCAGCTGTCTGCAAACCCGGTTTCCAGCTGGGACAGCTGGCTGCAAACCCAGCGGGCTCCAAGCCCAGCTTACTGCAAACCCGGTTTCCATCTGGGACAGCTGGCTGCAAACACAGCTGTCTGCAAACCCGTTTTCAAGCTGGGAGAGCTCTCTGCAAACCCAGCTGGTTGCAAACCCGGTTTCCAGCTGGGAAAGCTGGCTGCAAACCCAGCTGGACGCAAACCCGGCTTCCGGCTGGAACAGCTGGCTGCAAACTCAGCTGGTTGCAAACCCAGCGGGCTGCAAACCTGGTTTCCAGCTGGGACAGCTTTCTGCAAACCCAGCTGTCTGCAAACCCGGTTTCCAGCTGGAACAGCTGGCTGCAAACCCAGCTGGCTGAAACCCCGGTTTCCAGCTGCGACAGCTGGCTGCAAACCCAGCGGGCTGCAAACCCGGTTTCTAGCTGCGACAGCTGGCTGCAAACCCAGCGGGCTGCGAACCCGGTTTCCAGCTGAGACAGCTGCCTGCAAACCCAACGGGCGCCAAACCCGGTTTCCAGCTGGGACAGCTGCCAGCAAACCCAGCTGGCTGCAAACCCAGCGGGCTGCAAACCCGGTTTTCAGCTGCGACAGCTGGCTGCAAACCCAGCTGGCTGCAAACCCAGCTGGTTGCAAACCCAGCGGGCTGCAAACCCGATTTCCAGCTGTCTGCAAACCCGGTTTCCAGCTGGGACAGCTGGCTGCAAACCCAGCGGGCTCCAAACCCAGCTTACTGCAAACCCTGTTTCCATCTGGGACAGCTGGCTGCAAACCCAGCTGTCTGCAAACCCGTTTTCAAGCTGGGAGAGCTCTCTGCAAACCCAGCTGGTTGCAAACCCGGTTTCCAGCTGGGAAAGCTGGCTGCAAACCCAGCATGCTGCAAACCCGGCTTCCGGCTGGGACATCTGGCTGCAAACTCAGCTGGTTGCAAACCCAGCGGGCTGCAAACCTGGTTTCCAGCTGGGACAGCTCTCTGCAAACCCAGCTGGCTGCAAACCCGGTTTCCAGCTGGGACAGCTGCCTGCAAACCCAGCTGGCTGCAAACACAGCTGGTTGCAAACCCAGCTGTCTGCAAACCCGTTTTCCAGCTGGGACAACTGACTGCAAACCCAGCGGGCTGCAAATTCGGATTCCAGCTGGGACAGCTGGCTGCCAACCTAGCTGTCTGCAAACCCGGTTTCCAGCTGAGACAGCTCTCTGCAGAACCAGCGGGCTGCAAACCCAGCTGTCTGCAAACCCGGTTTCCAGCTGGGATAGCTAGCTGCAAACCCAGTGGGCTGCAAACCTGGTTTCCAGCTGGGACAGGTGGCTGCAAACCCAGCTGTCTGCAAACCCGGTTTCCAGCTGGGACAGCTCTTTGCAAACCCAGCTGGCTACAAACCCGGTTTCCAGCTGTTACAGCTGGCTGCAAACCAAGCTGGCTGCAAACCCAGCTGGGTGCAAACCCAGCGGGATGCAAACCCGGTTTTCAGCTGGGACAGCTCTCTGCAAACCCAGCTGTCTGCGAATCCAGTTTCCAGCTGCGACAGCTGGCTGCAAACCCGGTTTCAAGCTGGGAAAGCTGGCGCCAAACCCAGCGGGCTGCAAACCCGGTTTCCAGCTGGGACAGCTGGCTGCAAACCCAGCTGGCTGCAAACCCAGCTGGTTGCAAACCCAGTGGGCTGCAGACCCGATTTCCAGCTGGGACAGCTGGCTGCAAACCCCACTTTCTGCAAACCCGGTTTCCAGCTGGAACAGCTGGCTGCAAACCCAGCGGACTACAAACCCAGCTTACTGCAAACCCGGTTTCCAGCTGGGACAGCTGGCTGCAAACCCGGCTTCTGGCTGGGACAGCTGGCTGCAAACCCAGCTGGTTGCAAACCCAGCGGGCTGCAAACCTGGTTTCCAGCTGGGACAGCTCTCTGCAAACCCAGCTGTCTGCAAACCCGGTTTTCAGCTGGGACAGCTGGCTGCAAACCCAGCGAGCTGCGAACCCTGTTTCCTGCTGGGACAGCTGCCTGCAAACCCAACGGGCTCAAAACTCGGTTTCCAGCTGGGACAGCTGCCAGCAAACCCAGCTGGCTGCAAACCCAGCTGGTTGCAAACCCATAGGGCTGCAAACCCGGTTTCCAGCTAGGACAGCTCTCTGCAAACCCAGCGGGCTGCAAACCCAGCTGGCTGCCAACCCGGTTTCCAGCTGGGACAGCTGGCTGCAAACCCAGCTGGTTGCAAACCCGGCTTCCGGCTGAGACAGCTGGCTGCAAACCCAGCTGGTTGCAAACCCAGCGGGCTGCAAAACCTGGTTTCCAGCTAGGACAGCTCTCTGCAAACCCAGCTGGCTGCAAACCCGGTTTCCAGCTGGGACAGCTGCCTGCAATTCCAACGGGCTGCAAACCCGGTTTCCAGCTGGGACAGCTGCCTGCAAACCCAGCTGACTGCAAACCCAGCTGGTTGCAAACCCAGCGGGCTGCAAACCCGGTTTCCAGCTAGGACAGCTCTTACCAAACCCAGCGTGCTGCAAACCCAGCTGTCTGCAAACCCGGTTTTCAGCTGGGACAGCTGGGTGCAAACCCAGCTGGCTCCAAACCCAGCTGGCTGCAAACCCAGCTGGCTGCAAACCCAGCTGGCTGCAAACCCGGTTTCCAGCTGGGACAGCACTCTGCAAACCCAGCTGGTTGCAAACCCGGTTTCCAGCTGGGACAGCTGGCTGCAAACCCAGCGGGCTGCAAACCCGGTTTCCAGCTGGGACAGCTCTCTGCAAACCCAACTGGCTGCAAACCCGGTTTCCAGCTGGGACAGCTGGCTGCAAAACCAGCTGGCTGCAAACCCAGCTGGCTGTAAACCCGGTTTCCAACTGGGACAGCTCTCTGCAAACCCAGCTGTGTGCAAACCCGGTTTCCAGCTGGGACAGCTGGCTGCAAACCCAGCTGGCTGACAACCCAGTTGTCTGCAAACCCGGTTTCCAGCTGAGACAGCTGGCTGCAAACCCGGTTTCCAGCTGGGACAGCTGGCTGCAAACCCAGCTGTCTGCAAACCCGGTTTCCAGCTGCGAAAGCTCTCTTCAAACCCAGCGGGCTGCAAACCCAGCTGTCTGCAAATCCGGTTTCCAGCTGGGACAGCTGGCTGCAAACCCAGCGGGCTGCAAACCCAGCTTACTGCAAACCCGGTTTGCAGCTGGGACAGCTGGCTGCAAACCCAGCGGGCTGCCAAACCGGTTTCTAGCTGGGGCAGCTGCTTGCAAACCCAGCTGGCTGCAAATGCAGATGTCTGCAAACCCGGTTTCCAGCTAGGACAGCTGCCTGTAAACCCAACAGGCTGCAAACCCGGTTTCCAGCTGGGGCATCTGCTTGCAAACCCAGCTGGCTGCAAACCCGGTTTCCAGCTTGGACAGCTAGCTGCAAACCCAGATGGCTGCAAACCCAGCTGTTTGCAAAGCCGGTTTCCAGCTGGGACAGCTCTCTGGAAACCCAGCTGGCTACAAACCCAGCTGGCTGCCAACCCGGTTTCCAGCTGGGACAGCTGGCTGCAAACCCAGCGGGCTGCAAACCCAGCTGTCTGCAAACCCGGTTTCCAGCTGGGACAGCTGGCTGCAAACCCAGCGGGCTGCAAACCCAGCTGTCAGCAAACCCGGTTTCCAGCTGGGACAGCTGGCTGAAAACCCAGCTGGCTGCAAACCCGGTTTCCAGCTAGGACAGCTCTCTGCAAACCCAGCTGGCTGCAAACCCGGTTTCCAGCTGGGACAGCTGCCTGCAATTCCAACGGGCTGCAAACCCGGTTTCCAGCTGGGGCAGCTGCCTGCAAACCCAGCTGACTGCAAACCCAGCTGGTTGCAAACCCAGCGGGCTGCAAACCCGGTTTCCAGCTAGGACAGCTCTTACCAAACCGTGCGTGCTGCAAACCCAGCTGTCTGCAAACCCGGTTTTCAGCTGGGACAGCTGGGTGCAAACCCAGCTGGCTGCAAACCCAGCTGGCTGCAAACCCGGTTTCCAGCTGGGGCAGCACTCTGCAAACCCAGCTGGTTGCAAACCCGGTTTCCAGCTAGGACAGCTGCCTGTAAACCCAACGGGCTGCAAACCCGGTTTCCAGCTGGGGAAGCTGCTTGCAAACCCAGCTGGCTGCAAACCCGGTTTCCAGCTTGGACAGCTAGCTGCAAACCCAGATGGCTGCAAACCCAGCTGTTTGCAAAGCCGGTTTCCAGCTGGCACAGCTCTCTGGAAACCCAGCTGGCTGCAAACCCAGCTGGCTGCCAACCCGGTTTCCAGCTGGGACAGCTGGCTGCAAACCCAGCGGGCTGCAAACCCAGCTGTCTGCAAACCCGGTTTCCAGCTGGGACAGCTGGCTGCAAACCCAGCGGGCTGCAAACCCAGCTGTCAGCAAACCCGGTTTCCAGCTGGGACAGCATGCTGAAAACCCAACTGGCTGCAAACCCGGTTTCCAGCTAGGACAGCTCTCTGCAAACCCAGCTGGCTGCAAACCCGGTTTCCAGCTGGGACAGCTGCCTGCAATTCCAACGGGCTGCAAACCCGGTTTCCAGCTGGGACAGCTGCCTGCAAACCCAGCTGACTGCAAACCCAGCTGGTTGCAAACCCAGCGGGCTGCAAACCCGGTTTCCAGCTAGGACAGCTCTTACCAAACCCAGCGTGCTGCAAACCAAGCTGTCTGCAAACCCGGTTTTCAGCTGGGACAGCTGGGTGCAAATCCAGCTGGCTGCAAACCCAGCTGGCTGCAAACCCGGTTTCCAGCTGGGACAGCACTCTGCAAACCCAGCTGGTTGCAAACCCGGTTTCCAGCTGGGAAAGCTGGCTGCAAACCCAGCATGCTGCAAACCCGGCTTCCGGCTGGGACATCTGGCTGCAAACTCAGCTGGTTGCAAACCCAGCGGGCTGCAAACCTGGTTTCCAGCTGGGACAGCTCTCTGCAAACCCAGCTGGCTGCAAACCCGGTTTCCAGCTGGGACAGCTGCCTGCAAACCCAGCTGGCTGCAAACACAGCTGGTTGCAAACCCAGCTGTCTGCAAACCCGTTTTCCAGCTGGGACAACTGACTGCAAACCCAGCGGGCTGCAAATTCGGATTCCAGCTGGGACAGCTGGCTGCCAACCTAGCTGTCTGCAAACCCGGTTTCCAGCTGAGACAGCTCTCTGCAGAACCAGCGGGCTGCAAACCCAGCTGTCTGCAAACCCGGTTTCCAGCAAACCCAGCTGGCTGCAAACCCAGCGGGCTGCAAACCCGGTTTTCAGCTGCGACAGCTGGCTGCAAACCCAGCTGGCTGCAAACCCAGCTGGTTGCAAACCCAGCGGGCTGCAAACCCGATTTCCAGCTGTCTGCAAACCCGGTTTCCAGCTGGGACAGCTGGCTGCAAACCCAGCGGGCTCCAAACCCAGCTTACTGCAAACCCTGTTTCCATCTGGGACAGCTGGCTGCAAACCCAGCTGTCTGCAAACCCGTTTTCAAGCTGGGAGAGCTCTCTGCAAACCCAGCTGGTTGCAAACCCGGTTTCCAGCTGGGAAAGCTGGCTGCAAACCCAGCATGCTGCAAACCCGGCTTCCGGCTGGGACATCTGGCTGCAAACTCAGCTGGTTGCAAACCCAGCGGGCTGCAAACCTGGTTTCCAGCTGGGACAGCTCTCTGCAAACCCAGCTGGCTGCAAACCCGGTTTCCAGCTGGGACAGCTGCCTGCAAACCCAGCTGGCTGCAAACACAGCTGGTTGCAAACCCAGCTGTCTGCAAACCCGTTTTCCAGCTGGGACAACTGACTGCAAACCCAGCGGGCTGCAAATTCGGATTCCAGCTGGGACAGCTGGCTGCCAACCTAGCTGTCTGCAAACCCGGTTTCCAGCTGAGACAGCTCTCTGCAGAACCAGCGGGCTGCAAACCCAGCTGTCTGCAAACCCGGTTTCCAGCTGGGATAGCTAGCTGCAAACCCAGTGGGCTGCAAACCTGGTTTCCAGCTGGGACAGGTGGCTGCAAACCCAGCTGTCTGCAAACCCGGTTTCCAGCTGGGACAGCTCTTTGCAAACCCAGCTGGCTACAAACCCGGTTTCCAGCTGTTACAGCTGGCTGCAAACCAAGCTGGCTGCAAACCCAGCTGGGTGCAAACCCAGCGGGATGCAAACCCGGTTTTCAGCTGGGACAGCTCTCTGCAAACCCAGCTGTCTGCGAATCCAGTTTCCAGCTGCGACAGCTGGCTGCAAACCCGGTTTCAAGCTGGGAAAGCTGGCGCCAAACCCAGCGGGCTGCAAACCCGGTTTCCAGCTGGGACAGCTGGCTGCAAACCCAGCTGGCTGCAAACCCAGCTGGTTGCAAACCCAGTGGGCTGCAGACCCGATTTCCAGCTGGGACAGCTGGCTGCAAACCCCACTTTCTGCAAACCCGGTTTCCAGCTGGAACAGCTGGCTGCAAACCCAGCGGACTACAAACCCAGCTTACTGCAAACCCGGTTTCCAGCTGGGACAGCTGGCTGCAAACCCGGCTTCTGGCTGGGACAGCTGGCTGCAAACCCAGCTGGTTGCAAACCCAGCGGGCTGCAAACCTGGTTTCCAGCTGGGACAGCTCTCTGCAAACCCAGCTGTCTGCAAACCCGGTTTTCAGCTGGGACAGCTGGCTGCAAACCCAGCGAGCTGCGAACCCTGTTTCCTGCTGGGACAGCTGCCTGCAAACCCAACGGGCTCAAAACTCGGTTTCCAGCTGGGACAGCTGCCAGCAAACCCAGCTGGCTGCAAACCCAGCTGGTTGCAAACCCATAGGGCTGCAAACCCGGTTTCCAGCTAGGACAGCTCTCTGCAAACCCAGCGGGCTGCAAACCCAGCTGGCTGCCAACCCGGTTTCCAGCTGGGACAGCTGGCTGCAAACCCAGCTGGTTGCAAACCCGGCTTCCGGCTGAGACAGCTGGCTGCAAACCCAGCTGGTTGCAAACCCAGCGGGCTGCAAAACCTGGTTTCCAGCTAGGACAGCTCTCTGCAAACCCAGCTGGCTGCAAACCCGGTTT
Organism: Oxycera nigricornis; assembly: GCA_963942545.1. Taxonomy (NCBI): domain Eukaryota; kingdom Metazoa; phylum Arthropoda; class Insecta; order Diptera; family Stratiomyidae; genus Oxycera; species Oxycera nigricornis. The sequence continues at coordinate 68,055,468 of OZ012662.1, forward strand.
CCAGCTGGGACAGCTGCCTGCAATTCCAACGGGCTGCAAACCCGGTTTCCAGCTGGGACAGCTGCCTGCAAACCCAGCTGACTGCAAACCCAGCTGGTTGCAAACCCAGCGGGCTGCAAACCCGGTTTCCAGCTAGGACAGCTCTTACCAAACCCAGCGTGCTGCAAACCCAGCTGTCTGCAAACCCGGTTTTCAGCTGGGACAGCTGGGTGCAAACCCAGCTGGCTCCAAACCCAGCTGGCTGCAAACCCAGCTGGCTGCAAACCCAGCTGGCTGCAAACCCGGTTTCCAGCTGGGACAGCACTCTGCAAACCCAGCTGGTTGCAAACCCGGTTTCCAGCTGGGACAGCTGGCTGCAAACCCAGCGGGCTGCAAACCCGGTTTCCAGCTGGGACAGCTCTCTGCAAACCCAACTGGCTGCAAACCCGGTTTCCAGCTGGGACAGCTGGCTGCAAAACCAGCTGGCTGCAAACCCAGCTGGCTGTAAACCCGGTTTCCAACTGGGACAGCTCTCTGCAAACCCAGCTGTGTGCAAACCCGGTTTCCAGCTGGGACAGCTGGCTGCAAACCCAGCTGGCTGACAACCCAGTTGTCTGCAAACCCGGTTTCCAGCTGAGACAGCTGGCTGCAAACCCGGTTTCCAGCTGGGACAGCTGGCTGCAAACCCAGCTGTCTGCAAACCCGGTTTCCAGCTGCGAAAGCTCTCTTCAAACCCAGCGGGCTGCAAACCCAGCTGTCTGCAAATCCGGTTTCCAGCTGGGACAGCTGGCTGCAAACCCAGCGGGCTGCAAACCCAGCTTACTGCAAACCCGGTTTGCAGCTGGGACAGCTGGCTGCAAACCCAGCGGGCTGCCAAACCGGTTTCTAGCTGGGGCAGCTGCTTGCAAACCCAGCTGGCTGCAAATGCAGATGTCTGCAAACCCGGTTTCCAGCTAGGACAGCTGCCTGTAAACCCAACAGGCTGCAAACCCGGTTTCCAGCTGGGGCATCTGCTTGCAAACCCAGCTGGCTGCAAACCCGGTTTCCAGCTTGGACAGCTAGCTGCAAACCCAGATGGCTGCAAACCCAGCTGTTTGCAAAGCCGGTTTCCAGCTGGGACAGCTCTCTGGAAACCCAGCTGGCTACAAACCCAGCTGGCTGCCAACCCGGTTTCCAGCTGGGACAGCTGGCTGCAAACCCAGCGGGCTGCAAACCCAGCTGTCTGCAAACCCGGTTTCCAGCTGGGACAGCTGGCTGCAAACCCAGCGGGCTGCAAACCCAGCTGTCAGCAAACCCGGTTTCCAGCTGGGACAGCTGGCTGAAAACCCAGCTGGCTGCAAACCCGGTTTCCAGCTAGGACAGCTCTCTGCAAACCCAGCTGGCTGCAAACCCGGTTTCCAGCTGGGACAGCTGCCTGCAATTCCAACGGGCTGCAAACCCGGTTTCCAGCTGGGGCAGCTGCCTGCAAACCCAGCTGACTGCAAACCCAGCTGGTTGCAAACCCAGCGGGCTGCAAACCCGGTTTCCAGCTAGGACAGCTCTTACCAAACCGTGCGTGCTGCAAACCCAGCTGTCTGCAAACCCGGTTTTCAGCTGGGACAGCTGGGTGCAAACCCAGCTGGCTGCAAACCCAGCTGGCTGCAAACCCGGTTTCCAGCTGGGGCAGCACTCTGCAAACCCAGCTGGTTGCAAACCCGGTTTCCAGCTAGGACAGCTGCCTGTAAACCCAACGGGCTGCAAACCCGGTTTCCAGCTGGGGCAGCTGCTTGCAAACCCAGCTGGCTGCAAACCCGGTTTCCAGCTTGGACAGCTAGCTGCAAACCCAGATGGCTGCAAACCCAGCTGTTTGCAAAGCCGGTTTCCAGCTGGCACAGCTCTCTGGAAACCCAGCTGGCTGCAAACCCAGCTGGCTGCCAACCCGGTTTCCAGCTGGGACAGCTGGCTGCAAACCCAGCGGGCTGCAAACCCAGCTGTCTGCAAACCCGGTTTCCAGCTGGGACAGCTGGCTGCAAACCCAGCGGGCTGCAAACCCAGCTGTCAGCAAACCCGGTTTCCAGCTGGGACAGCATGCTGAAAACCCAACTGGCTGCAAACCCGGTTTCCAGCTAGGACAGCTCTCTGCAAACCCAGCTGGCTGCAAACCCGGTTTCCAGCTGGGACAGCTGCCTGCAATTCCAACGGGCTGCAAACCCGGTTTCCAGCTGGGACAGCTGCCTGCAAACCCAGCTGACTGCAAACCCAGCTGGTTGCAAACCCAGCGGGCTGCAAACCCGGTTTCCAGCTAGGACAGCTCTTACCAAACCCAGCGTGCTGCAAACCAAGCTGTCTGCAAACCCGGTTTTCAGCTGGGACAGCTGGGTGCAAATCCAGCTGGCTGCAAACCCAGCTGGCTGCAAACCCGGTTTCCAGCTGGGACAGCACTCTGCAAACCCAGCTGGTTGCAAACCCGGTTTCCAGCTGGGACAGCTGGCTGCAAACCCAGCTGGCTGCAAACCCGGCTTCCGGCTGGGACAGCTGGCTGCAAACCCAGCTGGTTGCAAACCCAGCGGGCTGCAAACCTGGTTTCCAGCTGGGACAGCTCTCTTCAAACAAAGCTGTCTGCAAACCCGGTTTTCAGCTGGGACAGTTGGCTGCAAACCCAGCGAGCTGCGAACCCGGTTTCCAGCTGGGACAGCTGCCTGCAAACCCAACGGGCTCCAAACCCGGTTTCCAGCTGGGACAGCTGCCCGCAAACCCAGCTGGCTGCAAACCCAGCTGGTTGCAAACCCATAGGGCTGCAAGCCCGGTTTCCAGCTAGGACAGCTCTCTGCAAACCCAGCGGGCTGCAAACCCAGCTGGCTGCCAACCCGGTTTCCAGCTGGGACAGCTGGCTGCAAACCCAGCGGGCTGCAAACCCAGCTGTCTGCAAACCCGGTTTCCAGCTGGGACAGCTGGCTGCAAACCCAGCGGGCTGCAAACCCAGCTGTCAGCAAACCCGGTTTCCAGCTGGGACAGCTGGCTGAAAACCCAGCTGGCTGCAAACCCGGTTTTCAGCTAGGACAGCTCTCTGCAAACCCAGCTGGCTGCAAACCCGGTTTCCAGCTGGGACAGCTGCCTGCAATTCCAACGTGCTGCAAACCCGGTTTCCAGCTGGGACAGCTGCCTGCAAACCCAGCTGACTGCAAACCCAGCTGGTTGCAAACCCAGCGGGCTGCAAACCCGGTTTCCAGCTAGGACAGCTCTTACCAAACCCAGCGTGCTGCAAACCCAACTGGCTGCAAACCCGGTTTCCAGCTGGGACAGCTGGCTGCAAAACCAGCTGGCTGCAAACCCAGCTGGCTGTAAACCCGGTTTCCAACTGGGACAGCTCTCTGCAAACCCAGCTGTGTGCAAACCCGGTTTCCAGCTGGGACAGCTGGCTGCAAACCCAGCTGGCTGACAACCCAGTTGTCTGCAAACCCGGTTTCCAGCTGAGACAGCTGGCTGCAAACCCGGTTTCCAGCTGGGACAGCTGGCTGCAAACCCAGCGGGCTGCAAACCCAGCTGTCTGCTAACCCGGTTTCCAGCTGGGACAGCTGGCTGCAAACCCAGCGGGCTACAAACCCAGCTGTCTGCAAACCCGGTTTCCAGCTGCGACAGCTGGATGCAAACCCAGCGGGTTGTCAACCCGGTTTCTTGCTGGGACAGCTGTCTGCAAACCCAGCGGGCTGCAAACCCGGTTTCCAGCTATGACAGCTGCCTGCAAACCCAACGGGCTGCAAACCCGGTTTCCAGCTGGGAAAGCTGGCTGCAAACCCAGCTGGCTGAAAACCCAGCTGGTTACAAACTTAGCGGGCTGCAGAACCGGTATCCAGCTGCGACAACTCTCTGCAAACCCGGCGGGCTGCAAACCCAGCTGTCTGCAAACCCGGTTCCCAGCTGGGACAGCTGGCTGCAAACCCAGCGGGCTGCAAACCCAGCGGACTGCAAACCCGGTTTCCAGCTGGGACAGCTGGCTGCAAACCCAGCTGGCTGCAAACCCGGCTGGCTGCAAACCCGGCTTCCGGGTGGGACAGCTGGCTGCAAACCCAGCTGGTTGTAAACCCAGCGGGCTGCAAACCCGGTTTCCAGCTAGGACAGCTCTCTGCAAACCCAGCGGGCTGCAAACCGAGCTGTCAGCAAACTCGGTTTCCAGCTGGGACAGCTGGCTGCAAACCCAGCTGGCTGCAAACCCGGTTTCCAGCTAGGACAGCTCTCTGCAAACCCAGCTGGCTGCAAACCCGGTTTCCAGCTGGGACAGATAGCTGCAGATCCAGCTAGCTGCAAACCAAGCTGTCTGCAAACCCGGTTTCCAGCTGGGACAGCTGGCTGCAAACCCAGCTGGCTGCAAACCCAGCTGGTTGCAAACCCAGCTGTCTGCAAACCCGGTTTCCAGCTGGGACAGCTGTCTGCAAACCCAGCGGGCTGCAAACCGAGCTGTCAGCAAACTCGGTTTCCAGCTGGGACAGCTGGCTGCAAACCCAGCTGGCTGCAAACCCGGTTTCCAGCTAGGACAGCTCTCTGCAAACCCAGCTGGCTGCAAACCCGGTTTCCAGCTGGGACAGATAGCTGCAGATCCAGCTAGCTGCAAACCTAACTGGCTGCAAACCCGGTTTCCAGCTGGGACAGCTCTCTGCCAATCCAGCTGGCTGCAAACACCGTTTCCAGCTAGGACAGCTGGCTGCAAACCCAGATGGCTGCAAACCCAGCTGTTTGCAAAGCCGGTTTCCAGCTGGGACAGCTCTCTGGAAACCCAGCTGACTGCAAACCCAGCTGTCTGCAAACCCGGTTTCCAGCTGGGACAGCTGGCTGCAAACCCAGCGGGCTGCAAACCCAGCTGTCTGCAAACCCGGTTTCCAGCTGCGACAGCTGGCTGCAAACCCAGCGGGCTGCAAACCCGGTTTCCAGCTGGGACAGCTGGCTGCAAACCCAGCTGTCTGCAAACCCGGTTTCCAGCTGCGAAAGCTCTCTTCAAACCCAGCGGGCTGCAAACCCAGCTGTCTGCAAACCCAGCGGGCTGCAAACTCGGTTTTCAGCTGGGACAGCTGGCTGCAAACCCAGCTGTCTGCAAACCCGGTTTCCAGCTGCGAAAGCTCTCTTCAAACCCAGCTAGCTGCAAACCCAGCTGGCTGCAAACCCAGCGGGCTGCAAACTCGGTTTTCAGCTGGGACAGCTGTCTGCAAACCCAGCTGTCTGCAAACCCGGTTTCCAGCTGGGAAAGCTGGCTGCAAACCCAGCGGGCTGCAAACCCAGCTGTCTGCAAATCCGGTTTCCAGCTGGGACAACTGGCTGCAAACCCAGCGGGCTGCAAACCCGGTTTCCAGCTGGGACAGCTGGCTGCAAACCCAGCTGTCTGCAAACCCGGTTTCCAGCTGCGAAAGCTCTCTTCAAACCCAGCGGGCTGCAAACCCAGCTGTCTGCAAACCCGCTTTCCAGCTAAGACAGCTGGCTGCAAACGCAGATGTCTGCAAACCCGGTTTCCAGCTGCGACAGCTGGCTGCAAATCCAGCTGTCTGCAAATCCGCTTTCCAGCTGGGACAGCTGGCTGCAAACCCAGCGGGCTGCAAACCCAGCTTACTGCAAACCCAGTTTCCAGCTAGGACAGCTGCCTGTAGACCCAACGGGCTGCAAACCCGGTTTCCAGCTGGGGAAGCTGCTTGCAAACCCAGCTGGCTGCAAACCCGGTTTCCAGCTTGGACAGCTAGCTGCAAACCCAGATGGCTGCAAACCCAGCTGTTTGCAAAGCCGGTTTCCAGCTGGGACAGCTCTCTGGAAACCCAGCTGGCTGCAAACCCAGCTGTCTGCAAACCCGGTTTCCAGCTGGGACAGCTGGCTGCAAACCCAGCGGGCTGCAAACCCAGCTGTCTGCAAACCCGGTTTCCAGGTGGGACAGCTGGCTGCAAACCCAGCGGGCTACAAACCCAGCTGTCTGCAAACCCGGTTTCCAGCTGCGACAGCTGGCTGCAAACCCAGCTGTCTGCAAACCCGGTTTCCAGCTGCGACAGCTGGCTGCAAACCCAACGGGCTGCAAACCCGGTTTCCAGCTGGGAAAGCTGGCTGCAAACCCAGCTGGCTGAAAACCCAGCTGGTTACAAACTTAGCGGGCTGCAGAACCGGTATCCAGCTGCGACAACTCTCTGCAAACCCGGCGAACTGCAAACCCAGCTGTCGGCAAACCCGGTTCCCAGCTGGGACAGCTGGCTTCAAACCCAGCGGACTGCAAACCCGGTTTCCAGCTGGGACAGCTGGCTGCAAACCCAGCTGGCTGCAAACCCGGCTTCCGGGTGGGACAGCTGGCTGCAAACCCAGCTGGTTGTAAACCCAGCGGGCTGCAAACCCGGTTTCCAGCTAGGACAGCTCTTTGCAAACCCAGCGGGCTGCAAACCCAGCTGTCAGCAAACTCGGTTTCCAGCAGGGACAGCTGGCTGCAAACCCAGCTGGCCGCAAACCCGGTTTCCAGCTAGGACAGCTTTCTGCAAACCCAGCTGGCTGCAAACCCGGTTTCCAGCTGGGACAGCTAGCTGCAGATCCAGCTAGCTGCAAACCAAGCTGTCTGCAAACCCGGTTTCCAGCTGGGACAGCTGGCTGCAAACCCAGCTGGCTGCAAACCCAGCTGGTTGCAAACCCAGCTGTCTGCAAACCCGGTTTCCAGCTGGGACAGCTGTCTGCAAACCCTGCGGGCTGCAAACCCAGCTGTCTGCAAACCCGTTTTCCAGCTGGGACAACTGGCTGCAAACCCAGCGGGCTGCAAACCCGGTTTCCAGCTGGGACAGCTGGCTGCAAACCCAGCTGTCTGCAAACCCGGTTTCCAGCTGGGACAGCTCTCTGCAAACCCAGCGGGCTGCAAACCGAGCTGTCTGCAAACCCGGTTTCCAGCTGGGACAGCTGGCTGCAAACCCAGCGGGCTGCAAACCCGGTTTCCAGCTAGGACAGCTCTCTGCAAACCCAGCTGGCTGCAAACCCGGTTTCCAGCTGGGACAGCTGCCTGCAATTCCAACGGGCTGCAAACCCGGTTTCCAGCTGGGACAGCTGCCTGCAAACCCAGCTGACTGCAAACCCAGCTGGTTGCAAACCCAGCGGGCTGCAAACCCGGTTTCCAGCTAGGACAGCTCTTACCAAACCCAGCGTGCTGCAAACCAAGCTGTCTGCAAACCCGGTTTTCAGCTGGGACAGCTGGGTGCAAATCCAGCTGGCTGCAAACCCAGCTGGCTGCAAACCCGGTTTCCAGCTGGGACAGCACTCTGCAAACCCAGCTGGTTGCAAACCCGGTTTCCAGCTGGGACAGCTGGCTGCAAACCCAGCTGGCTGCAAACCCGGCTTCCGGCTGGGACAGCTGGCTGCAAACCCAGCTGGTTGCAAACCCAGCGGGCTGCAAACCTGGTTTCCAGCTGGGACAGCTCTCTTCAAACAAAGCTGTCTGCAAACCCGGTTTTCAGCTGGGACAGTTGGCTGCAAACCCAGCGAGCTGCGAACCCGGTTTCCAGCTGGGACAGCTGCCTGCAAACCCAACGGGCTCCAAACCCGGTTTCCAGCTGGGACAGCTGCCCGCAAACCCAGCTGGCTGCAAACCCAGCTGGTTGCAAACCCATAGGGCTGCAAACCCGGTTTCCAGCTAGGACAGCTCTCTGCAAACCCAGCGGGCTGCAAACCCAGCTGGCTGCCAACCCGGTTTGCAGCTGGGACAGCTGGCTGCAAACCCAGCGGGCTGCAAACCCAGCTGTCTGCAAACCCGGTTTCCAGCTGGGACAGCTGGCTGCAAACCCAGCGGGCTGCAAACCCAGCTGTCAGCAAACCCGGTTTCCAGCTGGGACAGCTGGCTGAAAACCCAGCTGGCTGCAAACCCGGTTTCCAGCTAGGACAGCTCTCTGCAAACCCAGCTGGCTGCAAACCCGGTTTCCAGCTGGGACAGCTGCCTGCAATTCCAACGTGCTGCAAACCCGGTTTCCAGCTGGGACAGCTGCCTGCAAACCCAGCTGACTGCAAACCCAGCTGGTTGCAAACCCAGCGGGCTGCAAACCCGGTTTCCAGCTAGGACAGCTCTTACCAAACCCAGCGTGCTGCAAACCCAACTGGCTGCAAACCCGGTTTCCAGCTGGGACAGCTGGCTGCAAAACCAGCTGGCTGCAAACCCAGCTGGCTGTAAACCCGGTTTCCAACTGGGACAGCCCTCTGCAAACCCAGCTGTGTGCAAACCCGGTTTCCAGCTGGGACAGCTGGCTGCAAACCCAGCTGGCTGACAACCCAGTTGTCTGCAAACCCGGTTTCCAGCTGAGACAGCTGGCTGATAACCCGGTTTCCAGCTGGGACAGCTGGCTGCAAACCCAGCGGGCTGCAAACCCAGCTGTCTGCTAACCCGGTTTCCAGCTGGGACAGCTGGCTGCAAACCCAGCGGGCTACAAACCCAGCTGTCTGCAAACCCGGTTTCCAGCTGCGACAGCTGGATGCAAACCCAGCGGGTTGTCAACCCGGTTTCTTGCTGGGACAGCTGTCTGCAAACCCAGCGGGCTGCAAACCCGGTTTCCAGCTGTGACAGCTGCCTGCAAACCCAACGGGCTGCAAACCCGGTTTCCAGCTGGGAAAGCTGGCTGCAAACCCAGCTGGCTGAAAACCCAGCTGGTTACAAACTTAGCGGGCTGCAGAACCGGTATCCAGCTGCGACAACTCTCTGCAAACCCGGCGGGCTGCAAACCCAGCTGTCTGCAAACCCGGTTCCCAGCTGGGACAGCTGGCTGCAAACCCAGCGGGCTGCAAACCCAGCGGACTGCAAACCCGGTTTCCAGCTGGGACAGCTGGCTGCAAACCCAGCTGGCTGCAAACCCGGCTGGCTGCAAACCCGGCTTCCGGGTGGGACAGCTGGCTGCAAACCCAGCTGGTTGTAAACCCAGCGGGCTGCAAACCCGGTTTCCAGCTAGGACAGCTCTCTGCAAACCCAGCGGGCTGCAAACCGAGCTGTCAGCAAACTCGGTTTCCAGCTGGGACAGCTGGCTGCAAACCCAGCTGGCTGCAAACCCGGTTTCCAGCTAGGACAGCTCTCTGCAAACCCAGCTGGCTGCAAACCCGGTTTCCAGCTGGGACAGATAGCTGCAGATCCAGCTAGCTGCAAACCAAGCTGTCTGCAAACCCGGTTTCCAGCTGGGACAGCTGGCTGCAAACCCAGCTGGCTGCAAACCCAGCTGGTTGCAAACCCAGCTGTCTGCAAACCCGGTTTCCAGCTGGGACAGCTGTCTGCAAACCCAGCGGGCTGCAAACCGAGCTGTCAGCAAACTCGGTTTCCAGCTGGGACAGCTGGCTGCAAACCCAGCTGGCTGCAAACCCGGTTTCCAGCTAGGACAGCTCTCTGCAAACCCAGCTGGCTGCAAACCCGGTTTCCAGCTGGGACAGATAGCTGCAGATCCAGCTAGCTGCAAACCTAACTGGCTGCAAACCCGGTTTCCAGCTGGGACAGCTCTCTGCCAATCCAGCTGGCTGCAAACACCGTTTCCAGCTAGGACAGCTGGCTGCAAACCCAGATGGCTGCAAACCCAGCTGTTTGCAAAGCCGGTTTCCAGCTGGGACAGCTCTCTGGAAACCCAGCTGACTGCAAACCCAGCTGTCTGCAAACCCGGTTTCCAGCTGGGACAGCTGGCTGCAAACCCAGCGGGCTGCAAACCCAGCTGTCTGCAAACCCGGTTTCCAGCTGCGACAGCTGGCTGCAAACCCAGCGGGCTGCAAACCCGGTTTCCAGCTGGGACAGCTGACTGCAAACCCAGCTGTCTGCAAACCCGGTTTCCAGCTGCGAAAGCTCTCTTCAAACCCAGCGGGCTGCAAACCCAGCTGTCTGCAAACCCAGCGGGCTGCAAACTCGGTTTTCAGCTGGGACAGCTGGCTGCAAACCCAGCTGTCTGCAAACCCGGTTTCCAGCTGCGAAAGCTCTCTTCAAACCCAGCTAGCTGCAAACCCAGCTGGCTGCAAACCCAGCGGGCTGCAAACTCGGTTTTCAGCTGGGACAGCTGTCTGCAAACCCAGCTGTCTGCAAACCCGGTTTCCAGCTGGGAAAGCTGGCTGCAAACCCAGCGGGCTGCAAACCCAGCTGTCTGCAAATCCGGTTTCCAGCTGGGACAACTGGCTGCAAACCCAGCGGGCTGCAAACCCGGTTTCCAGCTGGGACAGCTGGCTGCAAACCCAGCGGGCTGCAAACCCGGTTTCCAGCTGCGAAAGCTCTCTTCAAACCCAGCGGGCTGCAAACCCAGCTGTCTGCAAACCCGCTTTCCAGCTAAGACAGCTGGCTGCAAACGCAGATGTCTGCAAACCCGGTTTCCAGCTGCGACAGCTGGCTGCAAATCCAGCTGTCTGCAAATCCGCTTTCCAGCTGGGACAGCTGGCTGCAAACCCAGCGGGCTGCAAACCCAGCTTACTGCAAACCCAGTTTCCAGCTAGGACAGCTGCCTGTAGACCCAACGGGCTGCAAACCCGGTTTCCAGCTGGGGAAGCTGCTTGCAAACCCAGCTGGCTGCAAACCCGGTTTCCAGCTTGGACAGCTAGCTGCAAACCCAGATGGCTGCAAACCCAGCTGTTTGCAAAGCCGGTTTCCAGCTGGGACAGCTCTCTGGAAACCCAGCTGGCTGCAAACCCAGCTGTCTGCAAACCCGGTTTCCAGCTGGGACAGCTGGCTGCAAACCCAGCGGGCTGCAAACCCAGCTGTCTGCAAACCCGGTTTCCAGGTGGGACAGCTGGCTGCAAACCCAGCGGGCTACAAACCCAGCTGTCTGCAAACCCGGTTTCCAGCTGCGACAGCTGGCTGCAAACCCAGCTGTCTGCAAACCCGGTTTCCAGCTGCGACAGCTGGCTGCAAACCCAACGGGCTGCAAACCCGGTTTCCAGCTGGGAAAGCTGGCTGCAAACCCAGCTGGCTGAAAACCCAGCTGGTTACAAACTTAGCGGGCTGCAGAACCGGTATCCAGCTGCGACAACTCTCTGCAAACCCGGCGAACTGCAAACCCAGCTGTCGGCAAACCCGGTTCCCAGCTGGGACAGCTGGCTTCAAACCCAGCGGACTGCAAACCCGGTTTCCAGCTGGGACAGCTGGCTGCAAACCCAGCTGGCTGCAAATCCGGCTTCCGGGTGGGACAGCTGGCTGCAAACCCAGCTGGTTGTAAACCCAGCGGGCTGCAAACCCGGTTTCCAGCTAGGACAGCTCTTTGCAAACCCAGCGGGCTGCAAACCCAGCTGTCAGCAAACTCGGTTTCCAGCAGGGACAGCTGGCTGCAAACCCAGCTGGCCGCAAACCCGGTTTCCAGCTAGGACAGCTTTCTGCAAACCCAGCTGGCTGCAAACCCGGTTTCCAGCTGGGACAGCTAGCTGCAGATCCAGCTAGCTGCAAACCAAGCTGTCTGCAAACCCGGTTTCCAGCTGGGACAGCTGGCTGCAAACCCAGCTGGCTGCAAACCCAGCTGGTTGCAAACCCAGCTGTCTGCAAACCCAGTTTCCAGCTGGGACAGCTGTCTGCAAACCCTGCGGTCTGCAAACCCAGCTGTCTGCAAACCCGTTTTCCAGCTGGGACAACTGGCTGCAAACCCAGCGGGCTGCAAACCCGGTTTCCAGCTGGGACAGCTGGCTGCAAACCCAGCTGTCTGCAAACCCGGTTTCCAGCTGGGACAGCTCTCTGCAAACCCAGCGGGCTGCAAACCGAGCTGTCTGCAAACCCGGTTTCCAGCTGGGACAGCTGGCTGCAAACCCAGCGGGCTGCATAAGCGGTTTCCAGCTGAGACAGCTGGCTGCAAACCCGGTTTTCAGCTGGGACAGCTCTCTCCAAACCCAGCTGGCTGCAAACCCGGTTTCCAGCTGTTACAGCTGGCTGTAAACCAAGCTGGCTGCAAACCCAGCTGGTTGCAAACCCAGCGGGCTGCAAACCCGGTTTCCAGCTGGGACAGCTGTCTGCAAACCCGGTTTCCAGCTGGGACAGCTGGTTGCAAACCCAGCCGTCTGCGAACCCGTTTTCCAGCTGGGACAGCTCTCTGCAAATCCAGCTGGCTGCAAACCCCGTTTCCAGCTAGGGCAGCTGGCTGCAAACCTAACTGGCTGCAAACCCGGTTTCCAGCTGGGACAGCTCTCTGCCAATCCAGCTGGCTGCAAACACCGTTTCCAGCTAGGACAGCTGGCTGCAAATCCAGCTGGCTGCAAACCCAGCGGGCTGCAAACCCGGTTTCCAGCTGGGACAGCTGGCAGCAAACCCAGCGGGCTGCAAACCCGGTTTCCAGCGTGGACAGCTGGCTGCAAACCCAGCTGGCTGCAAACCCAGCTGGTTACAAACTTAGCGGGCTGCAGAACCGGTATCCAGCTGCGACAACTCTCTGCAAACCCGGCGGGCTGCAAACCCGGTTTCCAGCTGGGACAGCTGGCTGCAAACCCAGCTGTCTGCAAACCCGGTTTCCAGCTGCGAAAGCTCTCTTCAAACCCAGCGGGCTGCAAACCCAGCTGTCTGCAAACCCGCTTTCCAGCTGGGACAGCTGGCTGCAAACGCAGATGTCTGCAAACCCGGTTTCCAGCTGGGACAGCTGGCTGAAATCCCGGCGGGCTGCAAACCCGGTTTCCAGCTGGGACAGCTGGCAGCAAACCCAGCGGGCTGCAAACCCGGTTTCCAGCGTGGACAGCTGGCTGCAAACCCAGCTGGTTACAAACTTAGCGGGCTGCAGAACCGGTATCGAGCTGCGACAACTCTCTGCAAACCCGGCGGGCTGCAAACCCGGTTTCCAGCTGGGACAGCTGGCTGCAAACCCAGCTTACTGCAAACCCGGTTTGCATCTGGGATTGCTGGTTGCAAACCCAGCTGTCTGCAAACCCGGTTTTAAGCTGGGACAGCTCTCTGCAAACCCAGCTGGTTGCAAACCCGGTTTCCAGCTGGGAAAGCTGGCTGCGAACCCAGCTGGCTGCAAACCCGGCTTCCGACTGGGACAGCTGGCTGCAAACCCAGCTGGTTGCAAACCCAGCGGGCTGCAAACCTGGTTTCCAGCTGGGACAGCTCTCTGCAAACCCAGCTGTCTGCAAACCCGGTTTCCAGCTGGAACAGCTGGCTGCAAACCCAGCTGGCTGAAAACCCGGTTTCCAGCTGGGACAGCTGGCTGCAAACCCAGCTGTCTGCAAACCCGGTTTCCAGCTGCGAAAGCTCTCTTCAAACCCAGCTAGCTGCAAACCCAGCTGGCTGCAAACCCAGCGGGCTGCAAACTCGGTTTTCAGCTGGGACAGCTGTCTGCAAACCCAGCTGGCTGCAAACCCAGCGGGCTGCAAACCCAGCTGTCTGCAAATCCGGTTTCCAGCTGGGACAACTGGCTGCAAACCCAGCGGGCTGCAAACCCAGCGGGCTGCAAACCCGGTTTCCAGCTGGGACAGCTGGCTGCAAACCCTGCTGTCTGCAAACCCGGTTTCCAGCTGCGAAAGCTCTCTTCAAACCCAGCGGGCTGCAAACCCAGCTGTCTGCAAACCCGCTTTCCAGCTGGGACAGCTGGCTGAAATCCCGGCGGGCTGCAAACCCGGTTTCCAGCTGCGACAGCTGGCTGCAAACGCAGCTGTCTGCAAATCCGGTTTCCAGCTGGGACAGCTGGCTGCAAACCCAGCGGGCTGCAAACCCAGCTTACTGCAAACCCGGTTTCCAGCTAGGACAGCTGCCTGTAAACCCAACGGGCTGCAAACCCGGTTTCTAGCTGGGGCAGCTGCTTGCAAACCCAGCTGGCTGCAAACCCGGTTTCCAGCTTGGACAGCTAGCTGCAAACCCAGATGGCTGCAAACCCAGCTGTCTGCAAAGCCGGTTTCCAGCTGGGACAGCTCTCTGCAAACCCAGCTTACTGCAAACCCGGTTTCCAGCTAGGACAGCTGCCTGTAAACCCAACGGGCTGCAAACCCGGTTTCTAGCTGGGGCAGCTGCTTGCAAACCCAGCTGTCTGCAAACCCGGTTCCCAGCTGGGACAGCTGGCTGCAAACCCAGCGGGCTGCAAACCCAGCGGACTGCAAACCCGGTTTCCAGCTGGGACAGCTGGCTGCAAACCCAGCTGGCTGCAAACCCGGCTTCCGGGTGGGACAGCTGGCTGCAAACCCAGCTGGTTGTAAACCCAGCGGGCTGCAAACCCGGTTTCCAGCTAGGACAGCTCTTTGCAAACCCAGCGGGCTGCAAACCCAGCTGTCAGCAAACTCGGTTTCCAGCTGGGACAGCTGGCTGCAAACCCAGCTGGCTGCAAACCCGGTTTCCAGCTAGGACAGCTCTCTGCAAACCCAGCTGGCTGCAAACCCGGTTTCCAGCTGGGACAGCTAGCTGCAGATCCAGCTGGCTGCAAACCCGGTTTCCAGCTAGGACAGCTCTCTGCAAACCAAGCTGTCTGCAAACCCGGTTTCCAGCTGGGACAGCTGGCTGCAAACCCAGCTGGCTGAAAACCCAGCTGGTTGCAAACCCAGCTGTCTGCAAACCCGGTTTCCAGCTGGGACAGCTGTCTGCCAACCCGGTTTCCAGCTGAGACAGCTGGTTGCAAACCCAGCCGTCTGCGAACCCGTTTTCCAGCTGGGACAGCTCTCTGCAAATCCAGCTGGCTGCAAACCCCGTTTCCAGCTAGGACAGCTGGCTGCAAACCTAACTGGCTGCAAACCCGGTTTCCAGCTGGGACAGCTCTCTGCAAACCCAGCGGGCTGCAAACCGAGCTGTCTGCAAACCCGTCTTCCAGCTGGGACAGCTGGCTGCAAACCCAGCGGGCTGCATAAGCGGTTTCCAGCTGAGACAGCTGGCTGCAAACCCGGTTTTCAGCTGGGACAGCTCTCTGCAAACCCAGCTGGCTGCAAACCCGGTTTCCAGCTGTTACAGCTGGCTGTAAACCAAGCTGGCTGCAAACCCAGCTGGTTGCAAACCCAGCGGGCTGCAAAGCCGGTTTCCAGCTGGGACAGCTGTCTGCAAACCCGGTTCCCAGCTGGGACAGCTGGTTGCAAACCCAGCCGTCTGCGAATCCGTTTTCCAGCTGGGACAGCTCTCTGCAAATCCAGCTGGCTGCAAACCCCGTTTCCAGCTAGGACAGCTGGCTGAAAACCTAACTGGCTGCAAACCTGGTTTCCAGCTGGGACAGCTCTCTGCCAATCCAGCTGGCTGCAAACCCCGTTTCCAGCTAGGACAGCTGGCTGAAAACCTAACTGGCTGCAAACCTGGTTTCCAGCTGGGACAGCTCTCTGCCAATCCAGCTGGCTGCAAACCCCGTTTCCAGCTAGGACAGCTGGCTGCAAATCCAGCTGGCTGCAAACCCAGCGGGCTGCAAACCCGGTTTCCAGCGTGGACAGCTGGCTGCAAACCTAGCTGGCTGCAAACCCAGTTGGTTGCAAACCCAGCGGGCTGCAAACCCGATTTCCAGCTGTCTGCGAACCCGGTTTCCAGCTGGGAAAGCTGGCTGCAAACCCAGCGGGCTCCAAACCCAGCTTACTGCAAACCCGGTTTCCATCTGGGATTGCTGGCTGCAAACCCAGCTGTCTGCAAACCCGGTTTCAAGCTGGGACAGCTCTCTGCAAACCCAGCTGGTTGCAAACCCGGTTTCCAGCTGGGAAAGCTGGCTGCAAACCCAGCTGTCTGCAAACCCGGTTTCCAGCTGGTACAGCTCTCTGCAAACCCAGCTGGCTGCAAAACCGGTTTCCAGCTGTTACAGCTGGCTGCAAACCAAGCTGCCTGCAAACCCAGCTGCCTGCAAACCCAGCGGGATGCAAACCCGGTTTCCAGCTGGGACAGTTCTCTGCAAACCCAGCTGTCTGCAATCCCGGTTTCCAGCTGGGACAGCTCTCTGCAAATCCAGCTGGCTGCAAACCCCGTTTCCAGCTAGGACAGCTGGCTGCAAACCTAACTGGCTGCAAACCCGGTTTCCAGCTGGGACAGCTCTCTGCAAACCCAGCGGGCTGCAAACCGAGCTGTCTGCAAACCCGTCTTCCAGCTGGGACAGCTGGCTGCAAACCCAGCGGGCTGCATAAGCGGTTTCCAGCTGAGACAGCTGGCTGCAAACCCGGTTTTCAGCTGGGACAGCTCTCTGCAAACCCAGCTGGCTGCAAACCCGGTTTCCAGCTGTTACAGCTGGCTGTAAACCAAGCTGGCTGCAAACCCAGCTGGTTGCAAACCCAGCGGGCTGCAAAGCCGGTTTCCAGCTGGGACAGCTGTCTGCAAACCCGGTTCCCAGCTGGGACAGCTGGTTGCAAACCCAGCCGTCTGCGAATCCGTTTTCCAGCTGGGACAGCTCTCTGCAAATCCAGCTGGCTGCAAACCCCGTTTCCAGCTAGGACAGCTGGCTGCAAACCTAACTGGCTGCAAACCTGGTTTCCAGCTGGGACAGCTCTCTGCCAATCCAGCTGGCTGCAAACCCCGTTTCCAGCTAGGACAGCTGGCTGCAAATCCAGCTGGCTGCAAACCCAGCGGGCTGCAAACCCGGTTTCCAGCGTGGACAGCTGGCTGCAAACCTAGCTGGCTGCAAACCCAGTTGGTTGCAAACCCAGCGGGCTGCAAACCCGATTTCCAGCTGTCTGCGAACCCGGTTTCCAGCTGGGAAAGCTGGCTGCAAACCCAGCGGGCTCCAAACCCAGCTTACTGCAAACCCGGTTTCCATCTGGGATTGCTGGCTGCAAACCCAGCTGTCTGCAAACCCGGTTTCAAGCTGGGACAGCTCTCTGCAAACCCAGCTGGTTGCAAACCCGGTTTCCAGCTGGGAAAGCTGGCTGCAAACCCAGCTGTCTGCAAACCCGGTTTCCAGCTGGTACAGCTCTCTGCAAACCCAGCTGGCTGCAAAACCGGTTTCCAGCTGTTACAGCTGGCTGCAAACCAAGCTGCCTGCAAACCCAGCTGCCTGCAAACCCAGCGGGATGCAAACCCGGTTTCCAGCTGGGACAGTTCTCTGCAAACCCAGCTGTCTGCAATCCCGGTTTCCAGCTGGGACAGCTCTCTGCAAACCTAACTGGCTGCAAATCTGGTTTCCAGCTGCGAAAGCTGGCTGCAAACCCGGTTACAAGCTGGGAAAGCTGGCAGCAAACCCAGCGGGCTGCAAACCCGGTTTCCAGCTGGGATAGCTGGCTGCAAACCCAGCGGGCTGCAAACCTGGTTTCCAGCTGGGACAGCTGGCTGCAAACCCAGCTGTCTGCAAACCTGGTTTCCAGCTGGGACAGCTCTCTGCAAACTCAGCTGGCTGCAAAACCGGTTTCCAGCTGTTACAGCTGGCTGCAAACCAAGCTGCCTGCAAACCCAGCTGCCTGCAAACCCAGCGGGATGCAAACCCAGCTGGTTTCCAGCTGGGACAGTTCTCTGCAAACCAAGCTGTCTGCAATCCCGGTTTCCAGCTGGGCCAGCTCTCTGCAAACCTAACTGGCTGCAAATCTGGTTTCCAGCTGCGACAGCTGGCTGCAAACCCCTTTCCAGCTAGGACAGCTGGCTGCAAACCCAGCTGGCTGCAAACCCAGTGGGCTGCAAACCCAGTTTCCAGCTGGGACAGCTGACTGCAAACCCAGCTGTCTGCGAATCCAGTTTCCAGCTGCGACAGCTGGCTGCAAACCCGGTTACAAGCTGGGAAAGCTGACAGCAAACCCAGCGGGCTGCAAACCCGGTTTCCAGCTGGGACAGCTGGCTGCAAACCCAGCTGGCTACAAACCCAGCTGGTTGCAAACCCAGCTGTCTGCAAACCCGGTTTCCAGCTGGAACAGCTGGCTGCAAACCCAGCGGGCTACAAACCCAGCTTACTGCAAACCCGGTTTCCAGCTGGGACAGCTGGCTGCAAACCCAGCTGGTTGCAAACCCAGCGGGCTGCAAACCTGGTTTCCAGCTGGGACAGCTCTCTGCAAACCCAGCTATCTGCAAACCCGGTTTTCAGCTGGGACAGCTGGCTGCAAACCCAGCGGGCTGTGAACCCGGTTTCCAGCTGGGACAGCTGCCTGCAAACCCAACGGGCTCCAAACCCGGTTTCCAGCTGGGACAGCTGCCAGCAAACCCAGCTGGCTGCAAACCCAGCTGGTTGCAAACCCATAGGGCTGCAAACCCGGTTTCCAGCTAGGACAGCTCTCTGAAAACCCAGCGGGGTGCAAACTCAGCTGGCTGCAAACCCAGCTGTCAGCAAACCCGGTTTCCAGCTGGCTGAAAACCCAGCTGGCTGCAAACCCGGTTTCCAGCTAGGTCAGCTCTCTGCAAACCCAGCTGGCTGCAAACCCGGTTTCCAGCTGGGACAGCTGGTTCCAAACCCAGCTGGCTGCAAACCCGGTTTGCAGCTGGGACAGCTCTCTGCAGACCCAGCTGGCTGCAAACCCGGTTTCCAGCTGGGACAGCTGGCAGCAAACCCAGCGGGCTGCAAACCCGGTTTCCAGCGTGGACAGCTGGCTGCAAACCCAGCTGGCTGCAAACCCAGCTGGTTGCAAACCCAGCTTACTGCAAACCCGGTTTCCATCTCGGATTGCTGGCTGCAAACCCAGCTGCCTGCAAACCCGGTTTCAAGCTGGGACAGCTCTCTGCAAACCCAGCTGGTTGCAAACCCGGTTTCCAGCTGGGAAAGATGGCTGCGAACCCAGCTGGCTGCAAACCCGGCTTCCGACTGGGACAGCTGGCTGCAAACCCAGCTGGTTGCAAACCCAGCGGGCTGCAAACCTGGTTTCCAGCTGGGACAGCTCTCTGCAAACCCAGCTGTCTGCAAACCCGGTTTCCAGCTGGAACAGCTGGCTGCAAACCCAGCTGGCTGAAAACCCGGTTTCCAGCTGGGACAGCTGGCTGCAAACCCAGCTGTCTGCAAACCCGGTTTCCAGCTGCGAAAGCTCTCTTCAAACCCAGCTAGCTGCAAACCCAGCTGGCTGCAAACCCAGCGGGCTGCAAACTCGGTTTTCAGCTGGGACAGCTGTCTGCAAACCCAGCTGTCTGCAAACCCGGTTTCCAGCTGGGAAAGCTGGCTGCAAACCCAGCGGGCTGCAAACCCAGCTGTCTGCAAATCCGGTTTCCAGCTGGGACAACTGGCTGCAAACCCAGCGGGCTGCAAACCCGGTTTCCAGCTGGGACAGCTGGCTGCAAACCCAGCTGTCTGCAAACCCGGTTTCCAGCTGCGAAAGCTCTCTTCAAACCCAGCGGGCTGCAAACCCAGCTGTCTGCAAACCCGCTTTCCAGCTGGGACAGCTGGCTGCAAACGCAGATGTCTGCAAACCCGGTTTCCAGCTGGGACAGCTGGCTGAAATCCCGGCGGGCTGCAAACCCGGTTTCCAGCTGCGACAGCTGGCTGCAAACCCAGCTGTCTGCAAATCCGGTTTCCAGCTGGGACAGCTGGCTGCAAACCCAGCGGGCTGCAAACCCAGCTTACTTCAAACCCGGTTTCCAGCTAGGACAGCTGGCTGCAAACCAAGCTGCCTGCAAACCCAGCTGCCTGCAAACCCAGCGGGATGCAAACCCGGTTTCCAGCTGGGACAGTTCTCTGCAAACCCAGCTGTCTGCAATCCCGGTTTCCAGCTGGGACAGCTCTCTGCAAACCTAACTGGCTGCAAATCTGGTTTCCAGCTGCGAAAGCTGGCTGCAAACCCGGTTACAAGCTGGGAAAGCTGGCAGCAAACCCAGCGGGCTGCAAACCCGGTTTCCAGCTGGGATAGCTGGCTGCAAACCCAGCGGGCTGCAAACCTGGTTTCCAGCTGGGACAGCTGGCTGCAAACCCAGCTGTCTGCAAACCCGGTTTCCAGCTTGGACAGCTCTCTGCAAACCCAGCTGGCTGCAAAACCGGTTTCCAGCTGTTACAGCTGGCTGCAAACCAAGCTGCCTGCAAACCCAGCTGCCTGCAAACCCAGCGGGATGCAAATCCGGTTTCCAGCTGGGACAGTTCTCTGCAAACCCAGCTGTCTGCAATCCCGGTTTCCAGCTGGGACAGCTCTCTGCAAACCTAACTGGCTGCAAATCTGGTTTCCAGCTGCGACAGCTGGCTGCAAACCCCGTTTCCAGCTAAGACAGCTGGCTGCAAACCCAGCTGGCTGCAAACCCAGTGGGCTGCAAACCCAGTTTCCAGCTGAAACAGCTGACTGCAAACCCAGCTGTCTGCGAATCCAGTTTCCAGCTGCGACAGCTGGCTGCAAACCCGGTTACAAGCTGGGAAAGCTGACAGCAAACCCAGCGGGCTGCAAACCCGGTTTCCAGCTGGGACAGCTGGCTGCAAAACCAGCTGGCTACAAACCCAGCTGGTTGCAAACCCAGCTGTCTGCAAACCCGGTTTCCAGCTGGAACAGCTGGCTGCAAACCCAGCGGGCTGCAAACCCAGCTGTCTGCAAACCCGATTTCCAGCTGGGACAGCTGGCTGCAAACCCAGCGGGCTACAAACCCAGCTGTCTGCAAACCCGGTTTCCAGCTGCGACAGCTGGCTGCAAACCTAGCGGGTTGTCAACCCGGTTTCTTGCTGGGACAGCTGTCTGCAAACCCAGCGGGCTGCAAACCCGGTTTCCAGCTGGGACAGCTGCCTGCAAACCCAACGGGCTGCAAAATCGGTTTCCAGCTGGGAAAGCTGGCTGCAAACCCAGCTGGCTGAAAACCAGCTGCTTACAAACTTAGTGGGCTGCAGAACCGGTATCCAGCTGCGACAACTCTCTGCAAACCCGGCGGGCTGCAAACCCAGCTGTCTGCAAACCCGGTTCCCAGCTGGGACAGCTGGCTGCAAACCCAGCGGGCTGCAAACCCAGCGGACTGCAAACCCGGTTTCCAGCTGGGACAGCTGGCTGCAAACCCAGCTGGCTGCAAACCCGGCTTCCGGGTGGGACAGCTGGCTGCAAACCCAGCTGGTTGTAAACCCAGCGGGCTGCAAACCCGGTTTCCAGCTAGGACAGCTCTTTGCAAACCCAGCGGGCTGCAAACCCAGCTGTCAGCAAACTCGGTTTCCAGCTGGGACAGCTGGCTGCAAACCCAGCTGGCTGCAAATCCGGTTTCCAGCTAGGACAGCTCTCTGCAAACCCAGCTGGCTGCAAACCCGGTTTCCAGCTGACACAGCTAGCTGCAGATCCAGCTAGCTGCAGATTCAGCTAGCTGCAAACCAAGCTGTCTGCAAACCCGGTTTCCAGCTGGGACAGCTGGCTGCAAACCCAGCTGGCTGAAAACCCAGCTGGTTGCAAACCCAGCTGTCTGCAAACCCGGTTTCCAGCTGGGACAGCTGTCTGCCAACCCGGTTTCCAGCTGGGACAGCTGGTTGCAAACCCAGCCGTCTGCGAACCCGTTTTCCAGCTGGGACAGCTCTCTGCAAATCCAGCTGGCTGCAAACCCCGTTTCCGGCTAGGACAGCTGGCTGCAAACCTAACTGGCTGCAAACCCGGTTTCCAGCTGGGACAGCTCTCTGCAAACCCAGCGGGCTGCAAACCGAGCTGTCTGCAAACCCGTTTTCCAGCTGGGACAGCTGGCTGCAAACCCAGCGGGCTGCATAAGCGGTTTCCAGCTGAGACAGCTGGCTGCAAACCCGGTTTTCAGCTGGGACAGCTCTCTGCAAACCCAGCTGGCTGCAAACCCGGTTTCCAGCTGTTACAGCTGGCTGTAAACCAAGCTGGCTGCAAACCCAGCTGGTTGCAAACCCAGCGGGCTGCAAAGCCGGTTTCCAGCTGGGACAGCTGTCTGCAAACCCGGTTCGCAGCTGGGACAGCTGGTTGCAAACCCAGCCGTCTGCGAACCCGTTTTCCAGCTGGGACAGCTCTCTGCAAATCCAGCTGGCTGCAAACCCCGTTTCCAGCTAGGACAGCTGGCTGCAAACCTAACTGGCTGCAAACCCGGTTTCCAGCTGGGACAGCTCTCTGCCAATCCAGCTTGCTGCAAACCCCGTTTCCAGCTAGGACAGCTGGCTGCAAATCCAGCTGGCTGCAAACCCAGCGGGCTGCAAACCCGGTTTCCAGCGTGGACAGCTGGCTGCAAACCTAGCTGGCTGCAAACCCAGTTGGTTGCAAACCCAGCGGGCTGCAAACCCGATTTCCAGCTGTCTGCGAACCCGGTTTCCAGCTGGGACAGCTGGCTGCAAACCCAGCGGGCTCCAAACCCAGCTTACTGTAAACCTGGTTTCCATCTGGGATTGCTGGCTGCAAACCCAGCTGTCTGCAAACCCGGTTTCAAGCTGGGACAGCTCTCTGCAAACCCAGCTGGTTGCAAACCCGGTTTCCAGCTGGGAAAGCTGGCTGCAAACCCAGCTGTCTGCAAACCCGGTTTCCAGCTGGTACAGCTCTCTGCAAACCCAGCTGGCTGCAAAACCGGTTTCCAGCTGTTACAGCTGGCTGCAAATCAAGCTGCCTGCAAACCCAGCTGCCTGCAAACCCAGCGGGATGCAAACCCGGTTTCCAGCTGGGACAGTTCTCTGCAAATCCAGCTGTCTGCAATCCCGGTTTCCAGCTGGGACAGCTCTCTGCAAACCTAACTGGCTGCAAATCTGGTTTCCAGCTGCGAAAGCTGGCTGCAAACCCGGTTACAAGCTGGGAAAGCTGGCAGCAAACCCAGCGGGCTGCAAACGTGGTTTCCAGCTGGGATAGCTGGCTGCAAACCCAGCGGGCTGCAAACCTGGTTTCCAGCTGGGACAGCTGGCTGCAAACCCAGCTGTCTGCAAACCCGGTTTCCAGCTGGGACAGCTCTCTGCAAACCCAGCTGGCTGCAAAACCGGTTTCCAGCTGTTACAGCTGGCTGCAAACCAAGCTGCCTGCAAACCCAGCTGCCTGCAAACCCAGCGGGATGCAAACCCAGCTGGTTTCCAGCTGGGACAGTTCTCTGCAAACCCAGCTGTCTGCAATCCCGGTTTCCAGCTGGGACAGCTCTCTGCAAACCTAACTGGCTGCAAATCTGGTTTCCAGCTGCGACAGCTGGCTGCAAACCCCGTTTCCAGCTAGGACAGCTGGCTGCAAACCCAGCTGGCTGCAAACCCAGTGGGCTGCAAACCCAGTTTCCAGCTGGGACAGCTGACTGCAAACCCAGCTGTCTGCGAATCCAGTTTCCAGCTGCGACAGCTGGCTGCAAACCCGGTTACAAGCTGGGAAAGCTGACAGCAAACCCAGCGGGCTGCAAACCCGGTTTCCAGCTGGGACAGCTGGCTGCAAACCCAGCTGGCTACAAACCCAGCTGGTTGCAAACCCAGCTGTCTGCAAACCCGGTTTCCAGCTGGAACAGCTGGCTGCAAACCCAGCGGGCTACAAACCCAGCTGACTGCAAACCCGGTTTCCAGCTGGGACAGCTGGCTGCAAACCCAGCTGGCTGCAAACCCGGCTTCCGGCTGGGACAGCTGGCTGCAAACCCAGCTGGTTGCAAACCCAGCGGGCTGCAAACCTGGTTTCCAGCTGGGACAGCTCTCTGCAAAACCAGCGGGCTGCAAAAACAGCTGTCTGCAAACCCGGTTTCCAGCTGGGACAGCTGGCTGCAAACCCAGCTGGCTGCAAACCCAGCTGGTTGCAAGCCCAGCGGGCTGCAAACCCGGTTTGCAGCCAACTGGGTTTCCAGCTGGGACAGCTGCCTGCAAACCTAACGGGCTGCAAACCCAGTTTCCAGCTGGGACAGCTGCTTGCAAACCCAGCTGTCTGCGAATCCAGTTTCCAGCTGCGACAGCTGGCTGCAAACCCGGTTACAAGCTGGGAAAGCTGACAGCAAACCCAGCGGGCTGCAAACCCGGTTTCCAGCTGGGACAGCTGGCTGCAAACCCAGCTGAGTACAAACCCAGCTGGTTGCAAACCCAGCTGTCTGCAAACCCGGTTTCCAGCTGGAACAGCTGGCTGCAAACCCAGCGGGCTACAAACCCAGCTGACTGCAAACCCGGTTTCCAGCTGGGACAGCTGGCTGCAAACCCAACGGGCTCCAAACCCGGTTTCCAGCTGGGACAGCTGCCAGCAAACCCAGCTGGCTGCAAACCCAGCTGGTTGCAAACCCATAGGGCTGCAAACCCGGTTTCCAGCTAGGACAGCTCTCTGAAAACCCAGCGGGGTGCAAACTCAGCTGGCTGCAAACCCAGCTGTCAGCAAACCCGGTTTCCAGCTGGCTGAAAACCCAGCTGGCTGCAAACCCGGTTTCCAGCTAGGTCAGCTCTCTGCAAACCCAGCTGGCTGCAAACCCGGTTTGCAGCCAACTGGGTTTCCAGCTGGGACAGCTGCCTGCAAACCCAGTGGGCTGCAAACCCAGTTTCCAGCTGGGACAGCTGACTGCAAACCCAGCTGTCTGCGAATCCAGTTTCCAGCTGCGACAGCTGGCTGCAAACCCGGTTACAAGCTGGGAAAGCTGACAGCAAACCCAGCGGGCTGCAAACCCGGTTTCCAGCTGGGACAGCTGGCTGCAAACCCAGCTGGCTACAAACCCAGCTGGTTGCAAACCCAGCTGTCTGCAAACTCGGTTTCCAGCTGGAACAGCTGGCTGCAAACCCAGCGGGCTACAAACCCAGCTGACTGCAAACCCGGTTTCCAGCTGGGACAGCTGGCTGCAAACCCAGCGGGCTGTGAACCCGGTTTCCAGCTGGGACAGCTGCTTGCAAACCCAACGGGCTCCAAACCCGGTTTCCAGCTGGGACAGCTGCCAGCAAACCCAGCTGGCTGCAAACCCAGCTGGTTGCAAACCCATAGGGCTGCAAACCCGGTTTCCAGCTAGGACAGCTCTCTGAAAACCCAGCGGGGTGCAAACTCAGCTGGCTGCAAACCCAGCTGTCAGCAAACCGGGTTTCCAGCTGGCTGAAAACCCAGCTGGCTGCAAACCCGGTTTCCAGCTAGGTCAGCTCTCTGCAAACCCAGCTGGCTGCAAACCCGGTTTCCAGCTGGGACAGCTGCCTGCAAACCCAGCTGTGTGCAAACCCGGTTTCCAGCTGGGACAGCTGGCTGCAAAACCAGCTGGCTGACAACCCAGTTGTCTGCAAACCCGGTTTCCAGATGAGACAGCTGGCTGCAAACCCGGTTTCCAGCTGGGACAGCTGGTTCCAAACCCAGCTGGCTGCAAACCCGGTTTCCAGCTGGGACAGCTCTCTGCAGACCCAGCTGGCTGCAAACCCGGTTTCCAGCTGGGACAGCTAGCTGCAGATCCAGCTGGCTGCAAACCAAGCTGTCTGCAAACCCGGTTACCAGCTGCGACAGCTGGCTGCAAACCCAGCGGGCTGCCAACCCGGTTTTTAGCTGGGACAGCTGGCTGCCAATCCAGCTGGCTGCAAACACCGTTTCCAGCTAGGACAGCTGGCTGCAAATCCAGCTGGCTGCAAACCCAGCGGGCTGCAAACCCGGTTTCCAGCTGGGACAGCTGGCAGCAAACCCAGCGGGCTGCAAACCCGGTTTCCAGCGTGGACAGCTGGCTGGAAACCCAGCTGGCTGCAAACCCAGCTGGTTGCAAACCCAGCGGGCTGCAAACCCGATTTCCAGATGTCACCGAACCCGGTTTCCAGCTGGGACAGCTGGCTGCAAACCCAGCGGGCTCCAAACCCAGCTTACTGCAAACCCGGTTTCCATCTCGGATTGCTGGCTGCAAACCCAGCTGTCTGCAAACCCGGTTTCAAGCTGGGACAGCTCTCTGCAAACCCAGCTGGTTGCAAACCCGGTTTCCAGCTGGGAAAGCTGGCTGCGAACCCAGCTGGCTGCAAACCCGGCTTCCGACTGGGACAGCTGGCTGCAAACCCAGCTGGTTGCAAACCCAGCGGGCTGCAAACCTGGTTTCCAGCTGGGACAGCTCTCTGCAAACCCAGCTGTCTGCAAACCCGGTTTCCAGCTGGAACAGCTGGCTGCAAACCCAGCTGGCTGAAAACCCGGTTTCCAGCTGGGACAGCTGGCTGCAAACCCAGCTGTCTGCAAACCCGGTTTCAAGCTGCGAAAGCTCTCTTCAAACCCAGCTAGCTGCAAACCCAGCTGGCTGCAAACCCAGCGGGCTGCAAACTCGGTTTTCAGCTGGGACAGCTGTCTGCAAACCCAGCTGTCTGCAAACCCGGTTTCCAGCTGGGAAAGCTGGCTGCAAACCCAGCGGGCTGCAAACCCAGCTGTCTGCAAATCCGGTTTCCAGCTGGGACAACTGGCTGCAAACCCAGCGGGCTGCAAACCCGGTTTCCAGCTGGGACAGCTGGCTGCAAACCCAGCTGTCTGCAAACCCGGTTTCCAGCTGCGAAAGCTCTCTTCAAACCCAGCGGGCTGCAAACCCAGCTGTCTGCAAACCCGCTTTCCAGCTGGGACAGCTGGCTGCAAACGCAGATGTCTGCAAACCCGGTTTCCAGCTGGGACAGCTGGCTGAAATCCCGGCGGGCTGCAAACCCGGTTTCCAGCTGCGACAGCTGGCTGCAAACCCAGCTGTCTGCAAATCCGGTTTCCAGCTGGGACAGCTGGCTGCAAACCCAGCGGGCTGCAAACCCAGCTTACTGCAAACCCGGTTTCCAGCTAGGACAGCTGCCTGTTAACCCAACGGGCTGCAAACCCGGTTTCCAGCTGGGGCAGCTGCTTGCAAACCCAGCTGGCTGCAAACCCGGTTTCCAGCTTGGACAGCTAGCTGCAAACCCAGATGGCTGCAAACCAGGCTGTTTGCAAAGCCGGTTTCCAGCTGGGACAGCTCTCTGGAAACCCAGCTGGCTACAAACCCAGCTGTCTGCAAACCCGGTTTCCAGCTGGGATAGCTGGCTGCAAACCCAGCGGGCTGCAAACCTGGTTTCCAGCTGGGACAGCTGGCTGCAAACCCAGCTGTCTGCAAACCCGGTTTCCAGCTGGGACAGCTCTCTGCAAACCCAGCTGGCTGCAAAACCGGTTTCCAGCTGTTACAGCTGGCTGCAAACCAAGCTGCCTGCAAACCCAGCTGCCTGCAAACCCAGCGGGATGCAAACCCGGTTTCCAGCTGGGACAGTTCTCTGCAAACCCAGCTGTCTGCAATCCCGGTTTCCAGCTGGGACAGCTCTCTGCAAACCTAACTGGCTGCAAATCTGGTTTCCAGCTGCGAAAGCTGGCTGCAAACCCGGTTACAAGCTGGGAAAGCTGGCAGCAAACCCAGCGGGCTGCGAACCCGGTTTCCAGCTGGGATAGCTGGCTGCAAACCCAGCGGGCTGCAAACCTGGTTTCCAGCTGGGACAGCTGGCTGCAAACCCAGCTGTCTGCAAACCCGGTTTCCAGCTTGGACAGCTCTCTGCAAACCCAGCTGGCTGCAAAACCGGTTTCCAGCTGTTACAGCTGGCTGCAAACCAAGCTGCCTGCAAACCCAGCTGCCTGCAAACCCAGCGGGATGCAAACCCGGTTTCCAGCTGGGACAGTTCTCTGCAAACCCAGCTGTCTGCAATCCCGGTTTCCAGCTGGGACAGCTCTCTGCAAACCTAACTGGCTGCAAATCTGGTTTCCAGCTGCGACAGCTGGCTGCAAACCCCATTTCCAGCTAGGACAGCTGGCTGCAAACCCAGCTGGCTGCAAACCCAGTGGGCTGCAAACCCAGTTTCCAGCTGGGACAGCTGACTGCAAACCCAGCTGTCTGCGAATCCAGTTTCCAGCTGCGACAGCTGGCTGCAAACCCGGTTACAAGCTGGGAAAGCTGACAGCAAACCCAGCGGGCTGCAAACCCGGTTTCCAGCTGGGACAGCTGGCTGCAAAACCAGCTGGCTACAAACCCAGCTGGTTGCAAACCCAGCTGTCTGCAAACCCGGTTTCCAGCTGGAACAGCTGGCTGCAAACCCAGCGGGCTACAAACCCAGCTTACTGCAAACCCGGTTTCCAGCTGGGACAGCTGGCTGCAAACCCAGCTGGCTGCAAACCCGGCTTCCGGCTGGGACAGCTGGCTGCAAACCCAGCTGGTTGCAAACCCAGCGGGCTGCAAACCTGGTTTCCAGCTGGGACAGCTGGCTGCAAACCCAGCGGGCTGTGAACCCGGTTTCTAGCTGGGACAGCTGCCTGCAAACCCAACGGGCTCCAAACCCGGTTTCCAGCTGGGACATCTGCCAGCAAACCCAGCTGGCTGCAAACCCAGCTGGTTGCAAACCCATAGGGCTGAAAACCCGGTTCCCAGCTAGGACAGCTCTCTGCAAACCCAGCGGGGTGCAAACTCAGCTGGCTGCAAACCCAGCTGTCAGCAAACCCGGTTTCCAGCTGGCTGAAAACCCAGCTGGCTGCAAACCCGGTTCCAGCTAGGTCAGCTCTCTGCAAACCCAGCTGGCTGCAAACCCGGTTTCCAGCTGGGACAGCTGCCTGCAAACCCAGCTGTGTGCAAACCCGGTTTTCAGCTGGGACAGCTGGCTGCAAAACCAGCTGGCTGACAACCCAGTTGTCTGCAAACCCGGTTTCCAGATGAGACAGCTGGCTGCAAACCCGGTTTCCAGCTGGGACAGCTGGTTCCAAACCCAGCTGGCTGCAAACCCGGTTTCCAGCTGGGACAGCTCTCTGCAGACCCAGCTGGCTGCACACCCGGTTTCCAGCTGGGACAGCTAGCTGCAGATCCAGCTGGCTGCAAACCAAGCTGTCTGCAAACCCGGTTACCAGCTGCGACAGCTGGCTGCAAACCCAGCGGGCTGCCAACCCGGTTTTTAGCTGGGACAGCTGGCTGCCAATCCAGCTGGCTGCAAACACCGTTTCCAGATAGGACAGCTGGCTGCAAATCCAGCTGGCTGCAAACCCAGCGGGCTGCAAACCCGGTTTCCAGCTGGGACAGCTGGCAGCAAACCCAGCGGGCTGCAAACCCGGTTTCCAGCGTGGACAGCAGGCTGCAAACCCAGCTGGCTGCAAACCCAGCTGGTTGCAAACCCAGCGGGCTGCAAACCCGATTTCCAGATGTCACCGGACCCGGTTTCCAGCTGGGACAGCTGGCTGCAAACCCAGCGGGCTCCAAACCCAGCTTACTGCAAACCCGGTTTCCATCTCGGATTGCTGGCTGCAAACCCAGCTGTCTGCAAACCCGGTTTCAAGCTGGGACAGCTCTCTGCAAACCCAGCTGGTTGCAAACCCGGTTTCCAGCTGGGAAAGCTGGCTGCGAACCCAGCTGGCTGCAAACCCGGCTTCCGACTGGGACAGCTGGCTGCAAACCCTGCTGGTTGCAAACCCAGCGGGCTGCAAACCTGGTTTCCAGCTGGGACAGCTCTCTGCAAACCCAGCTGTCTGCAAACCCGGTTTCCAGCTGGAACAGCTGGCTGCAAACCCAGCTGGCTGAAAACCCGGTTTCCAGCTGGGACAGCTGGCTGCAAACCCAGCTGTCTGCAAACCCGGTTTCCAGCTGCAAAAGCTCTCTTCAAACCCAGCTAGCTGCAAACCCAGCTGGCTGCAAACCCAGCGGGCTGCAAACTCGGTTTTCAGCTGGGACAGCTGTCTGCAAACCCAGCTGTCTGCAAACCCGGTTTCCAGCTGGGAAAGCTGGCTGCAAACCCAGCGGGCTGCAAACCCAGCTGTCTGCAAATCCGGTTTCCAGCTGGGACAACTGGCTGCAAACCCAGCGGGCTGCAAACCCGGTTTCCAGCTGGGACAGCTGGCTGCAAACCCAGCTGTCTGCAAACCCGGTTTCCAGCTGCGAAAGCTCTCTTCAAACCCAGCGGGCTGCAATTCCAGCTTACTTCAAACCCGGTTTCCAGCTAGGACAGCTGCCTGTAAACCCAACGGGCTGCAAACCCGGTTTCCAGCTGGGGCAGCTGCTTGCAAACCCAGCTGGCTGCAAACCCGGTTTCCAGCTTGGACAGCTAGCTGCAAACCCAGATGGCTGCAAACCCAGCTGTTTGCAAAGCCGGTTTCCAGCTGGGACAGCTCTCTGGAAACCCAGCTGGCTGTAAACCCAGCTGTCTGCAAACCCGGTTTGCAGCTGGGACAGCTGGCTGCAAACCCAGCGGGCTGCCAAACCGGTTTCTAGCTGGGATAGCTGGCTACAAACCCAGTGGGCTGCAAACCCGGTTTCAAGCTGGGACAGCTGGCAGCAAACCCAGTTGGCTGCAAACCCAGTTTGCAGCTGGGACAGCTTTCTCATAACCCAGCTGGCTGCCAACCCGGTTTCCAGCTGGGACAGCTGGCTGCAAACCCAGCGGGCTGCAAACCCAGCTGTCTGCAAACCCGGTTTCCAGCTGGGACAGCTGGCTGCAAACCCAGCGGGCTACAAACCCAGCTGTCTGCAAACCCGGTTTCCAGCTGCGACAGCTGGCTGAAAACCCAGCGGGTTGTCAACCCGGTTTCTTGCTGGGACAGCTGTCTGCAAACCCAGCGGGCTGCAAACCCGGTTTCCAGCTGGGACAGCTGCCTGCAAACCCAACGGGCTGCAAACCCGGTTTCCAGCTGGGAAAGCTGGCTGCAAACCCAGCTGGCTGAAAACCCAGCTGGTTACAAACTTAGCGGGCTGCAGAACCGGTATCCAGCTGCGACAACTCTCTGCAAACCCGGCGGGCTGCAAACCCAGCTGTCTGCAAACCCGGTTCCCAGCTGGGACAGCTCTCTGGAAACCCAGCTGGCTGCAAACCCAGCTGTCTGCAAACCCGGTTTGCAGCTGGGACAGCTGGCTGCAAACCCAGCGGGCTGCCAAACCGGTTTCTAGCTGGGATAGCTGGCTACAAACCCAGTGGGCTGCAAACCCGGTTTCAAGCTGGGACAGCTGGCAGCAAACCCAGTTGGCTGCAAACCCAGTTTGCAGCTGGGACAGCTTTCTCATAACCCAGCTGGCTGCCAACCCGGTTTCCAGCTGGGACAGCTGGCTGCAAACCCAGCGGGCTGCAAACCCAGCTGTCTGCAAACCCGGTTTCCAGCTGGGACAGCTGGCTGCAAACCCAGCGGGCTACAAACCCAGCTGTCTGCAAACCCGGTTTCCAGCTGCGACAGCTGGCTGAAAACCCAGCGGGTTGTCAACCCGGTTTCTTGCTGGGACAGCTGTCTGCAAACCCAGCGGGCTGCAAACCCGGTTTCCAGATGGGACAGCTGCCTGCAAACCCAACGGGCTGCAAACCCGGTTTTCAGCTGGGAAAGCTGGTTGCAAACCCAGCTGGCTGAAAACCCAGCTGGTTACAAACTGAGCGGGCTGCAGAACCGGTATCCAGCTTGGACAGCTAGCTGCAAACCCAGATGGCTGCAAACCCAGCTGTTTGCAAAGCCGGTTTCCAGCTGGGACAGCTCTCTGGAAACCCAGCTGGCTGCAAACCCAGCTGTCTGCAAACCCGGTTTGCAGCTGGGACAGCTGGCTGCAAACCCAGCGGGCTGCCAAACTGGTTTCTAGCTGGGATAGCTGGCTACAAACCCAGTGGGCTGCAAACCCGGTTTCAAGCTGGGACAGCTGGCAGCAAACCCAGTTGGCTGCAAACCCAGTTTGCAGCTGGGACAGCTTTCTCATAACCCAGCTGGCTGCCAACCCGGTTTCCAGCTGGGACAGCTGGATGCAAACCCAGCGGGCTGCAAACCCAGCTGTCTGCAAACCCGGTTTCCAGCTGGGACAGCTGGCTGCAAACCCAGCGGGCTACAAACCCAGCTGTCTGCAAACCCGGTTTCCAGCTGCGACAGCTGGCTGAAAACCCAGCGGGTTGTCAACCCGGTTTCTTGCTGGGACAGCTGTCTGCAAACCCAGCGGGCTGCAAACCCGGTTTCCAGCTGGGACAGCTGCCTGCAAACCCAACGGGCTGCAAACCCGGTTTACAGCTGAGACAGCTGGCTGCAAACCCAGCTGGCTGCAAACCCGGCTTCCGGGTGGGACAGCTGGCTGCAAACCCAGCTGGTTGTAAACCCAGCGGGCTGCAAACCCGGTTTCCAGCTAGGACAGCTCTTTGCAAACCCAGCGGGCTGCAAACCCAGCTGTCAGCAAACTCGGTTTCCAGCTGGGACAGCTGGCTGCAAACCCAGCTGGCTGCAAACCTGGTTTCCAGCTAGGACAGCTCTCTGCAAACCCAGCTGGCTGCAAACCCGGTTTCCAGCTGGGACAGCTAGCTGCAGATCCAGCTAGCTGCAGATCCAGCTAGCTGCAAACCAAGCTGTCTGCAAACCCGGTTTCCAGCTGGGACAGCTGGCTGCAAACCCAGCTGGCTGCAAACCCAGCTGGTTGCAAACCCAGCTGTCTGCAAACCCGGTTTCCAGCTGGGACAGCTGTCTGCAAACCCGGTTTCCAGCTGGGACAGCTGGTTGCAAACCCAGCCGTCTGCGAACCCGTTTTCCAGCTGGGACAGCTCTCTCAAATCCAGCTGGCTGCAAACCCCGTTTCCAGCTAGGACAGCTGGCTGCAAACCTAACTGGCTGCAAACCCGGTTTCCAGCTGGGACAGCTCTCTGCAAACCCAGCGGGCTGCAAACCGAGCTGTCTGCAAACCCGTTTTCCAGCTGGGACAGCTGGCTGCAAACCCAGCGGGCTGCATAAGCGGTTTCCAGCTGAGACAGCTGGCTGCAAACCCGGTTTTCAGCTGGGACAGCTCTCTGCAAACCCAGATGGCTGCAAACCCGGTTTCCAGCTGTTACAGCTGGCTGTAAACCAAGCTGGCTGCAAACCCAGCTGGTTGCAAACCCAGCGGGCTGCAAAGCCGGTTTCCAGCTGGGACAGCTGTCTGCAAACCCGGTTCCCAGCTGGGACAGCTGGTTGCAAACCCAGCCGTCTGCGAACCCGTTTTCCAGCTGGGACAGCTCTCTGCAAATCCAGCTGGCTGCAAACCCCGTTTCCAGCTAGGACAGCTGGCTGCAAACCTAACTGGCTGCAAACCCGGTTTCCAGCTGGGACAGCACTCTGCCAATCCAGCTGGCTGCAAACCCCGTTTCCAGCTAGGACAGCTGGCTGCAAATCCAGCTGGCTGCAAACCCAGCGGGCTGCAAACCCGGTTT
This sequence comes from Oxycera nigricornis, assembly GCA_963942545.1. NCBI lineage: Eukaryota > Metazoa > Arthropoda > Insecta > Diptera > Stratiomyidae > Oxycera > Oxycera nigricornis. Next base: position 68,088,095 of record OZ012662.1, read on the forward strand.
CCAGCGTGGACAGCTGGCTGCAAACCCAGCTGGCTGCAAAGCCAGTTGGTTGCAAACCCAGCGGGCTGCAAACCCGATTTCCAGCTGTCTGCGAACCCGGTTTCCAGCTGGGACAGCTGGCTGCAAACCCAGCGGGCTCCAAACCCAGCTTACTGCAAACCCGGTTTCCATCTGGGATTGCTGGCTGCAAACCCAGCTGTCTGCAAACCCGGTTTCAAGCTGGGACAGCTCTCTGCAAACCCAGCTGGTTGCAAACCCGGTTTCCAGCTGGGAAAGCTGGCTGCGAACCCAGCTGGCTGCAAACCCGGCTTCCGACTGGGACAGCTGGCTGCAAAACCAGCTGGTTGCAAACCCAGCGGGCTGCAAACCTGGTTTCCAGCTGGGACAGCTGGCTGCAAAAACAGCTGGCTGAAAACCCGGTTTCAAGCTGCGACAGCTGGCTGCAAACCCAGCGGGCTGCCAACCCGGTTTCTAGCTGCGACAGCTGGCTGCAAACCCAGCGGGTTGCAAACCAAGTGGGCTGCAAACCCAGTTTCCAGCTGGGACAGCTGGCAGCAAACCCAGCTGTCTGCGAATCCAGTTTCCAGCTGCGACAGCTGGCTGCAAACCCGGTTACAAGCTGGGAAAGCTGGCAGCAAACCCAGCGGGCTGCAAACCCGGTTTCCAGCTGGGACAGCTGGCTGCAAACCCAGCTGGCTACAAACCCAGCTGGTTGCAAACCCAGCTGTTTGCAAACCCGGTTTCCAGCTGGAACAGCTGGCTGCAAACCCAGCGGGCTACAAACCCAGCTTACTGCAAACCCGGTTTCCAGCTGGGACAGCTGGCTGCAAACCCAGCTGGCTGCAAACCCGGCTTCCGGCTGGGACAGCTGGCTGCAAACCCAGCTGGTTGCAAACCCAGCGGGCTGCAAACCTGGTTTCCAGCTTGGACAGCTCTCTGCAAACCCAGCTATCTGCAAACCCGGTTTTCAGCTGGGACAGCTGGCTGCAAACCCAGCGGGCTGTGAACCCGGTTTCCAGCTGGGACAGCTGCCTGCAAACCCAACGGGCTCCAAACCCGGTTTCCAGCTGGGACAGCTGCCAGCAAACCCAGCTGGCTGCAAACCCAGCTGGTTGCAAACCCATAGGGCTGCAAACCCGGTTTCCAGCTAGGACAGCTCTCTGCAAACCCAGCGGGGTGCAAACTCAGCTGGCTGCAAACCCAGCTGTCAGCAAACCCGGTTTCCAGCTGGCTGAAAACCCAGCTGGCTGCAAACCCGGTTTCCAGCTAGGTCAGCTCTCTGCAAACCCAGCTGGCTGCAAACCCGGTTTCCAGCTGGGACAGCTGCCTGCAAACCCAGCTGTGTGCAAACCCGGTTTCCAGCTGGGACAGCTGGCTGCAAAACCAGCTGGCTGACAACCCAGTTGTCTGCAAACCCGGTTTCCAGATGAGACAGCTGGCTGCAAACCCGGTTTCCAGCTGGGACAGCTGGTTCCAAACCCAGCTGGCTGCAAACCCGGTTTCCAGCTGGGACAGCTCTCTGCAGACCCAGCTGGCTGCAAACCCGGTTTCCAGCTGGGACAGCTAGCTGCAGATCCAGCTGGCTGCAAACCAAGCTGTCTGCAAACCCGGTTTGCAGCTGCGACAGCTGGCTGCAAACCCATCGGGCTGCAAACCCGGTTTCCAGCTGGGACAGCTCTCTGCAGATCCAGCTGGCTGCAAACCAAGCTGTCTGCAAACCCGGTTACCAGCTGCGACAGCTGGCTGCAAACCCAGCGGGCTGCCAACCCGGGTTTTAGCTGGGACAGCTGGCTGCAAAACCAGCTGGCTGCAAACCCAGCTGGTTGCAAACCCAGCGGGCTGCAAACCCGGTTTCCAGCTGGGTCAGCTGGCTGCAAACCCAGCTGTCTGCGAACCCTGTTTCCAGCTGGGACAGCTCTCTGCAAACCCAGCTGGCTACAAAACCGGTTTCCAGCTGTTACAGCTGGCTGCAAACCAAGCTGCCTGCAAACCCAGCTGTCTGCAAAACCGGTTTCCAGCTGGGACAGCTGGCTGCAAACCCAGCGGGCTGCAAACTCAGCTTACAGCAAACCCGGTTTGCAGCTGGGACAGCTGGCTGCAAACCCTGTTTCCAGCTGGGACAGCACTCTGCAAACCCAGCTGGCTGCAAACCCGGTTTCCAGCTGGGACAGCTCTCTGCAAACCCAGCGGGCTGCAAACCAGCTGTCTGCAAACCCGGTTTCCAACTGGGATAGCTGGCTGCAAACCCAGCGGGCTGCAAACCTGGTTTCCAGCTGGGACAGCTGGCTGCAAACCCAGCTGTCTGCGAACCCTGTTTCCAGCTGGGACAGCTCTCTGCAAACCCAGCTGGCTACAAAACCGGTTTCCAGCTGTTACAGCTGGCTGCAAACCAAGCTGCCTGCAAACCCAGCTACCTGCAAACCCAGCGGGATGCAAACGCGGTTTCCAGCTGGGACAGTTCTCTGCAAACCCAGCTGTCTGCGATCCCGGTTTCCAGCTGGGACAGCTCTCTGCAAACCTAACTGGCTGCAAATCTGGTTTCCAGCTGGGACAGCTCTCTGCAAATCCAGCTGGCTGCAAACCCCGTTTCCAGCTAGGACAGCTGGCTGCAAACCCAGCTGGCTGCAAACCCAGTGGGCTGCAAACCCAGTTTCCAGCTGGGACAGCTGACTGCAAACCCAGCTGTCTGCGAATCCAGTTTCCAGCTGCGACAGCTGGCTGCAAACCCGGTTACAAGCTGGGAAAGCTGGCAGCAAACCCAGCGGGCTGCAAACCCGGTTTCCAGCTGGGACAGCTGGCTGCAAACCCAGCTGGCTACAAACCCAGCTGGTTGCAAACCCAGCTGTCTGCAAACCCGGTTTCCAGCTGGAACAGCTGGCTGCAAACCCAGCGGGCTACAAACTCAGCTTACTGCAAACCCGGTTTCCAGCTGGGACAGCTGGCTGCAAACCCAGCTGGCTGCAAACCCGGCTTCCGGCTGGGACAGCTGGCTGCAAACCCAGCTGGTTGCAAACCCAGCGGGCTGCAAACCTGGTTTCCAGCTGGGACAGCTCTCTGCAAACCCAGCTATCTGCAAACCCGGTTTTCAGCTGGGACAGCTGGCTGCAAACCCAGCGGGCTGTGAACCCGGTTTCCAGCTGGGACAGCTGCCTGCAAACCCAACGGGCTCCAAACCCGGTTTCCAGCTGGGACAGCTGCCAGCAAACCCAGCTGGCTGCAAACCCAGCTGGTTGCAAACCCATAGTGCTGCAAACCCGGTTTCCAGCTAGGACAGCTCTCTGCAAACCAAGCTGTCTGCAAACCCGGTTTGCAGCTGCGACAGCTGGCTGCAAACCCATCGGGCTGCAAACCCGGTTTCCAGCTGGGACAGCTCTCTGCAGATCCAGCTGGCTGCAAACCAAGCTGTCTGCAAACCCGGTTACCAGCTGCGACAGCTGGCTGCAAAACCAGCGGGCTGCCAACCCGGGTTTTAGCTGGGACAGCTGGCTGCAAACCCAGCGGACTGCAAACACGGTTTCCAGCTGGGACAGCTGGCTGCAAACCCAGCTGTCTGCAAACCCGGTTTCCAGCTAGGACAGCTGGCTGCAAACCCAGCTGTGTGCAAACCCGGTTTCCAGCTGGAACAGCTCTCTGCAAACCCAGCTGGCTGTAAACCCAGCTGGTTGCAAACCCAGCGGGCTGCAAACCCGGTTTCCAGCTGGGTCAGCTGACTGCAAACCCATTTTCCAGCTGGGACAGCTGGCTGCAAACCCAGCTGTCTGCAAAACCGGTTTCCAGCTGGGACAGCTGGCTGCAAACCCAGCGGCCTGCAAGTTCAGCTTACTGCAAACCCGGTTTGCAGCTGGGACAGCTGGCTGCAAACCCTGTTTCCAGCTGGGACAGCACTCTGCAAACCCAGCTGGTTGCAAACCCGGTTTCCAGCTGTGACAGCTGGCTGCGAACCCAGCGGGCTGCAAACCCGGTTTCCAGCTGGGTGAGCTCTCTGCAAACCCAACTGGCTGCAAACCCGGTTTCCAGCTGGGACAGCTGGCTGCAAAACCAGCTGGCTGCAAACCCAGCTGGCTGTAAACCCGGTTTCCAACTGGGATAGCTCTCTGCAAACCCAGCTGTGTGCAAACCCGGTTTCCAGCTGGGACAGCTGGCTGCAAAACCAGCTGGCTGACAACCTAGTTGTCTGCAAACCCGGTTTCCAGATGAGACAGCTGGCTGCAAACCCGGTTTCCAGCTGGGACAGCTGGTTCCAAACCCAGCTGGCTGCAAACCCAGTTTCCAGCTGGGACAGCTCTCTAGACCCAGCTGGCTGCAAACCCGGTTTCCAGCTGGGACAGCTAGCTGCAGATCCAGCTGGCTGCAAACCCAGCTGTCTGCAAACCCGGTTACCAGCTGGGACAGCTGGCTGCAAACACAGCGGGCTGCAAACTCAGCTTACTGCAAACCCGGTTTGCAGCTGGGACAGCTGGCTGCAAACCCTGTTTCCAGCTGGGACAGCACTCGGCAAACCCAGCTGGTTGCAAACCCGGTTTCCAGCTGGGACAGCTGGCTGCAAACCCAGCGGACTGCAAACCCGGTTTCCAGCTGGGACAGCTCTCTGCAAACTCAACTGGCTGCAAACCCGGTTTACAGCTGGGACAGCTGGCTGCAAACCCGGTTTCCAGCTGGGACAGCTGGCTGCAAACCCAGCTGTCGGCAAACCCGGTTTCCAGCTGGGACAGCTGGCTGCAAACCCAGCGGGCTGCAAACTCAGCTTACTGCAAACCCGGTTTGCAGCTGGGACAGCTGGCTGCAAACCCTGTTTCCAGCTGGGACAGCACTCTGCAAACCCAGCTGGTTGCAAACCCGGTTTCCAGCTGGGACAGCTGGCTGCAATCCCAGCGGGCTGCAAACCCGGTTTCCAGCTGGGACAGCTGGTTCCCAACCCAGCTGGCTGCAAACCCGGTTTCCAGCTGGGACAGCTCTCTGCAGACCCAGCTGGCTGCAAACCCGGTTTCCAGCTGGGACAGCTAGCTGCAGATCCAGCTGGCTGCAAACCAAGCTGTCTGCAAACCCGGTTTGCAGCTGCGACAGCTGGCTGCAAACCCATCGGGCTGCAAACCCGGTTTCCAGCTGGGACAGCTCTCTGCAGATCCAGCTGGCTGCAAACCAAGCTGTCTGCAAACCCGGTTACCAGCTGCGACAGCTGGCTGCAAACCCAGCGGGCTGCCAACCCGGGTTTTAGCTGGGACAGCTGGCTGCAAAACCAGCTGGCTGCAAACCCAGCTGGTTGCAAACCCAGCGGGCTGCAAACCCGGTTTCCAGCTGGGTCAGCTGGCTGCAAACCCATTTTCCAGCTGGGACAGCTGGCTGCAAACCCAGCTGTCTGCAAAACCGGTTTCCAGCTGGGACAGCTGGCTGCAAACCCAGCGGGCTGCAAACTCAGCTTACAGCAAACCCGGTTTGCAGCTGGGACAGCTGGCTGCAAACCCTGTTTCCAGCTGGGACAGCACTCTGCAAACCCAGCTGGCTGCAAACCCGGTTTCCAGCTGGGACAGCTCTCTGCAAACCCAGCGGGCTGCAAACCAGCTGTCTGCAAACCCGGTTTCCAACTGGGATAGCTGGCTGCAAACCCAGCGGGCTGCAAACCTGGTTTCCAGCTGGGACAGCTGGCTGCAAACCCAGCTGTCTGCGAACCCTGTTTCCAGCTGGGACAGCTCTCTGCAAACCCAGCTGGCTACAAAACCGGTTTCCAGCTGTTACAGCTGGCTGCAAACCAAGCTGCCTGCAAACCCAGCTGCCTGCAAACCCAGCGGGATGCAAACGCGGTTTCCAGCTGGGACAGTTCTCTGCAAACCCAGCTGTCTGCGATCCCGGTTTCCAGCTGGGACAGCTCTCTGCAAACCTAACTGGCTGCAAATCTGGTTTCCAGCTGGGACAGCTCTCTGCAAATCCAGCTGGCTGCAAACCCCGTTTCCAGCTAGGACAGCTGGCTGCAAACCCAGCTGGCTGCAAACCCAGTGGGCTGCAAACCCAGTTTCCAGCTAGGACAGCTGACTGCAAACCCAGCTGTCTGCGAATCCAGTTTCCAGCTGCGACAGCTGGCTGCAAACCCGGTTACAAGCTGGGAAAGCTGGCAGCAAACCCAGCGGGCTGCAAACCCGGTTTCCAGCTGGGACAGCTTCCTGCAAACCCAGCTGGCTACAAACCCAGCTGGTTGCAAACCCAGCTGTCTGCAAACCCGGTTTCCAGCTGGAACAGCTGGCTGCAAACCCAGCGGGCTACAAACTCAGCTTACTGCAAACCCGGTTTCCAGCTGGGACAGCTGGCTGCAAACCCAGCTGGCTGCAAACCCGGCTTCCGGCTGGGACAGCTGGCTGCAAACCCAACTGGTTGCAAACCCAGCGGGCTGCAAACCTGGTTTCCAGCTGGGACAGCTCTCTGCAAACCCAGCTATCTGCAAACCCGGTTTTCAGCTGGGACAGCTGGCTGCAAACCCAGCGGGCTGTGAACCCGGTTTCCAGCTGGGACAGCTGCCTGCAAACCCAACGGGCTCCAAACCCGGTTTCCAGCTGGGACAGCTGCCAGCAAACCCAGCTGGCTGCAAACCCAGCTGGTTGCAAACCCATAGTGCTGCAAACCCGGTTTCCAGCTAGGACAGCTCTCTGCAAACCAAGCTGTCTGCAAACCCGGTTTGCAGCTGCGACAGCTGGCTGCAAACCCATCGGGCTGCAAACCCGGTTTCCAGCTGGGACAGCTCTCTGCAGATCCAGCTGGCTGCAAACCAAGCTGTCTGCAAACCCGGTTACCAGCTGCGACAGCTGGCTGCAAAACCAGCGGGCTGCCAACCCGGGTTTTAGCTGGGACAGCTGGCTGCAAACCCAGCGGACTGCAAACACGGTTTCCAGCTGGGACAGCTGGCTGCAAACCCAGCTGTCTGCAAACCCGGTTTCCAGCTAGGACAGCTGGCTGCAAACCCAGCTGTGTGCAAACCCGGTTTCCAGCTGGAACAGCTCTCTGCAAACCCAGCTGGCTGTAAACCCAGCTGGTTGCAAACCCAGCGGGCTGCAAACCCGGTTTCCAGCTGGGTCAGCTGGCTGCAAACCCATTTTCCAGCTGGGACAGCTGGCTGCAAACCCAGCTGTCTGCAAAACCGGTTTCCAGCTGGGACAGCTGGCTGCAAACCCAGCGGCCTGCAAGTTCAGCTTACTGCAAACCCGGTTTGCAGCTGGGACAGCTGGCTGCAAACCCTGTTTCCAGCTGGGACAGCACTCTGCAAACCCAGCTGGTTGCAAACCCGGTTTCCAGCTGTGACAGCTGGCTGCGAACCCAGCGGGCTGCAAACCCGGTTTCCAGCTGGGTGAGCTCTCTGCAAACCCAACTGGCTGCAAACCCGGTTTCCAGCTGGGACAGCTGGCTGCAAAACCAGCTGGCTGCAAACCCAGCTGGCTGTAAACCCGGTTTCCAACTGGGATAGCTCTCTGCAAACCCAGCTGTGTGCAAACCCGGTTTCCAGCTGGGACAGCTGGCTGCAAAACCAGCTGGCTGACAACCTAGTTGTCTGCAAACCCGGTTTCCAGATGAGACAGCTGGCTGCAAACCCGGTTTCCAGCTGGGACAGCTGGTTCCAAACCCAGCTGGCTGCAAACCCAGTTTCCAGCTGGGACAGCTCTCTAGACCCAGCTGGCTGCAAACCCGGTTTCCAGCTGGGACAGCTAGCTGCAGATCCAGCTGGCTGCAAACCCAGCTGTCTGCAAACCCGGTTACCAGCTGGGACAGCTGGCTGCAAACACAGCGGGCTGCAAACTCAGCTTACTGCAAACCCGGTTTGCAGCTGGGACAGCTGGCTGCAAACCCTGTTTCCAGCTGGGACAGCACTCGGCAAACCCAGCTGGTTGCAAACCCGGTTTCCAGCTGGGACAGCTGGCTGCAAACCCAGCGGACTGCAAACCCGGTTTCCAGCTGGGACAGCTCTCTGCAAACTCAACTGGCTGCAAACCCGGTTTCCAGCTGGGACAGCTGGCTGCAAACCCGGTTTCCAGCTGGGACAGCTGGCTGCAAACCCAGCTGTCGGCAAACCCGGTTTCCAGCTGGGACAGCTGGCTGCAAACCCAGCGGGCTGCAAACTCAGCTTACTGCAAACCCGGTTTGCAGCTGGGACAGCTGGCTGCAAACCCTGTTTCCAGCTGGGACAGCACTCTGCAAACCCAGCTGGTTGCAAACCCGGTTTCCAGCTGGGACAGCTGGCTGCAATCCCAGCGGGCTGCAAACCCGGTTTCCAGCTGGGACAGCTCTCTGCAAACTCAACTGGCTGCAAACCCGGTTTCCAGCTGGGACAGCTGGCTGCAAAACCAGCTGGCTGCAAACCCAGCTGGCTGCAAACGCAGCTGGCTGTAAACCCGGTTTCCAACTGGGACAGCTCTCTGCAAACCCAGCTGTGTGCAAACCCGGTTTCCAGCTGGGACAGCTGGCTGCAAACCCAGCTGGCTGACAACCCAGTTGACTGCAAACCCGGTTTCCAGCTGAGACAGCTGGCTGCAAAACCGGTTTCCAGCTGGGACAGCTGGCTGCAAACCCAGCTGGCTGCAAACCCGGTTTCCAGCTGGGACAGCTAGCTGCAGATCCAGCTGGCTGCAAACCAAGCTGTCCGCAAACCCGGTTTCCAGCTGTGACAGCTGGCTGCAAACCCAGCTGTCTGCAAACCCGGTTACCAGCTGGGACAGCTGGCTGCAAACCCAGCGGGCTGCAAACTCAGCTTACTGCAAACCCGGTTTGCAATTGGGACAGCTGGCTGCAAACCCTGTTTCCAGCTGGGACAGCACTCTGCAAACCCAGCTGGTTGCAAACCCGGTTTCCAGCTGGGACAGCTGGCTGCAAACCCAGCGGGCTGCAAACTCAGCTTACTGCAAACCCGGTTTGCAGCTGGGACAGCTGGCTGCAAACCCTGTTTCCAGCTGGGACAGCACTCTGCAAACCCAGCTGGTTGCAAACCCGGTTTCCAGCTGGGACAGCTGGCTGCAAACCCAGCGGGCTGCAAACCCGGTTTCCAGCTGGGACAGCTCTCTGCAAACTCAACTGGCTGCAAACCCGGTTTCCAGCTGGGACAGCTGGCTGCAAACCCGGTTTCCAGCTGGGACAGCTCTCTGCAAACCCAGCTGTGTGCAAACCCGGTTTCCAGCTGGGACAGCTGGCTGCAAACCAAGCTGGCTGACAACCCAGTTGACTGCAAACCCGGTTTCCAGCTGAGACAGCTGGCTGCAAAACCGGTTTCCAGCTGGGACAGCTGGCTCCAAACCCAGCTGGCTGCAAACCCGGTTTCCATTTGGGACAGCTCTCTGCAAACCCAGCTGGCTGCATACCCGGTTTCCAGCTGGGACAGCTGGCTGCAAACCCAGCTGGCTGCAAACCCGGTTTCCAGCTAGGACAGCTGGCTGCAAAACCAGCTGGCTGCAAACCCAGCTGGCTGCAAACCCAGCTGGCTGTAAACCCGGTTTCCAACTGGGACAGCTCTCTGCAAACCCAGCTGTGTGCAAACCCGGTTTCCAGCTGGGACAGCTGGCTGCAAACCCAGCTGGCTGACAACCCAGTTGACTGCAAACCCGGTTTCCAGCTGAGACAGCTGGCTGCAAAACCGGTTTCCATCTGGGACAGCTGGCTCCAAACCCAGCTGGCTGCAAACCCGGTTTCCAGCTGGGACAGCTCTCTGCAAACCCAGCTGGCTGCAAACCCGGTTTCCAGCTGGGACAGCTGGCTGCAAACCCAGCTGGCTGCAAACCCAGCTGGCTGCAAACCAAGCTGGCTGCAAACCCAGCTGGCTGCAAACCCAGCTGGTTGCAAACCCAGCGGACTGCAAACTCGGTTTTAAGCTGGGACAGCTGTCTGCAAAACCAGCTGTCTGCAAACCCGGTTTCCAGCTGGGACAGCTGGCTGAAAACCCGGCGGGCTGCAAACCCGGTTTCCAGCTGCGACAGCTGGCTGCAAACCCAGCTGTCTGCAAACCCGGTTTCCAGCTGAGACAGCTGGCTGCAGACCCAGCGGGCTACAAACCCAGCTGTCTGCAAACCAGGTTTCCAGCTGCGACAGCTGGTTGCAAACCCAGCGGGTTGTGAACCCGGTTTCTTGCTGGGACAGCTGGCTGCAAATCCAGCGGGCTGCAAACCCGGTTTCCAGCTGGGACAGCTGCCTGCAAACCCAACGGGCTGCAAACCCGGTTTCCAGTTGGGAAATCTGGCTGCAAACCCAGCTGGCTGCAAACCCAGCTGGTTACAAACTTAGCGGGCTCCAGAACCGGTATCCAGCTGCGACAGCTCTCTGCAAACCCGGCGGGCTGCAAACCCAGCTGTCTGCAAACCCGGTTTCCAGCTGGGACAGCTGGCTGCAAACCCAGCGGACTGCAAACACGGTTTCCAGCTGGGACAGCTGGCTGCAAACCCAGCTGTCTGCAAACCCGGTTTCCAGCTGGGACAGCTGGCTGCAAACCCAGCTGTGTGCAAACCCGGTTTCCAGCTGGAACAGCTCTCTGCAAACGCAGCTGGCTGCAAGCCCGGTTTCCAGCTGGGACAGCTGGCTGCAAACCCAGCTGGCTGCAAACCCAGCTGGTTGCAAACCCAGCGGGCTGCAAACTCGGTTTTCAGTTGGGACGGCTGGCTGCAAACCCAGCTGTCTGCAAACCCAGTTTCTAGCTGGGACAGCTGGCTGCAAACCCAGCGGGCTCCAAACCCAGCTGTTTGCAAACCCGGTTTCCAGCCGGGACAACTGGCTGCAAACCCAGCGGGCTGCAAACCCCGTTTCCAGCTGGGACAGCTGGCTGCAAACCCAGCTGTCTGCAAACCCGGTTTCCAGCTGGAACAGCTCTCTGCAAACCCAGCGGGCTGCAAACCAAGCGGGCTGCAAACCCAGCTGTCTGCATACCCGGTTTCCAGCTGGGACAGCTGGCTGCAAACCCAGCTGGCTGCAAACCCGGTTTCCAGCTGGGACAGCTGGCTGCAAACCCAGCTGTCTGCAAACCCGGTTCCAGCTGGGACAGCTGGCTGCAAACCCAGCTGTCTGCAAACCCGGTTTCCAGCTGGGACAGCTGGCTGCGAACCCATTTGGCTGCAAAGCCGGTTTCCAGCTATGACAGCTCTCTGCAAACCCGGCTGTCTGCAAACTCAGTTTCCAGCTGCGACAGCTGGCTGCAAACCCGGTTTCAAGCTGGGACAGCTGGCAGCAAACCCAGCTGGCTGCAAACCCAGTTGGCTGCAAACCCGGTTTCCAGCTGGGACAGCTTACTCATAACCCAGCTGGCTGCCAACCCGGTTTCTAGCTGGGACAGCTAGCTGCGAACCCAGCGGGCTGCAAACCCAGCTGTCTGCAAACCCGGTTTGCAGCTGGGACAGCTGGCTACAAACCCTGTTTCCAGCTGGGACAGCACTCTGCAAACCCAGCTGGTTGCAAACCCGGTTTCCAGCTGGGACAGATGGCTGCAAACCCAGCGGGCTGCAAACCCGGTTTCCAGCTGGGACAGCTCTCTGCAAACTCAACTGGCTGCAAACCCGGTTTCCAGCTGGGACAGCTGGCTGCAAACCCAGCGGGCTGCAAACCCGGTTTCCAGCTGGGTGAGCTCTCTGCAGACCCAGCTGGCTGCAAACCCGGTTTCCAGCTGGGACAGCTAGCTGCAGATCCAGCTGGCTGCAAACCAAGCTGTCCGCAAACCCGGTTTCCAGCTGCGACAGCTGGCTGCAAACCCAGCGGGCTGCAAACTCAGCTTACTGCAAACCCGGTTTGCAGCTGGGACAGCTGGCTGCAAACCCTGTTTCCACCTGGGACAGCACTCTGCAAACCCAGCTGGTTGCGAACCCGGTTTCCAGCTGGGGCAGCTGGCTGCAAACCCAGCGGGCTGCAAACTCAGCTTACTGCAAACCCGGTTTGCAGCTGGGACAGCTGGCTGCAAACCCTGTTCCCAGCTGGGACAGCACTCTGCAAACCCAGCTGGTTGCAAACCCGGTTTCCAGCTGGGACAGCTGGTTGCAATCCCAGCGGGCTGCAAACCCGGTTTCCAGCTGGGACAGCTCTCTGCAAACTCAACTGGCTGCAAACCCGGTTTCCAGCTGGGACAGCTGGCTGCAAAACCAGCTGGCTGCAAACCCAGCTGGCTGTAAACCCGGTTTCCAACTGGGACAGCTCTCTGCAAACCCAGCTGTGTGCAAACCCGGTTTCCAGCTGGGAGAGCTGGCTGCAAACACAGCTGGCTGACAACCCAGTTGACTGCAAACCCGGTTTCCAGCTGAGACAGCTGGCTTCAAAACCGGTTTCCAGCTGGGACAGCTGGCTGCAAACCCAGCTGTCTGCAAACCATGTTTCCAGCTGGGACAGCTGGCTGCAGACCCAGCGGGCTACAAACCCAGCTGTCTGCAAACCAGGTTTCCAGCTGCGACAGCTGGTTGCAAACCCAGCGGGTTGTCAACCCGGTTTCTTGCTGAAACAGCTGGCTGCAAACCCAGCTGTCTGCAAACTCGGTTTCCAGCTGGGACAGCTGGCTGCAAACCCAGCTGTGTGCAAACCCGGTTTCCAGCTGGAACAGCTCTCTGCAAACCCAGCTGGCTGCAAACCCGGTTTCCAGCTGGGACAGCTGGCTGCAAACCCAGCTGGCTGCAAACCCGGTTTCCAGCTGGGACAGCTGGCTGCAAACCCAGCTGGCTGCAAACCCAGCTGGTTGCAAACCCAGCGGGCTGCAAACTCGGTTTTCAGCTGGGACGGCTGGCTGCAAACCCAGCTGTCTGCAAACCCAGTTTCCTGCTGGGACAGCTGGCTGCAAACCCAGCGGGCTCCAAACCCAGCTGTTTGCAAACCCGGTTTCCAGCCGGGACAACTGGCTGCAAACCCAGCGGGCTGCAAACCCCGTTTCCATCTGGGACAGCTGGCTGCAAACCCAGCTGTCTGCAAACCCGGTTTCCAGCTGGGACAGCTGGCTGCAAACCCAGCTGTGTGCAAACCCGGTTTCCAGCTGGAGCAGCTGGCTGCAAACCCAGCGGACTGCAAACACGGTTTCCAGCTGGGACAGCTGGCTGCAAACCCAGCTGTCTGCAAACCCGCTTCCAGCTGGGACAGCTCTCTGCAAACCCAGCGGGCTGCAAACCAAGCGGGCTGCAAACCCAGCTGTCTGCATACCCGGTTTCCAGCTGGGACAGCTGGCTGCAAACCCAGCGGGCTGCAAACCCGGTTTCCAGCTGGGACAGCTGGCTGCAAACCCAGCTGTCTGCAAACCCGGTTCCAGCTGGGACAGCTGGCTGCAAACCCAGCTGTCTGCAAACCCGGTTTCCAGCTGGGACAGCTGGCTGCGAACCCATTTGGCTGCAAAGCCGGTTTCCAGCTATGACAGCTCTCTGCAAACCCGGCTGTCTGCAAACTCAGTTTCCAGCTGCGACAGCTGGCTGCAAACCCGGTTTCAAGCTGGGACAGCTGGCAGCAAACCCAGCTGGCTGCAAACCCAGTTGGCTGCAAACCCGGTTTCCAGCTGGGACAGCTTACTCATAACCCAGCTGGCTGCCAACCCGGTTTCTAGCTGGGACAGCTAGCTGCGAACCCAGCGGGCTGCAAACCCAGCTGTCTGCAAACCCGGTTTGCAGCTGGGACAGCTGGCTACAAACCCTGTTTCCAGCTGGGACAGCACTCTGCAAACCCAGCTGGTTGCAAACCCGGTTTCCAGCTGGGACAGATGGCTGCAAACCCAGCGGGCTGCAAACCCGGTTTCCAGCTGGGACAGCTCTCTGCAAACTCAACTGGCTGCAAACCCGGTTTCCAGCTGGGACAGCTGGCTGCAAACCCAGCGGGCTGCAAACCCGGTTTCCAGCTGGGTGAGCTCTCTGCAGACCCAGCTGGCTGCAAACCCGGTTTCCAGCTGGGACAGCTAGCTGCAGATCCAGCTGGCTGCAAACCAAGCTGTCCGCAAACCCGGTTTCCAGCTGCGACAGCTGGCTGCAAACCCAGCGGGCTGCAAACTCAGCTTACTGCAAACCCGGTTTGCAGCTGGGACAGCTGGCTGCAAACCCTGTTTCCACCTGGGACAGCACTCTGCAAACCCAGCTGGTTGCAAACCAAGTTTCCAGCTGGGACAGCTGGCTGCAAACCCAGCGGGCTGCAAACTCAGCTTACTGCAAACCCGGTTTGCAGCTGCGACAGCTGGCTGCAAACCCTGTTTCCAGCTGGGACAGCACTCTGCAAACCCAGCTGGTTGCGAACCCGGTTTCCAGCTGGGGCAGCTGGCTGCAAACCCAGCGGGCTGCAAACCCGGTTTCCAGCTGGGACAGCTCTCTGCAAACTCAACTGGCTGCAAACCCGGTTTCCAGCTGGGACAGCTGGCTGCAAACCCGGTTTCCAGCTGGGACAGCTGGCTGCAAACCCGGTTTCCAGCTGGGACAGCTGGCTGCAAACCCGGTTTCCAGCTGGGACAGCTGGCTGCAAACCCAGCTGTCTGCAAACCCGGTTTCCAGCTGGGACAGCTGGCTGCAAACCCAGCGGGCTGCAAACTCAGCTTACTGCAAACCCGGTTTGCAGCTGGGACAGCTGGCTGCAAACCCTGTTTCCAGCTGGGACAGCACTCTGCAAACCCAGCTGGCTGCAAACCCGGTTTCCAGCTGGGACAGCTGGTTGCAATCCCAGCGGGCTGCAAACCCGGTTTCCAGCTGGGACAGCTCTCTGCAAACTCAACTGGCTGCAAACCCGGTTTCCAGCTGGGACAGCTGGCTGCAAAACCAGCTGGCTGCAAACCCAGCTGGCTGTAAACCCGGTTTCCAACTGGGACAGCTCTCTGCAAACCCAGCTGTGTGCAAACCCGGTTTCCAGCTGGGAGAGCTGGCTGCAAACACAGCTGGCTGACAACCCAGTTGACTGCAAACCCGGTTTCCAGCTGAGACAGCTGGCTTCAAAACCGGTTTCCAGCTGGGACAGCTGGCTGCAAACCCAGCTGTGTGCAAACCCGGTTTCCAGCTGGAGCAGCTGGCTGCAAACCCAGCGGACTGCAAACACGGTTTCCAGCTGGGACAGCTGGCTGCAAACCCAGCTGTCTGCAAACCCGCTTCCAGCTGGAACAGCTAGCTGCAGACCCAGCTGGCTGCAAATTCAGCTTTCTGCAAACCCGAGTGTCAGCTGCGACAGCTGGCTGCAAACCCAGCTGTCTGCAAACCCGGTTTCCAGCTAGGACATCTCTCTGCAAACCCAGCGGGCTGCGAAAACCAGCTGTCTGCAAACCAGGTTTCCAGCCGGGACAGCTGGCTCCAAACCCAGCGGGCTGCAAACCCGGTTTCCAGCTGGGACAGCTGGCTGCAAACTCAACTGTCTGCAAACCCGGTTTCCTGCTGGGAACCTCTCTGCAAACCCAGCTGGCTGCAAACCCGGTTTCCAGCTGGGATAACTGGCTGCAAACCCAGCTGGCCGCAAATCCGGTTTCTAGTTGGGACAGCTGGCTGCAAACCCAGCTGTCTGCAAACGCGGTTTCCAGCTAGGACATCTCTCTGCAAACCCAGCGGGCTGCGAAACCCAGCTGTCTGCAAACCAGGTTTCCAGCCGGGACAGCTGGCTGCAAACCCAGCGGGATGCAAACCCAGTGGGCTGCAAACCCAGCGGGCTGCAAACCGGTTTCCAGCTGGGACAGCTGGCTGCAAACTCAGCTGTCTGCAAATCCGACATCCAGCTGGGACAGCTCTCTGCAAACCCAGCTGGCTGCAAACCCGGTTTCCAGCTGGGACAGCTGGCTGCAAACCCAGCTGGCTGCAAACCCGGTTTCCAGCTGGGACAGCTGGCTGCAAACCCAGCGGGCTGCAAACCCGGTTACCAGCTGGGACAGCTCTCCGCAAACCCAACTGGCTGCGAACCCGGTTTTCAGCTGGCACAGCTGGCTACAAACCCAGCTGGCTGCAAACCCGGTTTCCAACCGGGACAGCTGTCTGCAAACCCAGCTGTGTGCAAACCCGGTTTCCAGCTGGGACAGCTGTCTGCAAACCAGGTTTCCAGCTGGGACAGCTGGCTGCAAACCCACCTGGCTGCAAACCCGGTTTCCAGCTGGGACAGCTCTCTGCAAACCCAGCTGGCTGCAAACCCAGTTGGCTGCAAACTCAGCTGGTTGCAAACCCAGCGAGCTGCAAATCCGGTTTCCAGCTGTGACAGCTCTCTGCAAACCCAGCTGTCTGCAAACCCAGTTTCTAGCTGGGACAGCTGGCTGCGAACTCAGCGGACTGCAAACCCGGTTTCCAGCTGTGACAGCTGGCTGCAAACCAAGCTGTCCGCAAACCCGGTTTATAGCTGGGACAGCTCTCTGCAAACCCAGCTGTCTGCAAACCCGGTTTCCAGCTGGGACAGCCGGCTGCAAATCCAGCTGGGTGCAAACCCGGTTTCCAGGTGGGACAGCTAGCTGCGAACTCAGCGGGCTAAAAACCCAGCTGTCTGCAAACCCGGTTTCAAGCTGGGACAGCTCTCTGCAAATCCAGCAGGCTGCAAATCCAGCTGTCTGCAAACCCGGTTTCCCGCTGGGACAGCTAGCTGCAAACCCAGCGGGCTGCAAACCAAGCGGACTGAAAATCCGGTTTCCAGCTGGAACAGCTCTCTGCAAATCCAGCGGGCTGCAAATCCAGCTGTCTTTAAACCCGGTTTCCAGCTGGGACAGCTGGCTGCAAACCCAGCGGGCTGCAAACCCAGCGGGCTGCAAACCCAGCGGGCTGCAAACCCAGCGGGCTGCATACCCAGCGGACTGAAAATCCGGTTTCCAGCTGGAACAGCTCTCTGGAAATCCAGCGGGCTGCAAATCCACCTGTCTGCAAACCCGGTTTCCAGCTGGGACAGCTGGCTGCAAACCCACTTGGCTGCAAACCCGGTTTCCAGCTGGGACAGCTGGCTGCAAACCCAGCGGGCTGCAAATCAGGTTTCCAGCTGGGACAGCTCTCTGCAAACCCAATTGGCTGGAAACCCGGTTTCCAACTGGGACAGCAGGCTGCCAACCCAGCTGGCTGCAAACCCGGCTTCAAGCTGGGACAGCTCTCTGCAAACCCAGCTGGCTGCAAACCCGGTTTTCAGCTGGGACAGCTGGCTGCAAACCCAGCTTACTGCAAACCCGGTTTCCAGCTGGGACAGCTGGCTGCAAACCCGGTTTCAAGCTGGGACTGCTCTCTGCAAACCCAGTTGGCTGCAAACCCGGTTTTCAGCTGCGACAGCTGGCTGCAAACCCAGCGGGCTGCAAACCCGGTTTCCAGCTGGGACAGCTGGCTGCAAACTCAGCTGTCTGCAAACCCGGTTTCCAGCTGGGACAGCCAGCTGCAAACCCAGCTGGCTGCAAACCCGGTTTCCAGCTGGGACAGCTGGCTGCAAACCCAGCTGTCTACAAACCCGGTTTCCAGCTGGGACAGCTGGCAGCAAACCCAGCTGGCTGCAAACCCGGTTTCCAGCTGGGACAGCTCTCTGCAAACCCAGCTGTCTACAAACCCGGTTTCCAGCTGGGACAGCTGGCTGCGAACTCAGCGGACTGCAAACCCGGTTTATAGCTGGGACAGCTCTCTGCAAACCCAGCTGTCTGCAAACCCGGTTTCCAGCTGGGACAGCCGGCTGCAAATCCAGCTGGGTGCAAACCCGGTTTCCAGGTGGGACAGCTGGCTGCGAACCCAGCGGGCTAAAAATCCAGCTGTCTGCAAACCCGGTTTCAAGCTGCGACAGCTCTCTGCAAATCCAGCAGGCTGCAAATCCAGCTGGCTGCAAACCCAGCGGGCTGCAAACCCAGCGGACTGAAAATCCGGTTTCCAGCTGGAACAGCTCTCTGGAAATCCAGCGGGCTGCAAATCCAGCTGTCTGCAAACCCGGTTTCCAGCTGGGACAGCTGGCTGCAAACCCACTTGGCTGCAAACCCGGTTTCCAGCTGGGACAGCTGGCTGCAAACCCAGCGGGCTGCAAATCAGGTTGCCATCTGGGACAGCTCTCTGCAAACCAAATTGGCTGCAAACCCGGTTACCAGCTGGGACAGCTGGCTGCAAACCCAGCGGGCTGCAAACTCAGCTTACTGCAAACCCGGTTTGCAATTGGGACAGCTGGCTGCAAACCCTGTTTCCAGCTGGGACAGCACTCTGCAAACCCAGCTGGTTGCAAACCCGGTTTCCAGCTGGGACAGCTGGCTGCAAACCCAGCGGGCTGCAAACTCAGCTTACTGCAAACCCGGTTTGCAGCTGGGACAGCTGGCTGCAAACCCTGTTTCCAGCTGGGACAGCACTCTGCAAACCCAGCTGGTTGCAAACCCGGTTTCCAGCTGGGACAGCTGGCTGCAAACCCAGCGGGCTGCAAACCCGGTTTCCAGCTGGGACAGCTCTCTGCAAACTCAACTGGCTGCAAACCCGGTTTCCAGCTGGGACAGCTGGCTGCAAACCCGGTTTCCAGCTGGGACAGCTCTCTGCAAACCCAGCTGTGTGCAAACCCGGTTTCCAGCTGGGACAGCTGGCTGCAAACCAAGCTGGCTGACAACCCAGTTGACTGCAAACCCGGTTTCCAGCTGAGACAGCTGGCTGCAAAACCGGTTTCCAGCTGGGACAGCTGGCTCCAAACCCAGCTGGCTGCAAACCCGGTTTCCATTTGGGACAGCTCTCTGCAAACCCAGCTGGCTGCATACCCGGTTTCCAGCTGGGACAGCTGGCTGCAAACCCAGCTGGCTGCAAACCCGGTTTCCAGCTAGGACAGCTGGCTGCAAAACCAGCTGGCTGCAAACCCAGCTGGCTGCAAACCCGGCTGGCTGTAAACCCGGTTTCCAACTGGGACAGCTCTCTGCAAACCTAGCTGTGTGCAAACCCGGTTTCCAGCTGGGACAGCTGGCTGCAAACCCAGCTGGCTGACAACCCAGTTGACTGCAAACCCGGTTTCCAGCTGAGACAGCTGGCTGCAAAACCGGTTTCCAGCTGGGACAGCTGGCTCCAAACCCAGCTGGCTGCAAACCCGGTTTCCAGCTGGGACAGCTCTCTGCAAACCCAGCTGGCTGCAAACCCGGTTTCCAGCTGGGACAGCTGGCTGCAAACCCAGCTGGCTGCAAACCCAGCTGGCTGCAAACCAAGCTGGCTGCAAACCCAGCTGGCTGCAAACCCAGCTGGTTGCAAACCCAGCGGACTGCAAACTCGGTTTTAAGCTGGGACAGCTGTCTGCAAAACCAGCTGTCTGCAAACCCGGTTTCCAGCTGGGACAGCTGGCTGAAAACCCGGCGGGCTGCAAACCCGGTTTCCAGCTGCGACAGCTGGCTGCAAACCCAGCTGTCTGCAAACCCGGTTTCCAGCTGAGACAGCTGGCTGCAGACCCAGCGGGCTACAAACCCAGCTGTCTGCAAACCAGGTTTCCAGCTGCGACAGCTGGTTGCAAACCCAGCGGGTTGTGAACCCGGTTTCTTGCTGGGACAGCTGGCTGCAAACCCAGCGGGCTGCAAACCCGGTTTCCAGCTGGGACAGCTGCCTGCAAACCCAACGGGCTGCAACCCCGGTTTCCAGTTGGGAAATCTGGCTGCAAACCCAGCTGGCTGCAAACCCAGCTGGTTACAAACTTAGCGGGCTCCAGAACTGGTATCCAGCTGCGACAGCTCTCTGCAAACCCGGCGGGATGCAAACCCAGCTGTCTGCAAACCCGGTTTCCAGCTGGGACAGCTGGCTCCAAACCCAGCGGACTGCAAACACGGTTTCCAGCTGGGACAGCTGGCTGCAAACCCAGCTGTCTGCAAACCCGGTTTCCAGCTGGGACAGCTGGCTGCAAACCCAGCTGTGTGCAAACCCGGTTTCCAGCTGGAACAGCTCTCTGCAAACCCAGCTGGCTGCAAACCCGGTTTCCAGCTGGGACAGCTGGCTGCAAACCCAGCTGGCTGCAAACCCAGCTGGTTGCAAACCCAGCGGGCTGCAAACTCGGTTTTCAGTTGGGACGGCTGGCTGCAAACCCAGCTGTCTGCAAACCCAGTTTCTAGCTGGGACAGCTGGCTGCAAACCCAGCGGGCTCCAAACCCAGCTGTTTGCAAACCCGGTTTCCAGCCGGGACAACTGGCTGCAAACCCAGCGGGCTGCAAACCCCGTTTCCAGCTGGGACAGCTGGCTGCAAACCCAGCTGTCTGCAAACCCGGTTTCCAGCTGGGACAGCTTTCTGCAAACCCAGCGGGCTGCAAACCCAGCGGGCTGCAAACCCAGCTGTCTGCATACCCGGTTTCCAGCTGGGACAGCTGGCTGCAAACCCAGCGGGCTGCAAACCCGGTTTCCAGCTGGGACAGCTGGCTGCAAACCCAGCTGTCTGCAAACCCGGTTCCAGCTGGGACAGCTGGCTGCAAACCCAGCTGTCTGCAAACCCGGTTTCCAGCTGGGACAGCTGGCTGCGAACCCATTTGGCTGCAAAGCCGGTTTCCAGCTATGACAGCTCTATGCAAACCCGGCTGTCTGCAAACTCAGTTTCCAGCTGCGACAGCTGGCTGCAAACCCGGTTTCAAGCTGGGACAGCTGGCAGCAAACCCAGCTGGCTGCAAACCCAGTTGGCTGCAAACCCGGTTTCCAGCTGGGACAGCTTACTCATAACCCAGCTGGCTGCCAACCCGGTTTCTAGCTGGGACAGCTAGCTGCGAACCCAGCGGGCTGCAAACCCAGCTGTCTGCAAACCCGGTTTGCAGCTGGGACAGCTGGCTACAAACCCTGTTTCCAGCTGGGACAGCACTCTGCAAACCCAGCTGGTTGCAAACCCGGTTTCCAGCTGGGACAGCTGGCTGCAAACCCAGCGGGCTGCAAACCCGGTTTCCAGCTGGGACAGCTCTCTGCAAACTCAACTGGCTGCAAACCCGGTTTCCAGCTGGGACAGCTGGCTGCAAACCCAGCGGGCTGCAAACCCGGTTTCCAGCTGGGTGAGCTCTCTGCAGACCCAGCTGGCTGCAAACCCGGTTTCCAGCTGGGACAGCTAGCTGCAAACCCAGCGGGCTGCAAACTCAGCTTACTGCAAACCCGGTTTGCAGCTGGGACAGCTGGCTGCAAACCCTGTTTCCACCTGGGACAGCACTCTGCAAACCCAGCTGGTTGCAAACCAAGTTTCCAGCTGGGACAGCTGGCTGCAAACCCAGCGGGCTGCAAACTCAGCTTACTGCAAACCCGGTTTGCAGCTGCGACAGCTGGCTGCAAACCCTGTTTCCAGCTGGGACAGCACTTTGCAAACCCAGCTGGTTGCGAACCCGGTTTCCAGCTGGGACAGCTGGCTGCAAACCCAGCGGGCTGCAAACCCGGTTTCCAGCTGGGACAGCTCTCTGCAAACTCAACTGGCTGCAAACCCGGTTTCCAGCTGGGACAGCTGGCTGCAAACCCGGTTTCCAGCTGGGACAGCTGGCTGCAAACCCGGTTTCCAGCTGGGACAGCTGGCTGCAAACCCGGTTTCCAGCTGGGACAGCTGGCTGCAAACCCAGCTGTCTGCAAACCCGGTTTCCAGCTGGGACAGCTGGCTGCAAACCCAGCGGGCTGCAAACTCAGCTTACTGCAAACCCGGTTTGCAGCTGGGACAGCTGGCTGCAAACCCTGTTTCCAGCTGGGACAGCACTCTGCAAACCCAACTGGTTGCAAACCCGGTTTCCAGCTGGGACAGCTGGTTGCAATCCCAGCGGGCTGCAAACCCGGTTTCCAGCTGGGACAGCTCTCTGCAAACTCAACTGGCTGCAAACCCGGTTTCCAGCTGGGACAGCTGGCTGCAAAACAAGCTGGCTGCAAACCCAGCTGGCTGTAAACCCGGTTTCCAACTGGGACAGCTCTCTGCAAACCCAGCTGTGTGCAAACCCGGTTTCCAGCTGGGAGAGCTGGCTGCAAACCCAGCTGGCTGACAACCCAGTTGACTGCAAACCCGGTTTCCAGCTGAGACAGCTGGCTGCAAAACCGGTTTCCAGCTGGGACAGCTGGCTGCAAACCCAGCTGTCTGCAAACCATGTTTCCAGCTGGGACAGCTGGCTGCAGACCCAGCGGGCTACAAACCCAGCTGTCTGCAAACCAGGTTTCCAGCTGCGACAGCTGGTTGCAAACCCAGCGGGTTGTCAACCCGGTTTCTTGCTGAAACAGCTGGCTGCAAACCCAGCTGTCTGCAAACTCGGTTTCCAGCTGGGACAGCTGGCTGCAAACCCAGCTGTGTGCAAACCCGGTTTCCAGCTGGAACAGCACTCTGCAAACCCAGCTGGCTGCAAACCCGGTTTCCAGCTGGGACAGCTGGCTGCAAACCCAGCTGGCTGCAAACCCGGTTTCCAGCTGGGACAGCTGGCTGCAAACCCAGCTGGCTGCAAACCCAGCTGGTTGCAAACCCAGCGGGCTGCAAACTCGGTTTTCAGCTGGGACGGCTGGCTGCAAACCCAGCTGTCTGCAAACCCAGTTTCCTGCTGGGACAGCTGGCTGCAAACCCAGCGGGCTCCAAACCCAGCTGTTTGCAAACCCGGTTTCCAGCCGGGACAACTGGCTGCAAACCCAGCGGGCTGCAAACCCCGTTTCCATCTGGGACAGCTGGCTGCAAACCCAGCTGTCTGCAAACCCGGTTTCCAGCTGGGACAGCTGGCTGCAAACCCAGCTGTGTGCAAACCCGGTTTCCAGCTGGAGCAGCTGGCTGCAAACCCAGCGGACTGCAAACACGGTTTCCAGCTGGGACAGCTGGCTGCAAACCCAGCTGTCTGCAAACCCGCTTCCAGCTGGAACAGCTAGCTGCAGACCCAGCTGGCTGCAAATTCAGCTTTCTGCAAACCCGAGTGTCAGCTGCGACAGCTGGCTGCAAACCCAGCTGTCTGCAAACCCGGTTACCAGCTAGGACATCCCTCTGCAAACCCAGCGGGCTGCGAAAACCAGCTGTCTGCAAACCAGGTTTCCAGCCGGGACAGCTGGCTGCAAACCCAGCGGGCTGCAAACCCGGTTTCCAGCTGGGACAGCTGGCTGCAAACTCAACTGTCTGCAAACCCGGTTTCCTGCTGGGAACCTCTCTGCAAACCCAGCTGGCTGCAAACCCGGTTTCCAGCTGGGATAACTGGCTGCAAACCCAGCTGGCCGCAAATCCGGTTTCTAGTTGGGACAGCTGGCTGCAAACCCAGCTGTCTGCAAACGCGGTTTCCAGCTAGGACATCTCTCTGCAAACCCAGCGGGCTGCGAAACCCAGCTGTCTGCAAACCAGGTTTCCAGCCGGGACAGCTGGCTGCAAACCCAGCGGGATGCAAACCCAGCGGGCTGCAAACCCAGCGGGCTGCAAACCGGTTTCCAGCTGGGACAGCTGGCTGCAAACTCAGCTGTCTGCAAATCCGACATCCAGCTGGGACAGCTCTCTGCAAACCCAGCTGGCTGCAAACCCGGTTTCCAGCTGGGACAGCTGGCTGCAAACCCAGCTGGCTGCAAACCCGGTTTCCAGCTGGGACAGCTGGCTGCAAACCCAGCGGGCTGCAAACCCGGTTACCAGCTGGGACAGCTCTCCGCAAACCCAACTGACTGCAAACCCGGTTTTCAGCTGGCACAGCTGGCTACAAACCCAGCTGGCTGCAAACCCGGTTTCCAACCGGGACAGCTGTCTGCAAACCCAGCTGTGTGCAAACCCGGTTTCCAGCTGGGACAGCTGTCTGCAAACCAGGTTTCCAGCTGGGACAGCTGGCTGCAAACCCACCTGGCTGCAAACCCGGTTTCCAGCTGGGACAGCTCTCTGCAAACCCAGCTGGCTGCAAACCCAGTTGGCTGCAAACTCAGCTGGTTGCAAACCCAGCGAGCTGCAAATCCGGTTTCCAGCTGTGACAGCTCTCTGCAAACCCAGCTGTCTGCAAACCCAGTTTCTAGCTGGGACAGCTGGCTGCGAACTCAGCGGACTGCAAACCCGGTTTCCAGCTGTGACAGCTGGCTGCAAACCCGGTTTATAGCTGGGACAGCTCTCTGCAAACCCAGCTGTCTGCAAACCCGGTTTCCAGCTGGGACAGCCGGCTGCAAATCCAGCTGGGTGCAAACCCGGTTTCCAGGTGGGACAGCTGGCTGCGAACCCAGCGGGCTAAAAACCCAGCTGTCTGCAAACCCGGTTTCAAGCTGGGACAGCTCTCTGCAAATCCAGCAGGCTGCAAATCCAGCTGTCTGCAAACCCGGTTTCCCGCTGGGACAGCTAGCTGCAAACCCAGCGGGCTGCAAACCAAGCGGACTGAAAATCCGGTTTCCAGCTGGAACAGCTCTCTGCAAATCCAGCGGGCTGCAAATCCAGCTGTCTTTAAACCCGGTTTCCAGCTGGGACAGCTGGCTGCAAACCCAGCGGGCTGCAAACCCAGCGGGCTGCAAACCCAGCGGGCTGCAAACCCAGCGGGCTGCAAACCCAGCGGACTGAAAATCCGGTTTCCAGCTGGAACAGCTCTCTGGAAAACCAGCGGGCTGCAAATCCACCTGTCTGCAAACCCGGTTTCCAGCTGGGACAGCTGGCTGCAAACCCACTTGGCTGCAAACCCGGTTTCCAGCTGGGACAGCTGGCTGCAAACCCAGCGGGCTGCAAATCAGGTTTCCAGCTGGGACAGCTCTCTGCAAACCCAATTGGCTGGAAACCCGGTTTCCAACTGGGACAGCAGGCTGCCAACCCAGCTGGCTGCAAACCCGGCTTCCAGCTGGGACAGCTCTCTGCAAACCCAGCTGGCTGCAAACCCGGTTTTCAGCTGGGACAGCTGGCTGCAAACCCAGCTTACTGCAAACCCGGTTTCCAGCTGGGACAGCTGGCTGCAAACCCGGTTTCAAGCTGGGACTGCTCTCTGCAAACCCAGTTGGCTGCAAACCCGGTTTTCAGCTGCGACAGCTGGCTGCAAACCCAGCGGGCTGCAAACCCGGTTTCCAGCTGGGACAGCTGGCTGCAAACTCAGCTGTCTGCAAACCCGGTTTCCAGCTGGGACAGCCAGCTGCAAACCCAGCTGGCTGCAAACCCGGTTTCCAGCTGGGACAGCTGGCTGCAAACCCAGCTGTCTACAAACCCGGTTTCCAGCTGGGACACCTGGCTGCAAACCCGGTTTCCAGCTTGGACAGCTGGCTGCAAACTCAGCTGGTTGCAAACCCAGCGGGCTGCAAACCCAGCGGGCTGCAAACTCGGTTTCCAGCTGGGACAGCTCTCTTTAAACCCAGCTGGCTGCAAACCCAGCTGTCTGCAAACCCGGTTTCCAGCTGGGACAGCTGGCTGCAAACCCAGCGGGCTGCAAACCCAGCTGTCTGCAAACCCGGTTTCCAGCTGGAACAGCTGGCTGCAAACCCTGCGGGCTGCAAACTCAGCGGACTGCAAACCCGGTTTCCAGCTGGGCAACTGGCTGCAAACCCAGCTGTCTGCAAACCCGGTTTATAGCTGATACAGCTCTCTGCAAACCCAGCTGGCTGCAAACCCGGTTTCCAAGATGAGACAGCTGGCTGCAAACCCAGCTGGCTGCAAACCCAGCTTACTGCATACCCGGTTGCCAGCTGGGACAGCTCTCTGCAAACCAAGCTGTGTGCAAACCCGGTTTCCAGCTGGGACAGCTGGCTGCAAACCCAGCGGGCTGCAAACCCGGTTTCCAGCTGGGACAGCTGGCTGCCAACTCAGCTGTCAGCAAAGCAGGTTTCCAGCTGGGACAGCTGGCTGCAAACCCGGTTTCCAGTTGGGACAGCTCCCTGCAAACCCAGCTGGCTGCAAACCCAGCTGGCTGCAAACCCAGCTGTCTGCAAACCCGGTTTCCAGCTGGGACAGCTGGCTGCAAACCCAGCTGTCTGCAAACCCGGTTTCCAGCTGGGACAGCTGGCTGCAAACCCAGCGGGCTGCAAACCCAGCGGACTGCAAACCCGGTTTCCAGCTGGGCAGCTGGCTGCAAACCCAGCTGTCTGCAAACCCGGTTTATAGCTGGGACAGCTCTCTGCAAACCCAGCTGGCTGCAAACCCGGTTTCCAAGATGGGACAGCTGGCTGCAAACCCAGCTGGCTGCAAACCCAGCTTACTGCATACCCGGTTTCCAGCTGGGACAGCTGGCTGCAACCCCAGCTGGCTGCAAACCCGGTTTCCAGCTGGGACAGCTGGCTGCAAACCCAGCTGGCTGCAAACCCGGTTTCCAACTGGGACAGCTCTCTGCAAACCAAGCTGTGTGCAAACCCGGTTTCCAGCTGGGACAGCTGGCTGCAAACCCAGCGGGCTGCAAACCCAGCGGGCTGCAAACCCAGCGGACTGCAAACCCGGTTTCCAGCTGGGCAGCTGGCTGCAAACCCAGCTGTCTGCAAACCCGGTTTATAGCTGGGACAGCTCTCTGCAAACCTAGCTGGCTGCAAACCCGGTTTCCAAGATGGGACAGCTGGCTGCAAACCCAGCTGGCTGCAAACCCAGCTTACTGCATATCCGGTTTCCAGCTGGGACAGCTGGCTGCAAACCCAGCGGGCTGCAAATCCAGCTGTCTGCACACCCACTTGGCTGCAAACCCGGTTTCCAGCTGGGACAGCTGGCTGCAAACCCAGCGGGCTGCAAATCAGGTTTCCAGCTGGGACAGCTTTCTGCAAACCCAATTGGCTGGAAACCCGGTTTCCAACTGGGACAGCAGGCTGCCAACCCAGCTGGCTGCAAACCCGGTTTTCAGCTGGGACAGCTCTCTTTAAACCCAGCTGGCTGCAAACCCAGCTGTCTGCAAACCCGGTTTCCAGCTGGGACAGCTGGCTGCAAACCCAGCGGGCTGCAAACCCAGCTGTCTGCAAACCCGGTTTCCAGCTGGAACAGCTGGCTGCAAACCCTGCGGGCTGCAAACTCAGCGGACTGCAAACCCGGTTTCCAGCTGGGCAACTGGCTGCAAACCCAGCTGTCTGCAAACCCGGTTTATAGCTGATACAGCTCTCTGCAAACCCAGCTGGCTGCAAACCCGGTTTCCAAGATGAGACAGCTGGCTGCAAACCCAGCTGGCTGCAAACCCAGCTTACTGCATACCCGGTTGCCAGCTGGGACAGCTCTCTGCAAACCAAGCTGTGTGCAAACCCGGTTTCCAGCTGGGACAGCTGGCTGCAAACCCAGCGGGCTGCAAACCCGGTTTCCAGCTGGGACAGCTGGCTGCCAACTCAGCTGTCAGCAAAGCAGGTTTCCAGCTGGGACAGCTGGCTGCAAACCCGGTTTCCAGTTGGGACAGCTCCCTGCAAACCCAGCTGGCTGCAAACCCAGCTGGCTGCAAACCCAGCTGTCTGCAAACCCGGTTTCCAGCTGGGACAGCTGGCTGCAAACCCAGCTGTCTGCAAACCCGGTTTCCAGCTGGGACAGCTGGCTGCAAACCCAGCGGGCTGCAAACCCAGCGGACTGCAAACCCGGTTTCCAGCTGGGCAGCTGGCTGCAAACCCAGCTGTCTGCAAACCCGGTTTATAGCTGGGACAGCTCTCTGC
This sequence comes from Oxycera nigricornis, assembly GCA_963942545.1. Lineage (NCBI taxonomy): Eukaryota > Metazoa > Arthropoda > Insecta > Diptera > Stratiomyidae > Oxycera > Oxycera nigricornis. Next base: position 68,115,397 of record OZ012662.1, read on the forward strand.
AAACCCAGCTGGCTGCAAACCCGGTTTCCAAGATGGGACAGCTGGCTGCAAACTCAGGTGGCTGCAAACCCAGCTTACTGCATACCCGGTTTCCAGCTGGGACAGCTGGCTGCAACCCCAGCTGGCTGCAAACCCGGTTTCCAGCTGGGACAGCTGGCTGCAAACCCAGCTGGCTGCAAACCCGGTTTCCAACTGGGACAGCTCTCTGCAAACCAAGCTGTGTGCAAACCCGGTTTCCAGCTGGGACAGCTGGCTGCAAACCCAGCGGGCTGCAAACCCAGCGGGCTGCAAACCCAGCGGACTGCAAACCCGGTTTCCAGCTGGGCAGCTGGCTGCAAACCCAGCTGTCTGCAAACCCGGTTTATAGCTGGGACAGCTCTCTGCAAACCTAGCTGGCTGCAAACCCGGTTTCCAAGATGGGACAGCTGGCTGCAAACCCAGGTGGCTGCAAACCCAGCTTACTGCATACCCGGTTTCCAGCTGGGACAGCTGGCTGCAACCCCAGCTGGCTGCAAACCCGGTTTCCAGCTGGGACAGCTGGCTGCAAACCCAGCTGGCTGCAAACCCGGTTTCCAACTGGGACAGCTCTCTGCAAACCAAGCTGTGTGCAAACCCGGTTTCCAGCTGGGACAGCTGGCTGCAAACCCAGCGGGCTGCAAACCCAGCGGGCTGCAAACCCAGCTGTCTGCAAACCCGGTTTCCAGCTGGAACAGCTGGCTGCAAACCCAGCGGGCTGCAAACTCAGCGGACTGCAGACCCGGTTTCCAGCTGGGCAGCTGGCTGCAAACCCAGCTGTCTGCAAACCCGAATTATAGCTGGGACAGCTCTCTGCAAACCCAGCTGGCTGCAAACCCGGTTTCCAAGATGAGACAGCCGGCTGTTAACCCAGCTGGCTGCAAACCCAGCTTACTGCATACCCGGTTGCCAGCTGGGACAGCTCTATGCAAACCAAGCTGTGTGCAAACCCGGTTTCCAGCTGGGACAGCTGGCTGCAAACCCAGCGGGCTGCAAACCCGGTTTCCAGCTGGGACAGCTGGCTGCCAACTCAGCTGTCAGCAAAGCAGGTTTTCAGCTGGGACACCTGGCTGCAAACCCGGTTTCCAGCTGGGACAGCTCCCTGCAAACCCAGCTGGCTGCAAACCCAGCGGGCTGCAAACCCAGCGGACTGCAAACCCGGTTTCCAGCTGGGCAGCTGGCTGCAAACCCAGCTGTCTGCAAACCCGGTTTATAGCTGGGACAGCTCTCTGCAAACCTAGCTGGCTGCAAACCCGGTTTCCAAGATGGAACAGCTGGCTGCAAACCCAGCTGGCTGCAAACCCAGCTTACTGCATATCCGGTTTCCAGCTGGGACAGCTGGCTGCAAACCCAGCTGGCTGCAAACCCGGTTTCCAGCTGTGACAGCTGGCTGCGAACCCAGCTGGCTGCAAACCCGGTTTCCAACTGGGACAGCTCTCTGCAAATCAAGCTGTGTGCAAACCCGGTTTCCAGCTGGGACAGCTGGCTGCAAACCCGGTTTCCAGCTGGGACAGCTCTCTGCAAACCCAGCGGGCTGCAAACCCAGCTGTCTGCAAACCCGGTTTCCAGCTGGGACAGCTGGCTGCAAACCCAGCTGGCTGCAAACCCAGCTTACTGCATACCCGGTTTCCAGCTGGGACAGCTGGCTGCAAACCCAGCTGGCTGCAAACCCAGCTGGCTGCAAACCCGGTTTCCAGCTGTGACAGCTCTCTGCAAACCCAATTGGCTGCAAACCCGGTTTCCAGCTGGGACAGCTGGCTGCAAACCCAGCTGGCTGCAAACCCGGTTTCCAGCTATCACAGCTCTCTGCAAACCCGGCTGTCTGCAAACTCAGTTTCCAGCTGCGACAGCTGGCTGCAAACCCGGTTTCCAACTGGGACAGCTGGCTGCAAACCCAGCGGGCTGCAAACCCGGTTTCCAGCTGGGTGAGCTCTCTGCAAACCCAACTGTGTGCAAATCCGGTTTCCAGCTGGGACAGCTGGCTGCAAACCCAGCGGGCTGCAAACCCGGTTTCCAGCTGGGACAGCTGGCTGCAAACCCAGCTGTCTGCAAACCCTGTTCCAGCTGGAACGACTAGCTGCAGACCCAGCTGGCTGCAAATCCAGATTTCTGCAAACCCGAGTGTCAGCTGGGACAGCTGGCTGCAAACCCAGCTGGCTGAAAACCGGTTTTTAGCTGCGACAGCTGGCTGCAAACCCAGCTGTCTGCAAACCCGGTTTCCAGCTAGGACATCTCTCTGCAAACCCAGCGGGCTGCGAAACCCAGCTGTCTGCAAACCAGGTTTCCAGCCGGGACTGCTGGCTGCAAACCCAGCGGGCTGCAAACCCAGCGGGCTGCAAAACCAGTGGACTGCAAACCCGGTTTCCAGCTGGGCAGCTGGCTGCAAACCCAGCTGTCTGCAAACCCGGTTTATAGCTGGGACAGCTGGCTGCAAACCCAGCTGGCTGCAAACCCGGTTTCCAACTTGGACAGCTCTCTGCAAACCCAGCTGTCTGCAAACCCGGTTTCAAGCTGGGAAAGCTGGCAGCAAACCCAGCTGGCTGCAAACCTAGTTGGCTGCAAACCCGATTTCCAGCTGGGACAGCTAACTCATAACCCAGCTGGCTGCCAACCCGGTTTCCAGCTGGGACAGCTAGCTGCAAACCCAGCGGGCTGCAAACCCAGCTGTCTGCAAACCCAGCGGGCTGCAAACCCGGTTTCCAGCTGGGACAGCTGGCTGCAAACCCAGCTGTCTGCAAACCCGGTTCCAGCTGGAACAGCTAGCTGCAGACCCAGCTGGCTGCAAATCCAGCTTTCTGCAAACCCGAGTGTCAGCTGGGACAGCTGGCTGCAAACCCAGCTGGCTGAAAACCGGTTTTTAGCTGCGACAGCTGGCTGCAAACCCAGCTGTCTGCAAACCCGTTTTCCAGCTAGGACATCTCTCTGCAAACCCAGCGGGCTGCGAAAACAAGCTGTCTGCAAACCAGGTTTTCAGCCGGGACAGCTGGCTGCAAACCCAGCGGGCTGCAAACCCAGCGGGCTGCAAACCCGGTTTCCAGCTGGGACAGCTGGCTTTAAACTCGGCTGTCTGCAAACCCGGTTTCCAGCTGGGACAGCTCTCTGCAAACCCAACTGGCTGCAAACCCGGTTTCCAGCTGGGATAACTGGCTGCAAACCCAGCTGGCTGCAAACCCGGTTTCCAGCTGGGACAGCTCTCTGCAAACCCAGCGGGCTGCAAATACAGCTGTCTGCAAACCCGGTTTCCAGCTGGGACAGCTGGCTGAAAACCCAGCGGGCTGCAAACCCAGCGGACTGCAAACCCGGTTTCCAGCTGGGGCAGCTGGCTGCAAACCCAGCTGTTTGCAAACCCGGTTTATAGCTGGGACAGCTCTCTCCAAGCCCAGCTGGCTGCAAATCCGGTTTCCAGTTGGGACAGCTGGCTGCAAACCCCGTTTGCAGCTGGGACAGCTGCCTGCAAACCAAACGGGCTGCAAAACCGGTTTCCAGCTGGGACAGCTACCTGCAAACCCAGCTGGCTGCAAACCTAGCTGTGTGCAAACCCGGTTTCCAGCTGGGACAGATGGCTGCGAACACTATGACAGCTCTCTGCAAACCCAGCTGTCTGCAAACCCGGTTTCCAGTTGGGACAACTGGCTGCAAACCCAGCTGGCTACAAACCCAGCTGATTTCAAACCCGGTTTCCAACTGGGACAGCTCCCTGAAAACCCAGCTGTGTGCAAACCCGGTTTCCAGCTGGGACAGCTGGCTGCAAACCCGGTTTCCAGCTGGGACAGCTGGCTGCCAATTCAGCTGTCTGCAAACCAGGTTTCCAGCTGGGACAGCTGGCTGCAAACCCAGCTGGCTGCAAACCCGGTTTGCAGCTGGGACAGCTGCCTGCAAACCAAACGGGCTGCAAACCGGGTTTCCAGCTGGGACAGCTGCCTGCAAACCCAGCTGACTGTAAACCCGGTTTCCAGCTGGAACAGCTACCTGCAAACCCAGCTGGCTGCAAACCCACCTGTGTGCAAACCCGGTTTCCAGCTGGGACAGCTGGCTGCAAACCCAGTTGTCTGCAAAGCCGGTTTCCAGCTAAGACAGCTCTCTGCAAACCCAGCTGTCTGCAAACCCAGTTTCCAGCTGCGACAGCTGGCTGCAAACCCGGTTTCAAGCTGGGACAGCTGGCAGTAAACCCAGCTGGCTGCAAACCCAGTTTACTGCAAACCCGGTTTCCAGATGTGACAGCTGGCTGCCAACTCAGCTGTCTGCAAACCCGGTTTCCAGCTGGGACAGCTCTCTGCAAACCCAGCTGTCTGCAAACGCGGTTTCCAGCTGGGACAGCTGGCTGCGAACTCAGCGGACTGCAAACCCGGTTTCCAGCTGGGACAGCTGGCTGCAAACCAAGCTGTCTGCAAACCCGGTTTATAGTTGGGACAGCTCTCTGCAAACCCAGCTGTCTGCAAACCCGGTTTCCAGCTGGGACAGCCGGCTGCAAATCCAGCTGGCTGCAAACCCGGTTTCCAGGTGGGACAGCTGGCTGCGAACCCAGCGGGCTACAAACCCAGCTGTCTGCAAACCCGGTTTCAAGCTGCGATAGCTCTCTGCAAATCCAGCGGGCTGCAAATCCAGCTGTCTGCAAACCCGGTTTCCAGCTGGGATAGCTGGCTGCAAACCCAGCGGGCTGCAAACCAAGCGGACTGCAAATCCGGTTTCCAGCTGGAACAGCTCTCTGCAAATCCAGCGGGCTGCAAATCCAGCTGTCTGCAAACCCGGTTTCCAGCTGGGGCAGCTGGCTGCAAACCCAGCGGGCTGCAAACCCAGCGGACTGAAAATCCGGTTTCCAGCTGGAACAGCTCTCTGCAAATCCAGCGGGCTGCAAATCCAGCTGTCTGCAAACCCGGTTTCCAGCTGGGACAGCTGGCTGCAAACCCGCTTGGCTGCAAACCCGGTTTCCAGCTGGGACAGCTGGCTGCAAACCCAACGGGCTGCAAATCAGGTTTCCAGCTGGGACAGCTCTCTGCAAACCCAATTGGCTGGAAACCCGGTTTCCAACTGGGACAGCAGGCTGCAAACCCAGCTGGCTGCAAACCCGGCTTCCAGCTGGGACAGCTCTCTGCAAACCCAATTGGCTGGAAACCCGGTTTCCAACTGGGACAGCAGGCTGCAAACCCAGCTGGCTGCAAACCCGGCTTCCAGCTGGGACAGCTCTCTGCAAACCCAGCTGGCTGCAAACCCGGTTTCCAGCTGGGGCAGCTGGCTGCAAACCCAGCGGGCTGCAAACCCAGCGGACTGAAAATCCGGTTTCCAGCTGGAACAGCTCTCTGCAAATCCAGCGGGCTGCAAATCCAGCTGTCTGCAAACCCGGTTTCCAGCTGGGACAGCTGGCTGCAAACCCGCTTGGCTGCAAACCCGGTTTCCAGCTGGGACAGCTGGCTGCAAACCCAACGGGCTGCAAATCAGGTTTCCAGCTGGGACAGCTCTCTGCAAGTCCAATTGGCTGGAAACCCGGTTTCCAACTGGGACAGCAGGCTGCAAACCCAGCTGGCTGCAAACCCGGCTTCCAGCTGGGACAGCTCTCTGCAAACCCAGCTGGCTGCAAACCCGGTTTCCAGCTGGGACAGCTGGCTGCAAACTCAGCTGTCTGCAAACCCGGTTTCCAGCTGGGACAGCCGGCTGCAAACCCAGCTGGCTGCAAACCCGGTTTCCAGCTGGGACAGCTGGCTGCAAACCCAGCGGGCTACAAACCCAGCTGTCTGCAAACCCGGTTTCCAGCTGTAACAGCTCTCTGCAAATCCAGCGGGCTGCAAATCCAGCTGTCTGCAAACCCGGTTTCCAGCTGGGAAAGCTGGCTGCAAACCCAGCGGACTGAAAATCCGGTTTCCAGCTGGGAAAGCTGCCTGCAAACCCAGCTGTCTGCAAACCCGGTTTCCAGCTGGGACAGCTCTCTGCAAACCCAGCTGGTAGCAAACCCAGCGGGCTGCAAACCCGGTTTCCAGCTGGGACAGCTGGCTGCAAACCCAGCGGACTGAAACTCCGTTTTCCACCTGGGAAAGCTGCCTGCAAACCCAGCTGTCTGCAAACCCGGTTTCCAGCTGGGACAGCTCTCTGCAAACCCAGCTGGTTGCAAACCCAGCGGGCTGCAAACCAGGTTTCCATCTGGGACAGCTCTCTGCAAACCCAATTGGCTGCAAACCCGGTTTCCAGCTGGGACAGCTGGCTGCAAACCCAGTTTCCAGCTGGGACAGCTGGCTGCAAACCCAGCTGGCTGCAAACCCGGTTTCCAGCTTGGACAGCTGGCTGCAAACCCAGCTGGTTGCAAACCCAGCGGGCTGCAAACCCAGCGGGCTGCAAACCCGGTTTCCAGCTGGGACAGCTCTCTGCAAACCCAACTGGCTGCGAACCCGGTTTCCAGCTGGCACAGCTGGCTGCAAACCCAGCTGGCTGCAAGCCCGGTTTCCAACTGGGACAGCTCTCTGCAAACCAAGCTGTGTGCAAACCCGGTTTCCAGCTGGGACAGCTGGCTGCAAACCCAGCGGGCTGCAAACCCGGTTTCCAGCTGGGACAGCTGGCTGCCAACTCAGCTGTCAGCAAACCAGGTTTCCAGCTGGGACAGCTGGCTGCAAACCCGGTTTCCAGCTGGGACAGCTCTCTGCAAACCCAGCTGGCTGCAAACCCAGCTGTCTGCAAACCCGGTTTCCAGCTGGGACAGCTGGCTGCAAACCCAGCGGGCTGCAAACCCAGCTGTCTGCAAACCCGGTTTCCAGCTGGGACAGCTGGGACAGCTGGCTGCAAACCCAGCGGGCTGCAAACCCGGTTTCCAGCTGGGACAGCTGGCTGCCAACTCAGCTGTCAGCAAACCAGGTTTCCAGCTGGGACAGCTGGCTGCAAACCCGGTTTCCAGCTGGGATAGCTCTCTGCAAAACCAATTGGCTGCAAACCCGGTTTCCAACTGGGACAGCTGGCTGCAAACCCAGCTGGCTGCAAACCCAGCTTACTGCAAACCCGGTTTCCAGCTGGGGCAGATGGCTGCAAACCCAGCTGGCTGCAAACCCGGTTTCCAGCTGGGACAGCTGGCTGCAAACCCAGCGGGCTGCAAACCAAGTTTCCAGCTGGGACAGCTCTCTGCAAACCCAATTGGCTGCAAACCCGGTTTCCAACTGGGACAGCTGGCTGCAAACCCAGCGGGCTGCAAACCAAGTTTCCAGCTGGGACAGCTCTCTGCAAACCCAATTGGCTGCAAACCCGGTTTCCAACTGGGACAGCTGGCTGCAAACCCAGCTGGCTGCAAACGCAGCTGGCTGCAAACCCAGCTTACTGCAAACCCGGTTTCCAGCTGGGGCAGATGGCTGCAAACCCAGCTGTCAGCAAACCAGGTTTCCAGCTGGGACAGCTGGCTGCAAACCCGGTTTCCAGCTGGGACAGTTCTCTGCAAACCCAGCTGGCTGCAAACCCAGCTGGCTGCAAACCCAGCTGTCTGCAAACCCGGTTTCCAGCAGGGACAGCTGGCTGCAAACCCAGCGGGCTGCAAACCCAGCTGTCTGCAAACCCGGTTTCCAGCTGGGGCAGCTGGCTGCAAACCCAGCGGGCAGCAAACCAAGCGGACTGCAAACCCGGTTTCCAGCTGGGCAGCTGGCTGCAAACCCAGCTGTCTGCAAACCCGGTTTATAGCTAGGACAGCTCTCTGCAAACCCAGCTGGCTGCAAACCCGGTTTCCAAGATGGGAAATCTGGCTGCAAACCCAGCTGGCTGCAAACCCAGCTTACTGCATACCCGGTTTCCAGCTGGGACAGCTGGCTGCAAACCCAGCTGGCTGCAAACCCGGTTTCCAGCTGGGATAGCTCTCTGCAAAACCAATTGGCTGCAAACCCGGTTTCCAACTGGGACAGCTGGCTGCAAACCCAGCTGGCTGCAAACCCAGCTTACTGCAAACCCGGTTTCCAGCTGGGGCAGATGGCTGCAAACCCAGCTGGCTGCAAACCCGGTTTCCAGCTGGGACAGCTGGCTGCAAACCCAGCGGGCTGCAAACCAAGTTTCCAGCTGGGACAGCTCTCTGCAAACCCAATTGGCTGCAAACCCGGTTTCCAACTGGGACAGCTGGCTGCAAACCCAGCTGGCTGCAAACCCGGTTTCCAACTGGGACAGCTCTCTGCAAACCCAGCTGGCTGCAAACCCAGTTTTCAGCTGGGACAGCTGGCTGCAAACCCAGCTTACGGCAAACCCGGTTTCCAGCTGGGACAGCTGGCTGCAAACCCAGCTGTCTGCAAACCCGGTTTCCAGCTGAGACTGCTCTCTGCAAACCCAGCTGTCTGCAAACCCGGTTTCCAGCTGGGACAGCTCCCTGCAAACCCAGCTGGCTGCAAACCCGATTTCCAGCTGGCTGCAAAACCAGCTGGCTGCAAACCCAGCTGGTTGCAAACCCAGCGGGCTGCAAACCCGGTTTCCAGCTGGGACAGCTCTCTGCAAACCCAGCTGGCTGCAAACCCGGTTTCCAGCTGGCACAGCTGGCTGCAAACCCAGCTGGCTGCAAACCCGGTTTCCAACTGGGACAGCTCTCTGCAAAACAAGCTGTGTGCAAACCCGGTTTCCAGCTGGGACAGCTGGCTGCAAACCCAGCGGGCTGCAAACCCGGTTTCCAGCTGGGACAGCTCTCTGCAAACCCAATTGGCTGCAAGCCTGGTTTCCACCTGGGACAGCTGGCTGCAAACCCAGCTGGCTGCAAACCTTGTTTCCAGCTGGGACAGTTCTCTGCAAATCCAGCTGGCTGCAAACCCGGTTTTCAGCTGGGACAGCTGGCTGCAAACCCAGCTTACTGCAAACCCGGTTTCCAGCTGGGACAGCTGGCTGCAAACCCGGTTTCCAGCTGGGACAGCTGGCTGCAAACCCAGCGGGCTGCAAACCCAGCGGACTGCAAACCCGGTTTCCAGCTGGGACAGCTGGTTGCAAACCCAGCTGTCTGCAAACCCGGTTTCGAAGATGGGACAGCTGGCTGCAAACCCAGCTGGCTGCAAACCCGGTTTCCAGCTGGGACAGCTACCTGCAAACCCAGCTGGCTGCAAACCCAGCTGTCTGCAAACCCGGTTGTCAGCTGCGACAGCTGGCTGCAAACCCAGCTGTCTGCAAACCCGGTTTCCAGCTGGGACAGCTCTCTGCAAACCCAATTGGCTGCAAGCCTGGTTTCCACCTGGGACAGCTGGCTGCAAACCCAGCTGTCTGGAAACGCGGTTTCCAGCTGGGACAGTTGGCTGCAAACCCAGCAGTCTGCAAACCCGGTTTCCAGCCGGGACAGCTGGCTGCAAACCCAGCGGGCTGCAAACCCGGTTTCCAGCTGGGACAGCTGCTTGCAAACCCAGCTGGCTGCAAACCGGTTTCCAGCTGGGAAAGCTGGCTGCAAACCCAGCTGGCTGCATACCCAGCGGGTTTTAAACCCTGCGGGCTGCAAACCCGGTTTCCAGCTATGACAGCACTCTGCAAACCCAGCTGTCTGCAAACCCAGTTTCCAGCTGGGACAGCTCTCTGCAAACCCAGTTGGCTGCAAACCCGGTTTATAACTGGGACAGCTGGCTGCAAACCCAGCTGTCTGGAAACGCGGTTTCCAGCTGGGACAGCTGGCTGCAAACCCAGCGGGCTGCAAACCCAGTAGTCTGCAAACCCGGATTCCAGTTTGGACAGTTGGCTGCAATTCTAGCGGGCTGCAAACCCGGTTTCCAGCTGGGACAGCTACCTGCAAACCCAGCTGGCTGCAAACTCAGCTGTCTGCAAACCCGGTTTCCAGCTGGGACAGCCGGCTGCAAACCCAGCTTACTGCAAACCCGGTTTGCAGCTGGGATAGCTGCCGGCAAACACAATGGGCTGCAAACCCGGTTTCCAGCTGGGACAGCTGCCTGCAAACCCAGCGGGCTGTAAACCCGGTTTCCAGCTGGGACAGCTACCTGCAAACCCAGCTGGCTGCAAACCCAGCTGTCTGCAAACCCGGTTTCCAGCTGGGACAGCTGGCTGCAAACCCAGCTGGCTGCAAACCAGGTTTCCAGCTGGGACAGCTCTCTGCAAACCCAATTGGCTGCAAACCTGGTTTCCAGCTGGGACAGCTGGCTGCAAACCCAGCGGGCTGCAAACCAAGTTTCCAGCTGGGACAGCTCTCTGCAAACCCAATTGGCTGCAAACCCGGTTTCCAACTGGGACAGCTGGCTGCAAACCCAGCTGGATGCAAACCCAGCTTACTGCAAAACCGGTTTCCAGCTGGTGCAGCTGGCTGCAAACTCGGTTTCCAGCTGGTACAGCTGGCTGCAAACCCAGCGGGCTGCAAACCAAGTTTCCAGCTGGGACAGCTCTCTGCAAACCCAATTGGCTGCAAACCCGGTTTCCAACTGGGACAGCTGGCTGCAAATCCGGTTTCCAGCTGGGACAGCTCTCTGCAAACCCAGCTGGCTGCAAACCCGGTTTTCAGCTGGGACAGCTGGCTGCAAACCCAGCTTACTGCAAACCCGGTTTCCAGCTGGTGCAGCTGGCTGCAAACCCAGCTGGCTGCAAACCCGGTTTCCAGCTGGGACAGCTGGCTGCAAACCCAGCGGGCTGCAAACCCAGCGGGCTGCAAACCAAGTTTCCAGCTGGGACAGCTCTCTGCAAACCCAATTGGCTGCAAACCCGGTTTCCAACTGGGACAGCTGGCTGCAAACCCAGCTGGCTGCAAACCCGGTTTCCAGCTGGGACAGCTCTCTGCTAACCCAGCTGTCTGCAAGCCCGGTTTCCAGCTGGGACAGCTCCCTGCAAACCCAGCTGGCTGCAAACCCGGTTTCCAGCTGGGACAGCTACCTGCAAACCCAGCTGGCTGCAAACTCAGCTGTCTGCAAACCCGGTTTCCAGCTGGGACAGCCGGCTGCAAACCCAGCTTACTGCAAACCCGGTTTGCAGCTGGGATAGCTGCCGGCAAACACAATGGGCTGCAAACCCGGTTTCCAGCTGGGACAGCTGCCTGCAAACCCAGCGGGCTGTAAACCCGGTTTCCAGCTGGGACAGCTACCTGCAAACCCAGCTGGCTGCAAACCCAGCTGTCTGCAAACCCGGTTTCCAGCTGGGACAGCTGGCTGCAAACCCAGCTGGCTGCAAACCAGGTTTCCAGCTGGGACAGCTCTCTGCAAACCCAATTGGCTGCAAACCTGGTTTCCAGCTGGGACAGCTGGCTGCAAACCCAGCGGGCTGCAAACCAAGTTTCCAGCTTGGACAGCTCTCTGCAAACCCAATTGGCTGCAAACCCGGTTTCCAACTGGGACAGCTGGCTGCAAACCCAGCTGGATGCAAACCCAGCTTACTGCAAAACCGGTTTCCAGCTGGTGCAGCTGGCTGCAAACTCGGTTTCCAGCTGGTACAGCTGGCTGCAAACCCAGCGGGCTGCAAACCAAGTTTCCAGCTGGGACAGCTCTCTGCAAACCCAATTGGCTGCAAACCCGGTTTCCAACTGGGACAGCTGGCTGCAAACCCGGTTTCCAGCTGGGACAGCTCTCTGCAAACCCAGCTGGCTGCAAACCCGGTTTTCAGCTGGGACAGCTGGCTGCAAACCCAGCTTACTGCAAACCCGGTTTCCAGCTGGTGCAGCTGGCTGCAAACCCAGCTGGCTGCAAACCCGGTTTCCAGCTGGGACAGCTGGCTGCAAACCCAGCGGGCTGCAAACCCAGCGGGCTGCAAACCAAGTTTCCAGCTGGGACAGCTCTCTGCAAACCCAATTGGCTGCAAACCCGGTTTCCAACTGGGACAGCTGGCTGCAAACCCAGCTGGCTGCAAACCCGGTTTCCAGCTGGGACAGCTCTCTGCTAACCCAGCTGTCTGCAAGCCCAATTTCCAGCTGGGACAGCTCCCTGCAAACCCAGCTGGCTGCAAACCCGATTTCCAGCTGGCTGCAAACCCAGCTGGCTGCAAACCCAGCTGGTTGCAAACCTAGCGAGCTGCAAACAGGGTTGCCAGCTGGGACAGCTGGCTGCAAACCCAGCTGTCTGGAAACGCGGTTTCCAGCTGGGACAGCTGGCTGCAAACCCAGCGGCCTGCAAACCCGGTTTCCAGCTGGGACAGCTGGATGCAAACTCAGCTGTCTGCAAACCCGGTTTCCAGCTGGGACAGCCGGCTGCAAACCCAGCTGGCTGCAAACCCAGCTGGTTGCAAACTCAGTGGGCTGCAAACCCGGTTTCCAGCTGGGACAGCTAGCTGCAGACCCAGCTGGCTGCAAATCCAGCTGTCTGCAAACCCGGTTGTCAGCTGCGACAGCTGGCTGCAAACCCAGCGGGCTGCCAACCCGGTTTCTAGCTGGGACAGCTGGCTGCAAATCCAGCGGTCTGCAAACCTGCTTTCCAGCTGGGACAGCTCTCTGCAAACTCAACTGGCTGCAAACCCGGTTTCCAGCTGAGACAGCTGCTTGCAAACCCAGCTGGCTGCAAACCGGTTTCCAGCTGGGAAAGCTGGCTGCAAACCCAACTGGCTGCATACCCAGCGGGTTTTAAACCCTGCGGGCTGCAAACCCGGTTTCCAGCTATGACAGCTCTCTGCAAACCCAGCTGTCTGCAAACCCAGTTTCCAGCTGGGACAGCTCTCTGCAAACCCAGCTGGCTGCAAACCCGGTTTCCAGCTGGGAAAGCTGGCTGCAAACCCAGCTGGCTGCAAACCCAGCTGATTGCAAACCCAGCGGGCTGCAAACCCGGTTTCCAGCTGGAACAGCTCTCTGCAAATCCAGCGGGCTGCAAACCCAGCTGTCTGCAAACCCGGTTTCAAGCTGTCACAGCTGGCAGCAAACCCAGCTGGCTGCAAACCCAGTTGGCTGCAAATCCGGTTTCCAGCTGCGACAGCTGCTTGCAAACCCAGCTGGCTGCAAACCGGTTTCCAGCTGGGAAATCTGCCTGCAAACCCAGCTGGCTGCATACCCAGCGGGTTTCAAACCCAGCGGGCTGTAAACTCGGTTTCCAGCTATGACAGCTCTCTGCAAACCCAGCTGTCTGCAAACCCAGTTTCCAGCTGGGAAAGCTCTCTGCAAATCCAGCTGGCTGCAAACCCGGTTTCCAGCTGGGACAGCCGGCTGCAAACAAAGCTGGCTGCAAACCCAGCTGGTTGCAAACCCAGCGGGCTGCAAACCTGGTTTCCAGCTGGGACAGCTCTCTGCAAACCCAGCTGTCTGCAAACCTGGTTTCCAGCTGGGACAGCTAGCTGCAGACCCAGCTGGCTGCAAATGCAGCTGTCTGTAAACCCGGTTGTCAGCTGCGACAGCCGGCTGCAAGCCAGCGGGCTGCCAACCCGGTTTATAGCTGGGACAGCTGGCTGCAAACCCAGCAGGCTGCAAACCCGGTTTCCATCTGGGACAGCTGCCTGCAAACCCAACGGGCTGCAAACCCGGTTTCCAGCTGGGACAGCTGCTTGAAAACCCGACTGGCTGCAAACCGGTTTCCAGCTGGGAAAGCTGGCTGCAAATCCAGCTGGCTGCATACCCTGCGGGTTTCAAACCCAGCGGGCTGCAAACCCGGTTTCCAGCTATGACAGCTCTCTGCAAAACCAGCTGTCTGCAAACCCATTCTCCAGTTGGGACAGCTCTCTGCAAACTCAGCTGGCTGCAAACCCGCTTTCCAGCTGGGAAAGCTTGCTGCAAACCCAGCTGGCTGCAAACCCAGCTGGTTGCAAACCCAGCGGGCTTCAAACCCGGTTTCCAGCTGGAACAGCTCTCTGCAAATCCAGCGGGCTGCAAACCCAGCTGTCTGCAAATCCGGTTTCAAGCTGTCACAGCTGGCTGCAAACCCAGCGGGCTGCAAACCCGGTTTCCAGCTGGGAAAGCTGGCTGCAAACTCAGCTGTCTGCAAACCCGGTTTCCAGCTGGGACAGCCGGCTGCAAACCCAGCTGGCTGCAAACCCAGCTGGTTGTTAACCCAGCGGGCTGCAAACCCGGTTTCCAGCTGGGACAGCTCTATGCAAACATAGCTGTCTGCAAAACCCGGTTTCCAGCTATGACAGCTGGCTGCAAACCCAGCGGGCTGCAAACCAGGTTTCCAGCTGGGACAGCTCTCTGCAAACCCGACTGGCTGCAAACCGGTTTCCAGCTGGGAAAGCTGGCTGCAAACCCAGCTGGCTGAAAACCCAGCTGGTTGCAAATCCAACGGGCTGCAAACTCGGTTTCCAGCTGGGATAGCTGGCTGCAAACCCAGCTGTCTGGAATCGCGGTTTCCAGCTGTGACAGCTGGCTGCAAACCCAGCGGGCTGCAAACCCAGTAGTCTGCAAACCCGGATTCCAGCTGGGACAGCTGGCTGCAAACCCAGTGGGCTTCAAACCCGGTTTCCAGCTGGGACAGCTGGCTGCAAACCCAGCGTGCTGCAAACCAAGTTTCCAGCTGGGACAGCTCTCTGCAAACCCAATTGGCTGCAAACCCGGTTTCCAACTGGGACAGCTGGCTGCAAACCCAGCTGGTTGCAAACCCGGTTTCCAGCTGGCTGCAAACCCAGCGAGCTGCAAACCAGGTTTCCAGCTGGGACAGCTCTCTGCAAACCCAATTGGCTGCAAACCCGGTTTCCAGCTGGGACAGCTGGCTGCAAACCCGGCTGGCTGCAAACCCGGTTTCCAGCTGGGACAGCTGGCTGCAAACACAGCGGGCTGCAAACCAGGTTTCCAGCTGCGACAGCTGGCTGCAAACCCAGCTGGCTGCAAACCCGGTTTCCAGCTGGGACAGCTGGCTGCAAACCCAGCGGGCTGCAAGCCAAGTTTCCAGCTGGGACAGCTCCCTGCAAACCCAATTGGCTGCAAACCCGGTTTCTAACTGGGACAGCTGGCTGCAAACCCAGCTGGCTGCAAACCCGGTTTCCAGCTGGGACAGCTCTCTGCAAACCCGGTTTTCAGCTGGGACAGCTCTCTGCAAACCCAATTGGCTGCAAACCCGGTTTCCAACTGGGACAGCTGGCTGCAAACCCAGCTGGTTGCAAACCCGGTTTCCAGCTGGCTGCAAACCCAGCTCTCTGCAAACCAGGTTTCCAGGTGGGACAGCTCTCTGCAAACCCAATTGGCTGCAAACCCGGTTTCCGACTGGGACAGCTGGCTGCAAACCCAGCTGGCTGCAAACCCAGCTTACTGCAAACCCGGTTTCCAGCTGGGACAGCTGGCTGCAAACCCAGCGGGCTGCAAACCAAGTTTCCAGCTGGGACAGCTCCCTGCAAACCCAATTGGCTGCAAACCTGGTTTCCAACTGGGACAGCTGGCTGCAAACCCAGCTGGCTGCAATCCCGGTTTCCAGCTGGGACAGCTCTCTGCAAACCCGGTTTTCAGCTGGGACAGCTCTCTGCAAACCCAGCTGTCTGCAAACCCGATTTCCAGCTGGGACAGCTGGCTGCAAACCCAGCGGGCTGCAAACCCAGCTGTCTGCAAACCCGGTTTCCAGCTGGGACAGCTGGCTGCAAACCCAGCTGGCTGCAAACCCAGCTTACCGCAAACCCGGTTTCCAGCTGGGACAGCTGGCTGCAAACCCAGCGTGCTGCAAACCAAGTTTCCAGCTGGGACAGCTCTCTGCAAACCCAATTGGCTGCAAACCCGGTTTCCAACTGGGACAGCTGGCTGCAAACCCAGCTGGTTGCAAACCCGGTTTCCAGCTGGCTGCAAACCCAGCGAGCTGCAAACCAGGTTTCCAGCTGGGACAGCTCTCTGCAAACCCAATTGGCTGCAAACCCGGTTTCAACTGGAACCACAGGCTGCAAACCCAGCTGGTTGCAAACCCGGTTTCCAGCTGGCTGCAAACCCAGCGAGCTGCAAACCAGGTTTCCAGCTGGGACAGCTCTCTGCAAACCCAATTGGCTGCAAACCCGGTTTCCAACTGGAACCACAGGCTGCAAACCCAGCTGGCTGCAAACCCAGCTTACTGCAAACCCGGTTTCCAGCTGGGACAGCTGGCTGCAAACCCGGCTGGCTGCAAACCCGGTTTCCAGCTGGGACAGCTGGCTGCAAAACCAGCTGGTTGCAAACCCGGTTTCCAGCTTGCTGCAAACCCAGCGAGCTGCAAACCAGGTTTCCAGGTGGGACAGCTCTCTGCAAACCAAGCTGTGTGCAAACCCGGTTTCCAGCTGGGTCAGCTGGCTGCAAACCCAGCAGGCTGCAAACCCGGTTGCCAGCTGGGACAGCTGGCTGCCAACTCAGCTGTCAGCAAAGCAGGTTTCCAGCTGGGACAGCTGGCTGCAAACCCGGTTTCCAGCTGGGACAGCTCTCTGCAAACCCAGCTGTCTGCAAACCCGATTTCCAGCTGGGACAGCTGGCTGCAAACCCAGCGGGCTGCAAACCCAGCTGTCTGCAAACCCGGTTTCCAGCTGGGACAGCTGGCTGCAAACCCAGCGGGCTGCAAACCTAGCGGACTGCAAACCCGGTTTCCAGCTGGGACAGCTGGCTGCAAACCCAGCTGGCTGTAAACCCGGTTTCCAGCTGGGACAGCTACCTGTAAACCCAATTGGCTGCAAACCTGGTTTCCAACTGGGACAGCTGGCTGCAAACCCAGCTGGCTGCAAACCCGGTTTCCAGCTGGGACAGCTCTCTGCAAACCCGGTTTTCAGCTGGGACAGCTCTCTGCAAACCCAATTGGCTGCAAACCCGGTTTGCAACTGGGACAGCTGGCTGCAAACCCAGCTGGCTGCAAACCCAGCTGGTTGCAAACCCGGTTTCCAGCTGGCTGCAAACCCAGTGAGCTGCAAGCCAGGTTTTCAGGTGGGAGAGCTCTCTGCAAACCCAATTGGCTGCAAACCCGGTTTCCGACTGGGACAGCTGGCTGCAAACCCAGCTGGCTGCAAACCCAGCTTACTGCAAACCCGGTTTCCAGCTGGGACAGCTGGCTGCAAACCCAGCTGGCTGCAAACCCGGTTTCCAGCTGGGACAGCTGGCTGCAAACCCAGCGGGCTGCAAACCAAGATTCCAGCTGGGACAGCTCCCTGCAAACCCAATTGGCTGCAAACCTGGTTTCCAACTGGGACAGCTGGCTGCAAACCCAGCTGTCTGCAAACCCGGTTTCCAAGATGGGACAGCTGGCTGCAAACCCGGTTTTCAGCTGGGACAGCTCTCTGCAAACCCAATTGGCTGCAAACCCGGTTTCCAACTGGGACAGCTGGCTGCAAACCCAGCTGTCTGGAAACGCGGTTTCCAGCTGGGACAGATGGCTGCAAACCCAGCGGGCTGCAAACCCAGTAGTCTGCAAACCCGGATTCCAGCTGGGACAGCTGGCTGCAAACCCAGCGGGCTGCAAACCCGGTTTCCATCTGGGACAGCTGGCTGCAAACTCAGCTGTCTGCAAACCCGGTTTCCAGCTGGGACAGCCGGCTGCAAACCCAGCGGACTGCAAACCCGGTTTCCATCTGGGACAGCTGGGTGCAAACCCAACGGGCTGCAAACCCGGTTTCCAGCTGGGACAGCTGCCTGCAAACCCAGCTGGCTGTAAACCCGGTTTCCAGCTGGGACAGCTACCTGTAAACCCAATTGGCTGCAAACCTGGTTTCCAACTGGGACAGCTGGCTGCAAACCCAGCTGGCTGCAAACCCGGTTTCCAGCTGGGACAGCTCTCTGCAAACCCGGTTTTCAGCTGGGACAGCTCTCTGCAAACCCAATTGGCTGCAAACCCGGTTTGCAACTGGGACAGCTGGCTGCAAACCCAGCTGGCTGCAAACCCAGCTGGTTGCAAACCCGGTTTCCAGCTGGCTGCAAACCCAGTGAGCTGCAAACCAGGTTTCCAGGTGGGAGAGCTCTCTGCAAACCCAATTGGCTGCAAACCCGGTTTCCGACTGGGACAGCTGGCTGCAAACCCAGCTGGCTGCAAACCCAGCTTACTGCAAACCCGGTTTCCAGCTGGGACAGCTGGCTGCAAACCCAGCTGGCTGCAAACCCGGTTTCCAGCTGGGACAGCTGGCTGCAAACCCAGCTGGCTGCAAACCAGGTTTCCAGCTGGGACAGCTCTCTGCAAACCCAATTGGCTGCAAACCTGGTTTCCAGCTGGGACAGCTGGCTGCAAACCCAGCGGGCTGCAAACCAAGTTTCCAGCTGGGACAGCTCTCTGCAAACCCAATTGGCTGCAAACCCGGTTTCCAACTGGGACAGCTGGCTACAAACCCAGCTGGCTGCAAACCCAGCTTACTGCAAACCCGGTTTCCAGCTGGTGCAGCTGGCTGCAAACTCGGTTTCCAGCTGGTACAGCTGGCTGCAAACCCAGCGGGCTGCAAACCAAGTTTCCAGCTGGGACAGCTCTCTGCTAACCCAGCTGTCTGCAAGCCCGGTTTCCAGCTGCGACAGCTCCCTGCAAACCCAGCTGGCTGCAAACCCGATTTCCAGCTGGCTGCAAACCCAGCTGGCTGCAAACCCAGCTGGTTGCAAACCTAGCGAGCTGCAAACAGGGTTGCCAGCTGGGACAGCTGGCTGCAAACCCAGCTGTCTGGAAACGCGGTTTCCAGCTGGGACAGTTGGCTGCAAACCCAGCGGGCTGCAAACCCAGCAGTCTGCAAACCCGGTTTCCAGCCGGGACAGCTGGCTGCAAACCCAGCGGGCTGCAAACCCGGTTTCCAGCTGGGACAGCTGGCTGCAAACTCAGCTGTCTGCAAACCCGGTTTCCAGCTGGGACAGCCGGCTGCAAACCCAGCTGGCAGCAAACCCAGCTGGTTGCAAACTCAGTGGGCTGCAAACCCGGTTTCCAGCTGGGACAGCTAGCTGCAGACCCAGCTGGCTGCAAATCCAGCTGTCTGCAAACCCGGTTGTCAGCTGCGACAGCTGGCTGCAAACCCAGCGGGCTGCCAACCCGGTTTCTAGCTGGGACAGCTGGCTGCAAATCCAGCGGTCTGCAAACCTGCTTTCCAGCTGGGACAGCTCTCTGCAAACTCAACTGGCTGCAAACCCGGTTTCCAGCTGAGACAGCTGCTTGCAAACCCAGCTGGCTGCAAACCGGTTTCCAGCTGGGAAAGCTGGCTGCAAACCCAGCTGGCTGCATACCCAGCGGGTTTTAAACCCTGCGGGCTGCAAACCCGGTTTCCAGCTATGACAGCTCTCTGCAAACCCAGCTGTCTGCAAACCCAGTTTCCAGCTGGGACAGCTCTCTGCAAACCCAGCTGGCTGCAAACCCGGTTTCCAGCTGGGAAAGCTGGCTGCAAACCCAGCTGGCTGCAAACCCAGCTGGTTGCAAACCCAGCGGGCTGCAAACCCGGTTTCCAGCTGGAACAGCTCTCTGCAAATCCAGCGGGCTGCAAACCCAGCTGTCTGCAAACCCGGTTTCAAGCTGTCACAGCTGGCAGCAAACCCAGCTGGCTGCAAACCCAGTTGGCTGCAAATCCGGTTTCCAGCTGCGACAGCTGCTTGCAAACCCAGCTGGCTGTAAACCGGTTTCCAGCTGGGAAATCTGGCTGCAAACCCAGCTGGCTGCATACCCAGCGGGTTTCAAACCCAGCGGGCTGTAAACCTGGTTTCCAGCTATGACAGCTCTCTGCAAACCCAGCTGTCTGCAAACCCAGTTTCCAGCTGGGAAAGCTCTCTGCAAATCCAGCTGGCTGCAAACCCGGTTTCCGGCTGGGACAGCCGGCTGCAAACAAAGCTGGCTGCAAACCCAGCTGGTTTCAAACCCAGCGGGCTGCAAACCTGGTTTCCAGCTGGGACAGCTCTCTGCAAACCCAGCTGTCTGCAAACCTGGTTTCCAGCTGGGACAGCTAGCTGCAGACCCAGCTGGCTGCAAATGCAGCTGTCTGTAAACCCGGTTGTCAGCTGCGACAGCCGGCTGCAAGCCAGCGGGCTGCCAACCCGGTTTATAGCTGGGACAGCTGGCTGCAAACCCAGCAGGCTGCAAACCCGGTTTCCATCTGGGACAGCTGCCTGCAAACCCAACGGGCTGCAAACCCGGTTTCCAGCTGGGACAGCTGCTTGCAAACCCGACTGGCTGCAAACCGGTTTCCAGCTGGGAAAGCTGGCTGCAAATCCAGCTGGCTGCATACCCTGCGGGTTTCAAACCCAGCGGGCTGCAAACCCGGTTTCCAGCTATGACAGCTCTCTGCAAAACCAGCTGTCTGCAAACCCATTCTCCAGTTGGGACAGCTCTCTGCAAACTCAGCTGGCTGCAAACCCGCTTTCCAGCTGGGAAAGCTTGCTGCAAACCCAGCTGGCTGCAAACCCAGCTGGATGCAAACCCAGCGGGCTTCAAACCCGGTTTCCAGCTGGAACAGCTCTCTGCAAATCCAGCGGGCTGCAAACCCAGCTGTCTGCAAATCCGGTTTCAAGCTGTCACAGCTGGCTGCAAACCCAGCGGGCTGCAAACCCGGTTTCCAGCTGGGAAAGCTGGCTGCAAACTCAGCTGTCTGCAAACCCGGTTTCCAGCTGGGACAGCCGGCTGCAAACCCAGCTGGCTGCAAACCCAGCTGGTTGTGAACCCAGCGGGCTGCAAACCCGGTTTCCAGCTGGGACAGCTCTATGCAAACAAAGCTGTCTGCAAAACCCGGTTTCCAGCTGGGACAGCTGGCTGCAAACCCAGCGGGCTGCAAACCAGGTTTCCAGCTGGGACAGCTCCATGCAAACCCGACTGGCTGCAAACCGGTTTCCAGCTGGGAAAGCTGGCTGCAAACCCAGCTGGCTGAAAACCCAGCTGGTTGCAAATCCAGCGGGCTGCAAACTCGGTTTCCAGCTGGGATAGCTGGCTGCAAACCCAGCTGTCTGGAATCGCGGTTTCCAGCTGTGACAGCTGGCTGCAAACCCAGCGGGCTGCAAACCCAGTAGTCTGCAAACCCGGATTCCAGCTGGGACAGCTGGCTGCAAACCCAGTGGGCTTCAAACCCGGTTTCCAGCTGGGACAGCTGGCTGCAAACCCAGCGTGCTGCAAACCAAGTTTCCAGCTGGGACAGCTCTCTGCAAACCCAATTGGCTGCAAACCCGGTTTCCAACTGGGACAGCTGGCTGCAAACCCAGCTGGTTGCAAACCCGGTTTCCAGCTGGCTGCAAACCCAGCGAGCTGCAAACCAGGTTTCCAGCTGGGACAGCTCTCTGCAAACCCAATTGGCTGCAAACCCGGTTTCCAACTGGAACCACAGGCTGCAAACCCAGCTGGCTGCAAACCCAGCTTACTGCAAACCCGGTTTCCAGCTGGGACAGCTGGCTGCAAACCCGGCTGGCTGCAAACCCGGTTTCCAGCTGGGACAGCTGGCTGCAAACCCAGCGGGCTGCAAACCAGGTTTCCAGCTGCGACAGCTGGCTGCAAACCCAGCTGGCTGCAAACCCGGTTTCCAGCTGGGACAGCTGGCTGCAAACCCAGCGGGCTGCAAACCAAGTTTCCAGCTGGGACAGCTCCCTGCAAACCCAGTTGGCTGCATACCCGGTTTCCAACTGGGACAGCTGGCTGCAAACCCAGCTGGCTGCAAACCCGGTTTCCAGCTGGGACAGCTCTCTGCAAACCCGGTTTTCAGCTGGGACAGCTCTCTGCAAACCCAATTGGCTGCAAACCCGGTTTCCAACTGGGACAGCTGGCTTCAAACCCAGCTGGTTGCAAACCCGGTTTCCAGCTGGCTGCAAACCCAGCGAGCTGCAAACCAGGTTTCCAGGTGGGACAGCTCTCTGCAAACCCAATTGGCTGCAAACCCGGTTTCCGACTGGGACAGCTGGCTGCAAACCCAGCTGGCTGCAAACCCAGCTTACTGCAAACCCGGTTTCCAGCTGGGACAGCTGGCTGCAAACCCAGCGGGCTGCAAACCAAGTTTCCAGCTGGGACAGCTCCCTGCAAACCCAATTGGCTGCAAACCTGGTTTCCAACTGGGACAGCTGGCTGCAAACCCAGCTGGCTGCAATCCCGGTTTCCAGCTGGGACAGCTCTCTGCTAACCCGGTTTTCAGCTGGGACAGCTCTCTGCAAACCCAATTGGCTGCAAACCCGGTTTCCAACTGGGACAGCTGGCTGCAAACCCAGCTGGCTGCAAACCCGGTTTCCAGCTGGCTGCAAACCCAGCGAGCTGCAAACCAGGTTTCCAGGTGGGACAGCTCTCTGCAAACCCAATTGGCTGCAAACCCGGTTTCCGACTGGGACAGCTTGCTGCAAACCCAGCTGGCTGCAAACCCAGCTTACTGCAAACCCGGTTTCCAGCTGGGACAGCTGGCTGCAAACCCAGCGGGCTGCAAACCAAGTTTCCAGCTGGGACAGCTCTCTGCAAACCCAATTGGCTGCAAACCCGGTTTCCAACTGGGACAGCTGGCTGCAAACCCAGCTGGTTGCAAACCCGGTTTCCAGCTGGCTGCAAACCCAGCGAGCTGCAAACCAGGTTTCCAGCTGGGACAGCTCTCTGCAAACCCAATTGGCTGCAAACCCGGTTTCCAACTGGAACCACAGGCTGCAAACCCAGCTGGTTGCAAACCCGGTTTCCAGCTGGCTGCAAACCCAGCGAGCTGCAAACCAGGTTTCCAGCTGGGACAGCTCTCTGCAAACCCAATTGGCTGCAAACCCGGTTTCCAACTGGAAACACAGGCTGCAAACCCAGCTGGCTGCAAACCCAGCTTACTGCAAACCCGGTTTCCAGCTGGGACAGCTGGCTGCAAACCCGGCTGGCTGCAAACCCGGTTTCCAGCTGGGACAGCTGGCTGCAAAACCAGCTGGTTGCAAACCCGGTTTCCAGCTGGCTGCAAACCCAGCGAGCTGCAAACCAGGTTTCCAGGTGGGACAGCTCTCTGCAAACCAAGCTGTGTGCAAACCCGGTTTCCAGCTGGGACAGCTGGCTGCAAACCCAGCAGGCTGCAAACCCGGTTGCCAGCTGGGACAGCTGGCTGCCAACTCAGCTGTCAGCAAACCAGGTTTCCAGCTGGGACAGCTGGCTGCAAACCCGGTTTCCAGCTGGGACAGCTCTCTGCAAACCCAGCTGTCTGCAAACCCGATTTCCAGCTGGGACAGCTGGCTGCAAACCCAGCGGGCTGCAAACCCAGCTGTCTGCAAACCCGGTTTCCAGCTGGGACAGCTGGCTGCAAACCCAGCGGGCTGCAAACCTAGCGGACTGCAAACCCGGTTTCCAGCTGGGACAGCTGGCTGCAAACCCAGCTGTCTGCAAACCCGGTTTCCAAGATGGGACAGCTGGCTGCAAACCCAGCTGGCTGCAAACCCTGCTGGCTGCAAACCCGGTTTCCAGCTGGGAAAGCTGGCTGCAAATCCAGCTGGCTGCAAACCCGATTTCCAGCTGGGACAGCTGGCTGCAAACCCAGCTGTCTGCAAACCCGGTTTCCAGCTGAGACTGCTCTCTGCAAACCCAGCTGTCTGCAAACCCGGTTTCCAGCTGGGACAGCTCCCTGCAAACCCAGCTGGCTGCAAACCAAGTTTCCAGCTGGGACAGCTCTCTGCAAACCCAATTGGCTGCAAACCCGGTTTCCAACTGGGACAGCTGGCTGCAAACCCAGCTGTCTGGAAACGCGGTTTCCAGCTGGGACAGATGGCTGCAAACCCAGCGGGCTGCAAACCCAGTAGTCTGCAAACCCGGATTCCAGCTGGGACAGCTGGCTGCAAACCCAGCGGGCTGCAAACCCGGTTTCCATCTGGGACAGCTGGCTGCAAACTCAGCTGTCTGCAAACCCGGTTTCCAGCTGGGACAGCCGGCTGCAAACCCAGCGGACTGCAAACCCGGTTTCCAGCTGGGACAGCTGGGTGCAAACCCAACGGGCTGCAAACCCGGTTTCCAGCTGGGACAGCTGCCTGCAAACCCAGCTGGCTGTAAACCCGGTTTCCAGCTGGGACAGCTACCTGTAAACCCAATTGGCTGCAAACCTGGTTTCCAACTGGGACAGCTGGCTGCAAACCCAGCTGGCTGCAAACCCGGTTTCCAGCTGGGACAGCTCTCTGCAAACCCGGTTTTCAGCTGGGACAGCTCTCTGCAAACCCAATTTGCTGCAAACCCGGTTTGCAACTGGGACAGCTGGCTGCAAACCCAGCTGGCTGCAAACCCAGCTGGTTGCAAACCCGGTTTCCAGCTGGCTGCAAACCCAGTGAGCTGCAAGCCAGGTTTCCAGGTGGGAGAGCTCTCTGCAAACCCAATTGGCTGCAAACCCGGTTTCCGACTGGGACAGCTGGCTGCAAACCCAGCTGGCTGCAAACCCAGCTTACTGCAAACCCGGTTTCCAGCTGGGACAGCTGGCTGCAAACCCAGCTGGCTGCAAACCCGGTTTCCAGCTGGGACAGCTGGCTGCAAACCCAGCGGGCTGCAAACTCAGCTTACTGCAAACCCGGTTTGCAGCTGGGACAGCTGGCTGCAAACCCTGTTTCCAGCTGGGACAGCACTCTGCAAACCCAACTGGTTGCAAACCCGGTTTCCAGCTGGGACAGCTGGTTGCAATCCCAGCGGGCTGCAAACCCGGTTTCCAGCTGGGACAGCTGGCTGCAAACCCAGCGGGCTGCAAACCTAGCGGACTGCAAACCCGGTTTCCAGCTGGGACAGCTGGCTGCAAACCCAGCTGTCTGCAAACCCGGTTTCCAAGATGGGACAGCTGGCTGCAAACCCAGCGGGCTGCAAACCCAGCTGTCTGCAAACCCGGTTTCCAGCTGGGACAGCTGGCTGCAAACCCAGCGGGCTGCAAACCTAGCGGACTGCAAACCCGGTTTCCAGCTGGGACAGCTGGCTGCAAACCCAGCTGTCTGCAAACCCGGTTTCCAAGATGGGACAGCTGGCTGCAAACCCAGCTGGCTGCAAACCCTGCTGGCTGCAAACCCGGTTTCCAGCTGGGAAAGCTGGCTGCAAATCCAGCTGGCTGCAAACCCGATTTCCAGCTGGGACAGCTGGCTGCAAACCCAGCTGTCTGCAAACCCGGTTTCCAGCTGAGACTGCTCTCTGCAAACCCAGCTGTCTGCAAACCCGGTTTCCAGCTGGGACAGCTCCCTGCAAACCCAGCTGGCTGCAAACCAAGTTTCCAGCTGGGACAGCTCTCTGCAAACCCAATTGGCTGCAAACCCGGTTTCCAACTGGGACAGCTGGCTGCAAACCCAGCTGTCTGGAAACGCGGTTTCCAGCTGGGACAGATGGCTGCAAACCCAGCGGGCTGCAAACCCAGTAGTCTGCAAACCCGGATTCCAGCTGGGACAGCTGGCTGCAAACCCAGCGGGCTGCAAACCCGGTTTCCATCTGGGACAGCTGGCTGCAAACTCAGCTGTCTGCAAACCCGGTTTCCAGCTGGGACAGCCGGCTGCAAACCCAGCGGACTGCAAACCCGGTTTCCAGCTGGGACAGCTGGGTGCAAACCCAACGGGCTGCAAACCCGGTTTCCAGCTGGGACAGCTGCCTGCAAACCCAGCTGGCTGTAAACCCGGTTTCCAGCTGGGACAGCTACCTGTAAACCCAATTGGCTGCAAACCTGGTTTCCAACTGGGACAGCTGGCTGCAAACCCAGCTGGCTGCAAACCCGGTTTCCAGCTGGGACAGCTCTCTGCAAACCCGGTTTTCAGCTGGGACAGCTCTCTGCAAACCCAATTTGCTGCAAACCCGGTTTGCAACTGGGACAGCTGGCTGCAAACCCAGCTGGCTGCAAACCCAGCTGGTTGCAAACCCGGTTTCCAGCTGGCTGCAAACCCAGTGAGCTGCAAGCCAGGTTTCCAGGTGGAAGAGCTCTCTGCAAACCCAATTGGCTGCAAACCCGGTTTCCGACTGGGACAGCT
Source organism: Oxycera nigricornis (assembly GCA_963942545.1). Classification (NCBI taxonomy): domain Eukaryota; kingdom Metazoa; phylum Arthropoda; class Insecta; order Diptera; family Stratiomyidae; genus Oxycera; species Oxycera nigricornis. The sequence continues at coordinate 68,140,997 of OZ012662.1, forward strand.
GGCTGCAAACCCAGCTGGCTGCAAACCCAGCTTACTGCAAACCCGGTTTCCAGCTGGGACAGCTGGCTGCAAACCCAGCTGGCTGCAAACCCGGTTTCCAGCTGGGACAGCTGGCTGCAAACCCAGCGGGCTGCAAACCAAGTTTCCAGCTGGGACAGCTCCCTGCAAACCCAATTGGCTGCAAACCTGGTTTCCAACTGGGACAGCTGGCTGCAAACCCAGCTGTCTGCAAACCCGGTTTCCAAGATGGGACAGCTGGCTGCAAACCCGGTTTTCAGCTGGGACAGCTCTCTGCAAAGCCAATTGGCTGCAAACCCGGTTTCCAACTGGGACAGCTGGCTGCAAACCCAGCTGGTTGCAAACCCAGCGAGCTGCAAACCAGGTTTCCAGGTGGGACAGCTCTCTGCAAACCCAATTGGCTGCAAACCCGGTTTCCGACTGGGACAGCTGGCTGCAAACCCAGCTGGCTGCAAACCCAGCTGGTTGCAAACCCGGTTTCCAGCTGGCTGCAAACCCAGTGAGCTGCAAACCAGGTTTCCAGGTGGGAGAGCTCTCTGCAAACCCAATTGGCTGCAAACCCGGTTTCCGACTGGGACAGCTGGCTGCAAACCCAGCTGGCTGCAAACCCAGCTTACTGCAAACCCGGTTTCCATCTGGGACAGCTGGCTGCAAACCCAGCTGGCTGCAAACCCGGTTTCCAGCTGGGACAGCTGGCTGCAAACCCAGCGGGCTGCAAACCAAGTTTCCAGCTGGGACAGCTCCCTGCAAACCCAATTGGCTGCAAACCTGGTTTCCAACTGGGACAGCTGGCTGCAAACCCAGCTGGCTGCAAACCCGGTTTCCAGCTGGGACAGCTCTCTGCAAACCCGGTTTTCAGCTGGGACAGCTCTCTGCAAACCCAATTGGCTGCAAACCCGGTTTCCAACTGGGACAGCTGGCTGCAAACCCAGCTGGTTGCAAACCCAGCGAGCTGCAAACCAGGTTTCCAGGTGGGACAGCTCTCTGCAAACCCAATTGGCTGCAAACCCGGTTTCCGACTGGGACAGCTTGCTGCAAACCCAGCTGGCTGCAAACCCAGCTTACTGCAAACCCGGTTTCCAGCTGGGACAGCTGGCTGCAAACCCAGCTGGCTGCAAACCCGTTTTCCAGCTGGGCCAGCTGGCTGCAAACCCAGCGTGCTGCAAACCAAGTTTCCAGCTGGGACAGCTCTCTGCAAACCCAATTGGCTGCAAACCCGGTTTCCAACTGGGACAGCTGGCTGCAATCCCAGCTGGTTGCAAACCCGGTTTCCAGCTGGCTGCAAACCCAGCGAGCTGCAAACCAGGTTTCCAGCTGGGAAAGCTCTCTGCAAACCCAATTGGCTGCAAACCCGGTTTCCAACTGGAACCACAGGCTGCAAACTCAGCTGTCTGCAAACCCGGTTTCCAACTGGGACAGCTAGCTGCAAACCCAGCTGGCTGCAAACCCGGTTTCCAGCTGGGACAGCTCTCTGCAAACCCGGTTTTCAGCTGGGACAGCTCTCTGCAAACCCAATTGGCTGCAAACCCGGTTTGCAACTGGGACAGCTGGCTGCAAACCCAGCTGGCTGCAAACCCAGCTGGTTGCAAACCCGGTTTCCAGCTGGCTGCAAACCCAGTGAGCTGCAAACCAGGTTTCCAGGTGGGACAGCTCTCTGCAAACCCAATTGGCTGCAAACCCGGTTTCCGACTGGGACAGCTGGCTGCAAACCCAGCTGGCTGCAAACCCAGCTTACTGCAAACCCGGTTTCCAGCTGGGACAGCTGGCTGCAAACCCAGCTGGCTGCAAACCCGGTTTCCAGCTGGGACAGCTGGCTGCAAACCCAGCGGGCTGCAAACCAAGTTTCCAGCTGGGACAGCTCCCTGCAAACCCAATTGGCTGCAAACCTGGTTTCCAACTGGGAAAGCTGGCTGCAAACCCAGCTGGCTGCAAACCCGGTTTCCAGCTGGGACAGCTCTCTGCAAACCCGGTTTTCAGCTGGGACAGCTCTCTGCAAACCCAATTGGCTGCAAACCCGGTTTCCAACTGGGACAGCTGGCTGCAAACCCAGCTGGTTGCAAACCCGGTTTCCAGCTGGCTGCAAACCCAGCGAGCTGCAAACCAGGTTTCCAGGTGGGACAGCTCTCTGCAAACCCAATTGGCTGCAAACCCGGTTTCCGACTGGGACAGCTTGCTGCAAACCCAGCTGGCTGCAAACCCAGCTTACTGCAAACCCGGTTTCCAGCTGGGACAGCTGGCTGCAAACCCAGCTGGCTGCAAACCCGGTTTCCAGCTGGGACAGCTGGCTGCAAACCCAGTGTGCTGCAAACCAAGTTTCCAGCTGGGACAGCTCTCTGCAAACCCAATTGACTGCAAATCCGGTTTCCAACTGGGACAGCTGGCTGCAAACCCAGCTGGTTGCAAACCCGGTTTCCAGCTGGCTGCACACCCAGCGAGCTGCAAACCAGGTTTCCAGCTGGGACAGCTCTGTGCAAACCCAATTGGCTGCAAACCCGGTTTCCAGCTGGGACAGCTGGCTGCAAACCCGGCTGGCTGCAAACCCGGTTTCCAGCTGGGACAGCTGGCTGCAAACCCAGCTGGCTGCAAACCCGGTTTCAAGCTGGGACAGCTGGCTGCAAACCCAGCGGGCTGCAAACCAAGTTTCCAGCTGGGAAAGCTCTCTGCAAACCCAATTGGCTGTAAACCCGGTTTCCAACTGGGACAGCTGGCTGCAAACCCAGCTGGTTGCAAACCCGGTTTCCAGCTGGCTGCAAACCCAGCGAGCTGCAAACCAGGTTTCCAGGTGGGACAGCTCTCTGCAAACCAAGCTGTGTGCAAACCCGGTTTCCAGCTGGGACAGCTGGCTGCAAACCCAGCGGGCTGCAAACCCGGTTGCCAGCTGGGACAGCTGGCTGCCAACTCAGCTGTCAGCAAACCAGGTTTCCAGCTGGGACAGCTGGCTGCAAACCCGGTTTCCAGCTGGGACAGCTCTCTGCAAACCCAGCTGTCTGCAAACCCGATTTCCAGCTGGGACAGCTGGCTGCAAACCCAGCGGGCTGCAAACCCAGCTGTCTGCAAACCCGGTTTCCAGCTGGGACAGCTGGCTGCAAACCCAGCGGGCTGCAAACCTAGCGGACTGCAAACCCGGTTTCCAGCTGGGACAGCTGGCTGCAAACCCAGCTGGCTGCAAACCCGGTTTCCAGCTGGGACAGCTGGCTGCAAACCCAGCGGGCTGCAAACCAAGTTTCCAGCTGGGACAGCTCCCTGCAAACCCAATTGGCTGCAAACCCGGTTTCCAGCTGGGACAGCTGGCTGCAAACCCGGCTGGCTGCAAACCCGGTTTCCAGCTGGGACAGCTGGCTGCAAACCCAGCTGGCTGCAAACCCGGTTTCAAGCTGGGACAGCTGGCTGCAAACCCAGCGGGCTGCAAACCAAGTTTCCAGCTGGGAAAGCTCTCTGCAAACCCAATTGGCTGTAAACCCGGTTTCCAACTGGGACAGCTGGCTGCAAACCCAGCTGGTTGCAAACCCGGTTTCCAGCTGGCTGCAAACCAGGTTTCCAGGTGGGACAGCTCTCTGCAAACCAAGCTGTGTGCAAACCCGGTTTCCAGCTGGGACAGCTGGCTGCAAACCCAGCGGGCTGCAAACCCAGCTGTCTGCAAACCCGGTTTCCAGCTGGGACAGCTGGCTGCAAACCCAGCGGGCTGCAAACCTAGCGGACTGCAAACCCGGTTTCCAGCTGGGACAGCTGGCTGCAAACCCAGCTGTCTGCAAACCCGGTTTCCAAGATGGGACAGCAGGCTGCAAACCCAGCTGGCTGCAAACCCTGCTGGCTGCAAACCCGGTTTCCAGCTGGGAAAGCTGGCTGCAAATCCAGCTGGCTGCAAACCCGATTTCCAGCTGGGACAGCTGGCTGCCAACTCAGCTGTCAGCAAACCAGGTTTCCAGCTGGGACAGCTGGCTGCAAACCCGGTTTCCAGCTGGGACAGCTCTCTGCAAACCCAGCTGTCTGCAAACCCGATTTCCAGCTGGGACAGCTGGCTGCAAACCCAGCGGGCTGCAAACCCAGCTGTCTGCAAACCCGGTTTCCAGCTGGGACAGCTGGCTGCAAACCCAGCGGGCTGCAAACCTAGCGGACTGCAAACCCGGTTTCCAGCTGGGACAGCTGGCTGCAAACCCAGCTGTCTGCAAACCCGGTTTCCAAGATGGGACAGCAGGCTGCAAACCCAGCTGGCTGCAAACCCTGCTGGCTGCAAACCCGGTTTCCAGCTGGGAAAGCTGGCTGCAAATCCAGCTGGCTGCAAACCCGATTTCCAGCTGGGACAGCTGGCTGCAAACCCAGCTGTCTGCAAACCCGGTTTCCAGCTGAGACTGCTCTCTGCAAACCCAGCTGTCTGCAAACCCGGTTTCCAGCTGGGACAGCTCCCTGCAAACCCAGCTGGCTGCAAACCAAGTTTGCAGCTGGGACAGCTCTCTGCAAACCCAATTGGCTGCAAACCCGGTTTCCAACTGGGACAGCTGGCTGCTAACCCAGCTGTCTGGAAACGCGGTTTCCAGCTGGGACAGCTGGCTGCAAACCCAGCGGGCTGCAAACCCAGTAGTCTGCAAACCCGGATTCCAGCTGGGACAGCTGGCTGCAAACCCAGCGGGCTGCAAACCCAGTTTCCAGCTGGGACAGCTGGCTGCAAACTCAGCTGTCTGCAAACCCGGTTTCCAGCTGGGACAGCCGGCTGCAAACCCAGCGGACTGCAAACCCGGTTTCCAGCTGGGACAGCTGGTTGCAAACCCAACGGGCTGCAAACCCGGTTTCCAGCTGGGACAGCTGGCTGCAAACCCAGCTTACTGCAAACCCGGTTTCCAGCTGGGACAGCTGCCTGCAAACCCAGCTGGCTGTAAACCCGGATTCCAGCTGGGACAGCTACCTGCAAACCCAGCTGGCTGCAAACCCAGCTGTCTGCAAACCCTGTTTCCAGCTGGGACAGCTGGCTGCAAACCCAGCTGGCTGCAAACCCAGCTGGCTGCAAACCCGGTTTCCAGCTGGCTGCAAACCCAGCGGGCTGCAAACCAGGTTTCCAGCTGGGACAGCTCTCTGCAAACCCAATTGGCTGCAAACCCGGTTTCCAGCTGGGATAGCTGGCTGCAAACCCAGCGGGCTGCAAACCAAGTTTCCAGCTGGGACAGCTCTCTGCAAACCCAATTGGCTGCAAACCCGGTTTCCAACTGGGACAGCTGGCTGCAAACCCAGCTTACTGCAAACCCGGTTTCCAGCTGGGGCAGCTGGCTGCAAACCCAGCTGGCTGCAAACCCGGTTTCCAGCTGGGACAGCTGGCTGCAAACCCAGCGGGCTGCAAACCAAGTTTCCAGCTGGGACAGCTCTCTGCAAACCCAGCTGGCTGCAAACCCGGTTTCCAACTGGGACAGCTGGCTGCAAACCCAGCTGGCTGCAAACCCGGTTTCCAGCTGGGACAGCTCTCTGCAAACCCAGCTGGCTGCAAACCCGGTTTTCAGCTGGGACAGCTGGCTGCAAACCCAGCTTACTGCAAACCCGGTTTCCAGCTGGGACAGCTGACTGCAAACCCAGCTGTCTGCAAACCCGGTTTCCAGCTGAGACTGCTCTCTGCAAACACAGCTGTCTGCAAACCCGGTTTCCAGCTGGCTGCAAACCCAGCTGGTTGCAAACCCAGCGAGCTGCAAACACGGTTGCCAGCTGGGACAGCTGGCTGCAAACCCAGCTGGCTGCAAACCCAGCTGGCTGCAAACCCAGCTGGTTGCAAACCCAGCGGGCTGCAAACCCGGTTTCCAGTTGGGACAGCTCTCTGCAAACCCAGCTGTCTGCAAACCTGGTTTCCCTCTGGGACAGCTAGCTGCAGACCCAGCTGGCTGCAAATGCAGCTGTCTGTAAACCCGGTTGTCAGCTGCGACAGCTGGCTGCAAACCCAGCGGGTTGCCAACCCGGTTTATAGCTGGGACAGCTGGCTGCAAACCCAGCGGGCTGCAAACCCGGCTTCCAGATGGGACAGCTGCCTGCAAACCCAACGGGCTGCAAACCCAGCTGGCTGCAAACCGGTTTCCAGCTTTGAAAGCTGGCTGCATACCCAGCGGGTTTCAAACCCAGCGGGCTGCAAACCCGGTTTCCAGCTATGACAGCTCTCTGCAAAACCAGCTGTCTGCAAACCCAGTTTCCAGCTGGGACAGCTCTCTGCAAACCCAGCTGGCTGCAAACCCGCTTTCCAGCTGGGAAAGCTGGCTGCAAACCCAGCTGGCTGCAAACCCAGCTGGTTGCAAACCCAGCGGGCTGCAAACCCGGTTTCCAGCTGGAACAGCTCTCTGCAAATCCAGCGGGCTGCAAACCCAGCTGTCTGCATATCCGGTTTCAAGCTGTCACAGCTGGCTGCAAACCCAGCGGGCTGCAAACCCAGTTGGCTGCAAATCCAGTTTCCAGCTGCGACAGCTGCTTGCAAACACAGCTGGCTGCAAACCGGTTTCCAGCTGGGAAAGCTGGCTGCAAACCCAGCTGGCTGCATACCCAGCGGGTTTCAAACCCAGCGGGCTGTAAACCCGATTTCTAGCTATGACAGCTCTCTGCAAACCCAGCTGTCTGCAAACCCAGTTTCCAGCTGGGACAGCTCTCTGCAAACCCAGCTGGCTGCAAACCCGGTTTCCAGCTGGGACAGCTCTCTGCAAACCCAGCTGTCTGCAAACCTGGTTTCCCTCTGGGACAGCTAGCTGCAGACCCAGCTGGCTGCAAATGCAGCTGTCTGTAAACCCGGTTGTCAGCTGCGACAGCTGGCTGCAAACCCAGCGGGTTGCCAACCCGGTTTATAGCTGGGACAGCTGGCTGCAAACCCGGCTTCCAGCTGGGACAGCTGCCTGCAAACCCAACGGGCTGCAAACCCGGTTTCCAGCTGGGACAGCTGCTTGCAAACCAAGCTGGCTGCAAACCAGTTTCCAGCTTTGAAAGCTGGCTGCATACCCAGCGGGTTTCAAACCCAGCGAGTTGCAAACCCGGTTTCCAGCTGGGACAGCTGGCTGCAAACCCAGCGGGCTGCAAACCCAGCAGTCTGCAAACCCGGTTTCCAGCTGGGACAGCTGGCTGCAAACCCAGCGGGCTGCAAACCCGGTTTCCAGCTGGGACAGCTGGCTGCAAACTCAGCTGTCTGCAAACCCGGTTTCCAGCTGGGACAGCCGGCTGCAAACCCAGCTGTCTGCAAACCCGGTTTCCAGCTGGGACAGCTAGCTGCAGACCCAGCTGGCTGCAAATCCAGCTGTCTGCAAACCCGGTTTTCAGCTGCGACAGCTGGCTGCCAACCCAGCGGGCTGCCAACCCGGTTTCTAGCTGGGACAGCTGGCTGCAAATCCAGCGGTCTGCAAACCTGCTTTCCAGCTGGGACAGCTCCCTGCAAACCCAAAGGGCTGCCAACCCAGTTTCCAGCTGGGACAGCTGCTTGCAAACCTAGCTGGCTGCAAACCGGTTTCCAGCTGGGAAAGCTGGCTGCAAACCCAGCTGGCTGCATACCCAGCGAGTTTCAAACCCTGCAGGCTGCAAACCCGGTTTCCAGCTATGACAGCTCTCTGCAAACCCAGCTGTCTGCAAACACAGTTACCAGCTGGGACTGCTCTCTGCAAACCCAGCTGGCTGCAAACCCGGTTTCCAGCTGGGAAAGCTGGCTGCAAACCCAGCTGGCTGCAAGCCCAGCTGGTTGCAAACCCAGCGGGCTGCAAATCCGGTTTCCAGCTGGAACAGCTCTCTGCAAATCCAGCGGGCTGCAAACCCAGCTGTCTGCAAACCCGGTTTGAAGCTGTCACAGCTGGCAGCAAACCCAGCTGACTGCAAACCCAGGTAGCTGCAAATCCAGTTTCCAGCTGCGACAGCTGCTTGCAAACCCAGCTGGCTGCAAACCGGTTTCCAGCTGGGAAAGCTGGCTGCAAACCCAGCTGGCTGCATACCCAGCGGGTTTCAAACCCAGCGGGCTGTAAACCCGGTTTCTAGCTACGACAGCTCTCTGCAAACCCAGCTGTCTGCAAACCCAGTTTCCAGCTGGGACATCTCTCTGCAAACCCAGCTGGCTGCAAACCCGGTTTCCAGCTGGGACAGCCGGCTGCAAACCCAGCTGGCTGCAAACCCAGCTGGTTGCAAACCCAGCGGGCTGCAAACCCGGTTTCCAGCTGGGACAGCTCTCTGCAAACCCAGCTGTCTGCAAACCTGGTTTCCCTCTGGGACAGCTAGGTGCAGACCCAGCTGGCTGTAAATGCAGCTGTCTGTAAACCCGGTTGTCAGCTGCGACAGCTGGCTGCAAACCCAGCGGGTTGCCAACCCGGTTTATAGCTGGGACAGCTGGCTGCAAACCCAGCGGGCTGCAAACCCGGCTTCCAGCTGGGACAGCTTCCTGCAAACCCAACGGGCTGCAAACCCGGTTTCCAGCTGGGACAGCTGCTTGCAAACCCAGCTGGCTGTAAACCGGTTTCCAGCTTTGAAAGCTGGCTGCATACCCAGCGGGTTTCAAACCCAGCGGGCTGCAAACCCGGTTTCCAGCTATGACAGCTCTCTGCAAAACCAGCTGTCTGCAAACCCAGTTTCCAGCTGGGACAGCTCTCTGCAAACTCAGCTGGCTGCAAACCCACTTTCCAGCTGGGAAAGCTGGCTGCAAACCCGGTTTCCAGCTGGGATAGCTCTCTGCCAACCCAGCTGGCTGCAAACCCGGTTTCCAGCTGGGAAAGCTGGCTGCAAATCCAGCTGGCTGCAAACCCGATTTCCAGCTGGCTGCAAACCCAGCTGGCTGCAAACCCAGCTGGTTGCAAATCCAGCGGGCTGCAAACTCGGTTGCCAGCTGGGATAGCTGGCTGCAAACCCAGCTGTCTGGAATCGCGGTTTCCAGCTGTGACAGCTGCCTGCAAACCCAGCGGGCTGCAAACCCAGTAGTCTGCAAACCCGGATTCCAGCTGGGACAGCTGGCTGCAAACCCAGTGGGCTGCAAACCCGGTTTCCAGCTGGGACAGCTGGCTGCAAACTCAGCTGTCTGCAAACCCGGTTTCCAGCTGGGACAGCCGGCTGTAAACCCAGCTTACTGCAAACCCGGTTTGCAGCTGGGACAGCTGCCTGCAAACCCAACGGGCTGCAAACCCGGTTTGCAGCTGGGACAGCTGCTTGCAAACCCAGCTGGCTGTAAACCCGGTGTGCAGCTGGGACAGCTACCTGCAAACCCAGCTGGCTGCAAACTCGGTTTCCGACTGGGACAGCTGGCTGCAAACCCAGCTGGCTGCAAACCCGGTTTCCAGCTGGGACAGCTGGCTGCAAACCCAGCGGGCTGCAAACCAAGTTTCCAGCTGGGACAGCTCTCTGCAAACAAAATTGGCTGCAAACCCGGTTTCCAACTGGGACAGCTGGCTGCAAACCCAGCTGGTTGCAAACCCGGTTTCCAGCTGGCTGCAAACCCAGCGAGCTGCAAACCAGGTTTCCAGGTGGGACAGCTCTCTGCAAACCCAATTTGCTGCAAACCCGGTTTCCGACTGGGACAGCTGGCTGCAAACCAAGCTGGCTGCAAACCCAGCTTACTGCAAACCCGGTTTCCAGCTGGGACAGCTGGCTGCAAACCCAGCGGGCTGCAAACCAGGTTTCCAGCTGGGACAGCTCTCTGCAAACCCAATTGGCTGCAAACCCGGTTTCCAGCTGGGAAAGCTGGCTGCAAACCCAGCTGGCTGCAAATCCGGTTTCCAGCTGGGATAGCTCTCTGCCAACCCAGCTGGCTGCAAACCCCGTTTCCAGTTGGGAAAGCTGGCTGCAAATCCAGCTGGCTGCAAACCCGATTTCCAGCTGGCTGCAAACCCAGCTATCTGCAAACCCAGCTGGTTGCAAATCCAGCGGGCTGCAAACTCGGTTGCCAGATGTGATATCTGGCTGCAAACCCAGCTGTCTGGAATCGCGGTTTCCAGCTGTGACAGCTGGCTGCAAACCCAGCGGGCTGCAAACCCAGTAGTCTGTAAACCCGGATTCCAGCTGGGATAGCTGGCTGCAAACCCAGTGGGCTGCAAACCCGGTTTCCAGCTGGGACAGCTGGCTGCAAACCCAGCTGTCTGCAAACCCGGTTTCCAGCTGAGACTGCTCTCTGCAAACCCAGCTGTCTGCAAACCCGGTTTCCAGCTGGGACAGCTCCCTGCAAACCCAGCTGGCTGCAAACCCGATTTCCAGCTGGCTGCAAACCCAGCTGGCTGCAAACCCAGCTGTATGCAAACCCAGCGGGCTGCAAACACGGTTGCCAGCTGGGATAGCTGGCTGCAAACCCAGCTGGCTGCAAACCCGGTTTCCAGCTGGGACAGCTGGCTGCAAACCCAGCGGGCTGCAAACCAAGTTTCCAGCTGGGACAGCTCTCTGCAAACAAAATTGGCTGCAAACCCGGTTTCCAACTGGGACAGCTGGCTGCAAACCCAGCTGGTTGCAAAGCCGGTTTCCAGCTGGCTGCAAACCCAGCGAGCTGCAAACCAGGTTTCTAGGTAGGACAGCTCTCTGCAAACCCAATTGGCTGCAAACTCGGTTTCCGACTGGGACAGCTTGCTGCAAACCCAGCTGGCTGCAAACCCAGCTTACTGCAATCCCGGTTTCCAGCTGGGACAGCTGGCTGCAAACCCAGCTGGCTGCAAACCCGGTTTCCAGCTGGGACAGCTGGCTGCAAACCCAGCGGGCTGCAAACCAAGTTTCCAGCTGGGACAGCTCTCTGCAAACAAAATTGGCTGCAAACCCGGTTTCCAACTGGGACAGCTGGCTGCAAACCCAGCTGGTTGCAAACCCGGTTTCCAGCTGGCTGCAAACCCAGCGAGCTGCAAACCAGGTTTCCAGGTGGGACAGCTCTCTGCAAACCCAATTTGCTGCAAACCCGGTTTCCGACTGGGACAGCTGGCTGCAAACCAAGCTGGCTGCAAACCCAGCTTACTGCAAACCCGGTTTCCAGCTGGGACAGCTGGCTGCAAACCCAGCGGGCTGCAAACCAGGTTTCCAGCTGGGACAGCTCTCTGCAAACCCAATTGGCTGCAAACCCGGTTTCCAGCTGGGAAAGCTGGCTGCAAACCCAGCTGGCTGCAAATCCGGTTTCCAGCTGGGATAGCTCTCTGCCAACCCAGCTGGCTGCAAACCCCGTTTCCAGCTGGGAAAGCTGGCTGCAAATCCAGCTGGCATCAAACCCGATTTCCAGCTGGCTGCAAACCCAGCTATCTGCAAACCCAGCTGGTTGCAAATCCAGCGGGCTGCAAACTCGGTTGCCAGATGTGATATCTGGCTGCAAACCCAGCTGTCTGGAATCGCGGTTTCCAGCTGTGACAGCTGGCTGCAAACCCAGCGGGCTGCAAACCCAGTAGTCTGTAAACCCGGATTCCAGCTGGGATAGCTGGCTGCAAACCCAGTGGGCTGCAAACCCGGTTTCCAGCTGGGACAGCTGGCTGCAAACCCAGCTGTCTGCAAACCCGGTTTCCAGCTGAGACTGCTCTCTGCAAACCCAGCTGTCTGCAAACCCGGTTTCCAGCTGGGACAGCTCCCTGCAAACCCAGCTGGCTGCAAACCCGATTTCCAGCTGGCTGCAAACCCAGCTGGCTGCAAACCCAGCTGTATGCAAACCCAGCGGGCTGCAAACACGGTTGCCAGCTGGGATAGCTGGCTGCAAACCCAGCTGTCTGGAAACGCGCTTTCCAGCTGGGACAGCTGGCTGCAAACCCAGCGGGCTGCAAACCCAGCAGTCTGCAAACCCGGTTTCCAGCTGGGACAGCTGGCTCCAAACCCAGCGGGCTGCAAAACCGGTTTCCAGTTGGGACAGCTGGCTGCAAACTCAGCTGTCTGCAAACCCGGTTTCCAGCTGGGACAGCCGGCTGCAAACCCAGCTGGCTGCAAACCCAGCTGGTTGCAAACCCAGCGGGCTGCAAACCCGGTTTCCAGCTGGGACAGCTCTCTGCAAACCCAGCTGTCTGCAAACCCGGTTTCCAGCTGGGACAGCTAGCTGCAGACCCAGCTGGCTGCAAATCCAGCTGTCTGCAAACCCGGTTGTCAGCTGCGACAGCTGGCTGCAAACCCAGCGGGCTGCCAATCCGGTTTCTAGCTGGGACAGCTGCTTGCAAACCCAGCTGGCTGCAAACCGGTTTCCAGCTGGGACAGCTCTCTGCAAACCCAGCAGTCTGCAAACCCGGTTTCCAGCTGGGACAACTCTCTGCAAACCCAGCTGGCTGCAAACCCGGTTTCCAGCTGGGACAGCCGGCTGCAAACCCAGCTGGCTGCAAACCCTGCTGGTTGCAAACCCAGTGGGCTGCAAACCCGGTTTCCAGCTGGGACAGCTCTCTGCAAACCCAGCTGTCTGCAAACCCGGTTTACAGCTGGGAAAATTGGCTGCAAACCCAGCTGGCTGCATACCCAGCGGGTTTCAAGCCCAGCGGGCTGCAAACCCGGTTTCCAGCTATGACAGCTCTCTGCAAACCCAGCTGTCTGCAAACCCAGTTTCCAGCTGGGACAGCTCTCTGCAAACCCAGCGGTCTGCAAACCCGGTTTCCAGCTGGGACAGCTGCCTGCAAACCCAAAGGGCTGCAAACCCGGTTTCCAGCTGGGACAGCTGCCTGCAAACCCAGCTGGCTGCAAACCGGTTTCCAGCTGGGACAGCCGGCTGCAAACCCAGCTGGCTGCAAACCCAGCTGGTTGCAAACCCAGCGGGCTGCAAACCCGGTTTCCATCTGGGACAGATCTATGCAAACATAGCTCTCTGCAAACCCGGTTTCCAGCTGGGACAGCTGGCTGCAAACCCAGCGGGCTGCAAACCAGGTTTCCAGCTGGGACAGCTCTCTGCAAACGCAATTGGCTGCAAACCCGGTTTCCAGCTGGGAAAGCTGGCTGCAAACCCAGCTGGCTGCAAACCCGGTTTCCAGCTGGGATAGCTTTCTGCCAACCCAGCTGGCTGCAAACCCGGGTTCCAGCTGGGAAAGCTGGCTGCAAATCCAGCTGGCTGCCAACCCGATTTCCAGCTGGCTGCAAATCCAGCTGGCTGCAAACCCGATTTCCAGCTGGCTGCAAACCCAGCTGGGTGCAAACCCAGCTGGTTGCAAATCCAGCGGGCTGCAAACTCGGTTGCCAGCTGTGATATCTGGCTGCAAACCCAGCTGTCTGGAATCGCGGTTTCCTGCTGTGACAGCAAACCCAGTGGGCTGCAAACCCGGTTTCCAGCTGGGACAGCTGGCTGCAAACCCAGCTGTCTGCAAACCCGGTTTCCAGCTGAGACTGCTCTCTGCAAACCCAGCTGTCTGCAAACCCGGTTTCCAGCTGCAAACCCGGTTTCCGACTGGGACAGCTGGCTGCAAACCAAGCTGGCTGCAAATCCAGCTTACTGCAAACCCGGTTTCCAGCAGGAACAGCTGGCGGCAAACCCAGCTGGCTGCAAACCCGGTTTCCAGCTGGGACAGCTGGCTGCAAACCCAGCGGGCTGCAAACCCGGTTTCCAGTTGGGACAGCTGGCTGCAAACTCAGCTGTCTGCAAACCCGGTTTCCAGCTGGGACAGCCGGCTGCAAACCCAGCTGGCTGCAAACCCAGCTGGTTGCAAACCCAGCGGGCTGCAAACCCGGTTTCCAGCTGGGACAGCTCTCTGCAAACCCAGCTGTCTGCAAACCCGGTTTCCAGCTGGGACATCTAGCTCCAGACCCAGCTGGCTGCAAATCCAGCTGTCTGCAAACCCGGTTGTCAGCTGCGACAGCTGGCTGCAAACCCAGCGGGCTGCCAACCCGGTTTCCAGCTGGGACAGCTGCCTGCAAACCCAAAGGGCTGCAAACCCGGTTTCCAGCTGGGACAGCTGCTTGCAAACCCAGCTGGCTGCAAACCGGTTTCCAGCTGGGAAAGCTGGCTGCAAACCCAGCTGGCTGCATACCCAGCGGGTTTCAAACCCAGCGGGCTGCAAACCCGGTTTCCAGCTATGACAGCTCTCAGCAAACCCAGCTGCCTGCAAACCCAGTTTCCAGCTGGGACAGCTCCCTGCAAACCCAGCTGGCTGCAAACCCGGTTTCCAGCTGGGACAGCCGGCTGCAAACCCAGCTGGCTGCAAACCCAGCTGGTTGCAAACCCAGCGGGCTGAAAACCCGGTTTCCAGCTATGACAGCTCTCTGCAAACCCAAATGTTCGCAAACCCAGTTTCCAGCTGGGACAGCTCTCTGCAAACCCAGCTGGCTGCAAACCCGCTTTCCAGCTGGGAAAGCTGGCTGCAAACCAAGCTGGCTGCAAACCCAGCTGGCTGCAAACCCAGCTGGTTGCAAACCCAGCGGGCTGCCAACCCGGTTTATAGCTGGGACAGCTGGCTGCAAACCCAGCAGGCTGAAAACCCGGTTTCCATCTGGGACAGCTGCCTGCAAACCCAACGGGCTGCAAACCCGGTTTCCAGCTGGGACAGCTGCTTGCAAACCCGACTGGCTGCAAACCGGTTTCCAGCTGGGAACGCTGGCTGCAAACCCAGCTGGCTGCAAACCTGGTTTCCAGCTGGGATGGCTCTCTGCCAACCCAGCTGGCTGCAAACCCGGTTTCCAGCTGGGAAAGCTGGCTGCAAATCCAGCTGGCTGCAAACCCGATTTCCAGCTGGCTGCAAACCCAGCTGGCTGCAAACCCAGCTGGTTGCAAATCCAGCGGGCTGCAAACTCGGTTGCCAGCTGGGATAGCTGGCTGCAAACCCAGCTGTCTGGAATCGCGGTTTCCAGCTGTGACAGCTGCCTGCAAACCCAGCGGGCTGCAAACCCAGTAGTCTGCAAACCCGGATTCCAGCTGGGACAGCTGGCTGCAAACCCAGTGGGCTGCAAACCCGGTTTCCAGCTGGGACAGCTGGCTGCAAACTCAGCTGTCTGCAAACCAGGTTTCCAGCTGGGACAGCCAGCTGCAAACCCAGCTTACTGCAAACCCGGTTTGCAGCTGGGACAGCTGCCTGCAAACCCAACGGGCTGCAAACCCGGTTTCCAGCTGAGACAGCTGCCTGCAAACCCAGCTGGCTGTAAACCTGGTCTCCAGCTGGGAAAGCTACCTGCAAACCCAGCTGGCTGCAAACCCGGTTTCCAGCTGGGACAGCCGGCTGCAAACCCAGCTGGCTGCAAACCCAGCTGGTTGCAAACCCAGCGGGCTGCAAACCCGGTTTCCAGCTGGGACAGCTCTCTGCAAATCCAGCTGTCTGCAAACCTGGTTTCCCTCTGGGACAGCTAGCTGCAGACCCAGCTGGCTGTAAATGCAGCTGTCTGTAAACCCGGTTGTCAGCTGCGACAGCTGGCTGCAAACCCAGCGGGTTGCCAACCCGGTTTATAGCTGGGACAGCTGGCTGCAAACTCAGCGGGATGCAAACCCGGCTTCCAGCTGGGACAGCTGCCTGCAAACCCAACGGGCTGCAAACCCGGTTTCCAGCTGGGACAGCTGCTTGCAAACCCAGCTGGCTGCAAACCGGTTTCTAGCTTTGAAAGCTGGCTGCATACCCAGCGGGTTTCAAACCCAGCGGGCTGCAGACCCGGTTTCCAGCTATGACAGCTCTCTGCAAAACCAGCTGTCTGCAAACCCAGTTTCCAGCTGGGACAGCTGTCTGCAAACCCAGCTTACTGCAAACCCGGTTTCCAGCTGGGACAGCTGGCTGCAAACCCAGCTGGCTGCAAACCCGGTTTCCAGCTGGGACAGCTGGCTGCAAACCCAGCTGGCTGCAAACCCAGCTGGTTGCAAACCCAGTGGGCTGCAAACCCGGTTTCCAGCTGGAGCAGCTCTCTGCAAATCCAGCGGGCTGCAAACCCAGCTGTCTGCAAACCCGGTTTCAAGCTGTCACAGCTGGCAGCAAACCCAGCTGGCTGCAAACCCAGGTAGCTGCAAATCCAGTTTCCAGCTGCGACAGCTGCTTGCAAACCCAGCTGGCTGCAAACCGGTTTCCAGCTGGGGAAGCTGGCTGCAAACCCAGCTGGCTGCATACCCAGCGGGTTTCAAACCCAGCTGTCTGCAAACCCAGCTTCCAGCTGGGACATCTCTCTGCAAACCCAGCTGGCTGCAAACCCGGTTTCCAGCTGGGACAGCCGGCTGCAAACCCAGCTGGCTGCAAACCCAGCTGGTTGCAAACCCAGCGGGCTGCAAACCCGGTTTCCAGCTGGGACAGCTCTCTGCAAATCCAGCTGTCTGCAAACCTGGTTTCCCTCTGGGACAGCTAGCTGCAGACCCAGCTGGCTGTAAATGCAGCTGTCTGTAAACCCGGTTGTCAGCTGCGACAGCTGGCTGCAAACCCAGCGGGTTGCCAACCCGGTTTATAGCTGGGACAGCTGGCTGCAAACTCAGCGGGATGCAAACCCGGCTTCCAGCTGGGACAGCTGCCTGCAAACCCAACGGGCTGCAAACCCGGTTTCCAGCTGGGACAGCTGCTTGCAAACCCAGCTGGCTGCAAACCGGTTTCTAGCTTTGAAAGCTGGCTGCATACCCAGCGGGTTTCAAACCCAGCGGGCTGCAGACCCGGTTTCCAGCTATGACAGCTCTCTGCAAAACCAGCTGTCTGCAAACCCAGTTTCCAGCTGGGACAGCTGTCTGCAAACCCAGCTTACTGCAAACCCGGTTTCCAGCTGGGACAGCTGGCTGCAAACCCAGCTGGCTGCAAACCCGGTTTCCAGCTGGGACAGCTGGCTGCAAACCCAGCGTGCTGCAAACCAAGTTTCCAGCTGGGACAGCTCTCTGCAAACCCAATTGGCTGCAATCCCGGTTTCCAACTGGGACAGCTGGCTGCAGACCCAGCTGGTTGCAAACCCGGTTTCCAGCTGACTGCAAACCCAGCGAGCTGCAAACCAGGTTTCCAGCTGGGACAGCTCTCTGCAAACCCAATTGGCTGCAAACCCGGTTTCCAACTGGAACCACAGGCTGCAAACCCAGCTGGATGCAAACCCAGTTTACTGCAAACCCGGTTTCCAGCTGGGACAGCTGGCTGCAAACCCGGCTGGCTGCAAACCCGGTTTCCAGCTGGGACAGCTGGCTGCAAACCCAGCGGGCTGCAAACCAGGTTTCCAGCTGCGACAGCTGGCTGCAAACCCAGCTGGCTGCAAACCCGGTTTCCAGCTGGGACAGCTGGCTGCAAGCCCAGCGGGCTGCAAACCAGGTTTCCAGGTGGGACAGCTCTCTGCAAACCCAATTTGCTGCAAACCCGGTTTCCGACTGGGACAGCTGGCTGCAAACCAAGCTGGCTGCAAACCCAGCTTACTGCAAACCCGGTTTCCAGCTGGGACAGCTGGCTGCAAACCCAGCGGGCTGCAAACCAGGTTTCCAGCTGGGACAGCTCTCTGCAAACCCAATTGGCTGCAAACCCGGTTTCCAGCTGGGAAAGCTGGCTGCAAACCCAGCTGGCTGCAAACCCGGTTTCCAGCTGGGATAGCTCTCTGCCAACCCAGCTGGCTGCAAACCCCGTTTCCAGCTGGGAAAGCTGGCTGCAAATCCAGCTGGCTGCAAACCCGATTTCCAGCTGGCTGCAAACCCAGCTGGCTGCAAACCCAGCTGGTTGCAAATCCAGCGGGCTGCAAATTCGGTTGCCAGCTGTGATATCTGGCTGCAAACCCAGCTGTCTGGAATCGCGGTTTCCAGCTGTGACAGCTGGCTGCAAACCCAGCGGGCTGCAAACCCAGTAGTCTGTAAACCCGGATTCCAGCTGGGATAGCTGGCTGCAAACCCAGTGGGCTGCAAACCCGGTTTCCAGCTGGGACAGCTGGCTGCAAACCCAGCTGTCGGCAAACCCGGTTTCCAGCTCAGACTGCTCTCTGCAAACCCAGCTGTCTGCAAACCCGGTTTCCAGCTGGGACAGCTCCCTGCAAACCCAGCTGGCTGCAAACCCGATTTCCAGCTGGCTGCAAACCCAGCTGGCTGCAAACCCAGCTGGTTGCAAACCCAGCGGGCTGCAAACACGGTTGCCAGCTGCGACAGCTGGCTGCAAACCCAGCGGGCTGCCAATCCGGTTTCTAGCTGGGACAGCTGCTTGCAAACCCAGCTGGCTGCAAACCGGTTTCCAGCTGGGTCAGCTCTCTGCAAACCCAGCGGTCTGCAAACCCGGTTTCCAGCTGGGACAACTCTCTGCAAACCCAGCTGGCTGCAAACACGGTTTCCAGCTGGGACAGCCGGCAGCAAACCCAGCTGGCTGCAAACCTTGCTGGTTGCAAACCCAGTGGGCTGCAAACCCGGTTTCCAGCTGGGACAGCTCTCTGCAAACCCAGCTGTCTGCAAACCCGGTTTCCAGCTGGGAAAGCTGGCTGCAAACCCAGCTGGCTGCATACCCAGCGGGTTTCAAACCCAGCGGGCTGCAAACCCGGTTTCCAGCTATGACAGCTCTCTGCAAACCCAGCTGTCTGCAAACCCAGTTTCCAGCTGGGACAGCTCTCTGCAAACCCAGCGGTCTGCAAACCCGGTTTCCAGCTGGGACAGCTGCCTGCAAACCCAAAGGGCTGCAAACCCGGTTTCCAGCTGGGACAGCTGCCTGCAAACCCAGCTGGCTGCAAACCCGGTTTCCAGCTGGGATAGCTCTCTGCCAACCCAGCTGGCTGCAAACCCGGTTTCCAGCTGGGAAAGCTGGCTGCAAATCCAGCTGGCTGCGAACCCGATTTCCAGCTGGCTGCAAATCCAGCTGGCTGCAAACCCGATTTCCAGCTGGCTGCAAACCCAGCTGGGTGCAAACCCAGCTGGTTGCAAATCCAGCGGGCTGCAAACTCGGTTGCCAGCTGTGATATCTGGCTGCAAACCCAGCTGTCTGGAATCGCGGTTTCCTGCTGTGACAGCAAACCCAGGGGCTGCAAACCCGGTTTCCAGCTGGGACAGCTGGCTGCAAACCCAGCTGTCTGCAAACCCGGTTTCCAGCTGAGACTGCTCTCTGCAAACCCAGCTGTCTGCAAACCCGGTTTCCAGCTGCAAACCCGGTTTCCGACTGGGACAGCTGGTTGCAAACCAAGCTGGCTGCAAACCCAGTAGTCTGGAAACCCGGTTTCCAGCTGAGACTGCTCTCTGCAAATCCAGCTGACTGCAAACCCGGTTTCCAGCTGGGAAAGCTGGCTGCAAATCCAGCTGACTGCAAACCCGGTTTCCAGCTGGGAAAGCTGGCTGCAAATCCAGCTGGCTGCAAACCCGATTTCCAGCTGGCTGCAAACCCAGCTGGCTGCAAACCCAGCTGGTTGCAAATCCAGCGGGCTGCAAACTCGGTTGCCAGCTGTGATATCTGGCTGCAAACCCAGCTGTCTGGAATCGCGGTTTCCTGCTGTGACAGCAAACCCAGTGGGCTGCAAACCCGGTTTCCAGCTGGGACAGCTGGCTGCAAACCCAGCTGTCTGCAAACCCGGTTTCCAGCTGAGACTGCTCTCTGCAAACCCAGCTGTCTGCAAACCCGGTTTCCAGCTGCAAACCCGGTTTCCGACTGGGACAGCTGGCTGCAAACCCAGCGGGCTGCAAACCCAGTAGTCTGGAAACCCGGATTCCAGCTGGGATAGCTGGCTGCAAACCCAGTGGGCTGCAAACCCGGTTTCCAGCTGGGACAGCTGGCTGCAAACCCAGCTGTCTGCAAACCCGGTTTCCAGCTGAGACTGCTCTCTGCAAATCCAGCTGTCTGCAAACCCGGTTTCCAGCTGGGACAGCTCCCTGCAAACCCAGCTGGCTGCAAACCCGATTTCCAGCTGGCTGCAAACCCAGCTGGCTGCAAACCCAGCTGGTTGCAAACCCAGCGGGCTGCAAACACGGTTGCCAGCTGGGACAGCTCTCTGCAAACCCAGCTGTCGGCAAACCCGGTTTCCAGCTGGGAAAGCTGGCTGCAAACCCAGCTGGCTGCATACTAAGCGGGTTTCAAACCCAGCGGGCTGCAAACCCGGTTTCCAGCTATGACAGCTCTCTGCAAACCCAGCTGTCTGCAAACCCAGTTGCCAGCTGGGACAGCTCTCTGCAAACCCAGCGGTCTGCAAAACCCGGTTTCCAGCTGGGACAGCTGCCTGCAAACCCAAAGGGCTGCAAACCCGGTTTCCAGCTGGGACAGCTGCTTGCAAACCCAGCTTTCTGCAAACCGGTTTCCAGCTGGGAAAGCTGGCTGCAAACCCAGCTGGCTGCATACCCAGCGGGTTTCAAACCCAGCGGGCTGCAAACCCGGTTTCCAGCTATGACAGCTCTCAGCAAACCCAGCTGTCTGCAAACCCAGTTTCCAGCTGGGACAGCTCCCTGCAAACCCAGCTGGCTGCAAACCCGGTTTCCAGCTGGGACAGCCGGCTGCAAACCCAGCTGGCTGCAAACCCAGCTGGTTGCAAACCCAGCGGGCTGAAAACCCGGTTTCCAGCTATGACAGCTCTCTGCAAACCCAAATGTCCGCAAACCCAGTTTCCAGCTGGGACAGCTCTCTGCAAACCCAGCTGGCTGCAAACCCGCTTTCCAGCTGGGAAAGCTGGCTGCAAACCAAGCTGGCTGCAAACCCAGCTGGCTGCAAACCCAGCTGGTTGCAAACCCAGCGGGCTGCCAACCCGGTTTATAGCTGGGACAGCTGGCTGCAAACCCAGCAGGCTGCAAACCCGGTTTCCATCTGGGACAGCTGCCTGCAAACCCAACGGGCTGCAAACCCGGTTTCCAGCTGGGACAGCTGCTTGCAAACCCGACTGGCTGCAAACCGGTTTCCAGCTGGGAAAGCTGGCTGCAAACCCAGCTGGCTGCATACCCTGCGGGTTTCAAACCCAGCGGGCTGCAAACCCGGTTTCCAGCTATGACAGCTCTCTGCAAAACCAGCTGTCTGCAAACCCATTCTCCAGTTGGGACAGCTCTCTGCAAACTCAGCTGGCTGCAAACCCGCTTGCCAGCTGGGAAAGCTTGCTGCAAACCAAGCTGGCTGCAAACCCAGCTGGTTGCAAACCCAGCGGGCTGCAAACCCGGTTTCCAGCTGGAACAGCTCTCTGCAAATCCAGCGGGCTGCAAACCCAGCTGTCTGCAAATCCGGTTTCAAGCTGTCACAGCTGGCTGCAAACCCAGCTGGCTGCAAACCCGGTTCCCAGCTGGGAAAGCTGGCTGCAAACTCAGCTGTCTGCAAACCCGGTTTCCAGCTGGGACAGCCGGCTGCAAACCCAGCTGACTGCAAACCCAGCTGGTTGCAAACCCAGCGGGCTGCAAACCCGGTTTCCAGCTGGGACAGCTCTATGCAAACATAGCTGTCTGCAAAACCCGGTTTCCAGCTGGGACAGCTGGCTGCAAACCCAGCGGGCTGCAAACCAGGTTTCCAGCTGGGACAGCTCTCTGCAAGCCCAATTGGCTGCAAACCCGGTTACCAGCTAGGACAGCTGGCTGCAAACCCAGCTGGCTGCAAACCTGGTCTCCAGCTGGGATGGCTCTCTGCCAACCCAGCTGGCTGCAAACCCGGTTTCCAGCTGGGAAAGCTGGCTGCAAATCCAGCTGGCTGCAAACCCGATTTCCAGCTGGCTGCAAACCCAGCTGGTTGCAAATCCAGCGGGCTGCAAACTCGGTTTCCAGCTGGGATAGCTGGCTGCAAACCCAGCTGTCTGGAATCGCGGTTTCCAGCTGTGACAGCTGGCTGCAAACCCAGCGGGCTGCAAACCCAGTAGTCTGCAAACCCGGATTCCAGCTGGGACAGCTGGCTGCAAACCCAGTGGGCTGCAAACCCGGTTTCCAGCTGGGACATCTGGCTGCAAAATCAGCTGTCTGCAAACCAGGTTTCCAGCTGGGACAGCCAGCTGCAAACCCAGCTTACTGCAAACCCGGTTTGCAGCTGGGACAGCTGCCTGCAAACCCAACGGGCTGCAAACCCGGTTTCCAGATGAGACAGCTGCCTGCAAACCCAGCTGGCTGTAAACCCGGTTTCCAGCTGGGACAGCTACCTGCAAACCCAATTGGCTGCAAACCTGGTTTCCAACTGGGACAGCTGGCTGCAAACCCAGCTGGCTGCAAACCCGGTTTCCAGCTGAGACTGCTCTCTGCAAACCCAGCTGTCTGCAAACCCGGTTTCCAGCTGCAAACCCGGTTTCCGACTGGGACAGCTGGCTGCAAACCCAGCGGGCTGCAAACCCAGTAGTCTGGAAACCCGGATTCCAGCTGGGATAGCTGGCTGCAAACCCAGTGGGCTGCAAACCCGGTTTCCAGCTGGGACAGCTGGCTGCAAACCCAGCTGTCTGCAAACCCGGTTTCCAGCTGAGACTGCTCTCTGCAAACCCAGCTGTCTGCAAACCCGGTTTCCAGCTGGGACAGCTCCCTGCAAACCCAGCTGGCTGCAAACCCGATTTCCAGCTGGCTGCAAACCCAGCTGGTTGCAAACCCAGCGGGCTGCAAACACGGTTGCCAGCTGGGATAGCTGGCTGCAAACCCAGCTGTCTGGAAACGCGGTTTCCAGCTGGGACAGCTGGCTGCAAACCCAGCGGGCTGCAAACCTAGCAGTCTGCAAACCCGGTTTCCAGCTGGGACAGCTGGCTGCAAACCCAGCGGGCTGCAAACCCGGTTTCCAGTTGGGACAGCTGGCTGCAAACTCAGCTGTCTGCAAACCCGGTTTCCAGCTGGGACAGCCGGCTGCAAACCCAGCTGGCTGCAAACCCAGCTGGTTGCAAACCCAGCGGGCTGCAAACCCGGTTTCCAGCTGGGACAGCTCTCTGCAAACCCAGCTGTCTGCAAACCCGGTTTCCAGCTGGGACAGCTAGCTCCAGACCCAGCTGGCTGCAAATCCAACTGTCTGCAAACCCGGTTGTCAGCTGCGACAGCTGGCTGCCAACCCAGCGGGCTGCCAACCCGGTTTCTAGCTGGGACAGCTGCTTGCAAACCCAGCTGGCTGCAAACCGGTTTCCAGCTGGGACAGCTCTCTGCAAACCCAGCGGTCTGCAAACCCGGTTTCCAGCTGGGACAACTCTCTGCAAACCCTGCTGGCTGCAAACCCGGTTTCCAGCTGGGACAGCCGGCTGCAAACCCAGCTGGCTGCAAACCCAGCTGGTTGCAAACCCAGTGGGCTGCAAACCCGGTTTCCAGCTGGGACAGCTCTCTGCAAACCCAGCTGTCTGCAAACCCGGTTTCCAGCTGGGAAAGCTGGCTGCAAACCCAGCTGGCTGCATACCCAGCGGGTTTCAAACCCAGCGGGCTGCAAACCCGGTTTCCAGCTATGACAGCTCTCTGCAAACCCAGCTGTCTGCAAACCCAGTTGCCAGCTGGGACAGCTCTCTGCAAACCCAGCGGTCTGCAAAACCCGGTTTCCAGCTGGGACAGCTGCCTGCAAACCCAAAGGGCTGCAAACCCGGTTTCCAGCTGGGAAAGCTGCTTGCAAACCCAGCTGGCTGCAAACCGGTTTCCAGCTGGGAAAGCTGGCTGCAAACCCAGCTGGCTGCATACCAAGCGGGTTTCAAACCCAGCGGGCTGCAAACCCGGTTTCCAGCTATGACAGCTCTCAGCAAACCCAGCTGTCTGCAAACCCAGTTTCCAGCTGGGACAGCTCCCTACAAACCCAGCTGGCTGCAAACCCGGTTTCCAGCTGGGACAGCCGGCTGCAAACCCAGCTGGCTGCAAACCCAGCTGGTTGCAAACCCAGCGGGCTGAAAACCCGGTTTCCAGCTATGACAGCTCTCTGCAAACCCAAATGTCCGCAAACCCAGTTTCCAGCTGGGACAGCTCTCTGCAAACCCAGCTGGCTGCAAACCCGCTTTTCAGCTGGGAAAGCTGGCTGCAAACCAAGCTGGCTGCAAACCCAGCTGGCTGCAAACCCAGCTGGTTGCAAACCCAGCGGGCTGCCAACCCGGTTTATAGCTGGGACAGCTGGCTGCAAACCCAGCAGGCTGCAAACCCGGTTTCCATCTGGGACAGCTGCCTGCAAACCCAACGGGCTGCAAACCCGGTTTCCAGCTGGGACAGCTGCTTGCAAACCCGACTGGCTGCAAACCGGTTTCCAGCTGGGAAAGCTGGCTGCAAACCCAGCTGGCTGCATACCCTGCGGGTTTCAAACCCAGCGGGCTGCAAACCCGGTTTCCAGCTATGACAGCTCTCTGCAAAACCAGCTGTCTGCAAACCCATTCTCCAGTTGGGACAGCTCTCTGCAAACTCAGCTGGCTGCAAACCCGCTTGCCAGCTGGGAAAGCTTGCTGCAAACCAAGCTGGCTGCAAACCCAGCTGGTTGCAAACCCAGCGGGCTGCAAACCCGGTTTCCAGCTGGAACAGCTCTCTGCAAATCCAGCGGGCTGCAAACCCAGCAGTTTGCAAACCCGGTTTCCAGCCGGGACAGCTGGCTGCAAACCCAGCGGGCTGCAAACCCGGTTTCCAGTTGGGATAGCTGGCTGCAAACTCAGCTGTCTGCAAACCCGGTTTCCAGCTGATACAGCCGGTTGCAAACCCAGCTGGCTGCAAACCCAGCTGGTTGCAAACCCAGTGGGCTGCAAACCCGGTTTCCAGCTGGGACAGCTTCCTGCAAACCCAGCTGTCTGCAAACCCGGTTTCCAGCTGGGACAGCTAGCTGCAGATCCAGCTGGCTGCAAATCCAGTTGTCTGCAAACCCGGCTGTCAGCTGCGACAGCTGGCTGCAAACCCAGCGGGCTGCCAACCCTGTTTCCAGCTGGGACAGCTGGCTGCAAATCCAGCGGTCTGCAAACCTGCTTTGCAGCTGGGACAGCTTCCTGCAAACCCAAAGGGCTGCAATTCCGGTTTCCAGCTGGGACAGCTGCTTGCAAACCCAGCTGGCTGCAAACCGGTTTCCAGCTGGGAAAGCTGGCTGCAAACCCAGCTGGCTGCATACCCAGCGGGTTTTAAACCCTGCGGGCTGCAAACCCGGTTTCCAGCTATGACAGCTCTCTGCAAACCCAGCTGTCTGCAAACCCAGTTTCCAGCTGGGACAGCTCTCTGCAAACCCAATTGGCTGCAAACCCGGTTTCCAACTGGGACAGCTGGCTGCAAACCCAGCTGTCTGGAAACGCGGTTTCCAGCTGGGACAGCTGGCTGCAAACCCAGCGGGCTGCAAACCCAGTAGTCTGCAAACCCGGATTCCAGCTTGGACAGTTGGCTGCAATTCTAGCGGGCTGCAAACCCGGTTTCCAGCTGGGACAGCTGGCTGCAAACTCAGCTGTCTGCAAACCCGGTTTCCAGCTGGGACAGCCGGCTGCAAACCCAGCTTACTGCAAACCCGGTTTGCAGCTGTGATAGCTGCCGGCAAACCCAATGAGCTGCAAACCCGGTTTCCAGCCGGGACAGCTGCCTGCAAACCCAGCTGGCTGTAAACCCGGTTTCCAGCTGGGACAGCTACCTGCAAACCCAGCTGGCTTTAAACCCAGTTGTCTGCAAACCCGGTTTCCAGCTGGGACAGCTGGCTGCAAACCCAGCTGGCTGCAAACCCGGTTTCCAGCTGGCTGCAAACCCAGCGGGCTGCAAACCAGGTTTCCAGCTGGGACAGCTCTCTGCAAACCCAATTGGCTGCAAACCCGGTTTCCAGCTGGGACAGCTGGCTGCAAACCCAGCGGGCTGCAAACCACGTTTCCAGGTGGGACAGCTCTCTGCAAACCCAATTGGCTGCAAACCCGGTTTCCGACTGGGACAGCTTGCTGCAAACCCAGCTGGCTGCAAACCCAGCGTGCTGCAAACCAAGTTTCCAGCTGGGACAGCTCTCTGCAAACCCAATTGGCTGCAAACCCGGTTTCCAACTGGGACAGCTGGCTGCAAACCCAGCTGGTTGCAAACCCGGTTTCCAGCTGGCTGCAAACCCAGCGAGCTGCAAACCAGGTTTCCAGCTGGGACAGCTCTCTGCAAACCCAATTGGCTGCAAACCCGGTTTCCAACTGGAACCACAGGCTGCAAACCCAGCTGGCTGCAAACCCAGCTTACTGCAAACCCGGTTTCCAGCTGGGACAGCTGGCTGCAAACCCGGCTGGCTGCAAACCCGGTTTCCAGCTGGGACAGCTGGCTGCAAACCCAGCTGGTTGCAAAACCGGTTTCCAGCTGGCTGCAAACCCAGCGAGCTGCAAACCAGGTTTCCAGGTGGGACAACTCTCTGCAAACCAAGCTGTGTGCAAACCCGGTTTCCAGCTGGGACAGCTGGCTGCAAACCCAGCGGGCTGCAAACCCGGTTTCCAGCTGGGACAGCTGGCTGCCAACTCAGCTGTCAGCAAACCAGGTTTCCAGCTGGGACAGCTGGCTGCAAACCCGGTTTCCAGCTGGGACAGCTCTCTGCAAACCCAGCTGTCTGCAAACCCGGTTTCCAGCTGGGACAGCTGGCTGCAAACCCAGCGGGCTGCAAACCTAGCGGACTGCAAACCCGGTTTCCAGCTGGGACAGCTGGCTGCAAACCCAGCTGTCTGCAAACCCGGTTTCCAGCTGGGACAGCTCCCTGCAAACCCAGCTGGCTGCAAACCAAGTTTCCAGCTGGGACAGCTCTCTGCAAACCCAATTGGCTGCAAACCCGGTTTCCAACTGGGACAGCTGGCTGCAAACCCAGCTGTCTGGAAACGCGGTTTCCAGCTGGGACAGCTGGCTGCAAACCCAGCGGGCTGCAAACCCAGTAGTCTGCAAACCCGGATTCCAGCTGGGACAGCTGGCTGCAAACCCAGCGGGCTGCAAACCCGGTTTCCAGCTGGGACAGCTGGCTGCAAACTCAGCTGTCTGCAAACCCGGTTTCCAGCTGGGACAGCCGGCTGCAAACCCAGCTTACTGCAAACCCGGTTTGCAGCTGGGACAGCTCCCTGCAAACCCAGCTGGCTGCAAACCAAGTTTCCAGCTGGGACAGCTCTCTGCAAACCCAGATGGCTGTAAACCCGGTTTCCAGCTGGGACAGCTACCTGCAAACCCAGCTGGCTGCAAACCCAGTTGTCTGCAAACCCGGTTTCCAACTGGGACAGCTGGCTGCAAACCCAGCTGGCTGCAAACCCAGCTTACTGCAAACCCGGTTTCCAGCTGGGGCAGCTGGCTGCAAACCCAGCTGGCTGCAAACCCGGTTTCCAGCTGGGACAGCTGGCTGCAAACCCAGCGGGCTGCAAACCAAGTTTCCAGCTGGGACAGCTCTCTGCAAACCCAATTGGCTGCAAACCCGGTTTCCAACTGGGACAGCTGGCTGCAAACCCAGCTGGCTGCAAACCCGGTTTCCAGCTGGGACAGCTCTCTGCAAACCCAGCTGGCTGCAAACCCGGTTTTCAGCTGGGACAGCTGGCTGCAAACCCAGCTTACTGCAAGCCCGGTTTCCAGCTGGGACAGCTGTCTGCAACCCAGCTGTCTGCAAACCCGGTTTCCAAATGCGACTGCTCTCTGCAATCACAGCTGTCTGCAAACCCGGTTTCCAGCTGGCTGCAAACCCAGCTGGCTGCAAACCCAGCTGGTTGGAAACCCAGCGAGCTGCAAACACGGTTGCCAGCTGGGACAGCCTGCTGCAACCCCAGCTGTCTGGAAACGCGGTTTCCAGCTGGGACAGCTGGCTGCAAACCCAGCTGGCTGCAAACCCAGCTGGTTGCAAACCCAGCGGGCTGCAAACCCGGTTTTCAGCTGGGACAGCTCTCTGCAAACCCAGCTGTCTGCAAACCTGGTTTCCCTCTGGGACAGCTAGCTGCAGACCCAGCTGGCTGCAAATGCAGCTGTCTGTAAACCCGGTTGTCAGCTGCGACAGCTGGCTGCAAACCCAGCGGGTTGCCAACCCGGTTTATAGCTGGGACAGCTGGCTGCAAACCCAGCGGGCTGCAAACCCGGCTTCCAGCTGGGACAGCTGCCTGCAAACCCAACGGGCTGCAAACCCGGTTTCCAGCTGGGACAGCTGCTTGCAAACCCAGCTGGCTGCAAACCGGTTTCCAGCTTTGAAAGCTGGTTGCATACCCAGCGGGTTTCAAACCCAGCGGGCTGCCAACCCGGATTCCAGCTATGACAGCTTTCTGCAAAACCAGCTGTCTGCAAACCCAGTTTCCAGCTGGGACAGCTCTCTGCAAACCCAGCTGGCTGCAAACCCGCTTTCCAGCTGGGAAAGCTGGCTGCAAACCCAGCTGGCTGCAAACCCAGCTGATTGCAAACCCAGCGGGCTGCAAACCCGGTTTCCAGCTGGAACAGCTCTCTGCAAATCCAGCGGGCTGCAAACCCAGCTGTCTGCATATCCGGTTTCAATCTGTCACAGCTGGCTGCAAACCCAGCGGGCTGCAAACCCAGTTGGCTGCAAATCCAGTTTCCAGCTGCGACAGCTGCTTGCAAACACAGCTGGCTGCAAACCGGTTTCCAGCTGGGAAAGCTGGCTGCAAGCCCAGCTGGCTGCATACCCAGCGGGTTTCAAACCCAGCGGGCTGTAAACCCGGTTTCTAGCTATGACAGCTCTCTGCAAACCCAGCTGTCTGCAAACCCAGTTTCCAGCTGGGACAGCTCTCTGCAAACCCAGCTGGCTGCAAACCTGGTTTCCAGCTGGGACAGCTCTCTGCAAACCCAGCTGCCTGCAAACCTGGTTTCCCTCTGGGACAGCTAGCTGCAGACCCAGCTGGCTGCAAATGCAGCTGTCTGTAAACCCGGTTGTCAGCTGCGACAGCTGGCTGCAAACCCAGCGGGTTGCCAACCCGGTTTATAGCTGGGACAGCTGGCTGCAAACCTAGCGGGCTGCAAACCCGGCTTCCAGCTGGGACAGCTGCCTGCAAACCCAACGGGCTGCAAACCCGGTTTTCAGCTGGGACAGCTGCTTGCAAACCCAGCTGGCTGCAAACCGGTTTCCAGCTTTGAAAGCTGGCTGCATACCCAGCGGGTTTCAAACCCAGCGGGCTGCAAACCCGGTTTCCAGCTATGACAGCTCTCTGCAAAACCAGCTGTCTGCAAACCCGGTTTCCAGCTGGGGCAGCTGGCTGCAAACCCAGCTGGCTGCAAACCCGGTTTCCAGCTGGGACAGCTGGCTGCAAACCCAGCGGGCTGCAAACCAAGTTTCCAGCTGGGACAGCTCTCTGCAAACCCAATTGGCTGCAAACCCGGTTTCCAACTGGGACAGCTGGCTGTAAACCCAGCTGGCTGCAAACCCGGTTTCCAGCTGGAACAGCTCTCTGCAAACTCAGCTGGTTGCAAACCCGGTTTCCAGCTGGGAAAGCTGGCTGCAAGCCCAGCTGGCTGCATACCCAGCGGGTTTCAAACCCAGCGGGCTGTAAACCCGGTTTCTAGCTATGACAGCTCTCTGCAAACCCAGCTGTCTGCAAACCCAGTTTCCAGCTGGGACAGCTCTCTGCAAACCCACCTGGCTGCAAACCTGGTTTCCAGCTGGGACAGCTCTCTGCAAACCCAGCTGTCTGCAAACCTGGTTTCCCTCTGGGACAGCTAGCTGCAGACCCAGCTGGCTGCAAATGCAGCTGTCTGTAAACCCGGTTGTCAGCTGCGACAGCTGGCTGCAAACCCAGCGGGTTGCCAACCCGGTTTATAGCTGGGACAGCTGGCTGCAAACCTAGCGGGCTGCAAACCCGGCTTCCAGCTGGGACAGCTGCCTGCAAACCCAACGGGCTGCAAACCCGGTTTTCAGCTGGGACAGCTGCTTGCAAACCCAGCT
This sequence comes from Oxycera nigricornis, assembly GCA_963942545.1. Classification (NCBI taxonomy): domain Eukaryota; kingdom Metazoa; phylum Arthropoda; class Insecta; order Diptera; family Stratiomyidae; genus Oxycera; species Oxycera nigricornis. The sequence goes on from OZ012662.1 coordinate 68,170,432, forward strand.
GGCTGCAAACCGGTTTCCAGCTTTGAAAGCTGGCTGCATACCCAGCGGGTTTCAAACCCAGCGGGCTGCAAACCCGGTTTCCAGCTATGACAGCTCTCTGCAAAACCAGCTGTCTGCAAACCCGGTTTCCAGCTGGGGCAGCTGGCTGCAAACCCGGTTTCCAGCTGGGACAGCTGGCTGCAAACCCAGCGGGCTGCAAACCAAGTTTCCAGCTGGGACAGCTCTCTGCAAACCCAATTGGCTGCAAACCCGGTTTCCAACTGGGACAGCTGGCTGTAAACCCAGCTGGCTGCAAACCCGGTTTCCAGCTGGAACAGCTCTCTGCAAACCCAGCTGGTTGCAAACCCGGTTTTCAGCTGGGACAGCTGGCTGCAAACCCAGCTTACTGCAAACCCGGTTTCCAGCTGGGACAGCTGACTGCAAACCCAGCTGTCTGCAAACCCGGTTCCCAGCTGAGACTGCTCTCTGCAAACACAGCTGTCTGCAAACCCGGTTTCCAGCTGGGGCAGCTGGCTGCAAACTCAGCTGTCTGCAAACCCGGTTTCCAGCTGGGACAGCCGGCTGCAAACCCAGCTGTCTGCAAACCCGGTTTCCAGCTGGGACAGCTAGCTGCAGACCCAGCTGGCTGCAAATCCAGCTGTCTGCAAACCCGGTTGTCAGCTGCGACAGCTGGCTGCAAACCCAGCGGGCTGCCAACCCGGTTTCTAGCTGGGACAGCTGGCTGCAAATCCAGCGGTCTGCAAACCTGCTTTCGAGCTGGGACAGCTCCCTGCAAACCCAAAGGGCTGCCAACCCAGTTTCCAGCTGGGACAGCTGCTTGCAAACCTAGCTGGCTGCAAACCAGTTTCCAGCTGGGGAAAGCTGGCTGCAAACCCAGCTGGCTGCATACCCAGCGGGTTTCAAACCCAGCGGGCTGTAAACCCGGTTTCTAGCTATGACAGCTCTCTGCAAACCCAGCTGTTTGCAAACCCAGTTTCCAGCTGGGACAGCTCTCTGCAAACCCAGCTGGCTGCAAACCCGGTTTCCAGCTGGGACTGCCGGCTGCAAACCCAGCTGGCTGCAAACCCAGCTGGTTGCAAACCCAGCGGGCTGCAAACCCGGTTTCCAGCTGGGACAGCTCTCTGCAAACCCAGCTGTCTGCAAACCTGGTTTCCCTCTGGGACAGCTAGCTGCAGACCCAGCTGGCTGCAAATGCAGCTGTCTGTAAACCCGGTTGTCAGCTGCGACAGCTGGCTGCAAACCCAGCGGGTTGCCAATCCGGTTTATAGCTGGGACAGCTGGCTGCAAACCCAGCGGGCTGCAAACCCGGCTTCCAGCTGGGACAGCTGCCTGCAAACCCAACGGGCTGCAAACCCGGTTTCCAGCTGGGACAGCTGCTTGCAAACCCAGCTGGCTGCAAACCGGTTTCCAGCTTTGAAAGCTGGCTGCATACCCAGCGGGTTTCAAACCCAGCGGGCTGCAAACCCGGTTTCCAGCTATGACAGCTCTCCGCAAAACCAGCTGTCTGCAAACCCAGTTTTCAGCTGGGACAGCTCTCTGCAAACTCAGCTGGCTGCAAACCCGCTTTCCAGCTGGGAAAGCTGGCTGCAAACCCAGCTGGCTGCAAACCCAGCTGGTTGCAAACCCAGCGGGCTGCAAACCCGGTTTCCAGCTGGAACAGCTCTCTGCAAATCCAGCGGGCTGCAAACCCAGCTGTCTGCATATCCGGTTTCAAGCTGTCACAGCTGGCTGCAAACCCAACGGGCTTCAAACCCAGCTGGTTGCAAACCCAGCGAGCTGCAAACCCGGTTTCCAGCTGGGACAGATCTATGCAAACATAGCTATCTGCAAACCCGGTTTCCAGCTGGGACAGCTGGCTCCAAACCCAGCGGGCTACAAACCAGGTTTCCAGCTGGGACAGCTCTCTGCAAACCCAATTGGCTGCAAACCTGGTTTCCAGCTGGGACAGCTGGCTGCAAACCCAGCTGGCTGCAAACCCGGTTTCCAGCTGGGACAGCTGGTTGCAAACCCAGCTGGCTGCAAACAGGTTTCCAGCTGGGAAAGCTGGCTGTAAACTCAGCTGTCTGCAAACCCGGTTTCCAGCTGGGACAGCCGGCTGCAAACCCAGCTGGCTGCAAACCCAGCTGGTTGCAAACCCAGCGAGCTGAAAACCCGGTTTCCAGCTGGGACAGATCTATGCAAACATAGCTCTCTGCAAACCCGGTTTCCAGCTGGGATAGCTGGCTGCAAACCCAGCGGGCTGCAAACCAGGTTTCCAGCTGGGACAGCTCTCTGCAAACCCAATTGGCTGCAAACCTGGTTTCCAGCTGGGACAGCTGGCTGCAAACCCAGCTGGCTGCAAACCCGGTTTCCAGCTGGGATAGCTCTCTGCCAACCCAGCTGGCTGCAAACCCGGTTTCCAGCTGGGAAAGCTGGCTGCAAATCCAGCTGGCTGCAAACCCGATTTCCAGCTGGCTGCAAACCCAGCTGGCTGCAAACCCAGCTGGTTGCAAATCCAGCGGGCTGTAAACTCGGTTGCCAGCTGGGACAGCTGGCTGCAAACTCAACTGTCTGCAAACCCGGTTTCCAGCTGGGACAGCCGGCTGCAAACCCAACTTACTGCAAACCCGGTTTCCAGCTGGGACAGCTGCCTGCAAACCCAACGGGCTGCAAACCCGGTTTCCAGCTGGGACAGCTGCCTGCAAACCCAGATGGCTGTAAACCCGGTGTCCAGCTGGGACAGCTACATGCAAACCCAGCTGGCTGCAAACCCAGCTGCCTGCAAACCCAGCTGGTTGCAAAGTCGGTTTCCAGCTGCCTGCAAACCCAGCGAGCTGCAAAATAGGTTTCCAGGTGGGACAGCTCTCTGCAAACCCAATTGGCTGCAAACCCGGTTTCCGACTGGGACAGCTTGCTGCAAACCCAGCTGGCTGCAAACCCAGCTTACTGCAAACCCGGTTTCCAGCTGGGACAGCTGGCTGCAAACCCAGCTGGCTGCAAACCCGGTTTCCAGCTGGGACAGCTGGCTGCAAACCCAGCGGGCTGCAAACCAGGTTTCCAGGTGGGACAGCTCTCTGCAAACCCAATTTGCTGAAACCCGGTTTCCGACTGGGACAGCTGGCTGCAAACCAAGCTGGCTGCAAACCCAGCTTACTGCAAACCCGGTTTCCAGCTGGGACAGCTGGCTGCAAACCCAGCTGGCTGCAAACCCGGTTTCCAGCTGGGACAGCTGGCTGCAAACCCAGCGGGCTGCAAACCAGGTTTCCAGCTGGGACAGCTCTCTGCAAACCCAATTGGCTGCAAACCCGGTTTCCAGCTGGGAAAGCTGGCTGCAAACCCAGCTGGCTGCAAACCCGGTTTCCAGCTGGGATAGCTCTCTGCCAACCCAGCTGGCTGCAAACCCGGTTTCCAGCTGGGAAAGCTGGCTGCAAATCCAGCGTGCTGCAAACCCGATTTCCAGCTGGCTGCAAACCCAGCTGGCTGCAAACCCAGCTGGCTGCAAACCCAGCTGGCTGCAAACCCAGCTGGTTGCAAACCCAGCGGGCTGCAAACACGGTTGCCAGCTGGGATAGCTGGCTGCAAACCCAGCTGTCTGGAAACGCGGTTTCCAGCTGGGACAGCTGGCTGCAAACCCAGCGGGCTGCAAACCCAGCAGTCAGCCAACCCGGTTTCCAGCTGGGACAGCTGGCTGCAAACCCAGCGGGCTGCAAACCCGGTTTCAAGTTGGGACAGCTGGCTGCAAACTCAGCTGTCTGCAAACCCGGTTTCCAGCTGGGACAGCCGGCTGCAAACCCAGCTGGCTGCAAAACCAGCTGGTTGCAAACCCAGCGGGCTGCAAACCCGCTTTCCAGCTGGGACAGCTCTCTGCAAACCCAGCTGTCTGCAAACCCGGTTTCCAGCTGGGACGGCTAGCTGCAGACCCAGCTGGCTGCAAATCCAGCTGTCTGCAAACCCGGTTGTCAGCTGCGACAGCTGGCTGCAAACCCAGCGGGCTGCCAACCCGGTTTCTAGCTGGGACAGCTGCTTGCAAACCCAGCTGGCTGCAAACCGGTTTCCAGCTGGGACACCTCTCTGCAAACCCAGCGGTCTGCAAACCCAGCGGTCTGCAAACCCGGTTTCCAGCTGGGACAACTCTGTGCAAACCCAGCTGGCTGCAAACCCGGTTTCCAGCTGGGACAGCCGGCTGCAAACCCAGCTGGTTGCAAACCCAGTGGGCTGCAAACCCGGTTTCCAACTGGGACAGCTCTCTGCAAACGCAGCTGTCTGCAAACCCGGTTTCCAGCTGGGAAGCTGCCTGCAAACCCAGCTGGCTGCATACCCAGCGGGTTTCAAACCCAGCGGGCTGCAAACCCGGTGTCCAGCTATGACAGCTCTCTGCAAACCCAGCTGTCTGCAAACCCACTTTCCAGCTGGGACAGCTCTCTGCAAACCCAGCGGTCTGCAAACCCGGTTTCCAGCTGGGACAGCTGCCTGCAAACCCAGAGGGCTGCAAACCCGGTTTCCAGCTGGGACAGCTGCTTGCAAACCCAGCTGGCTGCAAACCGGTTTCCAGCTGGGACAGCTGGCTGCAAACCCAGCTGGCTGCAAACCCAGCGGGCTGCAAACCCGGTTTCCAGCTGGGACAGATCTATGCAAACATAGCTCTCTGCAAACCCGGTTTCCAGCTGGGACAGCTGGCTGCAAACCCAGCGGGCTGCAAACCAGGTTTCCAGCTGGGACAGCTCTCTGCAAACCCAATTGGCTGCAAACCCGGTTTCCAGCTGGGAAAGCTGGCTTTAAACCCAGCTGGCTGCAAACCCGGTTTCCAGCTGGGATAGCTCTCTGCCAACCCAGCTGGCTGCAAACCCGGTTTCCAGCTGGGAAAGCTGGCTGCAAATCCAGCTGGCTGCAAACCCGATTTCCAGCTGGCTGCAAATCCAGCTGGCTGCAAATCCAGCTGGCTGCAAACCCGATTTCCAGCTGGCTGCAAACCCAGCTGGCTGCAAACCCAGCTGGTTGCAAATCCAGCGGGCTGCAAACTCGGTTGCCAGCTGTGATATCTGGCTGCAAACCCAGCTGTCTGGAATCGCGGTTTCCAGCTGTGACAGCTGGCTGCAAACCCAGCGGGCTGCAAAACCCAGTAGTCTGCAAACCCGGATTCCAGCTGGGATAGCTGCCTGCAAACCCAGTGGGCTGCAAACCCGGTTTCCAGCTGGGACAGCTGGCTGCAAACCCAGCTGTCTGCAAACCCGGTTTCCAGCTGAGACTGCTCTCTGCAAACCCAGCTGTCTGCAAACCCGGTTTCCAGCTGGGACAGCTCCCTGCAAACCCAGCTGGCTGCAAACCCGATTTCCAGCTGGCTGCAAACCCAGCTGGCTGCAAACCCAGCTGGTTGCAAAGCCAGCGGGCTGCAAACACGGTTGCCAGCTGGGATAGCTGGCTGCAAACCCAGCTGTCTGGAAACGCGGTTTCCAGCTGGGACAGCTGGCTGCAAACCCAGCGGGCTGCAAACCCAGCAGTCTGCAAACCCGGTTCACAGCTGGGACAGCTGGCTGCAAACCCAGCGGGCTGCAAACCCGGTTTCCAGTTGGGACAGCTGGCTGCAAACTCAGCTGTCTGCAAACCCGGTTTCCAGCTGGGACAGCCGGCTGCAAACCCAGCTGGCTGCAAACCCAGCTGGTTGCAAACCCAGCGGGCTGCAAACCCGGTTTCCAGCTGGGACAGCTCTCTGCAAACCCAGCTGTCTGCAAACCCGGTTTCCAGCTGGGACAGCTAGCTGCAGACCCAGCTGGCTGCAAATCCAGCTGTCTGCAAACCCGGTTGTCAGCTGCGACAGCTGGCTGCAAACCCAGCGGGCTGCCAACCCGGTTTCTAGCTGGGACAGCTGCTTGCAAACCCAGCTGGCTGCAAACCGGTTTCCATCTGGGACAGCTCTCTGCAAAGCCAGCGGTCTGCAAACCCGGTTTCCAGCTGGGACAACTCTCTGCAAACCCAGCTGGCTGCAAACCCGGTTTCCAGCTGGGACAGCCGGCTGCAAACCCAGCTGGCTGCAAACCCAGCTGGTTGCAAACCCAGTGGGCTGCAAACCCGGTTTCCAGCTGGGACAGCTCTCTGCAAACCCAGCTGTCTGCAAACCCGGTTTCCAGCTGCGAAAGCTGGTTGCAAACCCAGCTGGCTGCATACCCAGCGGGTTTCAAACCCAGCGGGCTGCAAACCCGGTTTCCAGCTATGACAGCTCTCTGCAAACCCAGCTGTCTGCAAACCCAGTTTCCAGCTGGGACAGCTCTCTGCAAACCCAGCGGTCTGCAAACCCGGTTTCCAGCTGGGACAGCTGCCTGCAAACCCAAAGGGCTGCAAACCCGGTTTCCAGCTGGGACAGCTGCTTGCAAACCCAGCTGGCTGCAAACCGGTTTCCAGCTGGTAAAGCTGGCTGCAAACCCAGCTGGCTGCAAACCCAGCTGGTTGCAAACCCAGCGGGCTGAAAACCCGGTTTCCAGCTATGACAGCTCTCTGCAAACCCAAATGTCCGCAAACCCAGTTTCCAGCTGGGACAGCTCTCTGCAAACCCAGCTGGCTGCAAACCCGCTTTCCAGCTGGGAAAGCTGGCTGCAAACCAAGCTAGCTGCAAATCCAGCTGGCTGCAAACCCAGCTGGTTGCAAACCCAGCGGGCTGCCAACCCGGTTTATAGCTGGGACAGCTGGCTGCAAGCCCAGCAGGCTGCAAACCCGGTTTCCATCTGGGACAGCTGCCTGCAAACCCAATGGGCTGCAAACCCGGTTTCCAGCTGGGACAGCTGCTTGCAAACCCGACTGGCTGCAAACCGGTTTCCAGCTGGGACAGCCGGCTGCAAACCCAGCTGGCTGCAAACCCAGCTGGTTGCAAACCCAGTGGGCTGCAAACCCGGTTTCCAGCTGGGACAGCTCTCTGCAAACCCAGCTGTCTGCAAACCCGGTTTCCAGCTGCGAAAGCTGGTTGCAAACCCAGCTGGCTGCATACCCAGCGGGTTTCAAACCCAGCGGGCTGCAAACCCGGTTTCCAGCTATGACAGCTCTCTGCAAACCCAGCTGTCTGCAAACCCAGTTTCCAGCTGGGACAGCTCTCTGCAAACCCAGCGGTCTGCAAACCCGGTTTCCAGCTGGGACAGCTGCCTGCAAACCCAAAGGGCTGCAAACCCGGTTTCCAGCTGGGACAGCTGCTTGCAAACCCAGCTGGCTGCAAACCGGTTTCCAGCTGGTAAAGCTGGCTGCAAACCCAGCTGGCTGCAAACCCAGCTGGTTGCAAACCCAGCGGGCTGAAAACCCGGTTTCCAGCTATGACAGCTCTCTGCAAACCCAAATGTCCGCAAACCCAGTTTCCAGCTGGGACAACTCTCTGCAAACTCAGCTGGCTGCAAACCCGCTTTCCAGCTGGGAAAGCTTGCTGCAAACCCAGCTGGCTGCAAACCCAGCTGGTTGCAAACCCAGCGGGCTGCAAACCCGGTTTCCAGCTGGAACAGCTCTCTGCAAATCCAGCGGGCTGCAAACCCAGCTGTCTGCAAATCCGGTTTCAAGCTGTCACAGCTGGCTGCAAACCCAGCGGGCTGCAAACCCGGTTTCCAGCTGGGAAAGCTGGCTGCAAACTCAGCTGTCTGCAAACCCGGTTTCCAGCTGGGACAGCCGGCTGCAAACCCAGCCGGCTGCAAACCCAGCTGGTTGCAAACCCAGCGGGCTGCAAACCCGGTTTCCAGCTGGGACAGCTCTATGCAAACATAGCTGTCTGCAAAACCCGGTTTCCAGCTGGGACAGCTGGCTGCAAACTCAGCTGTCTGCAAACCAGGTTTCCAGCTGGGACAGCCGGCTGCAAACCCAGCTTACTGCAAACCCGGTTTGCAGCTGGGACAGCTGCCTGCAAACCCAACGGGCTGCAAACCTGGTTTCCAACTGGGACAGCTGGCTGCAAACCCAGCTGGCTGCAAACCCGGTTTCCAGCTGGGACAGCTCTCTGCAAACCCGTTTTCAGCTGGGACAGCTCTCTGCAAACCCAATTGGCTGCAAACCCGGTTTTAAACTGGGACAGCTGGCTTCAAACCCAGCTGGCTGCAAACCCAGCTGGTTGCAAACCCGGTTTCCAGCTGGCTGCAAACCCAGTGAGCCGCAAACCAGGTTTCCAGGTGGGACAGCTCTCTGCAAACCCAATTGGCTGCAAACCCGGTTTCCGACTGGGACAGCTGGCTGCAAACCCAGCTGGCTGAAAACCCAGCTTACTGCAAACCCGGTTTCCAGCTGGGACAGCTGGCTGCAAACCCAGCTGGCTGCAAACCCGGTTTCCAGCTGGGACAGCTGGCTGCAAACCCAGCGGGCTGCAAACCAAGTTTCCAGCTGGGACAGCTCCCTGCAAACCCAATTGGCTGCAAACCTGGTTTCCAACTGGGACAGCTAGCTGCAAACCCAGGTGGCTGCAAACCCGGTTTCCAGCTGGGACAGCTCTCTGCAAACCCAGTTTTCAGCTGGGACAGCTCTCTGCAAACCCAATTGGCTGCAAACCCGGTTTCCAACTGGGACAGCTGGCTGCAAACCCAGCTGGTTGCCAACCCGGTTTCCAGCTGGCTGCAAACCCAGCGAGCTGCAAACCAGGTTTCCAGCTGGGACAGATCCCTGCACACCCAATTGGCTGCAAACCCGGTTTCCAACTGGAACCACAGGCTGCAAATCCAGCTGGCTGCAAACCCAGCTTACTGCAAACCCGGTTTCCAGCTGGGACAGCTGGCTGCAAACCCGGCTGGCTGAAAACCCGGTTTCCAGCTGGGACAGCTGGCTGCAAACCCAGCGGGCTGCAAACCAGGTTTCCAGCTGCGACAGCTGGCTGCAAACCCAGCTGGCTGCAAACCCGGTTTCCAGCTGGAACAGCTCTCTGCAAACCCGGTTTTCAGCTGGGACAGCGCTCTGCAAACCCAATTGGCTGCAAACCCGGTTTCCAACTGGGACAGCTGGCTGCAAACCCAGCTGGTTGCAAACCCGGTTTCCAGCTGGCTGCAAACCCAGCGAGCTGCAAACCAGGTTTCTAGGTGGGACAGCTCTCTGCAAACCCAAGTGGCTGCAAACCCGGTTTCCGACTGGGACAGCTTGCTGCAAACCCAGCTGGCTGCAAACACAGCTTACTGCAAACCCGGTTTCCAGCTGGGACAGCTGGCTGCAAACCCAGCTGGCTGCAAACCCGGTTTCAAGCTAGGACAGCTGGCTGCAAACCCAGCGGGCTGCAAACCAAGTTTCCAGCTGGGACAGCTCTCTGCAAACCCAATTGGCTGTAAACCCGGTTTCCAACTGGGACAGCTGGCTGCAAACCCAGCTGGTTGCAAACCCGGTTTCCAGCTGGCTGCAAACCCAGCGAGCTGCAAACCAGGTCTCCAGGTGGGACAGCTCTCTGCAAACCCAATTGGCTGCAAACCCGGTTTCCAACTAGGACAGCTGGCTGCAAACCCGGTTTCCAGCTGGGACAGCTGGCTGCAAACCCAGCTGGCTGCAAACCCGGTTTCCAGCTGGGACAGCTGGCTGCAAACCCGGTTTCCAACTGGGACAGCTCTCTGCAAACCAAGCTGTGTGCAAACTCGGTTTCCAGCTGGGACAGCTGGCTGCAAACCCAGCGGGCTGCAAACCCGGTTTCCAGCTGGGACAGCTGGCTGCATTTTCAGCTGTCAGCAAACCAGGTTTCCAGCTGGGACAGCTCTCTGCAAACCCGGTTTCCAGCTGGGACAGCTCTCTGCAAACCCAGCTGTCTGCAAACCCGGTTTCCAGCTGGGAAAGCTGGCTGCAAACCCAGCTGGCTGCATACCCAGCGGGTTTCAAACCCAGCGGGCTGCAAACCCGGTTTCCAGCTATGACAGCTCTCTGCAAACCCAGGTGTCTGCAAACCCAGTTTCCAGCTGGGACAGCTCTCTGCAAACTCAGCGGTCTGCAAACCCGGATTCCAGCTGGGACAGCTGCCTGCAAACCCAAAGGGCTGAAAACCCGGTTTCCAGCTGGGACAGCTGCTTGCAAACCCAGCTGGCTGCAAACCGGTTTCCAGCTGGGAAAGCTGGCTGCAAACCCAGCTGGCTGCATACCCAGCGGGTTTCAAACCCAGCGGGATGCAAACCCGGTTTCCAGCTATGAAAGCTCTCTGCAAACCCAGCTGTCTGCGAACCCAGTTTCCAGCTGGAACAGCTCCCTGCAAACCCAGCTGGCTGCAAACCCGGTTTCCAGCTGGGACAGCCGGCTGCAAACCCAGCTGGCTGCAAACCCAGCTGGTTGCAAACCCAGCGGGCTTAAAACCCGGTTTCCAGCTATGACAGCTCTCTGCAAACCCAAATGTCCGCAAACCCAGTTTCCAGCTGGGACAGCTCTCTGCAAACCCAGCTGGCTGCAAACCCGCTTTCCAGCTGGGAAAGCTGGCTGCAAACCAAGCTGGCTGCAAATCCAGCTGGCTGCAAACCCAGCTGGTTGCAAACCCAGCGGACTGCCAACCCGGTTTATAGCTGGGACAGCTGGCTGCAAGCCCAGCAGGCTGCAAACCCGGTTTCCATCTGGGACAGCTGCCTGCAAACCCAATGGGCTGCAAACCCGGTTTCCAGCTGGGACAGCTGCTTGCAAACCCGACTGGCTGCAAACCGGTTTCCAGCTGGGAAAGCTGGCTGCAAACCCAGCTGGCTGCATACCCTGCGGGTTTCAAACCCAGCGGGCTGCAAACCCGGTTTCCTGCTATGACAGCTCTCTGCAAAACCAGCTGTCTGCAAACCCATTCTCCAGTTGGGACAGCTCTCTGCAAACTCAGCTGGCTGCAAACCCGCTTTCCAGCTGGGAAAGCTTGCTGCAAACCCAGCTGGCTGCAAACCCAGCTGGTTGCAAACCCAGCGGGCTGCAAACCCGGTTTCCAGCTGGAACAGCTCTCTGCAAATCCAGCGGGCTGCAAACCCAGCTGTCTGCAAATCCGGTTTCAAGCTGTCACAGCTGGCTGCAAACCCAGCGGGCTGCAAACCCGGTTTCCAGCTGGGAAAGCTGGCTGCAAACTCAGCTGTCTGCAAACCCGGTTTCCAGCTGGGACAGCCGGCTGCAAACCCAGCTGGCTGCAAACCCAGCTGGTTGCAAACCCAGCGGGCTGCAAACCCGGTTTCCAGCTGGGACAGCTCTATGCAAACATAGCTGTCTGCGAAACCCGGTTTCCAGCTGGGACAGCTGGCTGCAAACTCAGCTGTCTGCAAACCAGGTTTCCAGCTGGGACAGCCGGCTGCAAACCCAGCTTACTGCAAACCCGGTTTGCAGCTGGGACAGCTGCCTGCAAACCCAACGGGCTGCAAACCCGGTTTCCAGCTGGGACAGCTGCCTGCAAACCCAGCTGGCTGTAAACCCGGTTTCCAGCTGGGACAGCTACCTGCAAACCCAATTGGCTGCAAACCTGGTTTCCAACTGGGACAGCTGGCTGCAAACCCAGCTGGCTGCAAGCCCGGTTTCCAGCTGGGACAGCTCTCTGCAAACCCGTTTTCAGCTGGGACAGCTCTCTGCAAACCCAATTGGCTGCAAACCCGGTTTTAAACTGGGACAGCTGGTTGCAAACCCAGCGGGCTGCCAACCCGGTTTATAGCTGGGACAGCTGGCTGCAAGCCCAGCAGGCTGCAAACCCGGTTTCCATCTGGGACAGCTGCCTGCAAACCCAATGGGCTGCAAACCCGGTTTCCAGCTGGGACAGCTGCTTGCAAACCCGACTGGCTGCAAATTGGTTTCCAGCTGGGAAAGGTGGCTGCAAACCCAGCTGGCTGCATACCCTGCGGGTTTCAAACCCAGCGGGCTGCAAACCCGGTTTCCTGCTATGACAGCTCTCTGCAAAACCAGCTGTCTGCAAACCCATTCTCCAGTTGGGACAGCTCTCTGCAAACTCAGCTGGCTGCAAACCCGCTTTCCAGCTGGGAAAGCTTGCTGCAAACCCAGCTGGCTGCAAACCCAGCTGGTTGCAAACCCAGCGGGCTGCAAACCCGGTTTCCAGCTGGAACAGCTCTCTGCAAATCCAGCGGGCTGCAAACCCAGCTGTCTGCAAATCCGGTTTCAAGCTGTCACAGCTGGCTGCAAACCGAGCGGGCTGCAAACCCGGTTTCCAGCTGGGAAAGCTGGCTGCAAACTCAGCTGTCTGCAAACCCGGTTTCCAGCTGGGACAGCCGGCTGCAATTCCAGCTGGCTGCAAACCCAGCTGGTTGCAAACCCAGCGGGCTGCAAACCCGGTTTCCAGCTGGGACAGCTCTATGCAAACATAGCTGTCTGCAAAACCCGGTTTCCAGCTGGGACAGCTGGCTGCAAACTCAGCTGTCTGCAAACCAGGTTTCCAGCTGGGACAGCCGGCTGCAAACCCAGCTTACTGCAAACCCGGTTTGCAGCTGGGACAGCTGCCTGCAAACCCAACGGGCTGCAAACCCGGTTTCCAGCTGGGACAGCTGCCTGCAAACCCAGCTGGCTGTAAACCCGGTTTCCAGCTGGGACAGCTACCTGCAAACCCAATTGGCTGCAAACCTGGTTTCCAACTGGGACAGCTGGCTGCAAACCCAGCTGGCTGCAAACCCAGCTGGTTGCAAACCCGGTTTCCAGCTGGCTGCAAACCCAGTGAGCTGCAAACCAGGTTTCCAGGTGGGACAGCTCTCTGCAAACCCAATTGGCTGCAAACCCGGTTTCCGACTGGGAAAGCTGGCTGCAAACCCAGCTGGCTGAAAACCCAGCTTACTGCAAACCCGGTTTCCAGCTGGGACAGCTGGCTGCAAACCCAGCTGGCTGCAAACCCGGTTTCCAGCTGGGACAGCTGGCTACAAACCCAGCGGGCTGCAAACCAAGTTTCCAGCTGGGACAGCTCCCTGCAAACCCAATTGGCTGCAAACCTGGTTTCCAACTGGGACAGCTAGCTGCAAACCCAGCTGGCTGCAAACCCGGTTTCCAGCTGGGACAGCTCTTTGCAAACCCGGTTTTCAGCTGGGACAGCTCTCTGCAAACCCAATTGGCTGCAAACCCGGTTTCCAACTGGGACAGCTGGCTGCAAACCCAGCTGGTTGCAAACCCGGTTTCCAGCTGGCTGCAAACCCAGCGAGCTGCAAACCAGGTTTCCAGGTGGGACAGCTCTCTGCAAACCCAATTGGCTGCAAACCCGGTTTCCGACTGGGACAGCTTGCTGCAAACCCAGCTGGCTGCAAACCCAGCTTACTGCAAACCCGGTTTCCAGCTGGGACAGCTGGCTGCAAACCCAGCTGGCTGCAAACCCGGTTTCCAGCTGGGACAGCTGGCTGCAAACCCAGCGTGCTGCAAACCAAGTTTCCAGCTGGGACAGCTCTCTGCAAACCCAATTGGCTGCAATCCCGGTTTCCAACTGGGACAGCTGGCTGCAAACCCAGCTGGTTGCCAACCCGGTTTCCAGCTGGCTGCAAACCCAGCAAGCTGCAAACCAGGTTTCCAGCTGGGACAGATCTCTGCAAACCCAATTGGCTGCAAACCCGGTTTCCAACTGGAACCACAGGCTGCAAACCCAGCTGGCTGCAAACCCAGCTTACTGCAAACCCGGTTTCCAGCTGGGACAGCTGGCTGCAAACCCGGCTGGCTGCAAACCCGGTTTCCAGCTGGGACAGCTGGCTGCAAACCCAGCGGGCTGCAAACCAGGTTTCCAGCTGCGACAGCTGGCTGCAAACCCAGCTGGCTGCAAACCCGGTTTCCAGCTGGAACAGCTCTCTGCAAACCCGGTTTTCAGCTGGGACAGCTCTCTGCAAACCCAATTGGCTGCAAACCCGGTTTCCAACTGGGACAGCTGGCTGCAAACCCAGCTGGTTGCAAACCCGGTTTCCAGCTGGCTGCAAACCCAGCGAGCTGCAAACCAGGTCTCCAGGTGGGACAGCTCTCTGCAAACCCAATTGGCTGCAAACCCGGTTTCCAACTGGGACAGCTGGCTGCAAACCCAGCTGGCTGCAAACCCAGCTTACTGCAAACCCGGTTTCCAGCTGGGACAGCTGGCTGCAAACCCAGCGGGCTGCAAACCCGGTTACCAGCTGGGAAAGCTGGCTGCAAACTCAGCTGTCTTCAAACCCGGTTTCCAGCTGGGACAGCCGGCTGCAAACCCAGCTGGCTGCAAACCCAGCTGGTTGCAAACCCAGCGGGCTGCAAACCCGGTTTCCAGCTGGGACAGCTCTATGCAAACATAGCTGTCTGCGAAACCCGGTTTCCAGCTGGGACAGCTGGCTGCAAACTCAGCTGTCTGCAAACCAGGTTTCCAGCTGGGACAGCCGGCTGCAAACCCAGCTTACTGCAAACCCGGTTTGCAGCTGGGACAGCTGCCTGCAAACCCAACGGGCTGCAAACCCGGTTTCCAGCTGGGACAGCTGCCTGCAAACCCAGCTGGCTGTAAACCCGGTTTCCAGCTGGGACAGCTACCTGCAAACCCAATTGGCTGCAAACCTGGTTTCCAACTGGGACAGCTGGCTGCAAACCCAGCTGGCTGCAAGCCCGGTTTCCAGCTGGGACAGCTCTCTGCAAACCCGTTTTCAGCTGGGACAGCTCTCTGCAAACCCAATTGGCTGCAAACCCGGTTTTAAACTGGGACAGCTGGTTGCAAACCCAGCGGGCTGCCAACCCGGTTTATAGCTGGGACAGCTGGCTGCAAGCCCAGCAGGCTGCAAACCCGGTTTCCATCTGGGACAGCTGCCTGCAAACCCAATGGGCTGCAAACCCGGTTTCCAGCTGGGACAGCTGCTTGCAAACCCGACTGGCTGCAAATTGGTTTCCAGCTGGGAAAGCTGGCTGCAAACCCAGCTGGCTGCATACCCTGCGGGTTTCAAACCCAGCGGGCTGCAAACCCGGTTTCCTGCTATGACAGCTCTCTGCAAAACCAGCTGTCTGCAAACCCATTCTCCAGTTGGGACAGCTCTCTGCAAACTCAGCTGGCTGCAAACCCGCTTTCCAGCTGGGAAAGCTTGCTGCAGACCCAGCTGGCTGCAAACCCAGCTGGTTGCAAACCCAGCGGGCTGCAAACCCGGTTTCCAGCTGGAACAGCAATCTGCAAATCCAGCGGGCTGCAAACCCAGCTGTCTGCAAATCCGGTGTCAAGCTGTCACAGCTGGCTGCAAACCGAGCGGGCTGCAAACCCGGTTTCCAGCTGGGAAAGCTGGCTGCAAACTCAGCTGTCTGCAAACCCGGTTTCCAGCTGGGACAGCCGGCTGCAATTCCAGCTGGCTGCAAACCCAGCTGGTTGCAAACCCAGCGGGCTGCAAACCCGGTTTCTAGCTGGGACAGCTCTATGCAAACATAGCTGTCTGCAAAACCCGGTTTCCAGCTGGGACAGCTGGCTGCAAACTCAGCTGTCTGCAAACCAGGTTTCCAGCTGGGACAGCCGGCTGCAAACCCAGCTTACTGCAAACCCGGTTTGCAGCTGGGACAGCTGCCTGCAAACCCAACGGGCTGCAAACCCGGTTTCCAGCTGGGACAGCTGGCTGCAAACCCAGCTGGCTGTAAACCCGGTTTCCAGCTGGGACAGCTACCTGCAAACCCAATTGGCTGCAAACCTGGTTTCCAACTGGGACAGCTGGCTGCAAACCCAGCTGGCTGCAAACCCGGTTTCCAGCTGGGACAGCTCTCTGCAAACCCAATTGGCTGCAAACCCGGTTTTAAACTGGGACAGCTGGCTGCAAACCCAGCTGGCTGCAAACCCAGCTGGTTGCAAACCCGGTTTCCAGCTGGCTGCAAACCCAGTGAGCTGCAAACCAGGTTTCCAGGTGGGACAGCTCTCTGCAAACCCAATTGGCTGCAAACCCGGTTTCCGACTGGGAAAGCTGGCTGCAAACCCAGCTGGCTGAAAACCCAGCTTACTGCAAACCCGGTTTCCAGCTGGGACAGCTGGCTGCAAACCCAGCTGGCTGCAAACCCGGTTTCCAGCTGGGACAGCTGGCTGCAAACCCAGCGGGCTGCAAACCAAGTTTCCAGCTGGGACAGCTCCCTGCAAACCCAATTGGCTGCAAACCTGGTTTCCAACTGGGACAGCTAGCTGCAAACCCAGCTGGCTGCAAACCCGGTTTCCAGCTGGGACAGCTCTTTGCAAAACCGGTTTTCAGCTGGGACAGCTCTCTGCAAACCCAATTGGCTGCAAGACCGGTTTCCAACTGGGACAGCTGGCTGCAAACCCAGCTGGTTGCAAACCCAGCTTACTGCAAACCCGGTTTCCAGCTGGGACAGCTGGCTGCAAACCCAGCTGGCTGCAAACCCGGTTTCCAGCTGGGACAGCTGGCTGCAAACCCAGCGTGCTGCAAACCAAGTTTCCAGCTGGGACAGCTCTCTGCAAACCCAATTGGCTGCAATCCCGGTTTCCAACTAGGACAGCTGGCTGCAAACCCAGCTGGTTGCCAACCCGGTTTCCAGCTGGCTGCAAACCCAGCGAGCTGCAAACCAGGTTTCCAGCTGGGACAGATCTCTGCAAACCCAATTGGCTGCAAACCCGGTTTCCAACTGGAACCACAGGCTGCAAACCCAGCTGGCTGCAAACCCGGTTTCCAGCTGGGACAGCTGGCTGCAAACCCAGCGTGCTGCAAACCAAATTTCCAACTGGGACAGCTGACTGCAAACCCAGCTGGCTGCAAACCCAGCTTACTGCAAACCCGGTTTCCAGCTGGGACAGCTGGCTGCAAACCCAGCTGGCTGCAAACCCGGTTTCCAGCTGGGACAGCTGGCTGCAAACCCAGCGGGCTGCAAACCAGGTTTCCAGCTGGGGCAGCTCTCTGCACACCCAATTGGCTGCAAACCCGGTTTCCAGCTAGGACAGCTGGCTGCAAACCCAGCGGGCTGCAAACCAGATTTCCAGCTGGGACAGCTTTCTGCAAACACAACTGGCTGCAAACCCGGTTTCCAGCTGGCACAGCTTGCTGCAAACCCAGCTGGCTGCAAATTCGGTTTCCAACTGGGACAGCTCTCTGCAAACCAAGCTGTGTGCAAACTCGGTTTCCAGCTGGGACAGCTGGCTGCAAACCCAGCGGGCTGCAAACCCGGTTTCCAGCTGGGACAGCTGGCTGCCAACTCAGCTGTCAGCAAACCAGGTTTCCAGCTGGGACAGCTCTCTGCAAACCCGGTTTCCAGCTGGGACAGCTCTCTGCAAACCCAGCTGTCTGCAAACCCGATTTCCAGCTGGGACAGCTGGCTGCAAACCCAGCGGGCTACAAACCCAGCTGTCTGCAAACCCGGTTTCCAGCTGGGACAGCTGGCTGCAAACCCAGCGGGCTGCAAACCTAGCGGACTGCAAACCCGGTTTCCAGCTGGGACAGCTGGCTGCAAACCCAGCTGTCTGCAAACCCGGTTTCCAAGATGGGACAGCACGCTGCAAACCCAGCTGGCTGCAAACCCTGCTGGCTGCAAACCCGGTTTCCAGCTGGGAAAGCTGGCTGCAAATCCAGCTGGCTGCAAACCCGATTTCCAGCTGGGACAGCTGGCTTCAAACCTAGCTGTCTGCAAACCCGGTTTCCAGCTGAGACTGCTCTCTGCAAACCCAGCTGTCTGCAAACCCGGTTTCCAGCTGGGACAGCTCCCTGCAAACCCAGCTGGCTGCCAACCAAGTTTCCAGCTGGGACAGCTCTCTGCAAACCCAATTAGCTGCAAACCCGGTTTACAACTGGGACAGCTGGCTGCAAACCCAGCTGTCTGGAAACGCGGTTTCCAGCTGGGACAGCTGGCTGCAAACCCAGCGGGCTGCAAACCCAGTAGTCTGCAAACCCGGATTCCAGCTGGGACAGCTGGCTGCAAACCCAGCGGGCTGCAAACCCGGTTACCAGCTGGGACAGCTGGCTGCAAACTCAGCTGTCTGCAAACCCGGTTTCCAGCTTGGACAGCCGGCTGCAAACCCAGCTTACTGCAAACCCGGTTTGCAGCTGGGACAGCTGCCTGCAAACCCAACGGGCTGCAAACCCGGTTTCCAGCTGGGACAGCTGCCTGCAAACCGAGCTGGCTGTAAACCCGGTTTCCAGCTGGGACAGCTACCTGCAAACCCAGCTGGCTGCAAACCCAGCTGGCTGCAAACCCAGCTGTCTGCAAACCCGGTTTCCAGCTGGGACAGCTGGCTGCAAACCCAGCTGGCTGCAAACCCAGCTGGCTGCAAACCCGGTTTCCAGCTGGCTGCAAACCCAGCGGGCTGCAAACCAGGTTTCCAGCTGGGACAGCTCTCTGCAAACCCAATTGGCCGCAAACCCGGTTTCCAGCTGGGACAGCTGGCTGCAAACCCAGTGGGCTGCAAACCAAGTTTCCAGCTGGGACAGCTCTCTGCAAACCCATTCGGCTGCAAACCCGGTTTCCAACTGGTACAGCTGGCTGCAAACCCAGCTGGCTACAAACCCAGCTTACTGCAAACCCGGTTTCCAGCTGGGGCAGCTGGCTGCAAACCCAGCTGGCTGCAAACCCGGTTTCCAGCTGAGACTGCTCTCTGCAAACACAGCTGTCTGCAAACCCGGTTTCCAGCTGGCTGCAAACCCAGCTGGCTGCAAACCCAGCTGGTTGCAAACCCAGCGAGCTGCAAACACGGTTGCCAGCTGGGACAGCTGGCTGCAAACCCAGCTGTCTGGAAACGCGGTTTCCAGCTGGGACAGCTGGCTGCAAACCCAGCTGGCTGCAAACCCAGTTTCCAGCTGGGACAGCTATCTGCAAACCCAGCTGGCTGCAAACCCGGTTTTCAGCTGGGACAGCTGGCTGCAGACCCAGCTGGCTGCAAACCCGGTTTCCAGCTGGGACAGCCGGCTGCAAACCCAGCTGTCTGCAAACCTGGTTTCCAGCTGGGACAGCTAGCTGCAGACCCAGCTGGCTGCAAATCCAGCTGTCTCCAAACCCGGTTGTCAGCTGCGACAGCTGGCTGCAAACCCAGCGGGCTGCCAACCCGGTTTCTAGCTGGTACAGCTGGCTGCAAATCCAGCGGTTTGCAAACCTGCTTTCCAGCTGGGACAGCTCCCTGCAAACCCAAAGGGCTGCCAACCCAGTTTCCAGCTGGGACAGCTGCTTGCAAACCTAGCTAGCTGCAAACCGGTTTCCAGCTGGGAAAGCTGGCTGCAAACCCAGCTGGCTGCAAATCCAGCTGTCTCCAAACCCGGTTTCCAGCTGAGACTGCTCTCTGCAAACACAGCTGTCTGCAAACCCGGTTTCCAGCTGGCTGCAAACCCAGCTGGCTGCAAACCCAGCTGGTTGCAAACCCAGCGAGCTGCAAACACGGTTGCCAGCTGGGACAGCTGGCTGCAAACCCAGCTGTCTGGAAACGCGGTTTCCAGCTGGGACAGCTGGCTGCAAACCCAGCTGGCTGCAAACCCAGTTTCCAGCTGGGACAGCTATCTGCAAACCCAGCTGGCTGCAAACCCGGTTTTCAGCTGGGACAGCTGGCTGCAGACCCAGCTGGCTGCAAACCCGGTTTCCAGCTGGGACAGCCGGCTGCAAACCCAGCTGTCTGGAAACGCGGTTTCCAGCTGGGACAGCTGGCTGCAAACCCAGCCGGCTGCAAACCCAGCAGTCTGCAACCCCAGTTTCCAGCCGGGACAGCTGGCTGCAAACCAAGCGGGCTGCAAACCCGGTTTCCAGCTGGGACAGCTGGCTGCAAACTCAGCTGTCTGCAAACCCGGTTTCCAGCTGGGACAGCCGGCTGCAAACCCAGCTGTCTGCAAACCTGGTTTCCAGCTGGGACAGCTAGCTGCAGACCCAGCTGGCTGCAAATCCAGCTGTCTCCAAACCCGGTTGTCAGCTGCGACAGCTGGCTGCAAACCCAGCGGGCTGCCAACCCGGTTTCTAGCTGGTACAGCTGGCTGCAAATCCAGCGGTTTGCAAACCTGCTTTCCAGCTGGGACAGCTCCCTGCAAACCCAAAGGGCTGCCAACCCAGTTTCCAGCTGGGACAGCTGCTTGCAAACCTAGCTAGCTGCAAACCGGTTTCCAGCTGGGAAAGCTGGCTGCAAACCCAGCTGGCTGCATACCCAGCGGGTTTCAAACCCTGCGGGCTGCAAACCCGGTTTCCAGCTATGACAGCTCTCTGCAAACCCAGCTGTCTGCAAACACAGTTTCCAGCTGGGACTGCTCTCTGCAAACCCAGCTGGCTGCAAACCCGGTTTCCAGCTGGGAAAGCTGGCTGCAAACCCAGCTGGCTGCAAACCCAGCTGGTTGCAAACCCAGCGGGCTGCAAACCCGGTTTCCAGCTGGAACAGCTCTCTGCAAATCCAGCGGGCTGCAAACCCGGTTTCCAGCTGGAAAAGCTCTCTGCAAATCCAGCGGGCTGCAAACCCAGCTGTCTGCAAACCCGGTTTCAAGCTGTCACAGCTGGCAGCAAACCCAGCTGGCTGCAAACCCAGTTGGCTGCAAATCCAGTTTCCAGCTGCGACAGCTGCTTGCAAACCCAGCTGGCTGCAAACCGGTTTCCAGCTGGGAAAGCTTGCTGCAATCCCAGCTGGCTGCATACCCAGCGGGTTACAAACCCAGTGGGCTGTAAACCCGGTTTCTAGCTATGACAGCTCCCTGCAAACCCAGCTGTCTGCAAACCCAGTTTCCAGCTGAGACAGCTCTCTGCAAACCCAGCTGGCTGCAAACCCGGTTTCCAGCTGGGACAGCCGGCTGCAAACCTAGCTGGCGGCAAACCCAGCTGGTTGCAAACCCAGCGGGCTGCAAACCCGGTTTCCAGCTGGGACAGCTCTCTGCAAACCCAGCTGTCTGCAAACCTGGTTTCCCTCTGGGACAGCTAGCTGCAGACCCAGCTGGCTGCAAATGCAGCTGTCTGTAAACCCGGTTGTCAGCTGCGACAGCTGGCTGCAAACCCAGCGGGTTGCCAACCCGGTTTATAGCTGGGACAGCTGGCTGCAAACCCAGCGGGCTGCAAACCCGGCTTCCAGCTGGGACAGCTGCCTGCAAACCCAACGGGCTGCAAACCCGATTTCCAGCTGGGACAGCTGCTTGCAAACCCAGCTGGCTGCAAACCGGTTTCCAGCTTTGAAAGCTGGCTGCATACCCAGCAGGTTTCAAACCCAGCGGGCTGCAAACCCGGTTTCCAGCTATGACAGCTCTCTGCAAAACCAGCTGTCTGCAAACCCAGTTTCCAGCTGGGACAGCTCTCTGCAAACCCAGCTGGCTGCAAACCCAGTTTCCAGCTGGGACAGCCGGCTGCAAAGCCAGCTGGCTGCAAACCCAGCTGGTTGCAAACCCAGCGGGCTGCAAACCCGGTTTCCAGCTGGGACAGCTCTCTGCAAACCCAGCTGTCTGCAAACCTGGTTTCCAACTGGGACAGCTGGCTGCAAACCCAGCTGGCTGCAAACCCGGTTTCCAGCTGGGACAGCCGGCTGCAAACCCAGCTTACTGCAAACCCGGTTTGCAGCTGGGACAGCTGCCTGCAAACCCAGCGGGCTGCAAACCCGGTTTCCAGCTGGAACAGCTCTCTGCAAATCCAGCGGGCTGCAAACCCAGCTGTCTGCATATCCGGTTTCAAGCTGTCACAGCTGGCTGCAAACCCAGCGGGCTGCAAACCAAGTTGGCTGCAAATCCAGTTTCCAGCTGCGACAGCTGCTTGCAAACCCAGCTGGCTGCAAACCGGTTTCCAGCTGGGAAAGCTGGCTGCAAACCCAGCTGGCTGCATACCCAGCTGGTTGCAAACCCAGCGGGCTGCAAACCCGGTTTCCAGCTGGGACAGCTCTCTGCAAACCCAGCTGTCTGCAAACCTGGTTTCCCTCTGGGACAGCTAGCTGCAGACCCAGCTGGCTGCAAATGCAGCTGTCTGTTAACCCGGTTGTCAGCTGCGACAGCTGGCTGCAAACCCAGCGGGTTGCCAACCCGGTTTATAGCTGGGACAGCTGGCTGCAAACCCAGCGGGCTGCAAACCCGGCTTCCAGCTGGGACAGCTGCCTGCAAACCCAACGGGCTGCAAACCCGGTTTCCAGCTGGGACAGCTGCTTGCAAACCCAGCTGGCTGCAAACCGGTTTCCAGCTTTGAAAGCTGGCTGCATACCCAGCGGGTTTCAAACCCAGCGGGCTGCAAACCCGGTTTCCAGCTATGACAGCTCTCTGCAAAACCAGCTGTCTGCAAACCCAGTTTCCAGCTGGGATAGCTCTCTGCAAACCCAGCGGGCTGCAAACCCAGCTGTCTGCATATCCGGTTTCAAGCTGGGACAGCTGGCAGCAAACCCAGCGGGCTGCAAACCCGGCTACCAGCTGGGACAGCTGCCTGCAAACCCAACGGGCTGCAAACCCGGTTTCCAGCTGGGACAGCTGCTTGCAAACCCAGCTGGCTCCAAACCGGTTTCCAGCTTTGAAAGCTGGCTGCATACCCAGCGGGTTTCAAACCCAGCGGGCTGCAAACCCGGTTTCCAGCTATGACAGCTCTCTGCAAAACCAGCTGTCTGCAAACCCAGTTTCCAGCTGGGATAGCTCTCTGCAAACCCAGCTGGCTGCAAACTCAGCTGGTTGCAAACCCAGCGGGCTGCAAACCCGGTTTCCAGCTGGGACAGATCTATGCAAACATAGCTCTCTGCAAACCTGGTTTCCAGCTGGGACAGCTGGCTGCAAACCCAGCGGGCTGCAAACCAGGTTTCCAGCTGGGACAGCTCTCTGCAAACCCAATTGGCTGCAAACCTGGTTTCCAGCTGGGACAGCTGGCTGCAAACCCAGCTGGCTGCAAACCCGGTTTCCAGCTGGGATAGCTCTCTGCCAACCCAGCTGGCTGCAAACCCGGTTTCCAGCTGGGAAAGCTGGCTGCAAATCCAGCTGGCTGCTAACCCGATTTCCAGCTGGCTGCAAACCCGATTTCCAGCTGGCTGCAAACCCAGCTGGCTGCAAACCCAGCTGGTTGCAAATCCAGCGGGCTGCAAACTCGGTTGCCAGCTGGGATAGCTGGCTGAAAACCCAGCTGTTCGGAATCGCGGTTTCCAGCTGTGACAGCTGGCTGCAAACCCAGCGGGCTGCAAACCCAGTAGTTTGCAAACCCGGATTCCAGCTGGGACAGCTGGCTGCAAACCCCGTGGGCTGCAAACCCGGTTTCCAGCTGGGACAGCTGGCTGCAAACCCAGCTGTCTGCAAACCCGGTTTCCAGCTGGGACAGCTCCCTGCAAACCCAGCTGGCTGCAAACCCGATTTCCAGCTGGCTGCAAACCCAGCTGGCTGCAAACCCAGCGGGCTGCAAACACGGTTGCCAGCTGGGATAGCTGGCTGCAAACCCAGCTGTCTGGAAACGCGGTTTCCAGCTGGGACAGCTGGCTGCAAACCCAGCGGGCTGCAAACCCAGCGGGCTGCAAACCCAGCAGTCTGCAAACCCGGTTTCCAGCTGGGACAGCTGGCTGCAAACCCAGCGGGCTGCAAACCCAGCTGTCTGCATATCCGGTTTCAAGCTGTCACAGCTGGCTGCAAACCCAGCGGGCTGCAAACCCGGTTTCCAGCTGGGAAAGCTGGCTGTAAACTCAGCTCTCTGCAAACCCGATTTCCAGCTGGGACAGCTGCTTGCAAACCCAGCTGGCTGCAAACCGGTTTCCAGCTTTGAAAGCTGGCTGCATACCCAGCAGGTTTCAAACCCAGCGGGCTGCAAACCTGGTTTCCAGCTGACACAGCTGGCTGCAAACTCAGCTGTCTGCAAACCCGGTTTCCAGCTGGGACAGCCGGCTGCAAACCCAGCTTACTGCAAACCCGGTTTGCAGCTGGGACAGCTGCCTGCAAACCCAACGGGCTGCAAACCCGGTTTCCAGCTGGGACAGCTGCCTGCAAACCCAGCTGGCTGTAAACCCGGTGTCCAGCTGGGACAGCTACCTGCAAACCCAGCTGGCTGCAAACCCAGCTGCCTGCAAACCCAGCGAGCTGCAAACCAGGTTTCCAGGTGGGACAGCTCTTTGCAAACCCAATTGGCTGCAAACCCGGTTTCCGACTGGGACAGCTTGCTGCAAACCCAGCTGGCTGCAAATCCAGCTTACTGCAAACCCGGTTTCCAGCTGGGACAGCTGGCTGCAAACCCGGTTTCCAGCTGGGACAGCTGGCTGCAGACCCAGCGGGCTGCAAACCAAGTTTCCAGCTGGGACAGCTCTCTGCAAACAAAATTGGCTGCAAACCCGGTTTCCAACTGGGACAGCTGGCTGCAAACCCAGCTGGTTGCAAACCCGGTTTCCAGCTGGCTGCAAACCCAGCGAGCTGCAAACCAGGTTTCCAGGTGGGACAGCTCTCTGCAAACCCAATTTGCTGCAAACCCGGTTTCCGACTGGGACAGCTGGCTGCAAACCAAGCTGGCTGCAAACCCAGCTTACTGCAAACCCGGTTTCCAGCTGGGACAGCTGGCTGCAAACCCAGCTGGCTGCAAACCCGGTTTCCAGCTGGGACAGCTGGCTGCAAACCCAGCGGGCTGCAAACCAGGTTTCCAGCTGGGACAGCTCTCTGCAAACCCAATTGGCTGCAAACCCGGTTTCCAGCTGGGAAAGCTGGCTGCAAACCCAGCTGGCTGCAAACCCGGTTTCCAGCTGGGTTAGCTCTCTGCCAACCCAGCTGGCTGCAAACCCGGTTTCCAGCTGGGCAAGCTGGCTGCAAATCCAGCTGGCTGCAAACCCGATTTCCAGCTGGCTGCAAACCCAGCTGGCTGCAAACCCAGCTGGTTGCAAATCCAGCGGGCTGCAAACTCGGTTGCCAGCTGTGATATCTGGCTGCAAACCCAGCTGTCTGGAATCGCGGTTTCCAGCTGTGACAGCTGGCTGCAAACCCAGCGGGCTGCAAACCCAGTAGTCTGCAAACCCGGATTCCAGCTGGGATAGCTGGCTGCAAACCCAGTGGGCTGCAAACCCGGTTTCCAGCTGGGACAGCTGGCTGCAAACCCAGCTGGTTGCAAACCCAGCGGGCTGCAAACCCGGTTTCCAGCTGGGACAGATCTATGCAAACATAGCTCTCTGCAAACCCGGTTTCCAGCTGGAACAGCTGGCTGCAAACCCAGCGGGCTGCAAACCAGGTTTCCAGCTGGGACAGCTATCTGCAAACCCAATTGGCTGCAAACCTGGTTTCCAGCTGGGACAGCTGGCTGCAAACCCAGCTGGCTGCAAACCCGGTTTCCAGCTGGGAAAGCTGGCTGTAAACTCAGCTGTCTGCAAACCTGGTTTCCAGCTGGGACAGCCGGCTGCAAACCCAGCTGGCTGCAAACCCAGCTGGTTGCAAACCCAGCGGGCTGCAAACCCGGTTTCCAGCTGGGACAGATCTATGCAAACATAGCTCTCTGCAAACCCGGTTTCCAGCTGGGACAGCCGGCTGCAAACCCAGCTGGCTGCAAACCCAGCTGGTTGCAAATCCAGCGGGCTGCAAACTCGGTTGCCAGCTGGGATAGCTGGCTGCAAACCCAGCTGTCTGGAATCGCGGTTTCCAGCTGTGACAGCTGGCTGCAAACCCAGCGGGCTGCAAGCCCAGTAGTCTGCAAACCCGGATTCCAGCTGGGACAGCTGGCTGCAAACCCAGTGGGCTGCAAACCCGGTTTCCAGCTGGGACAGCTGCCTGCAAACCCAGCTGGCTGTAAACCCGGTGTCCAGCTGGGACAGCTACCCGCAAACCCAGCTGCCTGCAAACCCAGCTGCCTGCAAACCCAGCTGGTTGCAAAGCCGGTTTCCAGCTGGCTGCAAACCCAGCGAGCTGCAAACCAGGTTTCCAGGTGGCACAGCTCTCTGCAAACCCAATTTGCTGCAAACCCGGTTTCCGACTGGGACAGCTGGCTGCAAACCAAGCTGGCTGCAAACCCAGCTTACTGCAAACCCGGTTTCCAGCTGGGACAGCTGGCTGCAAACCCAGCTGGCTGCAAACCCGGTTTCCAGCTGGGACAGCTGGCTGCAAACCCAGCGGGCTGCAAACCAGGTTTCCAGGTGGGACAGCTCTCTGCAAACCCAATTGGCTGCAAACCCGGTTTCCAGCTGGGAATGCTGGCTGCAAACCCAGCTGGCTGCAAACCCGGTTTCCAGCTGAGATAGCTCTCTGCCGACCCAGCTGGCTGCAAACCCGGTTTCCAGCTGAGACTGCTCTCTGCAAACACAGCTGTCTGCAAACCCGGTTTCCAGCTGGCTGCAAACCCAGCTGGCTGCAAACCCAGCTGGTTGCAAACCCAGCGAGCTGCAAACACGGTTGCCAGCTGGGACAGCTGGCTGCAAACCCAACTGTCTGGAAACGCGGTTTCCAGCTGGGACAGCTGGCTGCAAACCCAGCTGGCTGCAAACCCGGTTTCCAGCTGGGACAGCTATCTGCAAACCCAGCTGGCTGCAAACCCGGTTTTCAGCTGGGACAGCTGGCTGCAAACCCAGCTTACTGCAAACCCGGTTTCCAGCTGGGACAGCTGACTGCAAACCCAGCTGTCTTCAAACCCGGTTTCCAGCTGAGACTGCTCTCTGCAAACACAGCTGTCTGCAAACCCGGTTTCCAGCTGGCTGCAAACCCAGCTGGCTGCAAACCCAGCTGGTTGCAAACCCAGCGAGCTGCAAACACGGTTGCCAGCTGGGACAGCTGGCTGCAAACCCAGCTGTCTGGAAACGCGGTTTCCAGCTGGGACAGCTGGCTGCAAACCCAGCGGGCTGCAAACCAGGTTTCCAGGTGGGACAGCTCTCTGCAAACCCAATTGGCTGCAAACCCGGTTTCCAGCTGGGAATGCTGGCTGCAAACCCAGCTGGCTGCAAACCCGGTTTCCAGCTGGGATAGCTCTCTGCCGACCCAGCTGGCTGCAAACCCGGTTTCCAGCTGAGACTGCTCTCTGCAAACACAGCTGTCTGCAAACCCGGTTTCCAGCTGGCTGCAAACCCAGCTGGCTGCAAACCCAGCTGGTTGCAAACCCAGCGAGCTGCAAACACGGTTGCCAGCTGGGACAGCTGGCTGCAAACCCAGCTGTCTGGAAACGCGGTTTCCAGCTGGGACAGCTGGCTGCAAACCCAGCTGGCTGCAAACCCGGTTTCCAGCTGGGACAGCTATCTGCAAACCCAGCTGGCTGCAAACCCGGTTTTCAGCTGGGACAGCTGGCTGCAAACCCAGCTTACTGCAAACCCGGTTTCCAGCTGGGACAGCTGACTGCAAACCCAGCTGTCTTCAAACCCGGTTTCCAGCTGAGACTGCACTCTGCAAACACAGCTGTCTGCAAACCCGGTTTCCAGCTGGCTGCAAACCCAGCTGGCTGCAAACCCAGCTGGTTGCAAACCCAGCGAGCTGCAAACACGGTTGCCAGCTGTGACAGCTGGCTGCAAACCCAGCTGTCTGGAAACGCGGTTTCCAGCTGGGACAGCTGGCTGCAAACCCAGCGGGCTGCAAACCCAGCAGTCTGCAAACCCAGTTTCCAGCCGGGACAGCTGGCTGCAAACCCAGCGGGCTGCAAACCCGGTTTCCAGCTGGGACAGCTGGCTGCAAACTCAGCTGTCTGCAAACCCGGTTTCCAGCTGGGACAGCCGGCTGCAAACCCAGCTGTCTGCAAACCCGGTTTCCAGCTGGGACAGCTAGCTGCAGACCCAGCTGGCTGCAAATCCAGCTGTCTCCAAACCCGGTTGTCAGCTGCGACAGCTGGCTGCAAACCCAGCGGGCTGCCAACCCGGTTTCTAGCTGGTACAGCTGGCTTGAAATCCAGCGGTTTGCAAACCTGCTTTCCAGCTGGGACAGCTCCCTGCAAACCCAAAGGGCTGCCAACCCAGTTTCCAGCTGGGACAGCTGCTTGCAAACCTAGCTGGCTGCAAACCGGTTTCCAGCTGGGAAAGCTGGCTGCAACCCCAGCTGGCTGCATACCCAGCGGGTTTCAAACCCTGCGGGCTGCAAACCCGGTTTCCAGCTATGACAGCTCTCTGCAAACCCAGCTGTCTGCAAACACAGTTTCCAGCTGGGACTGCTCTCTGCAAACCCAGCTGGCTGCAAACCCGGTTTCCAGCTGGGAAAGCTGGCTGCTAACCCAGCTGGCTGCAAACCCAGCTGGTTGCAAACCCAGCGGGCTGCAAACCCGGTTTCCAGCTGGAACAGCTCTCTGCAAATCCAGCGGGCTGCAAACCCGGTTTCCAGCTGGAACAGATCTCTGCAAATCCAGCGGGCTGCAAATCCAGCTGTCTGCAAACCCGGTTTCAAGCTGTCACAGCTGGCAGCAAACCCAGCTGGCTGCAAACCCAGTTGGCTGCAAATCCAGTTTCCAGCTGCGACAGCTGCTTGCAAACCCAGCTGGCTGCAAACCGGTTTCCAGCTGGGAAAGCTTGCTGCAAACCCAGCTGGCTGCATACCCAGCGGGTTACAAACCCAGTGGGCTGTAAACCCGGTTTCTAGCTATGACAGCTCCCTGCAAACCCAGCTGTCTGCAAACCCAGTTTCCAGCTGGGACAGCTCTCTGCAAACCCAGCTGGCTGCAAACCCGGTTTCCAGCTGGGACAGCCGGCTGCAAACCTAGCTGGCTGCAAACCCAGCTGGTTGCAAACCCAGCGGGCTGCAAACCCGGTTTCCAGCTGGGACAGCTCTCTGCAAACCCAGCTGTCTGCAAACCTGGTTTCCCTCTGGGACAGCTAGCTGCAGACCCAGCTGGCTGCAAATGCAGCTGTCTGTAAACCCGGTTGTCAGCTGCGACAGCTGGCTGCAAACCCAGCGGGTTGCCAACCCGGTTTATAGCTGGGACAGCTGGCTGCAAACCCAGCGGGCTGCAAACCCGGCTTCCAGCTGGGACAGCTGCCTGCAAACCCAACGGGCTGCAAACCCGATTTCCAGCTGGGACAGCTGCTTGCAAACCCAGCTGGCTGCAAACCGGTTTCCAGCTTTGAAAGCTG
Source organism: Oxycera nigricornis (assembly GCA_963942545.1). Taxonomy (NCBI): domain Eukaryota; kingdom Metazoa; phylum Arthropoda; class Insecta; order Diptera; family Stratiomyidae; genus Oxycera; species Oxycera nigricornis. Next base: position 68,199,110 of record OZ012662.1, read on the forward strand.
GCTGCATACCCAGCAGGTTTCAAACCCAGCGGGCTGCAAACCCGGTTTCCAGCTATGACAGCTCTCTGCAAAACCAGCTGTCTGCAAACCCAGTTTCCAGCTGGGACAGCTCTCTGCAAACCCAGCTGGCTGCAAACCCGGTTTCCAGCTGGGACAGCCGGCTGCAAAGCCAGCTGGCTGCAAACCCAGCTGGTTGCAAACCCAGCGGGCTGCAAACCCGGTTTCCAGCTGGGACAGCTCTCTGCAAACCCAGCTGTCTGCAAACCTGGTTTCCAACTGGGACAGCTGGCTGCAAACCCAGCTGGCTGCAAACCCGGTTTCCAGCTGGGACAGCCGGCTGCAAACCCAGCTTACTGCAAACCCGGTTTGCAGCTGGGACAGCTGCCTGCAAACCCAGCGGGCTGCAAACCCGGTTTCCAGCTGGAACAGCTCTCTGCAAATCCAGCGGGCTGCAAACCCAGCTGTCTGCATATCCGGTTTCAAGCTGTCACAGCTGGCTGCAAATCCAGCGGGCTGCAAACCAAGTTGGCTGTAAATCCAGTTTCCAGCTGCGACAGCTGCTTGCAAACCCAGCTGGCTGCAAACCGGTTTCCAGCTGGGAAAGCTGGCTGCAAACCCAGCTGGCTGCATACCCAGCGGGTTTCAAACCCAGCGGGCTGTAAACCCGGTTTCCAGCTGGGACAGCTCTCTGCAAACCCAGCTGGCTGCAAACCCGGTTTCCAGCTGGGACAGCCGGCTGCAAACCCAGCTGGCTGCAAACCCAGCTGGTTGCAAACCGAGCGGGCTGCAAACCCGGTTTCCAGCTGGGACAGCTCTCTGCAAACCCAGCTGTCTGCAAACCTGGTTTCCCTCTGGGACAGCTAGCTGCAGACCCAGCTGGCTGCAAATGCAGCTGTCTGTTAACCCGGTTGTCAGCTGCGACAGCTGGCTGCAAACCCAGCGGGTTGCCAACCCGGTTTATAGCTGGGACAGCTGGCTGCAAACCCAGCGGGCTGCAAACCCGGCTTCCAGCTGGGACAGCTGCCTGCAAACCCAACGGGCTGCAAACCCGGTTTCCAGCTGGGACAGCTGCTTGCAAACCCAGCTGGCTGCAAACCGGTTTCCAGCTTTGAAAGCTGGCTGCATACCCAGCGGGTTTCAAACCCAGCGGGCTGCAAACCCGGTTTCCCGCTATGACAGCTCTCTGCAAAACCAGCTGTCTGCAAACCCAGTTTCCAGCTGGGATAGCTCTCTGCAAACCCAGCGGGCTGCAAACCCAGCTGTCTGCATATCCGGTTTCAAGCTGGGACAGCTGGCTGCAAACCCAGCGGGCTGCAAACCCGGCTTCCAGCTGGGACAGCTGCCTGCAAACCCAACGGGCTGCAAACCCGGTTTCCAGCTGGGACAGCTGCTTGCAAACCCAGCTGGCTGCAAACCGGTTTCCAGCTTTGAAAGCTGGCTGCATACCCAGCGGGTTTCAAACCCAGCGGGCTGCAAACCCGGTTTCCAGCTATGACAGCTCTCTGCAAAACCAGCTGTCTGCAAACCCAGTTTCCAGCTGGGATAGCTCTCTGCAAACCCAGCTGGCTGCAAACTCAGCTGGTTGCAAACCCAGCGGGCTGCAAACCCGGTTTCCAGCTGGGACAGATCTATGCAAACATAGCTCTCTGCAAACCTGGTTTCCAGCTGGGACAGCTGGCTGCAAACCCAGCGGGCTGCAAACCAGGTTTCCAGCTGGGACAGCTCTCTGCAAACCCAATTGGCTGCAAACCTGGTTTCCAGCTGGGACAGCTGGCTGCAAACCCAGCTGGCTGCAAACCCGGTTTCCAGCTGGGATAGCTCTCTGCCAACCCAGCTGGCTGCAAACCCGGTTTCCAGCTGGGAAAGCTGGCGGCAAATCCAGCTGGCTGCTAACCCGATTTCCAGCTGGCTGCAAACCCGATTTCCAGCTGGCTGCAAACCCAGCTGGCTGCAAACCCAGCTGGTTGCAAATCCAGCGGGCTGCAAACTCGGTTGCCAGCTGGGATAGCTGGCTGAAAACCCAGCTGTTCGGAATCGCGGTTTCCAGCTGTGACAGCTGGCTGCAAACCCAGCGGGCTGCAAACCCAGTAGTCTGCAAACCCGGATTCCAGCTGGGACAGCTGGCTGCAAACCCCGTGGGCTGCAAACCCGGTTTCCAGCTGAGACAGCTGGCTGCAAACCCAGCTGTCTGCAAACCCGGTTTCCAGCTGGGACAGCTCCCTGCAAACCCAGCTGGCTGCAAACCCGATTTCCAGCTGGCTGCAAACCCAGCTGGCTGCAAACCCAGCGGGCTGCAAACACGGTTGCCAGCTGGGATAGCTGGCTGCAAACCCAGCTGTCTGGAAACGCGGTTTCCAGCTGGGACAGCTGGCTGCAAACCCAGCGGGCTGCAAACCCAGCAGTCTGCAAACCCGGTTTCCAGCTGGGACAGCTGGCTGCAAACCCAGCGGGCTGCAAACCCAGCTGTCTGCATATCCGGTTTCAAGCTGTCACAGCTGGCTGCAAACCCAGCGGGCAGCAAACCCGGTTTCCAGCTGGGAAAGCTGGCTGTAAACTCAGCTGTCTGCAAACCCGATTTCCAGCTGGGACAGCTGCTTGCAAACCCAGCTGGCTGCAAACCGGTTTCCAGCTTTGAAAGCTGGCTGCATACCCAGCAGGTTTCAAACCCAGCGGGCTGCAAACCTGGTTTCCAGCTGACACAGCTGGCTGCAAACTCAGCTGTCTGCAAACCCGGTTTCCAGCTGGGACAGCCGGCTGCAAACCCAGCTTACTGCAAACCCGGTTTGCAGCTGGGACAGCTGCCTGCAAACCCAACGGGCTGCAAACCCGGTTTCCAGCTGGGACAGCTGCCTGCAAACCCAGCTGGCTGTAAACCCGGTGTCCAGCTGGGACAGCTACCTGCAAACCCAGCTGGCTGCAAACCCAGCTGCCTGCAAACCCAGCGAGCTGCAAACCAGGTTTCCAGGTGGGACAGCTCTTTGCAAACCCAATTGGCTGCAAACCCGGTTTCCGACTGGGACAGCTTGCTGCAAACCCAGCTGGCTGCAAACCCAGCTTACTGCAAACCCGGTTTCCAGCTGGGACAGCTGGCTGCAAACCCAGCTGGCTGCAAACCCGGTTTCCAGCTGGGACAGCTGGCTGCAGACCCAGCGGGCTGCAAACCAAGTTTCCAGCTGGGACAGCTCTCTGCAAACAAAATTGGCTGCAAACCCGGTTTCCAACTGGGACAGCTGGCTGCAAACCCAGCTGGTTGCAAACCCGGTTTCCAGCTGGCTGCAAACCCAGCGAGCTGCAAACCAGGTTTCCAGGTGGGACAGCTCTCTGCAAACCCAATTTGCTGCAAACCCGGTTTCCGACTGGGACAGCTGGCTGCAAACCAAGCTGGCTGCAAACCCAGCTTACTGCAAACCCGGTTTCCAGCTGGGACAGCTGGCTGCAAACCCAGCTGGCTGCAAACCCGGTTTCCAGCTTGGACAGCTGGCTGCAAACCCAGCGGGCTGCAAACCAGGTTTCCAGCTGGGACAGCTCTCTGCAAACCCAATTGGCTGCAAACCCGGTTTACAGCTGGGAAAGCTGGCTGCAAACCCAGCTGGCTGCAAACCCGGTTTCCAGCTGGGATAGCTCTCTGCCAACCCAGCTGGCTGCAAACCCGGTTTCCAGCTGGGCAAGCTGGCTGCAAATCCAGCTGGTTGCAAACCCGATTTCCAGCTGGCTGCAAACCCAGCTGGCTGCAAACCCAGCTGGTTGCAAATCCAGCGGGCTGCAAACTCGGTTGCCAGCTGTGATATCTGGCTGCAAACCCAGCTGTCTGGAATCGCGGTTTCCAGCTGTGACAGCTGGCTGCAAACCCAGCGGGCTGCAAACCCAGTAGTCTGCAGACCCGGATTCCAGCTGGGATAGCTGGCTGCAAACCCAGTGGGCTGCAAACCCGGTTTCCAGCTGGGACAGCTGGCTGCAAACCCAGCTGTCTGCAAACCCAGCTGTCTGCAAACCCGGTTTCCAGCTGGGACAGCTCCCTGCAAACTCAGCTGGCTGCAAACCCGATTTCCAGCTGGCTGCAAACCCAGCTGGCTGCAAACCCAGCTGGTTGCAAACCCAGCGGGCTGCAAACACGGTTGCCAGCTGGGACAGCTGGCTGCAAACCCAGCTGTCTGGAAACGCGGTTTCCAGCTGGGACAGCTGGCTGCAAACCCAGCGGGCTGCAAACCCAGCAGCCTGCAAACCCGGTTTCCAGCTGGGACAGCTGGCTTGAAACCCAGCGGGCTGCAAACCCGGTTTCCAGTTGGGACAGCTGGCTGCAAACTCAGCTGTCTGCAAACCCGGTTTCCAGCTGGGACAGCCGGCTGCAAACCCAGCTGGCTGCAAACCCAGCTGGTTGCAAACCCAGCGGGCTGCAAACCCGGTTTCCAGCTGGGACAGCTCTCTGCAAACCCAGCTGTCTGCAAACCCGGTTTCCAGCTGGGACAGCTAGCTGCAAACCCAGCTGGCTGCAAATCCAGCTGTCTGCAAACCCGGTTGTCAGCTGCGACAGCTGGCTGCAAACGCAGCGGGCTGCCAACCCGGTTTCTAGCTGGGACAGCTGCTTGCAAACCCAGCTGGCTGCAAACCGGTTTCCAGCTGGGACAGCTCTCTGCAAACCCAGCGGTCTGCAAACCCGGTTTCCAGCTTGGACAACTCTCTGCAAACCCAGCTGGCTGCAAACCCGGTTTCCAGCTTGGACAGCCGGCTGCAAACCCAGCTGGCTGCAAACCCTGCTGGTTGCAAACCTAGTGGGCTGCAAACCCGGTTTCCAGCTGGGACAGCTCTCTGCAAACCCAGCTGTCTGCAAACCCAGTTTCCAGCTGGGACAGCTCTCTGCAAACCCAGCGGTCTGCAAACCCGGTTTCCAGCTGGGACAGCTGCCTGCAAACCCAAAGGGCTGCAAACCCGGCTTCCAGCTGGGACAGCTGCCTGCAAACCCAACGGGCTGCAAACTCGGTTTCCAGCTGGGACAGCTGCCTGCAAACCCAACGGGCTGCAAACTCGGTTTCCAGCTGGGACAGCTGCTTGCAAACCCAGCTGGCTGCAAACCGGTTTCCAGCTTTGAAAGCTGGCTGCATACCCAGCGGGTTTCAAACCCAGCGGGCTGCAAACCCGGTTTCCAGCTATGACAGCTCTCTGCAAAACCAGCTGTCTGCAAACCCAGTTTCCAGCTGGGACAGCTGGCTGTAAACTCAGCTGTCTGCAAACCCGGTTTCCAGCTGGGACAGCCGGCTGCAAACCCAGCTGGCTGCAAACCCAGCTGGTTGCAAACCCAGCGGGCTGCAAACCCAGCTGGTTGCAAACCCAGCGGGCTGCAAACCCGGTTTCCAGCTGGGACAGATCTATGCAAACATAGCTCTCTGCAAACCCGGTTTCCAGCTGGGACAGCTGGCTGCAAACCCAGCGGGCTGCAAACCAGGTTTCCAGCTGGGACAGCTCTCTGCAAACCCAATTGGCTGCAAACCTGGTTTCCAGCTGGGACAGCTGGCTGCAAACCCAGCTGGCTGCAAACCCGGTTTCCAGCTGGGAAAGCTGGCTGTAAACTCAGCTGTCTGCAAACCCGGTTTCCAGCTGGGACAGATCTATGCAAACATAGCTCTCTGCAAACCCGGTTTCCAGCTGGGACAGCCGGCTGCAAAACCAGCTGGCTGCAAACCCAGCTGGTTGCAAATCCAGCGGGCTGCAAACTCGGTTGCCAGCTGGGATAGCTGGCTGCAAACCCAGCTGTCTGGAATCGCGGTTTCCAGCTGTGACAGCTGGCTGCAAACCCAGTGGGCTGCAAGGCCAGTAGTCTGCAAACCCGGATTCCAGCTGGGACAGCTGGCTGCAAACCCAGTGGGCTGCAAACCCGGTTTCCAGCTGGGACAGCTGCCTGCAAACCCAGCTGGCTGTAAACCCGGTGTCCAGCTGGGACAGCTACCCGCAAACCCAGCTGGCTGCAAACCCAGCTGCCTGCAAACCCAGCTGGTTGCAAAGCCGGTTTCCAGCTGGCTGCCAGCGAGCTGCAAACCAGGTTTCCAGGTGGCACAGCTCTCTGCAAACCCAATTTGCTGCAAACCCGGTTTCCGACTGGGACAGCTGGCTGCAAACCAAGCTGGCTGCAAACCCAGCTTACTGCAAACCCGGTTTCCAGCTGGGACAGCTCGCTGCAAACCCAGCTGGCTGCAAACCCGGTTTCCAGCTGGGACAGCTGGCTGCAAACCCAGCGGGCTGCAAACCAGGTTTCCAGGTGGGACAGCTCTCTGCAAACCCAATTGGCTGCAAACCCGGTTTCCAGCTGGGAATGCTGGCTGCAAACCCAGCTGGCTGCAAACCCGGTTTCCAGCTGGGATAGCTCTCTGCCGACCCAGCTGGCTGCAAACCCGGTTTCCAGCTGGGAAAGCTGGCTGCAAATCCAGCTGGCTGCAAACCCGATTTCCAGCTGGCTGCAAACCCAGCTGGCTGCAAACCCAGCGGGCTGCAAACTCGGTTGCCAGCTGGGATAGCTGGCTGCAAACGCAGCTGTCTGGAAACGCGGTTTCCAGCTGGGACAGCCGGCTGCAAACCCAGCTGGCTTCAAACCCAGCTGGTTGCAAACCCAGCTGGCTGCAAACCCGATTTCCAGCTGGCTGCAAACCCAGCTGGCTGCAAACCCAGCTGGTTGCAAATCCAGCGGGCTGCAAACTCGGTTGCCAGCTAGGATAGCTGTCTGCAAACCCAGCTGTCTTGAATCGCGGTTTCCAGCTGTGACAGCTGGCTGCAAACCCAGCGGGCTGCAAACTCAGTAGTCTGCAAACCCGGATTCCAGCTGGGACAGCTGGCTGCAAACCCAGTGGGCTGCAAACCCGGTTTCCAGCTGGGACAGCTGGCTGCAAACTCAGCTGTCTGCAAACCCGGTTTCCAGCTGGGACAGCCGGCTGCAAACCCAGCTTATTGCAAACCCGGTTTGCAGCTGCGACAGCTGCCTGCAAACCCAACGGGCTGCAAACCAGGTTTCCAGCTGGGACAGCTCTCTGCAAACCCAGCGGTCTGCAAACCCGGTTTCCAGCTGGGACAGCTCCCTGCAAACCCAGCTGTCTGCAAACCCGGTTTCCAGCTGAGACTGCTCTCTGCAAACCCGGTTTCCAGCTGAGACTGCTCTCTGCAAACCCAGCTGTCTGCAAACCCGGTTTACAGCTGCAAACCCGGTTTCCGACTGGAACAGCTGGCTGCAAACCAAGCTGGCTGCAAACCCAGCTTACTGCAAACTGATTTCCAGCTGGGACAGCTGGATGCAAACCCAGCTGGCTGCAAACCCGGTTTCCAGCTGGGACAGCTGGCTGCAAACCCAGCGGGCTGCAAACCAGGTTTCCAGCTGGGACAGCTCTCTGCAAACCCAATTGGCTGCAAACCCGGTTTCCAGCTGGGAAAGATGGCTGCAAACCCAGCTGGCTGCAAACCCGGTTTCCAGCTGGGATAGCTCTCTGCCAACCCAGCTGGCTGCAAACCCGGTTTCCAGCTGGGAAAGCTGGCTGCAAATCCAGCTGGCTGCAAACCCGATTTCCAGCTGGCTGCAAACCCAGCTGGCTGCAAACCCAGCTGGTTGCAAATCCAGCGGGCTGCAAACTCGGTTGCCAGCTGTGATATCTGGCTGCAAACCCAGCTGTCTGGAATCGCGGTTTCCAGCTAAGACAGCTGGCTGCAAACCCAGCGGGCTGCAAACCCAGTAGTCTGCAAACCCGGATTCCAGCTGGGATAGCTGGCTGCAAACCCAGTGGGCTGCAAACCCGGTTTCCAGCTGGGACAGCTGGCTGCAAACCCAGCTGTCTGCACACCCGGTTTCCAGCTGAGACTGCTCTCTGCAAACCCAGCTGTCTGCAAACCCGGTTTCCAGCTGGGACAGCTCCCTGCAAACCCAGCTGGCTGCAAACCCGATTTCCAGCTGGCTGCAAACCCAGCTGGCTGCAAACCCAGCTGGTTGCAAATCCAGCGGGCTGCAAACACGGTTGCCAGCTGGGATAGCTGGCTGCAAACCCAGCTGTCTGAAAACGCGGTTTCCAGCTGGGACAGCTGGCTGCAAACCCAGCGGGCTGCAAACCCAGCAGTCTGCAAACCCGGTTTCCAGCTGGGACAGCTGGCTGCAAACCCAGCTGTCTGCAAACCCGGTTTCCAGTTGGGACAGCTGGCTGCAAACTCAGCTGTCTGCAAACCCGGTTTCCAGCTGGGACAGCCGGCTGCAAACCCAGCTGGCTGCAAACCCAGCTGGTTGCAAACCCAGCGGGCTGCAAACCCGGTTTCCAGCTGGGACAGCTCTCTGCAAACCCAGCTGTCTGCAAACCCGGTTTCCAGCTGGGACAGCTAGGTGCAGACCCAGCTGGCTGCAAATCCAGCTGTCTGCAAACCCGGTTGTCAGCTGCGACAGCTGGCTGCAAACCCAGCGGGCTGCCAACCCGGTTTCTAGCTGGGACAGCTGCTTGCAAGCCCAGCTGGCTGCAAACCGGTTTCCAGCTGGGACAGCTCTCTGCAAACCCAGCGGTCTGCAAACCCGGTTTCCAGCTGGGACAGCTCCCTGCAAACCCAGCTGGCTGCAAACCCGGTTTCCAGCTGGGACAGCCGGCTGCAAACCCAGCTGGCTGCATACCCAGCGGGTTTCAAACCCAGCGGGCTGCAAACCCGGTTTCCAGCTATGACAGCTCTCTGCATACCCAGCTGTCTGCAAACCCAGTTTCCAGCTGGGACAGCTCCCTGCAAACCCAGCTGGCTGCAAACCCGGTTTCCAGCTGGGACAGCCGGCTGCAAACCCAGCTGGCTGCAAACCCAGCTGGTTGCAAACCCAGCGGGCTGAAAACCCGGTTTCCAGCTATGACAGCTCTCTGCAAACCCAAATGTCCGCAAACCCAGTTTCCAGCTGGGACAGCTCTCTGCAAACCCAGCTGGCTGCAAACCCGCTTTCCAGCTGGGAAAGCTGGCTGCAAACCAAACTGGCTGCAAACCCAGCTGGCTACAAACCCAGCTGGTTGCAAACCCAGCGGGCTGCAAACCCGGTTTCCAGCTGGAACAGCTCTCTGCAAATCCAGCGGGCTGCAAACCCAGCTGCCTGCAAATCCGGTTTCAAGCTGCCACAGCTGGCTGCAAACCCGGTTTCCATCTGGGAAAGCTGGCTGCAAACTCAGCTGTCTGCAAACCCGGTTCCCAGCTGGGAAAGCCGGCTGCAAACCCGGCTGGCTGCAAACCCAGCTGGTTGCAAACCCAGCTTGCTGCAAACCGGTTTCCAGCTGGAAAAGCTGGCTGTAAACCCAGCTGGCTGCATACCCAGCGGGTTTCAAACCAAGCGGGCTGCAAACCCGGTTTCCAGCCATGACAGCTCTCTGCAAACCCAGTTGTCTGCAAACCCGGTTTCCAGCTGGGACTGCTGGCTGCAAACTCAGCTGTCTGCAAACCCGGTTTCCAGCTGGGACAGCCGGCTGCAAACCCAGCTGGCTGCAAACCCAGCTGGTTGCAAACCCAGCGGGCTGCAAACACGGTTTCCAGCTGGGACAGCTGTCTGCAAACCCAGCGGGCTACAAACACAGCGGGCTGCAAACCCGGTTTCCAGCTGGGCCAGCTGGCTGCATACCCAGCGGGTTTCAAACCAAGCGGACTGCAAACCCGGTTTCCAGCTATGACAGCTCTCTGCAAACCGAGCTGTCTGCAAACCCGGTTTCCAGCTGTGACAGCTGGCTGCAAATACAGCGGGCTGCAAACCCGGTTTCTAGCTGGGACAGCTGGCTGCAAACTCTGCTGTCTGCAAACCCGTTTTCTAGCTGGGACAGCTGGCTGCAAACCCAGCTGGCTGCCAACCCGGTTTCCAACTGGGACAGCTGGCTGCAAACCCAGCGGGCTGCAAACCCAGCTGTCTGCAAACCCGGTTTCCAGCTGGGACAGCTCTCTGCAAACCCAGCTGTCTGCAAACTCGATTTCCAGCTGGGACAGCTAGCTGCAGACCCAGCTGGCTGCAAATCCAGCTGTCTGCAAACCCGGTTTCCAGCTGGGACAGCTCTCTGCAAACCCAGCGGGCTGCAAACCCAGCTGTCTGCAAACCCGGTTTCCAGCTGGGAAAGCTGGCTGCAAACCCGGTTTCCAGCTGGGACAGCTCTCTGCAAACCCAGCTGGCTGCAAACCCGGTTTCAAGCTGCGACAGCTGGCAGCAAACCCAGCTGGCTGCAAACCCAGTTGGCTGCAAACCCGTTTTCCAGCTGGGACAGCTTTCTCATAACCCAGCTGGCTGCCAACCTGGTTTCCAGCTGGGACAGCTGCCTGCAAACCCAGCGGGCTGCAAACCCAGCTGTCTGCAAACCCGGTTTCCAGCTGGGACAGCTGGCTGCAAACCCAGCGGGCTGCACACCCGGTTTCCAGCTGGGACAGCTCTCTGCAAACCCAGCTGTCTGCAAACCTGGTTGTCAGTTGTGACAGCTTGCTGCAAACCCAGCGAGCTGCCAACCCGGTTTCTAGCTGGAACAGCTTGCTGCAAACCCAGCGGGCTGCAAACCCGGTTTCCAGCTGGGACAGCTGCCTGCAAACCCAACGGGCTGCAAACCCAGTTTCCAGCTGGGACAGCTGCTTGCAAACCCAGCTGGCTGCAAGCACGGTTTCCAGCTGGGAAAGCTGCCTGCAAACCCAGCTGGCTGCAAACCCAGCTGGTTGCAAACCCAGCGTGCTTCAAACCCGGTTTCCAGCTAAGACAGCTCTCTGCAAACCCAGCTGTCTGCAAACCCCGTTTCAAGCTGCGACAGCAGGCTGCAAACCCGGTTTCAAGCTGGGACAGCTGTCAGCAAACCCAGCTGGCTGCAAACCCAGTTGGCTGCAAACCCGGTTTCCAGCTTGGACAGCTTTCTCCTAACCCAGCTGGCTGCCAACCCGGTTTCCAGCTGGGACAGCTCTCTGCACACCCAGGTGGCTGCAAACCCGGTTTCCAGCTAGGAAGGCTGGCTGCAAACCCAGCTGGTTGCAAACCCAGCTGGCTGCAAACCCAGCGGGCTGCAAACCCGGTTTCCAGCTGGGACAGCTCTCTGCAAACCCAGGTGTCTGCAAACCCGGTTGTCAGCCGGGACAGCAAGCTGCGGACCCAGCTGGCTGCAAATACAGCTGTCTGCAAACCCGGTTGTCAGCTGCGACAGCTGGCTGCAAACCCAGCGGGCTGCCAACCCGGTTTCTAGCTGGGACAGCTGCTTGCAAACCCAGCTGGCTGCAAACCGGTTTCCAGCTGGGACAGCTCTCTGCAAACCCAGCGGTCTGCAAACCCGGTTTCCAGCTGGGACAGCTCCCTGCAAACCCAGCTGGCTGCAAACCCGGTTTCCAGCTGGGACAGCCGGCTGCAAACCCAGCTGGCTGCATACCCAGCGGGTTTCAAACCCAGCGGGCTGCAAACCCGGTTTCCATTTATGACAGCTCTCTGCAAACCCAGCTGTCTGCAAACCCAGTTTCCAGCTGGGACAGCTCCCTGCAAACCCAGCTGGCTGCAAACCCGGTTTCCAGCTGGGACAGCCGGCTGCAAACCCAGCTGGCTGCAAACCCAGCTGGTTGCAAACCCAGCGGGCTGAAAACCCGGTTTCCAGCTATGACAGCTCTCTGCAAACCCAAATGTCCGCAAACCCAGTTTCCAGCTGGGACAGCTCTCTGCAAACCCAGCTGGCTGCAAACCCGCTTTCCAGCTGGGAAAGCTGGCTGCAAACCAAACTGGCTGCAAACCCAGCTGGCTACAAACCCAGCTGGTTGCAAACCCAGCGGGCTGCAAACCCGGTTTCCAGCTGGAACAGCTCTCTGCAAATCCAGCGGGCTGCAAACCCAGCTGCCTGCAAATCCGGTTTCAAGCTGCCAAAGCTGGCTGCAAACCCGTTTTCCATCTCTGAAAGCTGGCTGCAAACTCAGCTGTCTGCAAACCCGGTTTCCAGCTGGGACAGCCGGCTGCAAACCCGGCTGGCTGCAAACCCAGCTGGTTGCAAACCCAGCGGGCTGCAAACCCGGTTACCAGCTGGGACAGCTCTCTGCAAACATAGCTGTCTGCAAACCCGGTTTCCAGCTGGGACAGCTAGCTGCAGACCCAGCTGGCTGCAAATCCAGCTGTCTGCAAACACGGTTGTCAGCTGCGACAGCTGGCTGCAAATCCAGCGGGCTGCAAACCCGGTTTCCAGCTGGGACAGCTGCTTGCAAACCCAGCTGCCTGCAAACCGGTTTCCAGCTGGGAAAGCTGGCTGTAAACCCAGCTGGCTGCATACCCAGCGGGTTTCAAACCAAGCGGGCTGCAAACCCGGTTTCCAGCCATGACAGCTCTCTGCAAACCCAGTTGTCTGCAAACCCGGTTTCCAGCTGGGACTGCTGGCTGCAAACTTAGCTGTCTGCAAACCCGGTTTCCAGCTGGGACAGCCGGCTGCAAACCCAGCTGGCTGCAAACACAGCTGGTTGAAAACCCAGCGGGCTGCAAACACGGTTTCCAGCTGGGACAGCTGTCTGCAAACCCAGCGGGCTACAAACACAGCGGGCTGCAAACCCGGTTTCCAGCTGGGCCAGCTGGCTGCATACCCAGCGGGTTTCAAACCAAGCGGACTGCAAACCCGGTTTCCAGCTATGACAGCTCTCTGCAAACCCAGCTGTCTGCAAACCCGGTTTCCAGCTGGGACAGCTGTCTGGAAACCCAGCGGGCTACAAACCCAGCGGGCTGCAAACCCGGTTTCCAGCTGGGCCAGCTGGCTGCAAACCCGGTTTTCAGCTCGGCCAGCTGGCTGCAAACCCAGCTGGTTGCAAACCCAGCGGGCTGCAAACCCGGTTTCCAGCTGGGACAGCTCTCTGCAAACCCAGCTGTCTGCAAACTCGATTTCCAGCTGGGACAGCTAGCTGCAGACCCAGCTGGCTGCAAATCCAGCTGTCTGCAAACCCGGTTGTCAGCTGGGACAGCTGTCTGCAAACCCAGCGGGCTACAAACCCAGCGGGCTGCAAACCCGGTTTCCAGCTGGGCCAGCTGGCTGCAAACCCAGCTGGTTGCAAACCCAGCGGGCTGCAAACCCGGTTTCCAGCTGGGACAGCTCTCTGCAAACCCAGCTGTCTGCAAACTCGATTTCTAGCTGGGACAGCTAGGTGCAGATCAAGCTGGCTGCAAATCCAGCTGTCTGCAAACCCGGTTGTCAGCTGCGACAGCTGGCTGCAATCCCAGCGGGCTGCCAACCCGGTTTATAGCTGGGACAGCTGGCTGCAATCCCAGTGGGCTGCAAACCCAGCTGTCTGCAAACCCGGTTTTAAGCTGGGACAGCTGGCTGCAAACCCGGTTTCCAGCTGGGACAGCTCTCTGCAAACCCAGCTGGCTGCAAACCCGGTTTTCAGCTGGGAAAGCTGGCTGCAAACCCAGCTGGGTGCAAACCCAGCTGGTTGCAAACCCAGCGAGGTACAAACCCGGTTTCCAGCTGGGACAGCTCTCTGCAAACCCAGCGGGCTGCAAACCCAGCTGTCTGCAAACCCGGTTTCCAGCTGGGAAAGCTGGCTGCAAACCCGGTTTCCAGCTGGGACAGCTCTCTGCAAACCCAGCTGGCTGCAAACCCGGTTTCAAGCTGCGACAGCTGGCAGCAAACCCAGCTGGCTGCAAACCCAGTTGGCTGCAAACCCGTTTTCCAGCTGGGACAGCTTTCTCATAACCCAGCTGGCTGCCAACCTGGTTTCCAGCTGGGACAGCTGGCTGCAAACCCAGCGGGCTGCAAACCCAGCTGTCTGCAAACCCGGTTTCCAGCTGGGACAGCTGGCTGCAAACCCAGCGGGCTGCAAACCCGGTTTCCAGCTGGGACAGCTCTCTCCAAACCCAGCTGTCTGCAAGCCCGGTTGTCAGCTGTGACAGCTTGCTGCAAACCCAGCGAGCTGCCAACCCGGTTTCTAGCTGGAACAGCTTGCTGCAAACCCAGCGGGCTGCAAACCCGGTTTCCAGCTGGGACAGCTGCCTGCAAACCCAACGGGCTGCAAACCCAGTTTCCAGCTGGGACAGCTGCTTGCAAACCCAGCTGGCTGCAAGCACGGTTTCCAGCTGGGAAAGCTGCCTGCAAACCCAGCTGGCTGCAAACCCAGCTGGTTGCAAACCCAGCGGGCTTCAAACCCGGTTTCCAGCTATGACAGCTCTCTGCAAACCCAGCTGTCTGCAAACCCCGTTTCAAGCTGCGACAGCAGGCTGCAAACCCGGTTTCAAGCTGGGACAGCTGTCAGCAAACCCAGCTGGCTGCAAACCCAGTTGGCTGCAAACCCGGTTTCCAGCTTGGTCAGCTTTCTCATAACCCAGCTGGCTGCCAACCCGGTTTCCAGCTGGGACAGCTCTCTGCACACCCAGGTGGCTGCAAACCCTGTTTCCAGCTAGGAAGGCTGGCTGCAAACCCAGCTGGTTGCAAACCCAGCTGCCTGCAAACCCAGCGGGCTGCAAACCCGGTTTCCAGCTGGGGCAGCTCTCTGCAAACCCAGGTGTCTGCAAACCCGGTTGTCAGCCGGGACAGCAAGCTGCGGACCCAGCTGGCTGCAAATACAGCTGTCTGCAAACCCGGTTTCCAGCTGGTACAGCTCTCTGCAAACCCAGCTGTCTGCAAACGTGGTTTCCAGCTGGGACAGCTAGCTGCAGACCCAGCTGGCTGCAAATACAGCTGTCTGCAAACCCGGTTTCCAGCTGGGACAGCTCTCTGCAAACCCAGCTGTCTGCAAACCCGGTTTCCAGCTGAAACAGCTAGCTGCAGACCCAGCTGGCTGCAAATCCAGCTGTCTGCAAACCGGGTTGTCAGCTGCGACAGCTGGCTGCAAACCCAGCGGGCTGCCAACCCGGTTTCTAGCTGGGACAGCTGGCTGCAAACCCAGCGGGCTGCAAACCCGGTTTGCAACTGGGACAGCTGCCTGCAAACCCATTTCCAGCTGGGACAGCTGCCTGCAAACCCAGCTGGCTGTAAACCCAGTTTCCAGCTGGGACAGCTACCTGCAAACCCAGCTGGCTGCAAACCCAGCTGTCTGCGAACCCGGTTTCCAGCTGAGACAGCTGGCTGCGAACTCAGTTGTCTGCAAAGCCGGTTTCCAGCTGCGACAGCTGGCAGCAAACCCGGTTTCAAGTTGGGACAGCTGGCAGCGAACCCAGCTGGGTGCAAACCCAGTTGGCTGCAAACCCGGTTTCCAGCTGGAACAGCTTTTTTAAAACCAGCTGGCTGCCAACCCGGTTTCTAGCTGGGACAGCTGGCTGCAAATCCAGCGGGCTGCAAACCCGGTTTGCAGCTGGGACAGCTGCCTGCAAACCCATTTCCAGCTGGGACAGCTGCCAGCAAACCCAGCTGGCTGTAAACCCAGTTTCCAGCTGGGACAGCTACCTGCAAACCCAGCTGGCTGCAAACCCAGCTGTCTGCGAACCCGGTTTCCAGCTGAGACAGCTGGCTGCGAACCCAGTTGTCTGCAAAGCCGGTTTCCAGCTGCGACAGCTGGCAGCAAACCCATTTCCAGCTGGGACAGCTGCCTGCAAACCCAGCTGGCTGTAAACCCAGTTTCCAGCTGGGACAGCTACCTGCAAACCCAGCTAGGTGCAAACCAAGCTGTCTGCGAACCCGGTTTCCACCTGGGACAGCTAGCTGCAGGCCCGGCTGGCTGCAAACCCAGCGGATTGCAAACCCGGTTTCCTGCTGGGATAGCTGGCTCTAAACCCAGCTGGCTGCAAACCCGGTTTACAGCTGGGACATCTGGCTGCTAACCCAGCTGGTTGCAAACCCAGCGGGCTGCAAACCCGGTTTCCAGGTGGGACAGCTCTCTGCAAATCCAGCGGGCTATAAACCCAGCTGTCTGCAAACCCGGTTTCCATCTGGGACAGCTGGCTGCAGACCCAGCGGGCTGCAAACCCAGCGGACTGCTAGCCCGGTTTCCAGCTGGGACAGCTGGCTGCAAACCCAGCTGGTTGCAAATCCAGCTGTCTGCAAACCCGGTTGTCAGCTACGATAGCTGGCTGCAAACCCAAATGGCTGCCAACCTGGTTTCTAGCTGGGACAGCTGGCTGCAAACTCAGCTGTCTGCAAACCCGGTTTCCAGCTGGGACAGCTTGCTGCAGACCCAGCTGGCTGCAAATCCAGCTGTCTGCAAACCCGGTTGTCAGCTGCGATAGCTGGCTGCAAACACAGCTGGCTGCCAATCCGGTTTCTAGCTGGGACAGCTGGCTGCAAACTCAGCGGGCTGCAATCCCGTTTCCCCGCTGGGACAGCTTTCTCATAACCCAGCTGGTTGTCAACCCGGTTTCCAGCTGGGACAGCTGGCTGCAAACCCAGCGGGCTACAAACCCAGCGCGCTGCAAACCCGGTTTCCAGCTGGGACAGCTGGCTGCAAACCCAGCTGTCTGCAAACCCGGTTTCCACCTGGGACAGCTCTCTGCAAACCCTGCTGGTTGCAGACCCAGGTGGCTGAAAACCCGGTTTCCAGCTGCGACAGTTGGCTGCAAACCCAGCGGGCTGCCAACCTGTTTTCTAGCTGGGACAGCTGGCTGTAAACCCAGCGGGCTGCAAACCCAGCGGGCTGCAAACCAAGCGGTCTGTAAACCCGGTTTCCAGCTGAGACAGCTCTCTGCAAACCCAGCTGGCTGCAAACCCGGTTTCCAGCTGGGAAAGCTGGCTGCAAACCCAGCTGGCTGCAAACCCAGCTTGCTGCAAACCCAGCGGGCTGCAAACCCGGTTTCCAGCTGGAACAGCTCTCTGCAAATCCAGCGAACTGCAAACCCAGCTGTCTGCAAACCCGGTTTCCAGCTGTAACAGCTGGCTGCAAACCCAGCGGGCTGCAAACGCAGCGGACTGGAAATCTGGTTTCCAGCTGGGACAACTGGCTGCAAACCCAGCTGTCTGCAAACCCGGTTGTCAGCTGAGGATCCGAAAGATGAATTGTTGGAAATTTTTAAAATCGCTCATAGGCTCCATGCACAAGCTCTCGATTTTATTCAAAATCATCAATTTATTTATTTACAAGAGGACCCGAAAAATGAAAATCTTTACAAATTTTTGAAATCGCTCAAAGGCTCCATGCACAAGCTCTCGATTCTATTCAAAATCATCAATTTATTAATTACAAGAGCATCCGAAAAATGAAAATTTTTGAATTTTTTTTTTGAAATCGCTCAAAGGATCCATGCACAATCTCTCGATTCTATTCAAAATCAACAATTTATTTATTTACAAGAGGATCCGGAAGATGAAAATTTTTGCAATTTTTTGAAATCGCTCAAAGGCTCCATGCACAAGCTCTCGATTCTATTCAAAAATCGTCAACTTATTTATTTACAAGAGCATCCAAAATATGAAAATTTTTGTAATTTTTTTTAAACCGCTCAAAGGCTTCATGCACAAGCTCTCGATTCTATTCAAAATCATCAATTTATTTATTTACAAGAGGATCCGAAAAATGAAAATTTTTGAATTTTTTTTGAAATCGCGCAAAGGCTCCATGCACAAGCTCTCGATTCTATTCAAAATCATCAATTTATTTATTTACAAGGGGGTCCGAAAAATGAAAATCTTTGCAAATTTTTGAAATCGCTCAAAGGCTCCATGCACAAGCTCTCGATTCTATTCAAAATCATCAATTTATTTATTTACAAGGGGATCCGAAAGATGAAAATTTTTGAAATCGCTCAAAGGCTCCATGCACAAGCTCTCGATTCTATTCAAAATCATCAATTTATTAATTACAAGAGCATCCGAAAAATGAAAATTTTTGAATTTTTTTTGAAATCGCTCTAAGGCTCCATGCACAAGCACTCGATTCTATTCAAAATCATCAATTTATTTATTTACAAGAGGATCCGAAAAATGAAAATCTTTGCAAATTTTTGAAATCGCTCAAAGGCTCCATGCACAAGCTCTCGATTCTATTCAAAATCATCAATTTATTTATTTACAATGGGATCCGAAAAATCAAAATCTTTGCAAATTTTTGAAATCGCTCAAAGGCTCCATGCACAAGCTCTCGATTCTATTCAAAATCATCAATTTATTAATTACAAGAGCATCCGAAAAATGAAAATTTTTGAATTTTTTTTTGAAATCGCTCAAAGGATCCATGCACAAGCTCTCGATTCTATTCAAAATCATCAATTTATTTATTTACAAGAGGATCCGAAAGATGAGAATTGTTGGAAATTTTTAAAATCGCTCATAGGCTCCATGCACAAGCTCTCGAGTCTATTCAAAATCATCAATTAATTAATTACAAGAGCATCCGAAAAATTAAAATTTTTGAATTTTTTTTGAAATCGCTCAAAGACTCCATGCACAAGCACTCGATTCTATTCAAAATCATCAATTTATTTATTTACAAGAGGACCCGAAAAATGAAAATCTTTGCAAATTTTTCAAATCGCTCAAAGGCTCCATGCACAAGCTCTCGATTCTATTCAAAATCATCAATTTATTAATTACAAGAGCATCCGAAAAATGAAAATTTTTGAATTTTTTTTTGAAATCGCTCAAAGGATCCATGCACAATCTCTCGATTCTATTCAAAATCAACAATTTATTTATTTACAAGAGGATCCGGAAGATGAAAATTTTTGCAATTTTTTGAAATCGCTCAAAGGCTCCATGCACAAGCTCTCGATTCTATTCAAAAATCGTCAACTTATTTATTTACAAGAGCATCCAAAATATGAAAATTTTTGTAATTTTTTTTAAACCGCTCAAAGGCTTCATGCACAAGCTCTCGATTCTATTCAAAATCATCAATTTATTTATTTACAAGAGGATCCGAAAAATGAAAATTTTTGAATTTTTTTTTGAAATCGCGCAAAGGCTCCATGCACAAGCTCTTGATTCTATTCAAAATCATCAATTTATTTATTTACAAGGGGATCCGAAAAATGAAAATCTTTGCAAATTTTTGAAATCGCTCAAAGGCTCCATGCACAAGCTCTCGATTCTATTCAAAATCATCAATTTATTTATTTACAAGGGGATCCGAAAGATGAAAATTTTTGAAAATTTTTGGAATCGCTCAAAGGCTCCATGCACAAGCTCTCGATTCTATTCAAAATCATCAATTTATTAATTACAAGAGCATCCGAAAAATGAAAATTTTTGAATTTTTTTTGAAATCGCTCTAAGGCTCCATGCACAAGCACTCGATTCTTTTCAAAATCATCAATTTATTTATTTACAAGAGGTTCCGAAAAATGAAAATCTTTGCAAATTTTTGAAATCGCTCAAAGGCTCCATGCACAAGCTCTCGATTCTATTCAAAATCATCAATTTATTTATTTACAATGGGATCCGAAAAATGAAAATCTTTGCAAATTTTTGAAATCGCTCAAAGGCTCCATGCACAAGCTCTCGATTCTATTCAAAATCATCAATTTATTTATTTACAAGGGGATCCGAAAGATGAAAATTTTTGAAAATTTTTGAAATCGCTCAAAGGCTCCATGCACAAGCTCTCGATTCTATTCAAAATTATCAATTTATTAATTACAAGAGCATCCGAAAAATGAAAATTTTTGAATTTTTTTTGAAATCGCTCTAAGGCTCCATGCACAAGCACTCGATTCTATTCAAAATCATCAATTTATTTATTTACAAGAGGATCCGAAAAATGAAAATCTTTGCAAATTTTTGAAATCGCTCAAAGGCTCCATGCACAAGCTCTCGATTCTATTCAAAATCATCAATTTATTTATTTACAATGGGATCCGAAAAATCAAAATCTTTACAAATTTTTGAAATCGCTCAAAGGCTCCATGCACAAGCTCTCGATTCTATTCAAAATCGTCAATTTATTGATTTACAAGAGGATCCGAAAAATGAAAATTTTTGAAAATTTTTGAAATCGCTCAAAGGCTTCATGCACAAGCTCTCGATTCTATTCAAAATCATCAATTTATTAATTACAAGAGCATCCGAAAAATGAAAATTTTTGAATTTTTTTTTTGAAATCGCTCAAAGGATCCATGCACAATCTCTCGATTCTATTCAAAATCAACAATTTATTTATTTACAAGAGGATCCGGAAGATGAAAATTTTTGCAATTTTTTGAAATCGCTCAAAGGCTCCATGCACAAGCTCTCGATTCTATTCAAAAATCGTCAACTTATTTATTTACAAGAGCATCCAAAATATGAAAATTTTTGTAATTTTTTTTAAACCGCTCAAAGGCTTCATGCACAAGCTCTCGATTCTATTCAAAATCATCAATTTATTTATTTACAAGAGGATCCGAAAAATGAAAATTTTTGAATTTTTTTTGAAATCGCGCAAAGGCTCCATGCACAAGCTCTCGATTCTATTCAAAATCATCAATTTATTTATTTACAAGGGGATCCGAAAAATGAAAATCTTTGCAAATTTTTGAAATCGCTCAAAGGCTCCATGCACAAGCTCTCGATTCTATTCAAAATCATCAATTTATTTATTTACAAGGGGATCCGAAAGATGAAAATTTTTGAAATCGCTCAAAGGCTCCATGCACAAGCTCTCGATTCTATTCAAAATCATCAATTTATTAATTACAAGAGCATCCGAAAAATGAAAATTTTTGAATTTTTTTTGAAATCGCTCTAAGGCTCCATGCACAAGCACTCGATTCTATTCAAAATCATCAATTTATTTATTTACAAGAGGATCCGAAAAATGAAAATCTTTGCAAATTTTTGAAATCGCTCAAAGGCTCCATGCACAAGCTCTCGATTCTATTCAAAATCATCAATTTATTTATTTACAATGGGATCCGAAAAATCAAAATCTTTGCAAATTTTTGAAATCGCTCAAAGGCTCCATGCACAAGCTCTCGATTCTATTCAAAATCATCAATTTATTAATTACAAGAGCATCCGAAAAATGAAAATTTTTGAATTTTTTTTGAAATCGCTCAAAGGATCCATGCACGAGCTCTCGATTCTATTCAAAATCATCAATTTATTTATTTACAAGAGGATCCGAAAGATGAGAATTGTTGGAAATTTTTAAAATCGCTCATAGGCTCCATGCACAAGCTCTCGAGTCTATTCAAAATCATCAATTAATTAATTACAAGAGCATCCGAAAAATTAAAATTTTTGAATTTTTTTTTAAATCGCTCAAAGGCTCCATGCACAAGCACTCGATTCTATTCAAAATCATCAATTTATTTATTTACAAGAGGACCCGAAAAATGAAAATCTTTGCAAATTTTTCAAATCGCTCAAAGGCTCCATGCACAAGCTCTCGATTCTATTCAAAATCATCAATTTATTAATTACAAGAGCATCCGAAAATTGAAAATTTTTGAATTTTTTTTTGAAATCGCTCAAAGGATCCATGCACAATCTCTCGATTCTATTCAAAATCAACAATTTATTTATTTACAAGAGGATCCGGAAGATGAAAATTTTTGCAATTTTTTGAAATCGCTCAAAGGCTCCATGCACAAGCTCTCGATTCTATTCAAAAATCGTCAACTTATTTATTTACAAGAGCATCCAAAATATGAAAATTTTTGTAATTTTTTTTAAACCGCTCAAAGGCTTCATGCACAAGCTCTCGATTCTATTCAAAATCATCAATTTATTTATTTACAAGAGGATCCGAAAAATGAAAATTTTTGAATTTTTTTTTGAAATCGCGCAAAGGCTCCATGCACAAGCTCTTGATTCTATTCAAAATCATCAATTTATTTATTTACAAGGGGATCCGAAAAATGAAAATCTTTGCAAATTTTTGAAATCGCTCAAAGGCTCCATGCACAAGCTCTCGATTCTATTCAAAATCATCAATTTATTTATTTACAAGGGGATCCGAAAGATGAAAATTTTTGAAAATTTTTGAAATCGCTCGAAGGCTCCATGCACAAGCTCTCGATTCTATTCAAAATCATCAATTTATTAATTACAAGAGCATCCGAAAAATGAAAATTTTTGAATTTTTTTTGAAATCGCTCTAAGGCTCCATGCACAAGCACTCGATTCTTTTCAAAATCATCAATTTATTTATTTACAAGAGGATCCGAAAAATGAAAATCTTTGCAAATTTTTGAAATCGCTCAAAGGCTCCATGCACAAGCTCTCGATTCTATTCAAAATCATCAATTTATTGATTTGCAAGGGGATCCGAAAGACGAAAAATTTTGAGAATTTTTTGAAATCGCTCAAAGGCTCCGTGCACAAGCTCTCGATTCTATTCAAAATCATCAATTTATTGATTTGCAAGGGGATCCTAAAGATGAAAATTTTTGGAAATCGCTCAAAGGCTCCATGCACACGCTCTCGATTCTATTCAAAATCATCAATTTATTGATTTGCAAGGGGATCCGAAAGATGAATTTTTTTAAAATTTTTGGAAATCGCTCAAAGGCTCCATGCATAAGCTATCGATTCTATTCAAAATCATCAATTTATTGATTTGCAAGGGGATCCGAAAGATGAAAATTTTAAAAAAATTTGGAAATCGCTCAAAGGCTCCATGCACAAGCTCTCGATTCTATTCAAAATCATCAATTTATTGATTTGTAAGTGGATCCTAAAGATGAAAATTTTTGGAAATTGCTCAAAGGCTCCATGCACAAGCTATCGATTCTATTCAAAATCATCAATTTATTGATTTGCAAGGGGATCCTAAAGATGAAAATTTTTGGAAATCGCTCAAAGGCTCCATGCATAAGCTCTCGATTCTATTCAAAATCATCAATTTATTGATTTGCAAGGGGATCCGAAAGATGAAAAATTTAAAAAATTTTGGAAATCGCATAAAGGCTCCATGCACAAGCTCTCGATTCTATTCAAAATCATCAATTTATTGATTTGTAAGTGGATCCTAAAGATGAAAATTTTTGGAAATCGCTCAAAGGCTCCATGCACAACCTATCGATTCTATTCAAAATCATCAATTTATTGATTTGCAAGGGGATCCTAAAGATAAAAATTTTTGGAAATCGCTCAAAGGCTCCATGCACAAGCTCTCGATTCTATTCAAAATCATCATTTTATTGATTTGCAAGGGGATCCTAAAGATGAAAATTTTTGGAAATCGCTTAAATGCTCCATGCACAAGCTATCGATTCTATTCAAAATCATCAATTTATTGATTTGCAAGGGGATCCGAAAGATGAAAATTTTTGGAAATCGCTCAAAGGCTCCATGCACAAGCTCTCGATTCTATTCAAAATCATCAATTTATTGATTTGCAAGGGGATCCGAAAGATGAAAATTTTAAAAAAATTTGGAAATCGCTCAAAGGCTCCATGCACAAGCTCTCGATTCTATTCAAAATCATCAATTTATTGATTTGCAAGGGGATCCTAAAGATGAAAATATTTGGAAATCGCTCAAAGGCTCCATGCACAAGCTCTCGATTCTATTCAAAATCATCAATTTCTTGATTTGCGAGGGGATCCTAAAGATGAAAATTTTTGGAAATCGTTCAAAGGCTCCATGCACAAGCTCTCGATTCTATTCAAAATCATCAATTTATTGATTTGCAAGGGGATCCGAAAGATGAAAATTTTTGAAAATTTTTTGAAATCGCTCAAAGGCTCCATGCACAAGCTATCGATTCTTTTCAAAATCATCAATTTATTGATTTGCAAGGGGATCCGAAAGATGAAAATTTTTAAAAAATTTGGAAATCGCTCAAAGGCTCCATGCATAAGCTATCGATTCTAATCAAAATCATCAATTTATTGATTTGCAAGGGGATCCGAAAGATGAAAATTTAAAAAAAATTTGGAAATCGCTCAAAGGCTCCATGCACAAGCTATCGATTCTATTCAAAATCATCAATTTATTGATTTGCAAGGGGATCCGAAAGATGAAAATTTTAAAAAAATTTGGAAATCGCTCAAAGGCTCCATGCATAAGCTAACGATTCTATTCAAAATCATCAATTTATTGATTTGCAAGGGGATCCGAAAGATGAAAATTTTTAAAATTTTTGGAAATCGCTCAAAGGCTCCATGCACAAGCTCTCGTTTCTATTCAAAATCATCAATTTATTGATTTGCGAGGGGATCCTAAAGATGAAAATTTTTGGAAATCGCTCAAAGGCTCCATGCACAAGCTAACGATTCTATTCAAAATCATCAATTTATTGATTTGCAAGGGGATCCGAAAGATGAAATTTTTTAAAATTTTTGGAAATCGCTCAAAGGCTCCATGCACAAGCTCTCGATTCTATTCAAAATCATCAATTTATTGATTTGCAAGGGGATCCTAAAGATGAAAATTTTTGGAAATCGCTCAAAGGCTCCATGCACAAGCTATCGATTCTATTCAAAATCATCAATTTATTGATTTGCAAGGGGATCCTAAAGATGAAAATTTTTGGAAATCGCTCAAAGGCTCCATGCATAAGCTATCGATTCTATTCAAAATCATCAATTTATTGATTTGCAAGGGGATCCGAAAGATGAAAAATTTAAAAAAATTTGGAAATCGCATAAAGGCTCCATGCACAAGCTCTCGATTCTATTCAAAATCATCAATTTATTGATTTGCAAGGGGATCCGCAAGACGAAAATTTTTAAAATTTTTTGAAATCGCTCAAAGGCTCCATGCACAAGCTATCGATTCTATTCAAAATCATCAATTTATTGATTTGCAAGGGGATCCGAAAGATGAAAATTTTTGGAAATCGCTCAAAGGCTCCATGCACAAGCTCTCGATTCTATTCAAAATCATCAATTTATTGATTTGCAAGGGGATACGAAAGATGAAAATTTTTGGAAATCGCTCAAAGGCTCCATGCACAAGCTCTCGATTCTATTCAAAGTCATCAATTTATTGATTTGCAAGGGGATCCGAAAGATGAAAATTTTTAAAATTTTTGGAAATCGCTCAAAGGCTTCATGCATGAGCTATCGATTCTATTCAAAATCATCAATTTATTGATTTGCAAGGGGATCCAAAAGATGAAAATTTTAAAAAAATTTGGAAATCGCTCAAAGGCTCCATGTACAAGCTCTCGATTCTATTCAAAATCATCAATTTATTGATTTGCAAGGGGATCCGAAAGATGAAGTTTTTTAAAAATTTTGGCATAAGCTATCGATTCTATGCAAAATCATCATTTTATTGATTTACAAGAGGATCCGAAAGATGGAATTTTTTAAAATTTTTGGAAATCGCTCAAAGGCTCCATGCACAAGCTCTCGATTCTATTCAAAATCATCAATTTATTGATTTGCAAGGGGATCCGAAAGACGAAAAGTTTTGAGAATTTTTTGAAATCGCTCAAAGGCTCCATGCACAAGCTCTCGATTCTATTCAAAATCATCAATTTATTGATTTGCAAGGGGATCCGAAAGATGAAGATTTTTAAAATTTTTGGAAATCGCTCAAAGGCTCCATGCACAAGCTCTCGATTCTATTCAAAATCATCAATTTATTGATTTGCAAGGGGGTACGAAAGATGAAAATTTTTGGAAATCGCTCAAAGGCTCCATGCATAAGCTATCGATTCTATGCAAAATCATCATTTTATTGATTTACAAGAGGATCCGAAAGATGGAATTTTTTAAAATTTCTGGAAATCGCTCAAAGGCTCCATGCACACGCTCTCGATTCTATTCAAAATCATCAATTTATTGATTTGCAAGGGGATCCGAAAGATGAATTTTTTTAAAATTTTTGGAAATCGCTCAAAGGCTCCATGCATAAGCTATCGATTCTATTCAAAATCATCAATTTATTGATTTGCAAGGGGATCCGAAAGATGAAAATTTTAAAAAAATTTGGAAATCGCTCAAAGGCTCCATGCACAAGCTCTCGATTCTATTCAAAATCATCAATTTATTGATTTGTAAGTGGATCCTAAAGATGAAAATTTTTGGAAATCGCTCAAAGGCTCCATGCGCAAGCTATCGATTCTATTCAAAATCATCAATTTATTGATTTGCAAGGGGATCCTAAAGATGAAAATTTTTGGAAATCGCTCAAAGGCTCCATGCATAAGCTATCGATTCTATTCAAAGTCATCAATTTATTGATTTGCAAGGGGATCCGAAAGATGAAAATTTTTGGAAATCGCTCAAAGGCTCCATGCATAAGCTATCGATTCTATGCAAAATCATCATTTTATTGATTTACAAGAGGATCCGAAAGATGGAATTTTTTAAAATTTTTGGAAATCGCTCAAAGGCTCCATGCACAAGCTCTCGATTCTATTCAAAATCATCAATTTATTGATTTGCAAGGGGATCCGAAAGACGAAAAGTTTTGAGAATTGTTTGAAATCGCTCAAAGGCTCCATGCACAAGCTCTCGATTCTATTCAAAATCATCAATTTATTGATTTGCAAGGGGATCCGAAAGATGAAGATTTTTAAAATTTTTGGAAATCGCTCAAAGGCTTCATGCATGAGCTATCGATTCTATTCAAAATCATCAATTTATTGATTTGCAAGGGGATCCGAAAGACGAAAAGTTTTGAGAATTTTTTGAAATCGCTCAAAGGCTCCATGCACAAGCTCTCGATTCTATTCAAAATCATCAATTTATTGATTTGCAAGGGGATCCGAAAGATGAAGATTTTTAAAATTTTTGGAAATCGCTCAAAGGCTCCATGCACAAGCTCTCGATTCTATTCAAAATCATCAATTTATTGATTTGCAAGGGGGTACGAAAGATGAAACTGTTTTGGAAATCGCTCAAAGGCTCCATGCATAAGCTATCGATTCTATGCAAAATCATCATTTTATTGATTTACAAGAGGATCCGAAAGATGGAATTTTTTAAAATTTCTGGAAATCGCTCAAAGGCTCCATGCACACGCTCTCGATTCTATTCAAAATCATCAATTTATTGATTTGCAAGGGGATCCGAAAGATGAATTTTTTTAAAATTTTTGGAAATCGCTCAAAGGCTCCATGCACAAGCTCTCGATTCTATTCAAAATCATCAATTTATTGATTTGCAAGGGGGTACGAAAGATGAAAATTTTTGGAAATCGCTCAAAGGCTCCATGCATAAGCTATCGATTCTATGCAAAATCATCATTTTATTGATTTACAAGAGGATCCGAAAGATGGAATTTTTTAAAATTTTTGGAAATCGCTCAAAGGCTCCATGCACAAATCATCAATTTATTTATTTCCAAGAGGATCCGAAAAATGAAAATCTTTGCAAATTTTTGAAATCGCTCAAAGGCTCCATGCACAAGCTCTCGATTCTATTCAAAATCATCAATTTATTTATTTACAATGGGATCCGAAAAATCAAAATCTTTACAAATTTTTGAAATCGCTCAAAGGCTCCATGCACAAGCTCTCGATTCTATTCAAAATCGTCAATTTATTGATTTACAAGAGGATCCGAAAAATGAAAATTTTTGAAATTTTTTGAAATCGCTCAAAGGCTTCATGCACAAGCTCTCGATTCTATTCAAAATCATCAATTTATTAATTACAAGAGCATCCGAAAAATGAAAATTTTTGAATTTTTTTTTTGAAATCGCTCAAAGGATCCATGCACAATCTCTCGATTCTATTCAAAATCAACAATTTATTTATTTACAAGAGGATCCGGAAGATGAAAATTTTTGCAATTTTTTGAAATCGCTCAAAGGCTCCATGCACAAGCTCTCGATTCTATTCAAAAATCGTCAACTTATTTATTTACAAGAGCATCCAAAATATGAAAATTTTTGTAATTTTTTTTAAACCGCTCAAAGGCTTCATGCACAAGCTCTCGATTCTATTCAAAATCATCAATTTATTTATTTACAAGAGGATCCGAAAAATGAAAATTTTTGAATTTTTTTTGAAATCGCGCAAAGGCTCCATGCACAAGCTCTCGATTCTATTCAAAATCATCAATTTATTTATTTACAAGGGGATCCGAAAAATGAAAATCTTTGCAAATTTTTGAAATCGCTCAAAGGCTCCATGCACAAGCTCTCGATTCTTTTCAAAATCATCAATTTATTTATTTACAAGGGGATCCGAAAGATGAAAATTTTTGAAATCGCTCAAAGGCTCCATGCACAAGCTCTCGATTCTATTCAAAATCATCAATTTATTAATTACAAGAGCATCCGAAAAATGAAAATTTTTGAATTTTTTTTGAAATCGCTCTAAGGCTCCATGCACAAGCACTCGATTCTATTCAAAATCATCAATTTATTTATTTACAAGAGGATCCGAAAAATGAAAATCTTTGCAAATTTTTGAAATCGCTCAAAGGCTCCATGCACAAGCTCTCGATTCTATTCAAAATCATCAATTTATTTATTTACAATGGGATCCGAAAAATCAAAATCTTTGCAAATTTTTGAAATAGCTCAAAGGCTCCATGCACAAGCTCTCGATTCTATTCAAAATCATCAATTTATTAATTACAAGAGCATCCGAAAAATGAAAATTTTTGAATTTTTTTTGAAATCGCTCAAAGGATCCATGCACAAGCTCTCGATTCTATTCAAAATCATCAATTTATTTATTTACAAGAGGATCCGAAAGATGAGAATTGTTGGAAATTTTTAAAATCGCTCATAGGCTCCATGCACAAGCTCTCGAGTCTATTCAAAATCATCAATTAATTAATTACAAGAGCATCCGAAAAATTAAAATTTTTGAATTTTTTTTTGAAATCGCTCAAAGGCTCCATGCACAAGCACTCGATTCTATTCAAAATCATCAATTTATTTATTTGCAAGAGGACCCGAAAAATGAAAATCTTTGCAAATTTTTCAAATCACTCAAAGGCTCCATGCACAAGCTCTCGATTCTATTCAAAATCATCAATTTATTAATTACAAGAGCATCCGAAAAATGAAAATTTTTGAATTTTTTTTTGAAATCGCTCAAAGGATCCATGCACAATCTCTCGATTCTATTCAAAATCAACAATTTATTTATTTACAAGAGGATCCGGAAGATGAAAATTTTTGCAATTTTTTGAAATCGCTCAAAGGCTCCATGCACAAGCTCTCGATTCTATTCAAAAATCGTCAACTTATTTATTTACAAGAGCATCCAAAATATGAAAATTTTTGTAATTTTTTTAAACCGCTCAAAGGCTTCATGCACAAGCTCTCGATTCTATTCAAAATCATCAATTTATTTATTTACAAGAGGATCCGAAAAATGAAAATTTTTGAATTTTTTTTTGAAATCGCGCAAAGGCTCCATGCACAAGCTCTTGATTCTATTCAAAATCATCAATTTATTTATTTACAAGGGGATCCGAAAAATGAAAATCTTTGCAAATTTTTGAAATCGCTCAAAGGCTCCATGCACAAGCTCTCGATTCTATTCAAAATCATCAATTTATTTATTTACAAGGGGATCCGAAAGATGAAAATTTTTGAAAATTTTTGAAATCGCTCAAAGGCTCCATGCACAAGCTCTCGATTCTATTCAAAATCATCAATTTATTAATTACAAGAGCATCCGAAAAATGAAAATTTTTGAATTTTTTTTGAAATCGCTCTAAGGCTCCATGCACAAGCACTCGATTCTTTTCAAAATCATCAATTTATTTATTTACAAGAGGATCCGAAAAATGAAAATCTTTGCAAATTTTTGAAATCGCTCAAAGGCTCCATGCACAAGCTCTCGATTCTATTCAAAATCATCAATTTATTTATTTACAATGGGATCCGAAAAATGAAAATCTTTGCAAATTTTTGAAATCGCTCAAAGGCTCCATGCACAAGCTCTCGATTCTATTCAAAATCATCAATTTATTTATTTACAATGGGATCCGAAAAATGAAAATCTTTGCAAATTTTTGAAATCGCTCAACGGCTCCATGCATAAGCTATCGATTCTATTCAAAATCATCAATTTATTGATTTGCAAGGGGATCCGAAAGATGAAAATTTTAAAAAAATTTGGAAATCGCTCAAAGGCTCCATGCACAAGCTCTCGATTCTATTCAAAATCATCAATTTATTGATTTGTAAGTGGATCCTAAAGATGAAAATTTTTGGAAATCGCTCAAAGGCTCCATGCACAAGCTATCGATTCTATTCAAAATCATCAATTTATTGATTTGCAAGGGGATCCTAAAGATGAAAATTTTTGGAAATCGCTCAAAGGCTCCATGCATAAGCTATCGATTCTATTCAAAGTCATCAATTTATTGATTTGCAAGGGGATCCGAAAGATGAAAATTTTTGGAAATCGCTCAAAGGCTCCATGCATAAGCTATCGATTCTATGCAAAATCATCATATTATTGATTTACAAGAGGATCCGAAAGATGGAATTTTTTAAAATTTTTGGAAATCGCTCAAAGGCTCCATGCACAAATCATCAATTTATTTATTTCCAAGAGGATCCGAAAAATGAAAATCTTTGCAAATTTTTGAAATCGCTCAAAGGCTCCATGCACAAGCTCTCGATTCTATTCAAAATCATCAATTTATTTATTTACAATGGGATCCGAAAAATCAAAATCTTTACAAATTTTTGAAATCGCTCAAAGGCTCCATGCACAAGCTCTCGATTCTATTCAAAATCGTCAATTTATTGATTTACAAGAGGATCCGAAAAATGAAAATTTTTGAAATTTTTTGAAATCGCTCAAAGGATCCATGCACAAGCTCTCGATTCTATTCAAAATCATCAATTTATTAATTACAAGAGCATCCGAAAAATGAAAATTTTTGAATTTTTTTTTTGAAATCGCTCAAAGGATCCATGCACAATCTCTCGATTCTATTCAAAATCAACAATTTATTTATTTACAAGAGGATCCGGAAGATGAAAATTTTTGCAATTTTTTGAAATCGCTCAAAGGCTCCATGCACAAGCTCTCGATTCTATTCAAAAATCGTCAACTCATTTATTTACAAGAGCATCCAAAATATGAAAATTTTTGTAATTTTTTTTAAACCGCTCAAAGGCTTCATGCACAAGCTCTCGATTCTTTTCAAAATCATCAATTTATTTATTTACAAGAGGATCCGAAAAATGAAAATTTTTGAATTTTTTTTGAAATCGCGCAAAGGCTCCATGCACAAGCTCTCGATTCTATTCAAAATCATCAATTTATTTATTTACAAGGGGATCCGAAAAATGAAAATCTTTGCAAATTTTTGAAATCGCTCTAAGGCTCCATGCACAAGCTCTCGATTCTTTTCAAAATCATCAATTTATTTATTTACAAGGGGATCCGAAAGATGAAAATTTTTGAAATCGCTCAAAGGCTCCATGCACAAGCTCTCGATTCTATTCAAAATCATCAATTTATTAATTACAAGAGCATCCGAAAAATGAAAATTTTTGAATTTTTTTTGAAATCGCTCTAAGGCTCCATGCACAAGCACTCGATTCTATTCAAAATCATCAATTTATTTATTTACAAGAGGATCCGAAAAATGAAAATCTTTGCAAATTTTTGAAATCGCTCAAAGGCTCCATGCACAAGCTCTCGATTCTATTCAAAATCATCAATTTATTTATTTACAATGGGATCCGAAAAATCAAAATCTTTGCAAATTTTTGAAATCGCTCAAAGGCTCCATGCACAAGCTCTCGATTCTATTCAAAATCATCAATTTATTAATTACAAGAGCATCCGAAAAATGAAAATTTTTGAATTTTTTTTGAAATCGCTCAAAGGATCCATGCACAAGCTCTCGATTCTATTCAAAATCATCAATTTATTTATTTACAAGAGGATCCGAAAGATGAGAATTGTTGGAAATTTTTAAAATCGCTCATAGGCTCCATGCACAAGCTCTCGAGTCTATTCAAAATCATCAATTAATTAATTACAAGAGCATCCGAAAAATTAAAATTTTTGAATTTTTTTTGAAATCGCTCAAAGGCTCCATGCACAAGCACTCGATTCTATTCAAAATCATCAATTTATTTATTTGCAAGAGGACCCGAAAAATGAAAATCTTTGCAAATTTTTCAAATCGCTCAAAGGCTCCATGCACAAGCTCTCGATTCTATTCAAAATCATCAATTTATTAATTACAAGAGCATCCGAAAAATGAAAATTTTTGAATTTTTTTTGAAATCGCTCAAAGGATCCATGCACAATCTCTCGATTCTATTCAAAATCAACAATTTATTTATTTACAAGAGGATCCGGAAGATGAAAATTTTTGCAATTTTTTGAAATCGCTCAAAGGCTCCATGCACAAGCTCTCGATTCTTTTCAAAAATCGTCAACTTATTTATTTACAAGAGCATCCAAAATATGAAAATTTTTGTAATTTTTTTTAAACCGCTCAAAGGCTTCATTCACAAGCTCTCGATTCTATTCAAAATCATCAATTTATTTATTTACAAGAGGATCCGAAAAATGAAAATTTTTGAATTTTTTTTTGAAATCGCGCAAAGGCTCCATGCACAAGCTCTTGATTCTATTCAAAATCATCAATTTATTTATTTACAAGGGGATCCGAAAAATGAAAATCTTTGCAAATTTTTGAAATCGCTCAAAGGCTCCATGCACAAGCTTTCGATTCTATTCAAAATCATCAATTTATTTATTTACAAGGGGATCCGAAAGATGAAAATTTTTGAAAATTTTTGAAATCGCTCAAAGGCTCCATGCACAAGCTCTCGATTCTATTCAAAATCATCAATTTATTAATTACAAGAGCATCCGAAAAATGAAAATTTTTGAATTTTTTTTGAAATCGCTCTAAGGCTCCATGCACAAGCACTCGATTCTTTTCAAAATCATCAATTTATTTATTTACAAGAGGATCCGAAAAATGAAAATCTTTGCAAATTTTTGAAATCGCTCAAAGGCTCCATGCACAAGCTCTCGATTCTATTCAAAATCATCAATTTATTTATTTACAATGGGATCCGAAAAATGAAAATCTTTGCAAATTTTTGAAATCGCTCAACGGCTCCATGCACAAGCTCTCGATTCTATTCAAAATCATCAATTTATTTATTTACAATGGGATCCGAAAAATGAAAATCTTTGCAAATTTTTGAAATCGCTCAAAGGCTCCATGCACAAGCTCTCGATTCTATTCAAAATCATAAATTTATTAATTTCAAGAGCATCCGAAAAATGAAAATTTTTGAATTTTTTTTGAAATCGCTCAAAGGATCCATGCACAATCTCTCGATTCTATTCAAAATCAACAATTTATTTATTTACAAGAGGATCCGGAAGATGAAAATTTTTGAAATTTTTTGAAATCGCTCAAAGGCTCCATGCACAAGTTCTCGATTCTATTCAAAATCATCAATTTATTTATTTACAAGAGGATCCGAAAAATGAAAATTTTTGAAATTTTTTTAAAATTTTTAATATCGCTCAAAGGCTTCATGCACATGCTCTCGATTCTATTTAAAATCATCAATTTATTGATTTGCAAGGGGATCCGAAAGATGAAATTTTTTAAAAAATTTGGAAATCGCTCAAAGGCTCCATGCACAAGCTCTCGATTCTATTCAAAATCATCAATTTATTGATTTGCAAGGGGATCCTAAAGATGAAATTTTTTGGAAATCGCTCAAAGGCTCCATGCACAAGCTCTTGATTCTATTCAAACTCATCAATTTATTGATTTGCAAGGGGATCTGAAAGATGAAAAGTTTAAAAAAATTTGGAAATCGCTCAAAGGCTCCATGCATAAGCTATCGATTCTATTCAAAATCATCAATTTATTGATTTGCAAGGGGATCCGAAAGATGAAAATTTTTAAAATTTTTGGAAATCGCTCAATTGCTCCTTGCACAAGCTCTGGATTCTATTCAAAATCATCAATTTATTGATTTGCAAGGGGATCCTAAAGATGAAAATTTTTGGTAATCGCTCAAAGGCTCCATGCACAAGCTATCGATTCTATTCAAAATCATCAATTTATTGATTTGCAAGGGGATCCGAAAGATGAAAATTTTTGGCAATCGCTCAAAGGCTCCATGCATAAGCTATCGATTCTATGCAAAATCATCATTTTATTGATTTACAAGAGGATCCGAAAGATGGCATTTTTTAAAATTTTTGGAAATCGCTCAAAGTCTCCATGCACAAGCTCTCGATTCTATTCAAAATCATCAATTTATTGATTTGCAAGGGGATCCGAAAGACGAAAAATTTTGAGAATTTTTTGAAATTGCTCAAAGGCTCCATGCACAAGCTCTCGATTCTATTCAAAATCATCAATTTATTGATTTGCAAGGGGATCCTAAAGATGAAAATTTTTGGAAATCGCTCAAAGGCTCCATGCACACGCTCTCGATTCTATTCAAAATCATCAATTTATTGATTTGCAAGGGGATCCGAAAGATGAATTTTTTTAAAAATTTTGGAAATCGCTCAAAGGCTCCATGCATAAGCTATCGATTCTATTCAAAATCATCAATTTATTGATTTGCAAGGGGATCCGAAAGATGAAAATTTTAAAAAAATTTGGAAATCGCTCAAAGGCTCCATGCACAAGCTCTCGATTCTATTCAAAATCATCAATTTATTGATTTGTAAGTGGATCCTAAAGATGAAAATTTTTGGAAATCGCTCAAAGGCTCCATGCACAAGCTATCGATTCTATTCAAAATCATCAATTTATTGATTTGCAAGGGGATCCTAAAGATGAAAATTTTTGGAAATCGCTCAAAGGCTCCATGCACAAGCTCTCGATTCTATTCAAAATCATCATTTTATTGATTTGCAAGGGGATCCTAAAGATGAAAATTTTTGGAAATCGCTTAAATGCTCCATGCACAAGCTATCGATTCTATTCAAAATCATCAATTTATTGATTTGCAAGGGGATCCGAAAGATGAAAATTTTTGGAAATCGCTCAAAGGCTCCATGCACAAGCTCTCGATTCTATTCAAAATCATCAATTTATTGATTTGCAAGGGGATCCGAAAGATGAAAATTTTAAAAAATTTTGGAAATCGCTCAAAGGCTCCATGC
Source organism: Oxycera nigricornis (assembly GCA_963942545.1). NCBI lineage: Eukaryota > Metazoa > Arthropoda > Insecta > Diptera > Stratiomyidae > Oxycera > Oxycera nigricornis. Next base: position 68,233,895 of record OZ012662.1, read on the forward strand.
ACAAGCTCTCGATTCTATTCAAAATCATCAATTTATTGATTTGTAAGTGGATCCTAAAGATGAAAATTTTTGGAAATCGCTCAAAGGCTCCATGCACAAGCTATCGATTCTATTCAAAATCATCAATTTATTGATTTGCAAGGGGATCCTAAAGATGAAAATTTTTGGAAATCGCTCAAAGGCTCCATGCACAAGCTCTCGATTCTATTCAAAATCATCATTTTATTGATTTGCAAGGGGATCCTATAGATGAAAATTTTTGGAAATCGCTTAAATGCTCCATGCACAAGCTATCGATTCTATTCAAAATCATCAATTTATTGATTTGCAAGGGGATCCGAAAGATGAAAATTTTTGGAAATCGCTCAAAGGCTCCATGCACAAGCTCTCGATTCTATTCAAAATCATCAATTTATTGATTTGCAAGGGGATCCGAAAGATGAAAATTTTAAAAAATTTTGGAAATCGCTCAAAGGCTCCATGCACAAGCTCTCGATTCTATTCAAAATCATCAATTTATTGATTTGCAAGGGGATCCTAAAGATGAAAATTTTTGGAAATCGCTCAAAGGCTCCATGCACAAGCTCTCGATTCTATTCAAAATCATCATTTTATTGATTTGCAAGGGGATCCTAAAGATGAAAATTTTTGGAAATCGCTTAAATGCTCCATGCACAAGCTATCGATTCTATTCAAAATCATCAATTTATTGATTTGCAAGGGGATCCGAAAGATGAAAATTTTTGGAAATCGCTCAAAGGCTCCATGCACAAGCTCTCGATTCTATTCAAAATCATCAATTTATTGATTTGCAAGGGGATCCGAAAGATGAAAATTTTAAAAAATTTTGGAAATCGCTCAAAGGCTCCATGCACAAGCTCTCGATTCTATTCAAAATCATCAATTTATTGATTTGCAAGGGGATCCTAAAGATGAAAATTTTTGGAAATCGCTCAAAGGCTCCATGCACAAGCTCTCGATTCTATTCAAAATCATCAATTTATTGATTTGCGAGGGGATCCTAAAGATGAAAATTTTTGGAAATCGCTCAAAGGCTCCATGCACAAGCTCTCGATTCTATTCAAAATCATCAATTTATTGATTTGCAAGGGGATCCGAAAGATGAAAATTTTTGGAAATTTTTTGAAATCGCTCAAAGGCTCCATGCACAAGCTATCGATTCTTTTCAAAATCATCAATTTATTGATTTGCAAGGGGATCCGAAAGATGAAAATTTTTAAAAATTTTGGAAATCGCTCAAAGGCTCCATGCATAAGCTATCGATTCTAATCAAAATCATCAATTTATTGATTTGCAAGGGGATCCGAAAGATGAAAATTTAAAAAAAAATTGGAAATCGCTCAAAGGCTCCATGCACAAGCTATCGATTCTATTCAAAATCATCAATTTATTGATTTGCAAGGGGATCCTAAAGATGAAAATTTTTGGAAATCGCTCAAAGGCTCCATGCATAAGCTATCGATTCTATTCAAAATCATCAATTTATAGATTTGCAAGGGGATCCAAAAGATGAAAATTTTAATAAAATTTGGAAATCGCTCAAAGGCTCCATGCACAAGCTCTCGATTCTATTCAAAATCATCATTTTATTGATTTGCAAGGGGATCCTAAAGATGAAAATTTTTGGAAATCGCTTAAATGCTCCATGCACAAGCTATCGATTCTATTCAAAATCATCAATTTATTGATTTGCAAGGGGATCCGAAAGATGAAAATTTTTGGAAATCGCTCAAAGGCTCCATGCACAAGCTATCGATTCTATTCAAAATCATCAATTTATTGATTTGCAAGGGGATCCTAAAGATGAAAATTTTTGGAAATCGCTCAAAGGCTCCATGCACAAGCTCTCGATTCTATTCAAAATCATCATTTTATTGATTTGCAAGGGGATCCGAAAGACGAAAAGTTTTGAGAATTTTTTGAAATCGCTCAAAGGCTCCATGCACAAGCTCTCGATTCTATTCAAAATCATCAATTTATTGATTTGCAAGGGGATCCGAAAGATGAAAATTTTTGGAAATCGCTCAAAGGCTCCATGCACAAGCTCTCGATTCTATTCAAAATCATCAATTTATTGATTTGCAAGGGGATCCGAAAGATGAAAATTTTAAAAAATTTTGGAAATCGCTCAAAGGCTCCATGCACAAGCTCTCGATTCTATTCAAAATCATCAATTTATTGATTTGCAAGGGGATCCTAAAGATGAAAATTTTTGGAAATCGCTCAAAGGCTCCATGCACAAGCTCTCGATTCTATTCAAAATCATCATTTTATTGATTTGCAAGGGGATCCTAAAGATGAAAATTTTTGGAAATCGCTTAAATGCTCCATGCACAAGCTATCGATTCTATTCAAAATCATCAATTTATTGATTTGCAAGGGGATCCGAAAGATGAAAATTTTTGGAAATCGCTCAAAGGCTCCATGCACAAGCTCTCGATTCTATTCAAAATCATCAATTTATTGATTTGCAAGGGGATCCGAAAGATGAAAATTTTAAAAAATTTTGGAAATCGCTCAAAGGCTCCATGCACAAGCTCTCGATTCTATTCAAAATCATCAATTTATTGATTTGCAAGGGGATCCTAAAGATGAAAATTTTTGGAAATCGCTCAAAGGCTCCATGCACAAGCTCTCGATTCTATTCAAAATCATCAATTTATTGATTTGCGAGGGGATCCTAAAGATGAAAATTTTTGGAAATCGCTCAAAGGCTCCATGCACAAGCTCTCGATTCTATTCAAAATCATCAATTTATTGATTTGCAAGGGGATCCGAAAGATGAAAATTTTTGGAAATTTTTTGAAATCGCTCAAAGGCTCCATGCACAAGCTATCGATTCTTTTCAAAATCATCAATTTATTGATTTGCAAGGGGATCCTAAAGATGAAAATTTTTAAAAATTTTGGAAATCGCTCAAAGGCTCCATGCATAAGCTATCGATTCTAATCAAAATCATCAATTTATTGATTTGCAAGGGGATCCGAAAGATGAAAATTTAAAAAAAAATTGGAAATCGCTCAAAGGCTCCATGCACAAGCTATCGATTCTATTCAAAATCATCAATTTATTGATTTGCAAGGGGATCCTAAAGATGAAAATTTTTGGAAATCGCTCAAAGGCTCCATGCATAAGCTATCGATTCTATTCAAAATCATCAATTTATAGATTTGCAAGGGGATCCAAAAGATGAAAATTTTAATAAAATTTGGAAATCGCTCAAAGGCTCCATGCACAAGCTCTCGATTCTATTCAAAATCATCATTTTATTGATTTGCAAGGGGATCCTAAAGATGAAAATTTTTGGAAATCGCTTAAATGCTCCATGCACAAGCTATCGATTCTATTCAAAATCATCAATTTATTGATTTGCAAGGGGATCCGAAAGATGAAAATTTTTGGAAATCGCTCAAAGGCTCCATGCACAAGCTCTCGATTCTATTCAAAATCATCAATTTATTGATTTGCAAGGGGATCCGAAAGATGAAAATTTTAAAAAATTTTGGAAATCGCTCAAAGGCTCCATGCACAAGCTCTCGATTCTATTCAAAATCATCAATTTATTGATTTGTAAGTGGATCCTAAAGATGAAAATTTTTGGAAATCGCTCAAAGGCTCCATGCACAAGCTATCGATTCTATTCAAAATCATCAATTTATTGATTTGCAAGGGGATCCTAAAGATGAAAATTTTTGGAAATCGCTCAAAGGCTCCATGCACAAGCTCTCGATTCTATTCAAAATCATCATTTTATTGATTTGCAAGGGGATCCTATAGATGAAAATTTTTGGAAATCGCTTAAATGCTCCATGCACAAGCTATCGATTCTATTCAAAATCATCAATTTATTGATTTGCAAGGGGATCCGAAAGATGAAAATTTTAAAAAATTTTGGAAATCGCTCAAAGGCTCCATGCACAAGCTCTCGATTCTATTCAAAATCATCAATTTATTGATTTGTAAGTGGATCCTAAAGATGAAAATTTTTGGAAATCGCTCAAAGGCTCCATGCACAAGCTATCGATTCTATTCAAAATCATCAATTTATTGATTTGCAAGGGGATCCTAAAGATGAAAATTTTTGGAAATCGCTCAAAGGCTCCATGCACAAGCTCTCGATTCTATTCAAAATCATCATTTTATTGATTTGCAAGGGGATCCTAAAGATGAAAATTTTTGGAAATCGCTTAAATGCTCCATGCACAAGCTATCGATTCTATTCAAAATCATCAATTTATTGATTTGCAAGGGGATCCGAAAGATGAAAATTTTTGGAAATCGCTCAAAGGCTCCATGCACAAGCTCTCGATTCTATTCAAAATCATCAATTTATTGATTTGCAAGGGGATCCGAAAGATGAAAATTTTAAAAAATTTTGGAAATCGCTCAAAGGCTCCATGCACAAGCTCTCGATTCTATTCAAAATCATCAATTTATTGATTTGTAAGTGGATCCTAAAGATGAAAATTTTTGGAAATCGCTCAAAGGCTCCATGCACAAGCTATCGATTCTATTCAAAATCATCAATTTATTGATTTGCAAGGGGATCCTAAAGATGAAAATTTTTGGAAATCGCTCAAAGGCTCCATGCACAAGCTCTCGATTCTATTCAAAATCATCATTTTATTGATTTGCAAGGGGATCCTATAGATGAAAATTTTTGGAAATCGCTTAAATGCTCCATGCACAAGCTATCGATTCTATTCAAAATCATCAATTTATTGATTTGCAAGGGGATCCGAAAGATGAAAATTTTTGGAAATCGCTCAAAGGCTCCATGCACAAGCTCTCGATTCTATTCAAAATCATCAATTTATTGATTTGCAAGGGGATCCGAAAGATGAAAATTTTAAAAAATTTTGGAAATCGCTCAAAGGCTCCATGCACAAGCTCTCGATTCTATTCAAAATCATCAATTTATTGATTTGCAAGGGGATCCTAAAGATGAAAATTTTTGGAAATCGCTCAAAGGCTCCATGCACAAGCTCTCGATTCTATTCAAAATCATCATTTTATTGATTTGCAAGGGGATCCTAAAGATGAAAATTTTTGGAAATCGCTTAAATGCTCCATGCACAAGCTTTCGATTCTATTCAAAATCATCAATTTATTGATTTGCAAGGGGATCCGAAAGATGAAAATTTTTGGAAATCGCTCAAAGGCTCCATGCACAAGCTCTCGATTCTATTCAAAATCATCAATTTATTGATTTGCAAGGGGATCCTAAAGATGAAAATTTTTGGAAATCGCTCAAAGGCTCCATGCACACGCTCTCGATTCTATTCAAAATCATCAATTTATTGATTTGCAAGGGGATCCGAAAGATGAATTTTTTTAAAAATTTTGGAAATCGCTCAAAGGCTCCATGCATAAGCTATCGATTCTATTCAAAATCATCAATTTATTGATTTGCAAGGGGATCCGAAAGATGAAAATTTTAAAAAAATTTGGAAATCGCTCAAAGGCTCCATGCACAAGCTCTCGATTCTATTCAAAATCATCAATTTATTGATTTGTAAGTGGATCCTAAAGATGAAAATTTTTGGAAATCGCTCAAAGGCTCCATGCACAAGCTATCGATTCTATTCAAAATCATCAATTTATTGATTTGCAAGGGGATCCTAAAGATGAAAATTTTTGGAAATCGCTCAAAGGCTCCATGCACAAGCTCTCGATTCTATTCAAAATCATCATTTTATTGATTTGCAAGGGGATCCTAAAGATGAAAATTTTTGGAAATCGCTTAAATGCTCCATGCACAAGCTATCGATTCTATTCAAAATCATCAATTTATTGATTTGCAAGGGGATCCGAAAGATGAAAATTTTTGGAAATCGCTCAAAGGCTCCATGCACAAGCTCTCGATTCTATTCAAAATCATCAATTTATTGATTTGCAAGGGGATCCGAAAGATGAAAATTTTAAAAAATTTTGGAAATCGCTCAAAGGCTCCATGCACAAGCTCTCGATTCTATTCAAAATCATCAATTTATTGATTTGTAAGTGGATCCTAAAGATGAAAATTTTTGGAAATCGCTCAAAGGCTCCATGCACAAGCTATCGATTCTATTCAAAATCATCAATTTATTGATTTGCAAGGGGATCCTAAAGATGAAAATTTTTGGAAATCGCTCAAAGGCTCCATGCACAAGCTCTCGATTCTATTCAAAATCATCATTTTATTGATTTGCAAGGGGATCCTATAGATGAAAATTTTTGGAAATCGCTTAAATGCTCCATGCACAAGCTATCGATTCTATTCAAAATCATCAATTTATTGATTTGCAAGGGGATCCGAAAGATGAAAATTTTTGGAAATCGCTCAAAGGCTCCATGCACAAGCTCTCGATTCTATTCAAAATCATCAATTTATTGATTTGCAAGGGGATCCGAAAGATGAAAATTTTAAAAAATTTTGGAAATCGCTCAAAGGCTCCATGCACAAGCTCTCGATTCTATTCAAAATCATCAATTTATTGATTTGCAAGGGGATCCTAAAGATGAAAATTTTTGGAAATCGCTCAAAGGCTCCATGCACAAGCTCTCGATTCTATTCAAAATCATCATTTTATTGATTTGCAAGGGGATCCTAAAGATGAAAATTTTTGGAAATCGCTTAAATGCTCCATGCACAAGCTATCGATTCTATTCAAAATCATCAATTTATTGATTTGCAAGGGGATCCGAAAGATGAAAATTTTTGGAAATCGCTCAAAGGCTCCATGCACAAGCTCTCGATTCTATTCAAAATCATCAATTTATTGATTTGCAAGGGGATCCGAAAGATGAAAATTTTAAAAAATTTTGGAAATCGCTCAAAGGCTCCATGCACAAGCTCTCGATTCTATTCAAAATCATCAATTTATTGATTTGCAAGGGGATCCTAAAGATGAAAATTTTTGGAAATCGCTCAAAGGCTCCATGCACAAGCTCTCGATTCTATTCAAAATCATCAATTTATTGATTTGCGAGGGGATCCTAAAGATGAAAATTTTTGGAAATCGCTCAAAGGCTCCATGCACAAGCTCTCGATTCTATTCAAAATCATCAATTTATTGATTTGCAAGGGGATCCGAAAGATGAAAATTTTTGGAAATTTTTTGAAATCGCTCAAAGGCTCCATGCACAAGCTATCGATTCTTTTCAAAATCATCAATTTATTGATTTGCAAGGGGATCCGAAAGATGAAAATTTTTAAAAATTTTGGAAATCGCTCAAAGGCTCCATGCATAAGCTATCGATTCTAATCAAAATCATCAATTTATTGATTTGCAAGGGGATCCGAAAGATGAAAATTTAAAAAAAAATTGGAAATCGCTCAAAGGCTCCATGCACAAGCTATCGATTCTATTCAAAATCATCAATTTATTGATTTGCAAGGGGATCCTAAAGATGAAAATTTTTGGAAATCGCTCAAAGGCTCCATGCATAAGCTATCGATTCTATTCAAAATCATCAATTTATAGATTTGCAAGGGGATCCAAAAGATGAAAATTTTAATAAAATTTGGAAATCGCTCAAAGGCTCCATGTACAAGCTCTCGATTCTATTCAAAATCATCAATTTATTGATTTGCAAGGGGATCCGAAAGATGAAGTTTTTTAAAATTTTTGGAAATCGCTCAAAGGCTCCATGCACAGGCTCTCGATTCTATTCAAAATCATCAATTTATTGATTTGCAAGGGGATACGAAAGATGAAAATTTTTGGAAATCGCTCAAAGGCTCCATGCATAAGCTATCGATTCTATGCAAAATCATCATTTTATTGATTTACAAGAGGATCCGAAAGATGGAATTTTTTAAAATTTTTGGAAATCGCTCAAAGGCTCCATGCACAAGCTCTCGATTCTATTCAAAATCATCAATTTATTGATTTGCAAGGGGATCCGAAAGACGAAAAGTTTTGAGAATTTTTTGAAATCGCTCAAAGGCTCCATGCACAAGCTCTCGATTCTATTCAAAATCATCAATTTATTGATTTGCAAGGGGATCCGAAAGATGAAGATTTTTAAAATTTTTGGAAATCGCTCAAAGGCTCCATGCACAAGCTCTCGATTCTATTCAAAATCATCAATTTATTGATTTGCAAGGGGGTACGAAAGATGAAAATTTTTGGAAATCGCTCAAAGGCTCCATGCATAAGCTATCGATTCTATGCAAAATCATCATTTTATTGATTTACAAGAGGATCCGAAAGATGGAATTTTTTAAAATTTTTGGAAATCGCTCAAAGGCTCCATGCACAAGCTCTCGATTCTATTCAAAATCATCAATTTATTGATTTGCAAGGGGATCCGAAAGACGAAAAGTTTTGAGAATTTTTTGAAATCGCTCAAAGGCTCCATGCACAAGCTCTCGATTCTATTCAAAATCATCAATTTATTGATTTGCAAGGGGATCCGAAAGATGAAGTTTTTTAAAATTTTTGGAAATCGCTCAAAGGCTCCATGCACAGGCTCTCGATTCTATTCAAAATCATCAATTTATTGATTTGCAAGGGGATACGAAAGATGAAAATTTTTGGAAATCGCTCAAAGGCTCCATGCATAAGCTATCGATTCTATGCAAAATCATCATTTTATTGATTTACAAGAGGATCCGAAAGATGGAATTTTTTAAAATTTTTGGAAATCGCTCAAAGGCTCCATGCACAAGCTCTCGATTCTATTCAAAATCATCAATTTATTGATTTGCAAGGGGATCCGAAAGACGAAAAGTTTTGAGAATTTTTTGAAATCGCTCAAAGGCTCCATGCACAAGCTCTCGATTCTATTCAAAATCATCAATTTATTGATTTGCAAGGGGATCCGAAAGATGAAAATTTTTGGAAATCGCTCAAAGGCTCCATGCACAAGCTCTCGATTCTATTCAAAATCATCAATTTATTGATTTGCAAGGGGATCCGAAAGATGAAAATTTTAAAAAATTTTGGAAATCGCTCAAAGGCTCCATGCACAAGCTCTCGATTCTATTCAAAATCATCAATTTATTGATTTGCAAGGGGATCCTAAAGATGAAAATTTTTGGAAATCGCTCAAAGGCTCCATGCACAAGCTCTCGATTCTATTCAAAATCATCATTTTATTGATTTGCAAGGGGATCCTAAAGATGAAAATTTTTGGAAATCGCTTAAATGCTCCATGCACAAGCTATCGATTCTATTCAAAATCATCAATTTATTGATTTGCAAGGGGATCCGAAAGATGAAAATTTTTGGAAATCGCTCAAAGGCTCCATGCACAAGCTCTCGATTCTATTCAAAATCATCAATTTATTGATTTGCAAGGGGATCCGAAAGATGAAAATTTTAAAAAATTTTGGAAATCGCTCAAAGGCTCCATGCACAAGCTCTCGATTCTATTCAAAATCATCAATTTATTGATTTGCAAGGGGATCCTAAAGATGAAAATTTTTGGAAATCGCTCAAAGGCTCCATGCACAAGCTCTCGATTCTATTCAAAATCATCAATTTATTGATTTGCGAGGGGATCCTAAAGATGAAAATTTTTGGAAATCGCTCAAAGGCTCCATGCACAAGCTCTCGATTCTATTCAAAATCATCAATTTATTGATTTGCAAGGGGATCCGAAAGATGAAAATTTTTGGAAATTTTTTGAAATCGCTCAAAGGCTCCATGCACAAGCTATCGATTCTTTTCAAAATCATCAATTTATTGATTTGCAAGGGGATCCGAAAGATGAAAATTTTTAAAAATTTTGGAAATCGCTCAAAGGCTCCATGCATAAGCTATCGATTCTAATCAAAATCATCAATTTATTGATTTGCAAGGGGATCCGAAAGATGAAAATTTAAAAAAAAATTGGAAATCGCTCAAAGGCTCCATGCACAAGCTATCGATTCTATTCAAAATCATCAATTTATTGATTTGCAAGGGGATCCTAAAGATGAAAATTTTTGGAAATCGCTCAAAGGCTCCATGCATAAGCTATCGATTCTATTCAAAATCATCAATTTATAGATTTGCAAGGGGATCCAAAAGATGCAAATTTTAATAAAATTTGGAAATCGCTCAAAGGCTCCATGCACAAGCTCTCGATTCTATTCAAAATCATCATTTTATTGATTTGCAAGGGGATCCTAAAGATGAAAATTTTTGGAAATCGCTTAAATGCTCCATGCACAAGCTATCGATTCTATTCAAAATCATCAATTTATTGATTTGCAAGGGGATCCGAAAGATGAAAATTTTTGGAAATCGCTCAAAGGCTCCATGCAACAGCTCTCGATTCTATTCAAAATCATCAATTTATTGATTTGCAAGGGGATCCGAAAGATGAAAATTTTAAAAAATTTTGGAAATCGCTCAAAGGCTCCATGCACAAGCTCTCGATTCTATTCAAAATCATCAATTTATTGATTTGTAAGTGGATCCTAAAGATGAAAATTTTTGGAAATCGCTCAAAGGCTCCATGCACAAGCTATCGATTCTATTCAAAATCATCAATTTATTGATTTGCAAGGGGATCCTAAAGATGAAAATTTTTGGAAATCGCTCAAAGGCTCCATGCACAAGCTCTCGATTCTATTCAAAATCATCATTTTATTGATTTGCAAGGGGATCCTATAGATGAAAATTTTTGGAAATCGCTTAAATGCTCCATGCACAAGCTATCGATTCTATTCAAAATCATCAATTTATTGATTTGCAAGGGGATCCGAAAGATGAAAATTTTTGGAAATCGCTCAAAGGCTCCATGCACAAGCTCTCGATTCTATTCAAAATCATCAATTTATTGATTTGCAAGGGGATCCGAAAGATGAAAATTTTAAAAAATTTTGGAAATCGCTCAAAGGCTCCATGCACAAGCTCTCGATTCTATTCAAAATCATCAATTTATTGATTTGCAAGGGGATCCTAAAGATGAAAATTTTTGGAAATCGCTCAAAGGCTCCATGCACAAGCTCTCGATTCTATTCAAAATCATCATTTTATTGATTTGCAAGGGGATCCTAAAGATGAAAATTTTTGGAAATCGCTTAAATGCTCCATGCACAAGCTATCGATTCTATTCAAAATCATCAATTTATTGATTTGCAAGGGGATCCGAAAGATGAAAATTTTTGGAAATCGCTCAAAGGCTCCATGCACAAGCTCTCGATTCTATTCAAAATCATCAATTTATTGATTTGCAAGGGGATCCGAAAGATGAAAATTTTAAAAAATTTTGGAAATCGCTCAAAGGCTCCATGCACAAGCTCTCGATTCTATTCAAAATCATCAATTTATTGATTTGCAAGGGGATCCTAAAGATGAAAATTTTTGGAAATCGCTCAAAGGCTCCATGCACAAGCTCTCGATTCTATTCAAAATCATCAATTTATTGATTTGCGAGGGGATCCTAAAGATGAAAATTTTTGGAAATCGCTCAAAGGCTCCATGCACAAGCTCTCGATTCTATTCAAAATCATCAATTTATTGATTTGCAAGGGGATCCGAAAGATGAAAATTTTTAAAATTTTTGGAAATCGCTCAATTGCTCCTTGCACAAGCTCTGGATTCTATTCAAAATCATCAATTTATTGATTTGCAAGGGGATCCTAAAGATGAAAATTTTTGGTAATCGCTCAAAGGCTCCATGCACAAGCTATCGATTCTATTCAAAATCATCAATTTATTGATTTGCAAGGGGATCCGAAAGATGAAAATTTTTGGAAATCGCTCAAAGGCTCCATGCACACGCTCTCGATTCTATTCAAAATCATCAATTTATTGATTTGCAAGGGGATCCGAAAGATGAATTTTTTTAAAAATTTTGGAAATCGCTCAAAGGCTCCATGCATAAGCTATCGATTCTATTCAAAATCATCAATTTATTGATTTGCAAGGGGATCCGAAAGATGAAAATTTTAAAAAAATTTGGAAATCGCTCAAAGGCTCCATGCACAAGCTCTCGATTCTATTCAAAATCATCAATTTATTGATTTGTAAGTGGATCCTAAAGATGAAAATTTTTGGAAATCGCTCAAAGGCTCCATGCACAAGCTATCGATTCTATTCAAAATCATCAATTTATTGATTTGCAAGGGGATCCTAAAGATGAAAATTTTTGGAAATCGCTCAAAGGCTCCATGCACAAGCTCTCGATTCTATTCAAAATCATCATTTTATTGATTTGCAAGGGGATCCTAAAGATGAAAATTTTTGGAAATCGCTTAAATGCTCCATGCACAAGCTATCGATTCTATTCAAAATCATCAATTTATTGATTTGCAAGGGGATCCGAAAGATGAAAATTTTTGGAAATCGCTCAAAGGCTCCATGCACAAGCTCTCGATTCTATTCAAAATCATCAATTTATTGATTTGCAAGGGGATCCGAAAGATGAAAATTTTAAAAAATTTTGGAAATCGCTCAAAGGCTCCATGCACAAGCTCTCGATTCTATTCAAAATCATCAATTTATTGATTTGTAAGTGGATCCTAAAGATGAAAATTTTTGGAAATCGCTCAAAGGCTCCATGCACAAGCTATCGATTCTATTCAAAATCATCAATTTATTGATTTGCAAGGGGATCCTAAAGATGAAAATTTTTGGAAATCGCTCAAAGGCTCCATGCACAAGCTCTCGATTCTATTCAAAATCATCATTTTATTGATTTGCAAGGGGATCCTATAGATGAAAATTTTTGGAAATCGCTTAAATGCTCCATGCACAAGCTATCGATTCTATTCAAAATCATCAATTTATTGATTTGCAAGGGGATCCGAAAGATGAAAATTTTTGGAAATCGCTCAAAGGCTCCATGCACAAGCTCTCGATTCTATTCAAAATCATCAATTTATTGATTTGCAAGGGGATCCGAAAGATGAAAATTTTAAAAAATTTTGGAAATCGCTCAAAGGCTCCATGCACAAGCTCTCGATTCTATTCAAAATCATCAATTTATTGATTTGCAAGGGGATCCTAAAGATGAAAATTTTTGGAAATCGCTCAAAGGCTCCATGCACAAGCTCTCGATTCTATTCAAAATCATCATTTTATTGATTTGCAAGGGGATCCTAAAGATGAAAATTTTTGGAAATCGCTTAAATGCTCCATGCACAAGCTATCGATTCTATTCAAAATCATCAATTTATTGATTTGCAAGGGGATCCGAAAGATGAAAATTTTTGGAAATCGCTCAAAGGCTCCATGCACAAGCTCTCGATTCTATTCAAAATCATCAATTTATTGATTTGCAAGGGGATCCGAAAGATGAAAATTTTAAAAAATTTTGGAAATCGCTCAAAGGCTCCATGCACAAGCTCTCGATTCTATTCAAAATCATCAATTTATTGATTTGCAAGGGGATCCTAAAGATGAAAATTTTTGGAAATCGCTCAAAGGCTCCATGCACAAGCTCTCGATTCTATTCAAAATCATCAATTTATTGATTTGCGAGGGGATCCTAAAGATGAAAATTTTTGGAAATCGCTCAAAGGCTCCATGCACAAGCTCTCGATTCTATTCAAAATCATCAATTTATTGATTTGCAAGGGGATCCGAAAGATGAAAATTTTTGGAAATTTTTTGAAATCGCTCAAAGGCTCCATGCACAAGCTATCGATTCTTTTCAAAATCATCAATTTATTGATTTGCAAGGGGATCCGAAAGATGAAAATTTTTAAAAATTTTGGAAATCGCTCAAAGGCTCCATGCATAAGCTATCGATTCTAATCAAAATCATCAATTTATTGATTTGCAAGGGGATCCGAAAGATGAAAATTTAAAAAAAAATTGGAAATCGCTCAAAGGCTCCATGCACAAGCTATCGATTCTATTCAAAATCATCAATTTATTGATTTGCAAGGGGATCCTAAAGATGAAAATTTTTGGAAATCGCTCAAAGGCTCCATGCATAAGCTATCGATTCTATTCAAAATCATCAATTTATAGATTTGCAAGGGGATCCAAAAGATGAAAATTTTAATAAAATTTGGAAATCGCTCAAAGGCTCCATGTACAAGCTCTCGATTCTATTCAAAATCATCAATTTATTGATTTGCAAGGGGATCCGAAAGATGAAGTTTTTTAAAATTTTTGGAAATCGCTCAAAGGCTCCATGCACAGGCTCTCGATTCTATTCAAAATCATCAATTTATTGATTTGCAAGGGGATACGAAAGATGAAAATTTTTGGAAATCGCTCAAAGGCTCCATGCATAAGCTATCGATTCTATGCAAAATCATCATTTTATTGATTTACAAGAGGATCCGAAAGATGGAATTTTTTAAAATTTTTGGAAATCGCTCAAAGGCTCCATGCACAAGCTCTCGATTCTATTCAAAATCATCAATTTATTGATTTGCAAGGGGATCCGAAAGACGAAAAGTTTTGAGAATTTTTTGAAATCGCTCAAAGGCTCCATGCACAAGCTCTCGATTCTATTCAAAATCATCAATTTATTGATTTGCAAGGGGATCCGAAAGATGAAGATTTTTAAAATTTTTGGAAATCGCTCAAAGGCTCCATGCACAAGCTCTCGATTCTATTCAAAATCATCAATTTATTGATTTGCAAGGGGGTACGAAAGATGAAAATTTTTGGAAATCGCTCAAAGGCTCCATGCATAAGCTATCGATTCTATGCAAAATCATCATTTTATTGATTTACAAGAGGATCCGAAAGATGGAATTTTTTAAAATTTTTGGAAATCGCTCAAAGGCTCCATGCACAAGCTCTCGATTCTATTCAAAATCATCAATTTATTGATTTGCAAGGGGATCCGAAAAATGAAAATTTTTGAATTTTTTTTTGAAATCGCGCAAAGGCTCCATGCACAAGCTCTTGATTCTATTCAAAATCATCAATTTATTTATTTACAAGGGGATCCGAAAAATGAAAATCTTTGCAAATTTTTGAAATCGCTCAAAGGCTCCATGCACAAGCTCTCGATTCTATTCAAAATCATCAATTTATTTATTTACAAGGGGATCCGAAAGATGAAAATTTTTGAAAATTTTTGAAATCGCTCAAAGGCTCCATGCACAAGCTCTCGATTCTATTCAAAATCATCAATTTATTAATTACAAGAGCATCCGAAAAATGAAAATTTTTGAATTTTTTTTGAAATCGCTCTAAGGCTCCATGCACAAGCACTCGATTCTTTTCAAAATCATCAATTTATTTATTTACAAGAGGATCCGAAAAATGAAAATCTTTGCAAATTTTTGAAATCGCTCAAAGGCTCCATGCACAAGCTCTCGATTCTATTCAAAATCATCAATTTATTTATTTACAATGGGATCCGAAAAATGAAAATCTTTGCAAATTTTTGAAATCGCTCAAAGGCTCCATGCACAAGCTCTCGATTCTATTCAAAATCATCAATTTATTTATTTACAATGGGATCCGAAAAATGAAAATCTTTGCAAATTTTTGAAATCGCTCAAAGGCTCCATGCACAAGCTCTCGATTCTATTCAAAATCATAAATTTATTAATTTCAAGAGCATCCGAAAAATGAAAATTTTTGAATTTTTTTTGAAATCGCTCAAAGGATCCATGCACAATCTCTCGATTCTATTCAAAATCAACAATTTATTTATTTACAAGAGGATCCGGAAGATGAAAATTTTTGAAATTTTTTGAAATCGCTCAAAGGCTCCATGCACAAGTTCTCGATTCTATTCAAAATCATCAATTTATTTATTTACAAGAGGATCCGAAAAATGAAAATTTTTGAAATTTTTTTAAAATTTTTAATATCGCTCAAAGGCTTCATGCACATGCTCTCGATTCTATTTAAAATCATCAATTTATTGATTTGCAAGGGGATCCGAAAGATGAAAATTTTTAAAATTTTTGGAAATCGCTCAAAGGCTCCATGCATAAGCTATCGATTCTAATCAAAATCATCAATTTATTGATTTGCAAGGGGATCCGAAAGATGAAAATTTAAAAAAAAATTGGAAATCGCTCAAAGGCTCCATGCACAAGCTATCGATTCTATTCAAAATCATCAATTTATTGATTTGCAAGGGGATCCTAAAGATGAAAATTTTTGGAAATCGCTCAAAGGCTCCATGCATAAGCTATCGATTCTATTCAAAATCATCAATTTATAGATTTGCAAGGGGATCCAAAAGATGAAAATTTTAATAAAATTTGGAAATCGCTCAAAGGCTCCATGTACAAGCTCTCGATTCTATTCAAAATCATCAATTTATTGATTTGCAAGGGGATCCGAAAGATGAAGTTTTTTAAAATTTTTGGAAATCGGTCAAAGGCTCCATGCACAGGCTCTCGATTCTATTCAAAATCATCAATTTATTGATTTGCAAGGGGATACGAAAGATGAAAATTTTTGGAAATCGCTCAAAGGCTCCATGCATAAGCTATCGATTCTATGCAAAATCATCATTTTATTGATTTACAAGAGGATCCGAAAGATGGAATTTTTTAAAATTTTTGGAAATCGCTCAAAGGCTCCATGCACAAGCTCTCGATTCTATTCAAAATCATCAATTTATTGATTTGCAAGGGGATCCGAAAGACGAAAAGTTTTGAGAATTTTTTGAAATCGCTCAAAGGCTCCATGCACAAGCTCTCGATTCTATTCAAAATCATCAATTTATTGATTTGCAAGGGGACCCGAAAGATGAAGATTTTTAAAATTTTTGGAAATCGCTCAAAGGCTCCATGCACAAGCTCTCGATTCTATTCAAAATCATCAATTTATTGATTTGCAAGGGGGTACGAAAGATGAAAATTTTTGGAAATCGCTCAAAGGCTCCATGCATAAGCTATCGATTCTATGCAAAATCATCATTTTATTGATTTACAAGAGGATCCGAAAGATGGAATTTTTTAAAATTTTTGGAAATCGCTCAAAGGCTCCATGCACAAGCTCTCGATTCTATTCAAAATCATCAATTTATTGATTTGCAAGGGGATCCGAAAAATGAAAATTTTTGAATTTTTTTTTGAAATCGCGCAAAGGCTCCATGCACAAGCTCTTGATTCTATTCAAAATCATCAATTTATTTATTTACAAGGGGATCCGAAAAATGAAAATCTTTGCAAATTTTTGAAATCGCTCAAAGGCTCCATGCACAAGCTCTCGATTCTATTCAAAATCATCAATTTATTTATTTACAAGGGGATCCGAAAGATGAAAATTTTTGAAAATTTTTGAAATCGCTCAAAGGCTCCATGCACAAGCTCTCGATTCTATTCAAAATCATCAATTTATTAATTACAAGAGCATCCGAAAAATGAAAATTTTTGAATTTTTTTTGAAATCGCTCTAAGGCTCCATGCACAAGCACTCGATTCTTTTCAAAATCATCAATTTATTTATTTACAAGAGGATCCGAAAAATGAAAATCTTTGCAAATTTTTGAAATCGCTCAAAGGCTCCATGCACAAGCTCTCGATTCTATTCAAAATCATCAATTTATTTATTTACAATGGGATCCGAAAAATGAAAATCTTTGCAAATTTTTGAAATCGCTCAAAGGCTCCATGCACAAGCTCTCGATTCTATTCAAAATCATCAATTTATTTATTTACAATGGGATCCGAAAAATGAAAATCTTTGCAAATTTTTGAAATCGCTCAAAGGCTCCATGCACAAGCTCTCGATTCTATTCAAAATCATAAATTTATTAATTTCAAGAGCATCCGAAAAATGAAAATTTTTGAATTTTTTTTGAAATCGCTCAAAGGCTCCATGCACAAGTTCTCGATTCTATTCAAAATCATCAATTTATTTATTTACAAGAGGATCCGAAAAATGAAAATTTTTGAAATTTTTTTAAAATTTTTAATATCGCTCAAAGGCTTCATGCACATGCTCTCGATTCTATTTAAAATCATCAATTTATTGATTTGCAAGGGGATCCGAAAGATGAAATTTTTTAAAAATTTTGGAAATCGCTCAAAGGCTCCATGCACAAGCTCTCGATTCTATTCAAAATCATCAATTTATTGATTTGCAAGGGGATCCTAAAGATGAAAATTTTTGGAAATCGCTCAAAGGCTCCATGCACAAGCTCTTGATTCTATTCAAACTCATCAATTTATTGATTTGGAAGGGGATCTGAAAGATGAAAAGTTTAAAAAAATTTGGAAATCGCTCAAAGGCTCCATGCATAAGCTATCGATTCTATTCAAAATCATCAATTTATTGATTTGCAAGGGGATCCGAAAGATGAAAATTTTTAAAATTTTTGGAAATCGCTCAATTGCTCCTTGCACAAGCTCTGGATTCTATTCAAAATCATCAATTTATTGATTTGCAAGGGGATCCTAAAGATGAAAATTTTTGGTAATCGCTCAAAGGCTCCATGCACAAGCTATCGATTCTATTCAAAATCATCAATTTATTGATTTGCAAGGGGATCCGAAAGATGAAAATTTTTGGCAATCGCTCAAAGGCTCCATGCATAAGCTATCGATTCTATGCAAAATCATCATTTTATTGATTTACAAGAGGATCCGAAAGATGGCATTTTTTAAAATTTTTGGAAATCGCTCAAAGTCTCCATGCACAAGCTCTCGATTCTATTCAAAATCATCAATTTATTGATTTGCAAGGGGATCCGAAAGACGAAAAATTTTGAGAATTTTTTGAAATTGCTCAAAGGCTCCATGCACAAGCTCTCGATTCTATTCAAAATCATCAATTTATTGATTTGCAAGGGGATCCTAAAGATGAAAATTTTTGGAAATCGCTCAAAGGCTCCATGCACACGCTCTCGATTCTATTCAAAATCATCAATTTATTGATTTGCAAGGGGATCCGAAAGATGAATTTTTTTAAAATTTTTGGAAATCGCTCAAAGGCTCCATGCATAAGCTATCGATTCTATTCAAAATCATCAATTTATTGATTTGCAAGGGGATCCGAAAGATGAAAATTTTAAAAAAATTTGGAAATCGCTCAAAGGCTCCATGCACAAGCTCTCGATTCTATTCAAAATCATCAATTTATTGATTTGTAAGTGGATCCTAAAGATGAAAATTTTTGGAAATCGCTCAAAGGCTCCATGCACAAGCTATCGATTCTATTCAAAATCATCAATTTATTGATTTGCAAGGGGATCCTAAAGATGAAAATTTTTGGAAATCGCTCAAAGGCTCCATGCACAAGCTCTCGATTCTATTCAAAATCATCAATTTATTTATTTACAAGGGGATCCGAAAGATGAAAATTTTTGAAAATTTTTGAAATCGCTCAAAGGCTCCATGCACAAGCTCTCGATTCTATTCAAAATCATCAATTTATTAATTACAAGAGCATCCGAAAAATGAAAATTTTTGAATTTTTTTGGAAATCGCTCTAAGGCTCCATGCACAAGCACTCGATTCTTTTCAAAATCATCAATTTATTTATTTACAAGAGGATCCGAAAAATGAAAATCTTTGCAAATTTTTGAAATCGCTCAAAGGCTCCATGCACAAGCTCTCGATTCTATTCAAAATCATCAATTTATTTATTTACAATGGGATCCGAAAAATGAAAATCTTTGCAAATTTTTGAAATCGCTCAAAGGCTCCATGCACAAGCTCTCGATTCTATTCAAAATCATCAATTCATTTATTTACAATGGGATCCGAAAAATGAAAATCTTTGCAAATTTTTGAAATCGCTCAAAGGCTCCATGCACAAGCTCTCGATTCTATTCAAAATCATAAATTTATTAATTTCAAGAGCATCCGAAAAATGAAAATTTTTGAATTTTTTTTGAAATCGCTCAAAGGATCCATGCACAATCTCTCGATTCTATTCAAAATCAACAATTTATTTATTTACAAGAGGATCCGGAAGATGAAAATTTTTGAAATTTTTTGAAATCGCTCAAAGGCTCCATGCACAAGTTCTCGATTCTATTCAAAATCATCAATTTATTTATTTACAAGAGGATCCGAAAAATGAAAATTTTTGAAATTTTTTTAAAATTTTTAATATCGCTCAAAGGCTTCATGCACATGCTCTCGATTCTATTTAAAATCATCAATTTATTGATTTGCAAGGGGATCCGAAAGATGAAATTTTTTAAAAATTTTGGAAATCGCTCAAAGGCTCCATGCACAAGCTCTCGATTCTATTCAAAATCATCAATTTATTGATTTGCAAGGGGATCCTAAAGATGAAAATTTTTGGAAATCGCTCAAAGGCTCCATGCACAAGCTCTTGATTCTATTCAAACTCATCAATTTATTGATTTGCAAGGGGATCTGAAAGATGAAAAGTTTAAAAAAATTTGGAAATCGCTCAAAGGCTCCATGCATAAGCTATCGATTCTATTCAAAATCATCAATTTATTGATTTGCAAGGGGATCCGAAAGATGAAAATTTTTAAAAATTTTGGAAATCGCTCAATTGCTCCTTGCACAAGCTCTGGATTCTATTCAAAATCATCAATTTATTGATTTGCAAGGGGATCCTAAAGATGAAAATTTTTGGTAATCGCTCAAAGGCTCCATGCACAAGCTATCGATTCTATCCAAAATCATCAATTTATTGATTTGCAAGGGGATCCGAAAGATGAAAATTTTTGGCAATCGCTCAAAGGCTCCATGCATAAGCTATCGATTCTATGCAAAATCATCATTTTATTGATTTACAAGAGGATCCGAAAAATGGCATTTTTTAAAATTTTTGGAAATCGCTCAAAGTCTCCATGCACAAGCTCTCGATTCTATTCAAAATCATCAATTTATTGATTTGCAAGGGGATCCGAAAGACGAAAAATTTTGAGAATTTTTTGAAATTGCTCAAAGGCTCCATGCACAAGCTCTCGATTCTATTCAAAATCATCAATTTATTGATTTGCAAGGGGATCCTAAAGATGAAAATTTTTGGAAATCGCTCAAAGGCTCCATGCACACGCTCTCGATTCTATTCAAAATCATCAATTTATTGATTTGCAAGGGGATCCGAAAGATGAATTTTTTTAAAATTTTTGGAAATCGCTCAAAGGCTCCATGCATAAGCTATCGATTCTATTCAAAATCATCAATTTATTGATTTGCAAGGGGATCCGAAAGATGAAAATTTTAAAAAAATTTGGAAATCGCTCAAAGGCTCCATGCACAAGCTCTCGATTCTATTCAAAATCATCAATTTATTGATTTGTAAGTGGATCCTAAAGATGAAAATTTTTGGAAATCGCTCAAAGGCTCCATGCACAAGCTATCGATTCTATTCAAAATCATCAATTTATTGATTTGCAAGGGGATCCTAAAGATGAAAATTTTTGGAAATCGCTCAAAGGCTCCATGCACAAGCTCTCGATTCTATTCAAAATCATCATTTTATTGATTTGCAAGGGGATCCTAAAGATGAAAATTTTTGGAAATCGCTTAAATGCTCCATGCACAAGCTATCGATTCTATTCAAAATCATCAATTTATTGATTTGCAAGGGGATCCGAAAGATGAAAATTTTTGGAAATCGCTCAAAGGCTCCATGCACAAGCTCTCGATTCTATTCAAAATCATCAATTTATTGATTTGCAAGGGGATCCGAAAGATGAAAATTTTAAAAAATTTTGGAAATCGCTCAAAGGCTCCATGCACAAGCTCTCGATTCTATTCAAAATCATCAATTTATTGATTTGTAAGTGGATCCTAAAGATGAAAATTTTTGGAAATCGCTCAAAGGCTCCATGCACAAGCTATCGATTCTATTCAAAATCATCAATTTATTGATTTGCAAGGGGATCCTAAAGATGAAAATTTTTGGAAATCGCTCAAAGGCTCCATGCACAAGCTCTCGATTCTATTCAAAATCATCATTTTATTGATTTGCAAGGGGATCCTATAGATGAAAATTTTTGGAAATCGCTTAAATGCTCCATGCACAAGCTATCGATTCTATTCAAAATCATCAATTTATTGATTTGCAAGGGGATCCGAAAGATGAAAATTTTTGGAAATCGCTCAAAGGCTCCATGCACAAGCTCTCGATTCTATTCAAAATCATCAATTTATTGATTTGCAAGGGGATCCGAAAGATGAAAATTTTAAAAAATTTTGGAAATCGCTCAAAGGCTCCATGCACAAGCTCTCGATTCTATTCAAAATCATCAATTTATTGATTTGCAAGGGGATCCTAAAGATGAAAATTTTTGGAAATCGCTCAAAGGCTCCATGCACAAGCTCTCGATTCTATTCAAAATCATCATTTTATTGATTTGCAAGGGGATCCTAAAGATGAAAATTTTTGGAAATCGCTTAAATGCTCCATGCACAAGCTATCGATTCTATTCAAAATCATCAATTTATTGATTTGCAAGGGGATCCGAAAGATGAAAATTTTTGGAAATCGCTCAAAGGCTCCATGCACAAGCTCTCGATTCTATTCAAAATCATCAATTTATTGATTTGCAAGGGGATCCGAAAGATGAAAATTTTAAAAAATTTTGGAAATCGCTCAAAGGCTCCATGCACAAGCTCTCGATTCTATTCAAAATCATCAATTTATTGATTTGCAAGGGGATCCTAAAGATGAAAATTTTTGGAAATCGCTCAAAGGCTCCATGCACAAGCTCTCGATTCTATTCAAAATCATCAATTTATTGATTTGCGAGGGGATCCTAAAGATGAAAATTTTTGGAAATCGCTCAAAGGCTCCATGCACAAGCTCTCGATTCTATTCAAAATCATCAATTTATTGATTTGCAAGGGGATCCGAAAGATGAAAATTTTTGAAAATTTTTTGAAATCGCTCAAAGGCTCCATGCACAAGCTATCGATTCTTTTCAAAATCATCAATTTATTGATTTGCAAGGGGATCCGAAAGATGAAAATTTTTAAAAATTTTGGAAATCGCTCAAAGGCTCCATGCATAAGCTATCGATTCTAATCAAAATCATCAATTTATTGATTTGCAAGGGGATCCGAAAGATGAAAATTTAAAAAAAAATTGGAAATCGCTCAAAGGCTCCATGCACAAGCTATCGATTCTATTCAAAATCATCAATTTATTGATTTGCAAGGGGATCCTAAAGATGAAAATTTTTGGAAATCGCTCAAAGGCTCCATGCATAAGCTATCGATTCTATTCAAAATCATCAATTTATAGATTTGCAAGGGGATCCAAAAGATGAAAATTTTAATAAAATTTGGAAATCGCTCAAAGGCTCCATGTACAAGCTCTCGATTCTATTCAAAATCATCAATTTATTGATTTGCAAGGGGATCCGAAAGATGAAGTTTTTTAAAAATTTTGGAAATCGCTCAAAGGCTCCATGCACAGGCTCTCGATTCTATTCAAAATCATCAATTTATTGATTTGCAAGGGGATACGAAAGATGAAAATTTTTGGAAATCGCTCAAAGGCTCCATGCATAAGCTATCGATTCTATGCAAAATCATCATTTTATTGATTTACAAGAGGATCCGAAAGATGGAATTTTTTAAAATTTTTGGAAATCGCTCAAAGGCTCCATGCACAAGCTCTCGATTCTATTCAAAATCATCAATTTATTGATTTGCAAGGGGATCCGAAAGACGAAAAGTTTTGAGAATTTTTTGAAATCGCTCAAAGGCTCCATGCACAAGCTCTCGATTCTATTCAAAATCATCAATTTATTGATTTGCAAGGGGATCCGAAAGATGAAGATTTTTAAAATTTTTGGAAATCGCTCAAAGGCTCCATGCACAAGCTCTCGATTCTATTCAAAATCATCAATTTATTGATTTGCAAGGGGGTACGAAAGATGAAAATTTTTGGAAATCGCTCAAAGGCTCCATGCATAAGCTATCGATTCTATGCAAAATCATCATTTTATTGATTTACAAGAGGATCCGAAAGATGGAATTTTTTAAAATTTTTGGAAATCGCTCAAAGGCTCCATGCACAAGCTCTCGATTCTATTCAAAATCATCAATTTATTGATTTGCAAGGGGATCCGAAAAATGAAAATTTTTGAATTTTTTTTTGAAATCGCGCAAAGGCTCCATGCACAAGCTCTTGATTCTATTCAAAATCATCAATTTATTTATTTACAAGGGGATCCGAAAAATGAAAATCTTTGCAAATTTTTGAAATCGCTCAAAGGCTCCATGCACAAGCTCTCGATTCTATTCAAAATCATCAATTTATTTATTTACAAGGGGATCCGAAAGATGAAAATTTTTGAAAATTTTTGAAATCGCTCAAAGGCTCCATGCACAAGCTCTCGATTCTATTCAAAATCATCAATTTATTAATTACAAGAGCATCCGAAAAATGAAAATTTTTGAATTTTTTTTGAAATCGCTCTAAGGCTCCATGCACAAGCACTCGATTCTTTTCAAAATCATCAATTTATTTATTTACAAGAGGATCCGAAAAATGAAAATCTTTGCAAATTTTTGAAATCGCTCAAAGGCTCCATGCACAAGCTCTCGATTCTATTCAAAATCATCAATTTATTTATTTACAATGGGATCCGAAAAATGAAAATCTTTGCAAATTTTTGAAATCGCTCAAAGGCTCCATGCACAAGCTCTCGATTCTATTCAAAATCATCAATTTATTTATTTACAATGGGATCCGAAAAATGAAAATCTTTGCAAATTTTTGAAATCGCTCAAAGGCTCCATGCACAAGCTCTCGATTCTATTCAAAATCATAAATTTATTAATTTCAAGAGCATCCGAAAAATGAAAATTTTTGAATTTTTTTTGAAATCGCTCAAAGGATCCATGCACAATCTCTCGATTCTATTCAAAATCAACAATTTATTTATTTACAAGAGGATCCGGAAGATGAAAATTTTTGAAATTTTTTGAAATCGCTCAAAGGCTCCATGCACAAGTTCTCGATTCTATTCAAAATCATCAATTTATTTATTTACAAGAGGATCCGAAAAATGAAAATTTTTGAAATTTTTTTAAAATTTTTAATATCGCTCAAAGGCTTCATGCACATGCTCTCGATTCTATTTAAAATCATCAATTTATTGATTTGCAAGGGGATCCGAAAGATGAAAATTTTTAAAAATTTTGGAAATCGCTCAAAGGCTCCATGCATAAGCTATCGATTCTAATCAAAATCATCAATTTATTGATTTGCAAGGGGATCCGAAAGATGAAAATTTAAAAAAAAATTAGAAATCGCTCAAAGGCTCCATGCACAAGCTATCGATTCTATTCAAAATCATCAATTTATTGATTTGCAAGGGGATCCTAAAGATGAAAATTTTTGGAAATCGCTCAAAGGCTCCATGCATAAGCTATCGATTCTATTCAAAATCATCAATTTATAGATTTGCAAGGGGATCCAAAAGATGAAAATTTTAATAAAATTTGGAAATCGCTCAAAGGCTCCATGTACAAGCTCTCGATTCTATTCAAAATCATCAATTTATTGATTTGCAAGGGGATCCGAAAGATGAAGTTTTTTAAAATTTTTGGAAATCGCTCAAAGGCTCCATGCACAGGCTCTCGATTCTATTCAAAATCATCAATTTATTGATTTGCAAGGGAATACGAAAGATGAAAATTTTTGGAAATCGCTCAAAGGCTCCATGCATAAGCTATCGATTCTATGCAAAATCATCATTTTATTGATTTACAAGAGGATCCGAAAGATGGAATTTTTTAAAATTTTTGGAAATCGCTCAAAGGCTCCATGCACAAGCTCTCGATTCTATTCAAAATCATCAATTTATTGATTTGCAAGGGGATCCGAAAGACGAAAAGTTTTGAGAATTTTTTGAAATCGCTCAAAGGCTCCATGCACAAGCTCTCGATTCTATTCAAAATCATCAATTTATTGATTTGCAAGGGGATCCGAAAGATGAAGATTTTTAAAATTTTTGGAAATCGCTCAAAGGCTCCATGCACAAGCTCTCGATTCTATTCAAAATCATCAATTTATTGATTTGCAAGGGGGTACGAAAGATGAAAATTTTTGGAAATCGCTCAAAGGCTCCATGCATAAGCTATCGATTCTATGCAAAATCATCATTTTATTGATTTACAAGAGGATCCGAAAGATGGAATTTTTTAAAATTTTTGGAAATCGCTCAAAGGCTCCATGCACAAGCTCTCGATTCTATTCAAAATCATCAATTTATTGATTTGCAAGGGGATCCGAAAAATGAAAATTTTTGAATTTTTTTTTGAAATCGCGCAAAGGCTCCATGCACAAGCTCTTGATTCTATTCAAAATCATCAATTTATTTATTTACAAGGGGATCCGAAAAATGAAAATCTTTGCAAATTTTTGAAATCGCTCAAAGGCTCCATGCACAAGCTCTCGATTCTATTCAAAATCATCAATTTATTTATTTACAAGGGGATCCGAAAGATGAAAATTTTTGAAAATTTTTGAAATCGCTCAAAGGCTCCATGCACAAGCTCTCGATTCTATTCAAAATCATCAATTTATTAATTACAAGAGCATCCGAAAAATGAAAATTTTTGAATTTTTTTTGAAATCGCTCTAAGGCTCCATGCACAAGCACTCGATTCTTTTCAAAATCATCAATTTATTTATTTACAAGAGGATCCGAAAAATGAAAATCTTTGCAAATTTTTGAAATCGCTCAAAGGCTCCATGCACAAGCTCTCGATTCTATTCAAAATCATCAATTTATTTATTTACAATGGGATCCGAAAAATGAAAATCTTTGCAAATTTTTGAAATCGCTCAAAGGCTCCATGCACAAGCTCTCGATTCTATTCAAAATCATCAATTTATTTATTTACAATGGGATCCGAAAAATGAAAATCTTTGCAAATTTTTGAAATCGCTCAAAGGCTCCATGCACAAGCTCTCGATTCTATTCAAAATCATAAATTTATTAATTTCAAGAGCATCCGAAAAATGAAAATTTTTGAATTTTTTTTGAAATCGCTCAAAGGATCCATGCACAATCTCTCGATTCTATTCAAAATCAACAATTTATTTATTTACAAGAGGATCCGGAAGATGAAAATTTTTGAAATTTTTTGAAATCGCTCAAAGGCTCCATGCACAAGTTCTCGATTCTATTCAAAATCATCAATTTATTTATTTACAAGAGGATCCGAAAAATGAAAATTTTTGAAATTTTTTTAAAATTTTTAATATCGCTCAAAGGCTTCATGCACATGCTCTCGATTCTATTTAAAATCATCAATTTATTGATTTGCAAGGGGATCCGAAAGATGAAATTTTTTAAAAATTTTGGAAATCGCTCAAAGGCTCCATGCACAAGCTCTCGATTCTATTCAAAATCATCAATTTATTGATTTGCAAGGGGATCCTAAAGATGAAAATTTTTGGAAATCGCTCAAAGGCTCCATGCACAAGCTCTTGATTCTATTCAAACTCATCAATTTATTGATTTGCAAGGGGATCTGAAAGATGAAAAGTTTAAAAAAAATTGGAAATCGCTCAAAGGCTCCATGCATAAGCTATCGATTCTATTCAAAATCATCAATTTATTGATTTGCAAGGGGATCCGAAAGATGAAATTTTTTAAAAATTTTGGAAATCGCTCAATTGCTCCTTGCACAAGCTCTGGATTCTATTCAAAATCATCAATTTATTGATTTGCAAGGGGATCCTAGAGATGAAAATTTTTGGTAATCGCTCAAAGGCTCCATGCACAAGCTATCGATTCTATTCAAAATCATCAATTTATTGATTTGCAAGGGGATCCGAAAGATGAAAATTTTTGGCAATCGCTCAAAGGCTCCATGCATAAGCTATCGATTCTATGCAAAATCATCATTTTATTGATTTACAAGAGGATACGAAAGATGGCATTTTTTAAAATTTTTGGAAATCGCTCAAAGTCTCCATGCACAAGCTCTCGATTCTATTCAAAATCATCAATTTATTGATTTGCAAGGGGATCCGAAAGACGAAAAATTTTGAGAATTTTTTGAAATTGCTCAAAGGCTCCATGCACAAGCTCTCGATTCTATTCAAAATCATCAATTTATTGATTTGCAAGGGGATCCTAAAGATGAAAATTTTTGGAAATCGCTCAAAGGCTCCATGCACACGCTCTCGATTCTATTCAAAATCATCAATTTATTGATTTGCAAGGGGATCCGAAAGATGAATTTTTTTAAAATTTTTGGAAATCGCTCAAAGGCTCCATGCATAAGCTATCGATTCTATTCAAAATCATCAATTTATTGATTTGCAAGGGGATCCGAAAGATGAAAATTTTAAAAAAATTTGGAAATCGCTCAAAGGCTCCATGCACAAGCTCTCGATTCTATTCAAAATCATCAATTTATTGATTTGTAAGTGGATCCTAAAGATGAAAATTTTTGGAAATCGCTCAAAGGCTCCATGCACAAGCTATCGATTCTATTCAAAATCATCAATTTATTGATTTGCAAGGGGATCCTAAAGATGAAAATTTTTGGAAATCGCTCAAAGGCTCCATGCACAAGCTCTCGATTCTATTCAAAATCATCATTTTATTGATTTGCAAGGGGATCCTAAAGATGAAA
The DNA here is from genome assembly GCA_963942545.1 of Oxycera nigricornis. NCBI lineage: Eukaryota > Metazoa > Arthropoda > Insecta > Diptera > Stratiomyidae > Oxycera > Oxycera nigricornis. The sequence continues at coordinate 68,262,315 of OZ012662.1, forward strand.
ATTTTTGGAAATCGCTTAAATGCTCCATGCACAAGCTATCGATTCTATTCAAAATCATCAATTTATTGATTTGCAAGGGGATCCGAAAGATGAAAATTTTTGGAAATCGCTCAAAGGCTCCATGCACAAGCTCTCGATTCTATTCAAAATCATCAATTTATTGATTTGCAAGGGGATCCGAAAGATGAAAATTTTAAAAAATTTTGGAAATCGCTCAAAGGCTCCATGCACAAGCTCTCGATTCTATTCAAAATCATCAATTTATTGATTTGTAAGTGGATCCTAAAGATGAAAATTTTTGGAAATCGCTCAAAGGCTCCATGCACAAGCTATCGATTCTATTCAAAATCATCAATTTATTGATTTGCAAGGGGATCCTAAAGATGAAAATTTTTGGAAATCGCTCAAAGGCTCCATGCACAAGCTCTCGATTCTATTCAAAATCATCAATTTATTGATTTGTAAGTGGATCCTAAAGATGAAAATTTTTGGAAATCGCTCAAAGGCTCCATGCACAAGCTATCGATTCTATTCAAAATCATCAATTTATTGATTTGCAAGGGGATCCTAAAGATGAAAATTTTTGGAAATCGCTCAAAGGCTCCATGCACAAGCTCTCGATTCTATTCAAAATCATCAATTTATTGATTTGCAAGGGGATCCGAAAGATGAAAATTTTTGGAAATCGCTCAAAGGCTCCATGCACAAGCTCTCGATTCTATTCAAAATCATCAATTTATTGATTTGCAAGGGGATCCGAAAGATGAAAATTTTAAAAAATTTTGGAAATCGCTCAAAGGCTCCATGCACAAGCTCTCGATTCTATTCAAAATCATCAATTTATTGATTTGCAAGGGGATCCTAAAGATGAAAATTTTTGGAAATCGCTCAAAGGCTCCATGCACAAGCTCTCGATTCTATTCAAAATCATCATTTTATTGATTTGCAAGGGGATCCTAAAGATGAAAATTTTTGGAAATCGCTTAAATGCTCCATGCACAAGCTATCGATTCTATTCAAAATCATCAATTTATTGATTTGCAAGGGGATCCGAAAGATGAAAATTTTTGGAAATCGCTCAAAGGCTCCATGCACAAGCTCTCGATTCTATTCAAAATCATCAATTTATTGATTTGCAAGGGGATCCGAAAGATGAAAATTTTAAAAAATTTTGGAAATCGCTCAAAGGCTCCATGCACAAGCTCTCGATTCTATTCAAAATCATCAATTTATTGATTTGCAAGGGGATCCTAAAGATGAAAATTTTTGGAAATCGCTCAAAGGCTCCATGCACAAGCTCTCGATTCTATTCAAAATCATCAATTTATTGATTTGCGAGGGGATCCTAAAGATGAAAATTTTTGGAAATCGCTCAAAGGCTCCATGCACAAGCTCTCGATTCTATTCAAAATCATCAATTTATTGATTTGCAAGGGGATCCGAAAGATGAAAATTTTTGAAAATTTTTTGAAATCGCTCAAAGGCTCCATGCACAAGCTATCGATTCTTTTCAAAATCATCAATTTATTGATTTGCAAGGGGATCCGAAAGATGAAAATTTTTAAAAATTTTGGAAATCGCTCAAAGGCTCCATGCATAAGCTATCGATTCTAATCAAAATCATCAATTTATTGATTTGCAAGGGGATCCGAAAGATGAAAATTTAAAAAAAAATTGGAAATCGCTCAAAGGCTCCATGCACAAGCTATCGATTCTATTCAAAATCATCAATTTTTTGATTTGCAAGGGGATCCTAAAGATGAAAATTTTTGGAAATCGCTCAAAGGCTCCATGCATAAGCTATCGATTCTATTCAAAATCATCAATTTATAGATTTGCAAGGGGATCCAAAAGATGAAAATTTTAATAAAATTTGGAAATCGCTCAAAGGCTCCATGTACAAGCTCTCGATTCTTTTCAAAATCATCAATTTATTGATTTGCAAGGGGATCCGAAAGATGAAGTTTTTTAAAATTTTTGGAAATCGCTCAAAGGCTCCATGCACAGGCTCTCGATTCTATTCAAAATCATCAATTTATTGATTTGCAAGGGGATACGAAAGATGAAAATTTTTGGAAATCGCTCAAAGGCTCCATGCATAAGCTATCGATTCTATGCAAAATCATCATTTTATTGATTTACAAGAGGATCCGAAAGATGGAATTTTTTAAAATTTTTGGAAATCGCTCAAAGGCTCCATGCACAAGCTCTCGATTCTATTCAAAATCATCAATTTATTGATTTGCAAGGGGATCCGAAAGACGAAAAGTTTTGAGAATTTTTTGAAATCGCTCAAAGGCTCCATGCACAAGCTCTCGATTCTATTCAAAATCATCAATTTATTGATTTGCAAGGGGATCCGAAAGATGAAGATTTTTAAAATTTTTGGAAATCGCTCAAAGGCTCCATGCACAAGCTCTCGATTCTATTCAAAATCATCAATTTATTGATTTGCAAGGGGGTACGAAAGATGAAAATTTTTGGAAATCGCTCAAAGGCTCCATGCATAAGCTATCGATTCTATGCAAAATCATCATTTTATTGATTTACAAGAGGATCCGAAAGATGGAATTTTTTAAAATTTTTGGAAATCGCTCAAAGGCTCCATGCACAAGCTCTCGATTCTTTTCAAAATCATCAATTTATTGATTTGCAAGGGGATCCGAAAGATGAAATTTTTTAAAAATTTTGGAAATCGCTCAAAGGCTCCATGCATAAGCTATCGATTCTATTCAAAATCATCAATTTATTGATTTGCAAGGGGATCCGAAAGATGAAAATTTTAAAAAAATTTGGAAATCGCTCAAAGGCTCCATGCACAAGCTCTCGATTCTATTCAAAATCATCAATTTATTGATTTGCAAGGGGATCCTAAAGATGAAAATTTTTGGAAATCGCTCATAGGCTCCATGCATAAGCTATCGATTCTATTCAAAATCATCAATTTTTGGAAATCGCTCAAAGGCTCCATGCAAAAGCTCTCGATTCTATTCAAAATCATCAATTTATTGATTTGCAAGGGGATCCGAAAGATGAAAGTTTTTAAAATTTTTGGAAATCGCTCAAAGGCTTCATGCATAAGCTATCGATTCTATTCAAAATCATCAATTTATTGATTTGCAAGGGGATCCGAAAGATGAAAATTTTTGGTAATCGCTCAAAGGCTCCATGCACAAGCTCTCGATTCTATACAAAATCTTCAATTTATTGATTTGCAATGGGATCCTAAAGATGAAAATTTTTGGAAATCGCTCAAAGGCTCCGTGCACAAGCTCTCGATTCTATTGAAAATCATCAATTTATTGATTTACAAGAGGATCCGAAAGATAAAATTTTTTAAAAAATTTGGAAATCGCTCAAAGGCTCCATGCACAAGCTCTCGATTCTATTCAAAATCATCAATTTATTGATTTGCAAGGGTTTCCGAAAGATGCAAATTTTTGAAAATTTTTTGAAATCGCTCAAAGGCTCCATGCACAAGCTATCGATTCTATTCAAAATCATCAATTTATTGATTTGCAAGGGGATCCGAAAGATGAAATTTTTTAAAATTTTTGGAAATCGCTCAAAGGCTCCATGAACAAGCTCTCGATTCTATTCAAAATCATCAATTTATTGATTTGCAAGGGGATCCGAAAGATGAAAATTTTTGAAAATTTTTGAAAATCGCTCAAAGGCTCCATGCACAAGCTCTCGATTCTATTCAAAATCATCAATTTATTGATTTGCAAGGGGATCCGCAAGACGAAAATTTTTAAAAATTTTTGAAATCGCTCAAAGGCTCCATGCACAAGCTATCGATTCTATTCAAAATCATCAATTTATTGATTTGCAAGGGGATCCGAAAGATGAAAATTTTTGGAAATCGCTCAAAGGCTCCATGCACAAGCTCTCGTTTCTATTCAAAATCATCAATTTATTGATTTGCGAGGGGATCCTAAAAATGAAAATTTTTGGAAATCGCTCAAAGGCTCCATGCACAAGCTATCGATTCTATTCAAAATCATCAATTTATTGATTTGCAAGGGGATCCTAAAGATGAAAATTTTTGGAAATCGCTCAAAGGCTCCATGCATAAGCTATCAATTCTATTCAAAATCATCAATTTATTGATTTGCAAGGGGATCCGAAGGATGAAAATTTTAAAAAAATTTGGAAATCGCTCGAAGGCTCCATGCACAAGCTCTCGATTCTATTCAAAATCATCAATTTATTGATTCGCAAGGGGATCATAAAGATGAAAATTTTTGGAAATCGCTCAAAGGCTCCATGCACAAGCTATCGTTTCTATTCAAAATCATCAATTTATTGATTTGCAAGGGAATCCGAAAGATGAAAATTTTTGAAAATTTTTTGAAATCGCTCAAAGGCTCCATGCACAAGCTATTGATTCTATTCAAAATCATCAATTTATTGATTTGCAAGGGGATCCGAAAGATGAAAATTTTTAAAAATTTTGGAAATCGCTCAAAGGCTCCATGCATAAGCTATCGATTCTATTCAAAATCATCAATTTATTGATTTGGAAGGGGATCCGAAAGATGAAAATTTTAAAAAAATTTGGAAATCGCTCAAAGGCTCCATGCACAAGCTATCGATTCTATTCAAAATTATCAATTTATTGATTTGCAAGGGGATCCGAAAGACGAAATTTTTTAAAAATTTTGGAAAGCGCTCAAAGGCTCCATGCATAAGCTATCGATTCTATTCAAATTCATCAATTTATTGATTTGCAAGGGGATCCGAAAGATGAAAATCTTTGATTTTTTTTTAAATCGCTCAAGGGCTCCATGCACAAGCTCTCGATTCTATCCAAAATCATCAATTAATTGATTCACAAGAGGATCCGAAAGATGAAAATTTTTGAAAATTTTTTGAAATCGCTCAAAGGCTCCATGCACAAGTTATCGATTCTATTCAAAATCATCAATCTATTGATTTGCAAGGGGATCCGAAAGACGAAAAATTTTAAAAATTTTGGAAATCGCTCAAAGGCTCCATGCACAAGCCCTCGATTCTATTCAAAATCATCAATTTATTGATTTGCAAGGGGATCCGAAAGATGAAAATTTTAAAAAAAATTTGAAAATCGCTCAAAGGCTCCATGCACAAGCTATCGATTCTATTCAAAATCATCAATTTATTGATTTGCAAGGGGATCCGAAAGACGAAAATTTTTAAAAATTTTGGAAATCGCTCAAAGGCTCCATGCATAAGCTATCGATTCTATTCAAATTCATCAATTTATTGATTTGCAAGGGGATCCGAAAGATGAAAATCTTTGAATTTTTTTTAAATCGCTCAAGGGCTCCATGCACAAGCTCTCGATTCTATCCAAAATCATCAATTAATTGATTCACAAGAGGATCCGAAAGATGAAAATTTTTGAAAATTTTTTGAAATCGCTCAAAGGCTCCATGCACAAGCTATCGATTCTATTCAAAATCATCAATTTATTGATTTGCAAGGGGATCCGAAAGACGAAAATTTTTAAAAATTTTGGAAATCGCTCAAAGGCTCCATGCACAAGCCCTCGATTCTATTCAAAATCATCAATTTATTGATTTGCAAGGGAATCCGAAAGACGAAAATTTTTGAAAATTTTTTGAAATCGCTCAAAGGCTCCATGCACAAGCTCTCGATTCTATTCAAAATCATCAATTTATTGATTTACAAGGGGATCCGAAAGATGAAAATTTTAAAAAAATTTGGAAATCGCTCAAAGGCTCCATGCACAAGCTATAGATTCTATTCAAAATCATCAATTTATAGCTTTGCAAGGGGATCCGAAAGACGAAAATTTTTAAAAATTTTGGAAATCGCTCAAAGGCTCCATGCATAAGCTATCGATTCTATTCAAAATCATCAATTTATTGATTTGCAAGGGGATCCGAAAGATGAAAATTTTAAAAAATTTTGGAAATCGCTCAAAGGCTCCATGCACAAGCTATAGATTCTATTCAAAATCATCAATTTATTGCTTTGCAAGGGGATCCGAAAGACGAAGATTTTTAAAAATTTTGGAAATCGCTCAAAGGCTCCATGCATAAGCTATCGATTCTATTCAAAATCATCAATTTATTGATTTGCAAGGGGATCCAAAAGATGAAAATTTTTGAATTTTTTTTAAATCGCTCAAGGGCTCCATGCACAAGATATCGATTCTATTCAAAATCATCAATTTATTGATTTGCAAGGGGATCCGAAAGATGAAAATTTTAAAAAAATTTGGAAATCGCTCAAAGGCTCCATGCACAAGCTCTAGATTCTATTCAAAATCATCAATTTATTGATTTGCAAGGGGATCCTATAGATGAAAATTTTTAGAAATCGCTCAAAGGCTCCATGTACAAGCTATCGATTCTATTCAAAATCATTAATTTATTGATTTGCAAGGGGATCCGAATGATGAAAATTTTATAAATTTTTGGAAATCGCTCCAAGGCTCCATGCATAAGCTATCGATTCTATTCAAAATCATCAATTTATTGATTTGCAAGGGGATCCTAAAGATGAAAATTTTTGGAAATCGCTCAAAGGCTCCATGCACAAGCTCTCGATTCTATTCAAAATCATCAATTTATTGATTTACAAGGGGATCCGAAAGATGAAAATTTTAAAAAAATTTGGAAATCGCTCAAAGGCTCCATGCGCAAGCTATAGATTCTATTCAAAATCATCAATTTATAGCTTTGCAAAGGGATCCGAAAGACGAAAATTTTTAAAATTTTTGGAAATCGCTCAAAGGCTCCATGCATAAGCTATCGATTCTATTCAAAATCATCAATTTATTGATTTGCAAGGGGATCCGAAAGATGAAAATTTTAAAAAAATTTGGAAATCGCTCAAAGGCTCCATGCACAAGCTATAGATTCTATTCAAAATCATCAATTTATTGCTTTGCAAGGGGATCCGAAAGACGAAATTTTTTAAAATTCTTGGAAATCGCTCAAAGGCTCCATGCATAAGCTATCGATTCTATTCAAAATCATCAATTTATTGATTTGCAAGGGGATCCGAAAGATGAAAATCTTTGAATTTTTTTTAAATCGCTCAAGGGCTCCATGCACAAGCTCTCGATTCTATCCAAAATCATCAATTAATTGATTCACAAGAGGATCCGAAAGACGAAAATTTTTGAAATTTTTTTGAAATCGCTCAAAGGCTCCATGCACAAGCTATCGATTCTCTTCAAAATCATCAATTTATTGATTTGCAAGGGGATCCGAAAGACGAAAATTTTTAAAAATTTTGGAAATCGTTCAAAGGCTCCATGCACAAGCCCTCGATTCTATTCAAAATCATCAATTTATTGATTTGCAAGGGGATCCTAAAGATGAAAATTTTTGGAAATCGCTCAAAGGCTCCATGTACAAGCTATCGATTCTATTCAAAATCATCAATTTATTGATTTGCAAGGGGATCCGAAAGATGAAAATTTTATAAATTTTTGGAAATCGCTCCAAGGCTCTATGCATAACCTATCGATTCTATTCAAAATCATCAATTTATTGATTTGCAAGGGGATCCTAAAGATGAAAATTTTTGGAAATCGCTCAAAGGCTCCATGCACAAGCTCTCGATTCTATTCCAAAATCATCAATTTATTGATTTGCAAGGGGATCCGAAAGATGAAAATTTTTGATTTTTTTTTAAATCGCTCAAAGGCTATATGCACAAGCTCTCGATTCTATCCAAAATCATCAATTTATTGATTCACAAGAGGATCCGAAAGATGAAAATTTTTGAAAATTTTTTGAAATTGCTCAAAGGCTCCATGCACAAGCTCTCGATTCTATTCAAAATCATCAATTTATTGATTTGCAAGGGGATCCTAAAGATGAAAATTTTTAGAAATCGCTCAAAGGCTCCATGCACAAGCTATCGAATCGATTCAAAATCATCAATTTATTGATTTGCAAGGGGATCCGAAAGATGAAAATTTTATAAATTTTTGGAAATCGCTCAAAGGCTCCATGCATAAGCTATCGATTCTATTCAAAATCATCAATTTATTGATTTGCAAGGGGATCCTAAAGATGAAAATTTTTGGAAATCGCTCAAAGGCTCCATGCACAAGCTCTCGATTCTATTCAAAATCATCAATTTATTGATTTTCAAGGGGATCCGAAAGATGAAAATTTTTGAATTTTTTTTTAAATCGCTCAAAGGCTATATGCACAAGCTCTCGATTCTATCCAAAATCATCAATTTATTGATTCACAAGAGGATCCGAAAGATGAAAATTTTTGAAAATTTTTTGAAATTGCTCAAAGGCTCCATGCACAAGCTCTCGATTCTATTCAAAATCATCAATTTATTGATTTGCAAGGGGATCCTAAAGATGAACATTTTTGGAAATCGCTCAAAGGCTCCATGCACAAGCTCTCGATTCTAGCCAAAATCATCAATTTATTGATTCACAAGAGGATCCGAAAGATGAAAATTTTTGAAAATTTTTGGAAATTGCTCAAAGGCTCCATGCACAAGCTCTCGATTCTCTTCAAAATCATCAATTTATTGATTTACAAGGGGATCCGAAAGATGAAAATTTTTGAAATTTTTTTGAAATCGCTCAAAGGCTCCATGCACGAGCTATCGATTCTATTCAAAATCATCAATTTATTGATTTGCAAGGGGATCCGAAAGACGAAATTTTTTAAAAATTTTGGAAATCGCTCAAAGGCTCCATGCATAAGCTATCGATACTATTCAAATTCATCAATTTATTGATTTGCAAGGGGATCCGAAAGATGAAAATCTTTGAAATTTTTTTAAATCGCTCAAGGGCTCCATGCACAAGCTATCGATTCTATTCAAAATCATCAATTTATTGATTTGCAAGGGGATCCGAAAGATGAAAATTTTAAAAAAATTTGGAAATTGCTCAAAGGCTCCATGCACAAGCTATAGATTCTATTCAAAATCATCAATTTATTGCTTTGCAAGGGGATCCAAAAGACGAAATTTTTTAAAATTTTTTGAAATCGCTCAAAGGCTCCATGCATAAGCTATCGATTCTATTCAAAATCATCAATTTATTGATTTGCAAGGGGATCCGAAAGATGAAAATTTTTGAATTTTTTTTAAATCGCTCAAGGGCTCCATGAACAAGCTCTCGATTCTATTCAAAATCATCAATTTATTGATTTGCAAGGGGATCCGAAAGATGAAAATTTTTGAAAATTTTTGAAAATCGCTCAAAGGCTCCATGCACAATCCCTCGATTCTATTCAAAATCATCAATTTATTGATTTGCAAGGGGATCCGAAAGATGAAAATTTTTGAATTTTTTTTAAATCGCTCAAAAGCTCCATGCACAAGCTCTCGATTCTATTCAAAATCATCAATTTATTGATTTGCAAGGGGATCCGAAAGATGAAAATTTTTGAATTTTTTTTAAATCGCTCAAAGGCTATATGCACAAGCTCTCGATTCTATCCAAAATCATCAATTTATTGATTCACAAGAGGATCCGAAAGATGAAAATTTTTGAAAATTTTTTGAAATTGCTCAAAGGCTCCATGCACAAGCTCTCGATTCTATTCAAAATCATCAATTTATTGATTTGCAAGGGGATCCGAAAGACGAAAAATTTTAAAAATTTTGGAAATCGCTCAAAGGCTCCATGCACGAGCTATCGATTCTATTCAAAATCATCAATTTATTGATTTGCAAGGGGATCCGAAAGATGAAAATTTTAAAAAAATTTGGAAATCGCTCAAAGGCTCCATGCACAAGCTCTCGATTCTATTCAAAATCATCAATTTATTGATTTGCAAGGGGATCCTAAAGATGAACATTTTTGGAAATCGCTCAAAGGCTCCCTGCACAAGCTATTGATTCTATTCAAAATCATCAGTTTATTGATTTGCAAGGGGATCCGAAAGATGAGAATTTTTAAAAATTTTGGAAATCGCTCAAAGGCTCCATGCATAAGCTATCGATTCTATTCAAATTCATCAATTTATTGATTTGCAAGGGGATCCGAAAGATGAAAATTTTATAAATTTTTGGAAATCGCTCCAATGCTCTATGCATAAGCTATCGATTCTATTCAAAATCATCAATTTATTGATTTGCAAGGGATCCTAAAGATGAAAATTTTTGGAAATCGCTCAAAAACTCCATGCACAAGCTCTCGATTCTATTCCAAAATCATCAATTTATTGATTTGCAAGGGGATCCGCAAGATGAAAATTTTTGATTTTTTTTTAAATCGCTCAAAGGCTATATGCACAAGCTCTCGATTCTATCCAAAATCATCAATTTATTGATTCACAAGAGGATCCGAAAAATGAAAATTTTTGAAAATTTTTTGAAATTGCTCAAAGGCTCCATGCACAAGCTCTCGATTCTATTCAAAATCATCAATTTATTGATTTGCAAGGGGATCCGAAAGATGAAAATTTTAAAAAAATTTGGAAATCGCTCAAAGGCTCCATGCACAAGCTATAGATTCTATTCAAAATCATCAATTTATTGCTTTACAAGGGGATCCGAAAGACGAAATTTTTCAAAATTCTTGGAAATCGCTCAAAGGCTCCATGCATAAGCTATCGATTCTATTCAAAATCATCAATTTATTGATTTGCAAGGGGATCCGAAAGATGAAAATCTTTGATTTTTTTTTAAATCGCTCAAGGGCTCCATGCACAAGCTCTCGATTCTATCCAAAATCATCAATAAATTGATTCACAAGAGGATCCGAAAGACGAAAATTTTTGAAAATTTTTTGAAATCGCTCAAAGGCTCCATGCACAAGCTATCGATTCTATTCAAAATCATCAATTTATTGATTTGCAAGGGGATCCGAAAGACGAAAAATTTTAAAAATTTTGGAAATCGCTCAAAGGCTCCATGGACAAGCCCTCGATTCTATTCAAAATCATCAATTTATTGATTTGCAAGGGGATCCTAAAGATGAAAATTTTTGGAAATCGCTCAAAGGCTCCATGTACAAGCTATCGATTCTATTCAAAATCATCAATTTATTGATTTGCAAGGGGATCCGAAAGATGAAAATTTTATAAATTTTTGGAAATCGCTCCAAGGCTCTATGCATAAGCTATCGATTCTATTCAAAATCATCAATTTATTGATTTGCAAGGGGATCCTAAAGATGAAAATTTTTGGAAATCGCTCAAAGGCTCCATGCACAAGCTCTCGATTCTATTCCAAAATCATCAATTTATTGATTTGCAAGGGGATCCGAAAGATGAAAATTTTTGATTTTTTTTTTAATCGCTCAAAGGCTATATGCACAAGCTCTCGATTCTATCCAAAATCATCAATTTATTGATTCACAAGAGGATCCGAAAGATGAAAATTTTTGAAAATTTTTTGAAATTGCTCAAAGGCTCCATGCACAAGCTCTCGATTCTATTCAAAATCATCAATTTATTGATTTGCAAGGGGATCCTAAAGATGAAAATTTTTAGAAATCGCTCAAAGGCTCCATGCACAAGCTATCGAATCGATTCAAAATCATCAATTTATTGATTTGCAAGGGGATCCGAAAGATGAAAATTTTATAAATTTTTGGAAATCGCTCAAAGGCTCCATGCATAAGCTATCGATTCTATTCAAAATCATCAATTTATTGATTTGCAAGGGGATCCTAAAGATGAAAATTTTTGGAAATCGCTCAAAGGCTCCATGCACAAGCTCTCGATTCTATTCAAAATCATCAATTTATTGATTTTCAAGGGGATCCGAAAGATGAAAATTTTTGAATTTTTTTTTAAATCGCTCAAAGGCTATATGCACAAGCTCTCGATTCTATCCAAAATCATCAATTTATTGATTCACAAGAGGATCCGAAAGATGAAAATTTTTGAAATTTTTTTGAAATTGCTCAAAGGCTCCATGCACAAGCTCTCGATTCTATTCAAAATCATCAATTTATTGATTTACAAGGGGATCCGAAAGATGAAAATTTTTGAAAATTTTTTGAAATCGCTCAAAGGCTCCATGCACGAGCTATCGATTCTATTCAAAATCATCAATTTATTGATTTGCAAGGGGATCCGAAAGATGAAAATTTTAAAAAAATTTGGAAATCGCTCAAAGGCTCCATGCACAAGCTCTCGATTCTATTCAAAATCATCAATTTATTGATTTGCAAGGGGATCCTAAAGATGAACATTTTTGGAAATCGCTCAAAGGCTACATGCACAAGCTATTGATTCTATTCAAAATCATCAGTTTATTGATTTGCAAGGGGATCCGAAAGATGAGAATTTTTAAAAATTTTGGAAATCGCTCAAAGGCTCCATGCATAAGCTATCGATTCTATTCAAAATCATCAATTTATTGATTTGCAAGGGGATCCGAAAGATGAAAATTTTAAAAAAATTTGGAAATCGCTCAAAGGCTCCATGCACAAGCTATCGATTCTATTCAAAATCATCAATTTATTGATTTGCAAGGGGATCCGAAAGACGAAAATTTTTAAAAATTTTGGAAATCGCTCAAAGGCTCCATGCATAAGCTATCGATACTATTCAAATTCATCAATTTATTGATTTGCAAGGGGATCCGAAAGATGAAAATCTTTGAAATTTGTTTAAATCGCTCAAGGGCTCCATGCACAAGCTATCGATTCTATTCAAAATCATCAATTTATTGATTTGCAAGGGGATCCGAAAGATGAAAATTTTAAAAAAATTTGGAAATTGCTCAAAGGCTCCATGCACAAGCTATAGATTCTATTCAAAATCATCAATTTATTGCTTTGCAAGGAGATCCCAAAGACGAAATTTTTTAAAATTTTTGGAAATCGCTCAAAGGCTCCATGCATAAGCTATCGATTCTATTCAAAATCATCAATTTATTGATTTGCAAGGGGATCCGAAAGATGAAAATTTTTGAAATTTTTTTAAATCGCTCAAGGGCTCCATGAACAAGCTCTCGATTCTATTCAAAATCATCAATTTATTGATTTGCAAGGGGATCCGAAAGATGAAAATTTTTGAAAATTTTTGAAAATCGCTCAAAGGCTCCATGCACAATCTCTCGATTCTATTCAAAATCATCAATTTATTGATTTGCAAGGGGATCCGAAAGATGAAAATTTTTGAATTTTTTTTAAATCGCTCAAAAGCTCCATGCACAAGCTCTCGATTCTATCCAAAATCATCAATTTATTGATTCACAAGAGGATCCGAAAGATGAAAATTTTTGAAAATTTTTTGAAATTGCTCAAAGGCTCCATGCACAAGCTCTCGTTTCTATTCAAAATCATCAATTTATTGATTTGCAAGGGGATCCGAAAGATGAAAAGTTTTGAAAATTTTTGAAAATCGCTCAAAAGCTCCATGCACAATCTCTCGATTCTATTCAAAATCATCAATTTATTGATTTGCAAGGGGATCCGAAAGATGAAAATTTTTGAATTTTTTTTAAATCGCTCAAAGGCTATATGCACAAGCTCTCGATTCTATCCAAAATCATCAATTTATTGATTCACAAGAGGATCCGAAAGATGAAAATTTTTGAAAATTTTTTGAAATTGCTCAAAGGCTCCATGCACAAGCTCTCGATTCTATTCAAAATCATCAATTTATTGATTTGCAAGGGGATCCGAAAGATGAAAATTTTTGAATTTTTTTTAAATCGCTCAAAAGCTCCATGCACAAGCTCTCGATTCTATCCAAAATCATCAATTTATTGATTCACAAGAGGATCCGAAAGATGAAAATTTTTGAAATTTTTTTGAAATTGCTCAAAGGCTCCATGCACAAGCTCTCGATTCTATTCAAAATCATCAATTTATTGATTTGCAAGGGGATCCGAAAGATGAAAAATTTTAACATTTTTGGAAATCGCTCAAAGGCTCCATGCACAAGCTCTCGATTCTATTCAAAATCATCAATTTATTGATTTGCAAGGGGATTCGGAAGATGAAATTTTTTTGAAATCGCTCAAAGGCTCCATGCACAAGCTCTCGTTTCTATCCAAAATCATCAATTTATTGATTCACAAGAGGATCCAAAGGATGAAAATTTTTGAAAATTTTTGGAAATCGCTCAAAGGCTCCATGGGCAAGCTCTCGATTCTATTCAAAGTCATCAATTTATTGATTTGCAAGGGGATCCGAAAGATGAAAATTTTAAAAAAATTTGGAAATCGCTCAAAGGCTCCATGCACAAGCTATCGATTCTATTCAAAATCATCAATTTATTGATTTTCAAGGGGATCCGAAAGACGAAAATTTTTAAAATTTTGGAAATCGCTCAAAGGCTCCATGCATAAGCTATCGATTCTATTCAAATTCATCAATTTATTGATTTGCAAGGGGATCCGAAAGATGAAAATCTTTGAAATTTTTTTAAATCGCTCAAGGGCTCCATGCACAAGCTCTCGATTCTATCCAAAATCATCAGTTAATTGATTCACAAGAGGATCCGAAAGATGAAAATTTTTGAAAATTTTTTGAAATCGCTCAAAGGCTCCATGCACAACCTTTCGATTCTATTCAAAATCGTCAATTTATTGATTTACAAGGGGATCCGAAAGATGCAAATTTTTAAAAAAATTTGGAAATCGCTCAAAGGCTCCATGCACAACCTCTCGATTCTATTCAAAATCGTCAATTTATTGATTTACAAGGGGATCCGAAAGATGAAAATTTTAAAAAAATTTGGAAATCGCTCAAAGGCTCCATGCACAAGCTATCGATTCTATTCAAAATCATCAATTTATTGATTTGCAAGGGGATCCGAAAGATGAAAATTTTAAAAAAATTTGGAAATCGCTCAAAGGCTCCATGCACAAGCTATCGATTCTATTCAAAATCATCAATTTATTGATTTGCAAGGGGATCCGAAAGACGAAAAATTTTAAAAATTTTGGAAATCGCTCAAAGGCTCCATGCACAAGCTCTCGATTCTATTCAAAATCATCAATTTATTGATTTGCAAGGGAATCCGAAAGATGAAAATTTTTGAAATGTTTTTGAAATCGATCAAAGGCTCCATGCACAACCTCTCGATTCTATTCAAAATCGTCAATTTATTGATTTACAAGGGGATCCGAAAGATGCAAATTTTTAAAAAAAATTTGGAAATCGCTCAAAGGCTCCATGCACAAGCTCTCGATTCTATTCAAAATCATCAATTTATTGATTTATAAGGGGATCCGAAAGATAAATTTTTTTAAATTTTTTGGAAATCGCTCAAAGGCTCCATGCACAAGCTATCGATTCTATTCAAAATCATCAATTTATTGATTTGCAAGGGGATCCGAAAGATGAAAATTTAAAAAATTTTGGAAATTGCTCAAAGGCCCCATGCACAAGCAATAGATTCTATTCAAAATCATCAATTTATTGCTTTGCAAGGGGAGCCGAAAGACGAAAATTTTTAAAATTTTTGGAAATCGCTCAAAGGCTCCATGCATAAGCTATCGATTCTATTCAAAATCATCAATTTATTGATTTGCAATGGGATCCGAAAGATAGAAATTTTTGAAATTTTTTTAAATCGCTCAAGGGCTCCATGAACAAGCTCTCGATTCTATTCAAAATCATCAATTTATTGATTTGCAAGGGGATCCGAAAGATGAAAATTTTTGAAAATTTTTGAAAATCGCTCAAATGCTCCATGCACAATCTCTCGATTCTATTCAAAATCATCAATTCATTGATTTGCAAGGGGATCCGAAAGATGAAAATTTTTGAATTTTTTTTAAATCGCTCAAAAGCTCCATGCACAAGCTTTCGATTCTATCCAAAATCATCAATTTATTGATTCACAAGAGGATCCGAAAGATGAAAATTTTTGAAAATTTTTTGAAATTGCTAGAAGGCTCAATGCACAAGCTCTCGATTCTATTCAAAATCATCAATTTATTGATTTGCAAGGGGATCCGAAAGATGAAAATTTTTGAAAATTTTTGAAAATCGCTCAAAGGCTCCATGCACAATCTCTCGATTCTATTCAAAATCATCAATTTATTGATTTGCAAGGGGATCCGAAAGATGAAAATTTTTGAATTTTTTTTAAATCGCTCAAAGGCTATATGCACAAGCTCTCGATTCTATCCAAAATCATCAATTTATTGATTCACAAGAGGATCCGAAAGATGAAAATTTTTGAAAATTTTTTGAAATTGCTCAAAGGCTCCATGCACAAGCTCTCGATTCTATTCAAAATCATCAATTTATTGATTTACAAGGGGATCCGAAAGATGAAAATTTTTGAAAATTTTTTGAAATCGCTCAAAGGCTCCATGCACAAGCTATCGATTCTATTCAAAATCATCAATTTATTGATTTGCAAGGGGATCCGAAAGATGAAAATTTTAACATTTTTGGAAATCGCTCAAAGGCTCCATGCACAAGCTCTCGATTCTATTCAAAATCATCAATTTATTGATTTGCAAGGGGATTCGGAAGATGAATTTTTTTTGAAATCGCTCAAAGGCTCCATGCACAAGCTCTCGTTTCTATCCAAAATCATCAATTTATTGATTCACAAGAGGATCCAAAGGATGAAAATTTTTGAAAATTTTTGGAAATCGCTCAAAGGCTCCATGCGCAAGCTCTCGGTTCTATTCAAAATCATCAATTTATTGATTTGCAAGAGGATCCGAAAATTGAAAATTTTAAAAAAATTTGGAAATCGCTCAAAGGCTCCATGCACAAGCTCTCGATTCTATTCAAAATCATCAATTTATTGATTCACAAGAGGATCCGAAAGATGAAAATTTTTGAAAATTTTTGGAAATCGCTCAAAGGCTCCATGCACAAGCTATCGATTCTATTCAAAATAATCAATTTATTGATTTGCCAGGGGATCCGAAAAATGAAAATTTTTAAAAATTTTTGAAATCGCTCAAAGGCTCCATGCATAATCTCTCGATTCTATTCAAAATCATCAATTTATTGATTTACAAGAGGATCCGAAAGATGCAAATTTTTGTCAATTTTTTGAAATCGCTCAAAGGCTCTATGCACAAGCTCTCGATTCTATTCAAAATCATCAATTTATTGATTTGCAAGGGGATCCGAAAGATGAAAATTTCTGGAAATCGCTTAAAGGCTCCATGCACAAGCTCTAGATTCTATTCAAAATCATCAATTTATTGATTTACAAGAGGATCCGAAAGATGAAAATTTTTGAGAATTTTTTGAAATCGCTCAAAGGCTCCATGCACAAGCTTTCGATTCTATTCAAAATCATCAATTTATTGATTTGCAAGGGGATCCGAAAGATGAAAATTTTAACATTTTTGGAAATTGCTCAAAGGCTCCATGCACAAGCTCTCGATTCTATTCAAAATCATCAATTTATTGATTTGCAAGGGGATTCGGAAGATGAATTTTTTTTGAAATCGCTCAAAGGCTCCATGTACAAGCTCTCGTTTCTATCCAAAATCATCAATTTATTGATTCACAAGAGGATCCAAAGGATGAAAATTTTTGAAAATTTTTGGAAATCGCTCAAAGGCTCCATGCGCAAGCTCTCGGTTCTATTCAAAATCATCAATTTATTGATTTGCAAGAGGATCCGAAAATTGAAAATTTAAAAAAAAATTGGAAATCGCTCAAAGGCTCCATGCACAAGCTCTCGATTCTATTCAAAATCATCAATTTATTGATTCACAAGAGGATCCGAAAGATGAAAATTTTTGAAAATTTTTGGAAATCGCTCAAAGGCTCCATGCACAAGCTATCGATTCTATTCAAAATAATCAAATTATTGATTTGCCAGGGGATCCGAAAAATGAAAATTTTTAAAAAATTTTGAAATCGCTCAAAGGCTCCATGCATAATCTCTCGATTCTATTCAAAATCATCAATTTATTGATTTACAAGAGGATCCGAAAGATGCAAATTTTTGTCAATTTTTTGAAATCGCTCAAAGGCTCCATGCACAAGCTCTCGATTCTATTCAAAATCATCAATTTATTGATTTGCAAGGGGATCCGAAAGATGAAGATTTCTGGAAATCGCTTAAAGGCTCCATGCACAAGCTCTAGATTCTCTTCAAAATCATCAATTTATTGATTTACAAGAGGATCCGAAAGATGAAAATTTTTGAGAATTTTTTGAAATCGCTCAAAGGCTCCATGCACAAGCTTTCGATTCTATTCAAAATCATCAATTTATTGATTTGCAAGGGGATCCGAAAGATGAAAATTTTTGAAATTTTTTTGAAATCTCTCAAAGGCTACATGCACAAGCTCTCGATTCTATTCAAAATCATCAATTTATTGATTTGCAAGGGGATCCGAAAGATGAAAATTTTCGAAAATTTTTTGAAATCGCTCAAAAATTCCATGCACAAGCTATCGATTCTATTCAAAATCATCAATTTATTGATTTGCAAGGGGATCCGAAAGATGAAAAATTTTAAAATTTTTGGAAATCGCTCAAAGGCTCCATGCATAAGCTATCGATTCTATTCAAAATCATCAATTTATTGATTTACAAGGGGATCCGAAAGATGAAAATTTTAAAAAAATTTGGAAATCGCTCAAAGTCTCCATGCACAAGCTATCGATTCTATTCAAAATCATCAATTTATTGATTTGTAAGGGGATCCGAAAGATGAAAATTTTCAAAATTTTTGGAAATCGCTCAAAGGCTCCATGCACAAGCTATCGATTCTATTCAAAATCATCAATTTATTGATTTGCAAGGGTATCCGAAAGATGAAAATTTTTAAAAATTTTGGAAATCGCTCAAAGGCTCCATGCATAAGCTATCGACTCTATTCAAAATCATCAATTCATTGATTTGCAAGGGGATCCTAAAGATGAAAATTTTTGGAAATCGCTCAAAGGCTCCATGCACAAGCTATCGATTCTATTCAAAATCATCAATTTATTGATTTGCAAGGGGATCCGAAAGATGAAAATTTTTGAAATTTTTTTGAATCGCTCAAAGGCTCCATGCACAAGCTATCGATTCTATTCAAAATCATCAATTTTTTGATTTGCAAGGGGAACCGAAAGATGAAATTTTTTAAAAATTTTGGAAATCGCTCAAAGGCTCCATGCATAAGCTATCGATTCTATTCAAAATCATCAATTTATGGATTTGCAAGGGGATCCGAAAGATGAAATTTTAAAAAATTTTGGAAATCGCTCAAAGGTTCCATGCACAAGCTATCGATTCTATTCAAAATCATTAATTTATTGATTTGCAAGGGGATCCGAAAGACGAAAATTTTTAAAATTTTTGGAAATCGCTCAAAGGCTCCATGCATAAGCTATCGATTCTATTCAAAATCATCAATTTATTGATTTGCAAGGGGATCCGAAAGATGAAAATTTTTGAAAATTTTTTTGAAATCGCTCCAAGGCTCCATGCACAAGCTATCGATTCTATTCAAAATCATCAATTTATTGATTTGCAAGGGGATCCGAAAGATGAAAATTTCTGGAAATCGCTTAAAGGCTCCATGCACAAGCTCTAGATTCTATTCAAAATCATCAATTTATTGATTTACAAGAGGATCCGAAAGATGAAAATTTTTGAGAATTTTTTGAAATCGCTCAAAGGCTCCATGCACAAGCTTTCGATTCTATTCAAAATCATCAATTTATTGATTTGCAAGGGGATCCGAAAGATGAAAATTTTAACATTTTTGGAAATTGCTCAAAGGCTCCATGCACAAGCTCTCGATTCTATTCAAAATCATCAATTTATTGATTTGCAAGGGGATTCGGAAGATGAATTTTTTTTGAAATCGCTCAAAGGCTCCATGCACAAGCTCTCGTTTCTATCCAAAATCATCAATTTATTGATTCACAAGAGGATCCAAAGGATGAAAATTTTTGAAAATTTTTGGAAATCGCTCAAAGACTCCATGCGCAAGCTCTCGGTTCTATTCAAAATCATCAATTTATTGATTTGCAAGAGGATCCGAAAATTGAAAATTTAAAAAAAAAATTGGAAATCGCTCAAAGGCTCCATGCACAAGCTCTCGATTCTATTCAAAATCATCAATTTATTGATTCACAAGAGGATCCGAAAGATGAAAATTTTTGAAAATTTTTGGAAATCGCTCAAAGGCTCCATGCACAAGCTATCGATTCTATTCAAAATAATCAATTTATTGATTCACAAGAGGATCCAAAGGATGAAAATTTTTGAAAATTTTTGGAAATCGCTCAAAGGCTCCATGCGCAAGCTCTCGGTTCTATTCAAAATCATCAATTTATTGATTTGCAAGAGGATCCGAAAATTGAAAATTTAAAAAAAAATTGGAAATCGCTCAAAGGCTCCATGCACAAGCTCTCGATTCTATTCAAAATCATCAATTTATTGATTCACAAGAGGATCCGAAAGATGAAAATTTTTGAAAATTTTTGGAAATCGCTCAAAGGCTCCATGCGCAAGCTCTCGGTTCTATTCAAAATCATCAATTTATTGATTTGCAAGAGGATCCGAAAATTGAAAATTTAAAAAAAAATTGGAAATCGCTCAAAGGCTCCATGCACAAGCTCTCGATTCTATTCAAAATCATCAATTTATTGATTCACAAGAGGATCCGAAAGATGAAAATTTTTGAAAATTTTTGGAAATCGCTCAAAGGCTCCATGCACAAGCTATCGATTCTATTCAAAATAATCAAATTATTGATTTGCCAGGGGATCCGAAAAATGAAAATTTTTAAAAAATTTTGAAATCGCTCAAAGGCTCCATGCATAATCTCTCGATTCTATTCAAAATCATCAATTTATTGATTTACAAGAGGATCCGAAAGATGCAAATTTTTGTCAATTTTTTGAAATCGCTCAAAGGCTCCATGCACAAGCTCTCGATTCTATTCAAAATCATCAATTTATTGATTTGCAAGGGGATCCGAAAGATGAAGATTTCTGGAAATCGCTTAAAGGCTCCATGCACAAGCTCTAGATTCTCTTCAAAATCATCAATTTATTGATTTACAAGAGGATCCGAAAGATGAAAATTTTTGAGAATTTTTTGAAATCGCTCAAAGGCTCCATGCACAAGCTTTCGATTCTATTCAAAATCATCAATTTATTGATTTGCAAGGGGATCCGAAAGATGAAAATTTTTGAAATTTTTTTGAAATCTCTCAAAGGCTACATGCACAAGCTCTCGATTCTATTCAAAATCATCAATTTATTGATTTGCAAGGGGATCCGAAAGATGAAAATTTTCGAAAATTTTTTGAAATCGCTCAAAAATTCCATGCACAAGCTATCGATTCTATTCAAAATCATCAATTTATTGATTTGCAAGGGGATCCGAAAGATGAAAAATTTTAAAATTTTTGGAAATCGCTCAAAGGCTCCATGCATAAGCTATCGATTCTATTCAAAATCATCAATTTATTGATTTACAAGGGGATCCGAAAGATGAAAATTTTAAAAAAATTTGGAAATCGCTCAAAGTCTCCATGCACAAGCTATCGATTCTATTCAAAATCATCAATTTATTGATTTGTAAGGGGATCCGAAAGATGAAAATTTTCAAAATTTTTGGAAATCGCTCAAAGGCTCCATGCACAAGCTATCGATTCTATTCAAAATCATCAATTTATTGATTTGCAAGGGTATCCGAAAGATGAAAATTTTTAAAAATTTTGGAAATCGCTCAAAGGCTCCATGCATAAGCTATCGACTCTATTCAAAATCATCAATTCATTGATTTGCAAGGGGATCCTAAAGATGAAAATTTTTGGAAATCGCTCAAAGGCTCCATGCACAAGCTATCGATTCTATTCAAAATCATCAATTTATTGATTTGCAAGGGGATCCGAAAGATGAAAATTTTTGAAATTTTTTTGAATCGCTCAAAGGCTCCATGCACAAGCTATCGATTCTATTCAAAATCATCAATTTTTTGATTTGCAAGGGGAACCGAAAGATGAAATTTTTTAAAAATTTTGGAAATCGCTCAAAGGCTCCATGCATAAGCTATCGATTCTATTCAAAATCATCAATTTATGGATTTGCAAGGGGATCCGAAAGATGAAATTTTAAAAAATTTTGGAAATCGCTCAAAGGTTCCATGCACAAGCTATCGATTCTATTCAAAATCATTAATTTATTGATTTGCAAGGGGATCCGAAAGACGAAAATTTTTAAAATTTTTGGAAATCGCTCAAAGGCTCCATGCATAAGCTATCGATTCTATTCAAAATCATCAATTTATTGATTTGCAAGGGGATCCGAAAGATGAAAATTTTTGAAAATTTTTTTGAAATCGCTCCAAGGCTCCATGCACAAGCTATCGATTCTATTCAAAATCATCAATTTATTGATTTGCAAGGGGATCCGAAAGATGAAAATTTCTGGAAATCGCTTAAAGG